>CM056204.1:27314537-27914537 GCA_029692085.1 Gymnothorax javanicus | reverse complement strand
CCTAGCAACGCCTTAGCAACCACCTAGCAACGCCCAAGCAACCACACAGAATACCATTGTAACCACCTAGCAATGTCCTAGCAACCACCCAAAAATCCTTAGCAACCACCTAGCAACGCCTTAGCAACCACCCAGAACACCATAGCAACCGCTTAGCAACGCCCTAGCAACCACCCAGAACACCTTAGCAACCAACTAGCAACACCTTAGCAACCACCCTGAACACCATAGCAAGCACCTAGCAATCACCCGGTACACTTCAGCAACCACCTAGCAACGCCTTAGCAACCACCCTGAACATCATAGCAACCGCTTAGCAATGCCTTAGCAACCACCCAGAACACCATAGCAACTGCCTAGCAATGCCCTAGCAACTACCTAAAAATCCTTAGCAACCACCTAGCAACACCGTAGCAACCACCCGGAACACCATAGCAACCGCCTAGCAACGCCCTAGCAACCACACGCAACACCATAGCAACTGCCTAGCAATGCACTAGCAACCACCCAGAACAACTTAGCAACTGTCTAGCAATGCCTTAGCAACCACCTTAACACCATAGCCACCACCTAGCAACCACCTGGTACACCTTAGCAACCACCTAGCAACCCCCTAGCAACCACCCAGAACACCTTAGCAACTGCTTAGCAACGCCTTAGTAACCACCCTAAACACCATAGCAATCACCCGGTACACCTTAGCAACCACCTAGCAACGCCCCAACAACCACACAAAACACCAGAGCAACTGCCTAGCAATGCTCTAGCAGCCACCGGAACACCTTAGCAACCGCCTAGCAATGCCTTAGCAACCACCTTGAACACCATAGCAACCGCCTAGTAACCACCCAGTACACCTTAGCAACCACCTAGCAACGCCCTAGCAACCACCCTGAACACCATAGCAACCGCCTAGCAACGCTCTAGCAACCACCCAGAACACTATAGCAAACGCCTAGCAACGCCCTAGCAACCACCCAGAACACTATAGCAAACGCCTAGCAACGCCCTAGCAACCACCCAGAACACTATAGCAAACGCCTAGCAACACCATAGCAACCACACACGACACCATAGCAACTGCCTAGCAATGCCCTAGCAACCACTCAGAACAACTTAGCAACCACCTAGCAATGCCTTAGCAACCACCTGAACACCATAACAACTGCCTAGCAACCACCCGGTACACCTTGGCAACCACCTAGCAATGCCCTAGCAACCACCCAGAACACCTTAGCAACTGCCTAGCAATGCCTAAGCAACCACTCAGAACAACTTAGCAACCGCCTAGCAACGCCTTAGCAACCACCGGAACACCATAGCAACAGCCTAGTAACCACCCGGTACACCTTTGTAACCACCTAGCAACGCCCTAGCAACCACACAGAACACCATAGTATCTGCCTAGCAACGCCCTAGCAACCACCCAGAAGACCTTAGCAACCACCTAGCAACGCCTTAGCAACCACCCTGAACACCATAGTAACCACCTAAACCACCTGGAACACCATAGCAACCACCTAGCAATGCCTTAGCCACCACACAGAACACCATAGCAACTGCCTAGCAACAACCCTAGCAACCACCCCAAAGACCTTAGTAACTGCCTAGCAACGCCTTAGCAACCACCCTGAACACTATAGCAACCACCCAGTACACCTTAGCAACCACTTAGCAATGCCCTAGCAACCACCCAGAACACCTTAGCAACTGCCTAGCAATGCCTTAGCAACCACCGTGAACACCATAGCACCGCCTCGCAACCACCCGGTACACCTTAGCAACCACCTAGCAATGCCTTAGCAACCACCCGTTAGACCTTAGCAACCACCTAGCAATGCCCTAGCAGCCACACAGAACACCATAGCAACCACCTAGCCATGCCCTAGCAACCACCCAGAACACCTTAGCAACTGCCTAGCAACCTAGCTCAGTGGAATTGGAGTCAGGAAATTGGAGATTGGAGGACAACTTGGGCCTGATCGTGTTGGCACACACACAATAAACAGCTATAGAAGTTTGGCTTCAGCTTTAATTTTCTCCACATTTTAATATTTCTGGGCATTACTAACATTTCCAGTTTCACTCATATTAAATGTTTTTTTCCAAGTTTGACAACTATTCACACTTATTTCAAGTCTTTCTACTCTTTCATATTTTCAGCAATTCATGGTAACATTACAATCATTCACTCTTTTAAAAATTTGACTTTTATTCAAACAATTTCTGTCTTAATTCTGCAATTGCAGTTCAGCATCAGCAGCTTCAGCAGACAGCAATCCCACTCGCAGTTTCTTCAGAAACTGCCTTATCTAGTTATTATTATTATTATCATTATAATTAGTCCATGCCCGAAGGGCTGGAACCCCTATTATAATCCGGTGTAAGCGCCTGACAGCAAATATTTTCTGCCATTGATGGCATCATCTGGCATTCTCCACAGGAACCCCTGCAAGCACAATGTAGGCCTAGTTCAATTGGTCAGTGAGCGTTGATTTCACAACATGCATACTTGAGGGTAAAACATTACTGAATGGAAATTATTTTCTCTGAGAGGAACCGGTTGACTGGCGAGCTAATTACGATGCAATAATATTGTACAGTACATAGCTAACGTTACAGTAGCTACCCATCAGGCCGCCGTTGGGTGCATGCCTGCTAACGTTGAATTTTAGTGGCGATGCGCTAACTCGGTAATAATAAAAACCGCAAAGGATTTTACAAAATACCATTCCGTAACTGGCTGGACGGTGTTTCCAGACGGCAGAGGAGCTGCTTCGTCTGATTCTGAAGCTGCTTGCTCACTGGACGCGAAACGAATTTTTCGCACGACAGATTACGTTCAAAATCAATGCGAAGATGCGAATACACTCGTGCATTCAAGCCTTCGCATTGACTTTGAATGTAATCTGTCGTGCGAAAAATTCGTTTCGCGTCCAGTGTGCCAGCGGTTTGAGTCAGACGGCTCAAACACATAGGGCTGGACTGACCCTTGCGTCATTGCTGTGACCAACGCTCATGGAGCCAGTGAGATGTAACTCAAATCGAGGGAGTGGCCAGTCACACCGCGATGCGCCACGCCCACACTGTCTTGAGAAATGGACTGATAGCAAAATGAGCCGTTTTTGAACTTGGTTTTCTAATAGTTATGAATGTTAATTTTCACTCAGTTTTTTGTGGATGCTTTATGAGACACCCAACTTTGATATTATACGCGAATTCTCACTATGTCAAGACAAGTTTCCAGAGGCTTTAAGGGGACCAATAGCTAAGCAAAAGGCCAATTTTGGTTCAAAATTTTAGTTTTGAGGTAAGAACATGAAGTGGTCCTTCAAATAGTCTGTAATATGGAGTCGTGTTCTGAAGGAAACATTCGTCATGAGCACTGTCTTCAAGGCTGGAACAGCTATGAGTGTGGTGACTTTCAATGATGGCCAACGAGGAATTGCCTCCATTCTTAAGAAACTTGGCATAAAGGCAGGGGCACACTCTGAAAGGCTATCACGAAATGGACAGAAAATGTGTGAAACAGAGTGAAAAACGCACACTAGAACTTGAAAAAAGAAACAAATAGACGCTCGACAAGCATGTAAAACTAGGGAAGAAACGCAGATTGAAGAAGACGGAGTTACTTATGAGGCTTGTGCCTTTTAAGGAGGTAAAAAAAATCCTAAAAACCACTAAAAACAAAATACTAAATGTATTCCTCCTGAGAACATTACTGTCAAACTTCGATCACATAATTACTGCCGAACTAAAATCAGGTTTTTCTAAAAATACAGATTTTCAACAAGAAAATACAGATTTCTCAGCAACTGTACATCCAATTAACTTCATATTTGACAGTTTTCTTCATTTTGTGATGATCTATGTCTGTACAGAGCTCTTTTTGCAATATGTACCTCTGAATATGAGTAAATCAAAATATGCATATTTATTTAGCTGTTTCCCGCTGAAATTGATTTAGGGGGGTCAAAACCAATACTAGAACATATAAACCTGGGGGAAAAAAAGCTCTGTAGTAGCATTAGAAATGTTTTTTCCTTCACATTACAGCTGAAATTATAACCAAACACTGTTTAGTTATCTCAATAACTGTGTTTCTCTAAGTATCTATATATTCATTAAAACAGCTGTTGCCATGGCCACCACTGATGTAATGCTAAAGAAACTCAATAATTTTAAGTTGCAATTTCTAATAGAATTATTTTGATAATGATTCTTTGTTTAAAAAGTGAATATCTTGGAAAAATGTTTGCTTAACTATAAGTCCCCTTAAGTATCCAGTGTTTGTGTGGTCACTCGCCATTTGACGCTACGGTCCTCCCGCCGAAACTCTCCCACAGATTTATCCATCCAGTAGCAATCGGCCTCAAAGTACCATGAACCATTTCTCCACCCTGCCCGCTTGTGCAGCCATTGCGTTAGAGGCGGAGCTTACTGAAACTCGTTGCAGACGGCGTGGTATCGCGGAAATAAGAAGATATGTTTTATCATGTAAGTTGTTTTATGAATGGCAAATTAAAGAAAGTGGTACACTATACCACTGCTAATATTTCGTTTTTTCGGGTGATTAAGAACCGATTAATGCGTTAGCATTGGCTTATCCCGTTTATCCCGTAAACAAAAAAAAAAAAAACTTGCTAACGTATTTATGGTAGTCTGGCTATTGTTGCTAACTGATAGCTTATTAACGATTACATCTTGCATTTATTTCAGCCTGTGTAAGTTGGTTAGCTTGCTAACGTTATTTATGAATCTGATGTGGTAGATAATATTAGTAAATAGTTGGCTGTAAATATTCATATTTTGCTTTCATGTAGTTGTGGAATCACGCACAGTAACATCATTTAGCCTCAAAGCGTTCTTAAAAAGGTGAACTTCAGACGTGAACGCCAAGTCTTGCTGCATTAACTCACCCTCATTGCTGTTGAATCAGTGTAAGCATGATTTTCATCAGTTTTAAGGGAAGTCTGTGGCGATATTAGCTAGCTAGGAAGCTTTGTTTACGCTCGTTTCGTGTTAATCTAGAGAAGTCTGACGTTATCAAAGGATCGAGCTACCAACATAAGTGGTTTGGACATTGTGTCACTTATGCAAATGTTTCTTCATCAGTAAGAATAACGATAAAGCTTCGAGGTTAATAACAGGACCATGTGATATCTCTCACATTATCATTATGAAGTACGCTTGCATCCGCGCGTACTTGGGGAAAGGCACCTACGGGCTGTTTTACAATCAGGGCACGCATGAGATTTGTGAGCCTTTGAGTGAAATTTGCCAAAATATAGAAGAACTGTTGAATTCTATAAAATTTATTTGCAAGAAATGCATCTAATGCAACTAAAAATGTTGTTTATTTCATGAAGAAAGCTTTATTTTCCTTTGAATGGCGTATAAATGGCATTTTTATGGACATATTTTTTTTCTCATCGTTGAACTCAAGAATAAATTGTACATCTGTATGAAATATATTATTAAATGCAGGTGCAAAACATCTCTCTGCATTCAGATTCACGTGTTTGGCATTATCAGTCAGCACAGACACACTGTGGAAAAAGTAAATAGAATAAATATGAGCAATAAACTAACCTGTACATTTGTCCGTCCAAAATGTCCTCTCTGGAAATAAAATTATTGTGATGAGTTAAATGCCATATAAATACAAATGGGTGATCTGTTTAGGGTATTTTTGTTTGTATTATGTATTCTCTCAAAGTGTATACAGTTGTGTTGATATTGTAATATAATAAAAAGCTGTACATTGGTCAGAGAAAAGGCAGAATGTTTGTCCGTCCAAAATATGTCCACTCCGGAATGCACATTTCATGTGATAGCTTGATTCCAATCTTTTTTTCATTATTCTTATAATCTAGGATTTTTCCCGGACTGAAGATACTCTTACCTGAAATTTGCTTGAGAAATTTCATGTACTTTATAGTACATATAATTTATAACTCCGTAAATGTCCTCTCTGGAAACTCTAGTTTTCATGTAATATTAACCTCTGTCGCAATTCCTGTCAGAATATTTGGATGCTATGTAACTTTCTCATGACTATCACCATGAGCCTCATGATTATACATGAATGTAATGATGTTTTGGACTAAATACATATTTTTTTCTGTTTGATTAATGGTCTAGAACAGTGGTCTTCAGCGTTGTTCCTGGGGACCCGCTGTGTATGCTAGCTTTTGTTCCAACCACAGTTGCAATCGCAGGATTTTAACAAGCTGTTAATTTGTCTTAATCAAGTGTATTTAATGTTTAGAGCAGTTATTTGCCCTCTTAACCCACAAGATAACAGAAATAGCTATGTTTGACATCAAGAACCTTTGACCTTTGCATTTTTTCCATTTCACTACCTCCCCCACCCACCTACACCAGCTGCTATAAGGCCCCAAAAATACATGGGACAGGGACTACATGCTACATGTATAGGCAATGATGGCTTGATAAGAGTATGTATTGTTATTTGACCTGTGTCTAAAGTTGGTTTGGGGTGAAAAATGACCGTTTTGATCCCCCTCTTCAATGAATGGGAAACTATGTAGCCAGTCATTGATTTTAAGAAATTTTCTCCTGCTGAGAGATAAAGATATGGTCTTACTGATCAAGTTTTCATCAGTGCTTTTTTTACTCTTCCTATTTTACTGAATTTCTGATATATTTGTGTTTGTCGCCAAAATTACAATCCCTTTTTTTCAGATTTTTCAGCAAATTCCGAGAGGATCACATGCGCAATTCTGGGTGATTTTGCGTGGAATGACCCATTGACTTGTTTCTGACTACATGGATATAGTTTCCCATTAAACTCTACCTTGCTAGTCACAGTTAAAGGGCACTATGATTTGCTCAAATCAGCAAGACAATAATACTAGACTGCTTCTCCCAATGTTGATTATAAAGCATCAGTCTCTTGCTCCTAGATGTATTAATCATCTCCCTCTGACTCGCTCATTCTTTCACAGATTTCTTTGGAGCATGAAATCCTGCTCCATCCACGCTATTTTGGCCCCAACCTGTTGAACACTGTAAAGCAAAAGCTTTTCACTGAAGTGGAGGGAACATGCACAGGGAAGTAAGTGAACTTCACATAGCAGAATGAACTGGACAAATCAAAAAAGATTAATATTCTGATTTGAAAACTGAATATAAAATTTGCAGACCTCAATTGTTCAAACAGGAATAACAGTATTTTGTTTGCTCTTTGTGTTTCAGGTATGGCTTTGTCATTGCTGTGACAACCATTGACAACATTGGAGCTGGAGTCATTCAGCCAGGCAGGGGATTTGTCCTTTACCCGGTCAAGTACAAGGCGATCGTCTTCCGCCCTTTCAAAGGGGAAGTTGTAGATGCAGTGGTCACGCAAGTCAACAAGGTGAAGATTATGTCTCAATCATTCATTCTGTAATGCCAGTTTACAGGAGTGGTTGAAACACTAAAGTCTAAAATGGATATTTTCACCTGGGATCACTTTGGTTGACACAAGTAATTAATGACGTTTTCTTTTCTTATTTTTACAAATAAAAGTATTCCTTTGAGTATTGTTAGCTTATTAATAACTGGTCTGCTATTACGCTATGTTCATTATATTTAGTTATTGGCAAACAGTGAATTGCCCTATAAGAAATAAATGACTTGATATGATTACAGCAGCAAAATCAGTGGTTGCAGTTATGAAATTGCAAGTAATGCCACTGTGGAAAAAGCTACCCACTCATGCCTGGGATGAATGGAAGTTCAATGCCTTCTCTCACCTCCTTTACTTTGTAGGTTGGACTCTTCACTGAAATTGGCCCAATGTCTTGTTTTATTTCCCGCCATGTAAGTTGCTTCCCTATGCTATTTATTTTGTTTTTATTCTTTTATATAAATGTGATATAATAGCCAGAAGCTGTTCAGAAAATGATATGGTTTTTCATATACCATAAGTTTTTCAAGCATGTCTGTTAGCCATTTTTTCTTGATAAAGCTAATTGCACTGAAATCCAGTTTAGCGTTACTTTTTTGATGAACCATTGAATTTTAATTTAATTTTTTTTTATCAAAACCTCAGTACGTGCAAACATTTAAATTGTGATTTTTTTAATGTCTTCTTATGCATCCGATTTTGTCTATTTGCAGTCAATTCCATCAGAAATGGAGTTTGACCCAAACTCCAATCCTCCTTGCTATAAGACAGTTGATGAGGTAAGTCAGCCATCTGGAAACTGCATGCTTTGGAAAACATTTTTCCTCCATGTAAAGATATTGGAATTACTGTAGGATTTTGTAATATTGCAATGGTATTTTGTGGAATGGCTCTTAAGCACATTGAATGTCAATGAGCTCTCAGAATGGATCAGTTTAGCTTGATTATAAATTTAAAATGGTTGCAGAAGGCTTTTTTGGATGTGACTTGTGTTCTAAGAGCTGTTTCATAGTCGATAATTTCCCACCTGTACAACACCTGGCAAAAATTGTGGAATCAGTACACTTAGAGGATGTTTTTCCAGCCTTATTACTTCATTACAAATAAAAAAATTGAAGATATGACTCAGAATGATTGTTGTTCAATGGCTGAACAGTCTGGCTTCATGAAACATACCTCAAACAAATTAGATTAACTTATTTTAATTAATGGCATTCTTTGAAACGAGTTGAGTAAATTTGCATTTGTTGCGATCTTTATGGTTGTACTGCGCTACATCACTCTGATAGCGCTGTAATGAGTCACTGGCATTCACGGTTGAACTTGCCATGGTTTTTAAATTCACAGTCAACACTGACTAGCCAGCTAGCCAACAAACTAATGTTACATAATGGTTATGGAAGGTACTCCGTGCACGCTGGCTAGCTAGCTCATTTCACAAAAATTTTGATGGAAAAACGGCGATTGTACTGTGTGTATGCTGTATGTGGCGTATATGCTGAGCAGCCAGAGTAACGTCATAGCTAAGCGCCGAAAAGGAGACTGCTCTAATAAAATGGCGAGCCCCATTCAAGGGAGAATAGCCTGTTTGCTCGCACCTTTTGTTGCTTCACCCCACGGAGTGGGTGTGAAGTACTGTTTTTAGCAGCTCTGTGTGTTTGTTTGTTTGTTTGTCTGTCTGTGTTTCCGCACTTGCCAATATTTGCGTGAATGGGTGAAGTCTGCCATCTAGTGGCTCTGCGTGTTTGTTTGTGTTTCCGCACTTGCCAATATTTGCGTGAATGGGGTGAAGTCTGCCATCTCTGATTGCCTTGTTTGATATTTGAATTTCACGAGGGTTGAATCACCCGGAAAACGTTAGAAGTTGAATGTATTGTTATCTGGGAATGATTTAACCCTTTAAGGCCTAATGCAAAAATCCCAGCAGAGGATCATGCTGCCATGTTTACCATAGTAACCTGTATTTGGGCTGAAGCACAGCTTCTCAGCTTTCAGGAACAGTTGGAATTTTTTTCTATTGCGCCAAAACTTACAGTAATTACGGTACTTTCAAAATTACGCCAAGATATCTGTGTCGGTAACGACCGCGTTCTTAAAATCTTGCATTATGCTGTCCCGGTTTAAATGGGTTAAGTGGCAAATTGTATTGGATGATAATGTCCCTTTAATGGCTGCCATTTCCCCTGGTCCTTTGCCTGACCTGCAACTCCATATCATAAATGAATGGGAACATTGGCTTGTTTTCTTCCAGCAGCCATCTTTATATGTTTCTTTGGAATGACATCAGACAAAAGGTCCAGCATTATCGCCCTGGCCCATGCAGATTCGTGGTTATCACTGAATATCACTTTAATCAAATCAACCACTCTCTCCATGATTGTTTCTCTTTAGACCACTGTTACCTTGCCTTCTTCTCTTTAGGTGCAAGTGCTGGTTTTTGTTTGTTTTGTTTTTGTATATAAATTCCATTTCATTCGGCCGATTTCTTACAGTTCTGCCAGAAACATTGACTTGTGTTTCTGCCCATTTGTTTTTCTTTTGTTTTATTGTGCATGTTTTATTTTCAAGGCCTATTGCTGTGAGTTTTCTGTTCTGACACTTTGACATCTTTTGTGGTTTACCCGTTATTTACCCTTTATAACCTTCCCATTTTGTTTATACTTGCACCAAATTTTTGACACTGCTGACTGGGAACAAAGAACATCATTTGTCACTTTCTGTGTTGAATTTCTTTTTTGTAGCTGTTTTATAATCCTTTTCATTGTTTCAATTGCCAGCTGTCTTGGTGGTGCCATGGTTCCTCTCAATTAGCCAAGTCCAGCACCTCGTTAAGGTCTGCAAGCACTCTCTTTTAACTGCAGACAAATTTGCATATTCAGATTTGTGCTGGTATTTCATTTAAATATCACACCTTAAATATCATAATGAATTTTGAAAATACAGTGTTTTTTGTGCGCTTTTCGATTTATTGGCAAATAATTGCATGTACACACTGGCTTTTCCTGAAAATGCAGAAATTAGACGATAGTGGCGAGCGGCATGATGTCTGTAAATCAAACTTATCCAACTCATTATAACATCTGTGTATGTTATAAGCTAAGAAATAACAAAGCTGCTACTGTGGGCTGATTCATATTGCAATATTAAGGCGAAAACAAAGAGTTTACAGTCTCCCTGCATTAAGGTAGCATTTTATGACAAGCCAGCACAAATCGTCACAACACGTGCAACATTTTGCAAGCCACTGGCTTTCTCTCGACGCCTTTGAAGGGATTTTGTGAAAACATCATTCTTGGGGTTATTTGCATCTGAGACACGACAGTGCTTCGCCACAGAATAGGGCACAGCCCATAGTAAATCGACACATTAATGACAAGGGCACAATGTAATTCTCTCTCCATTTGTAGTGAAGCGCACAGATGATGTCATATTAGCTACTTCTGATCATGTGACTTGTCAGAATGGCTGCGCGCTTGGAAACACTTTTCTTTCTAAAAACACTATTTTTTCAACCCCATGTTGTTCGATTTGCCTGAAAACATGGGAAATAATGTATGAAGTGGAGCATCACGTGCTGCTGAAAGTTTCTAAATCAGTGTGATGAATGAAGCATTCCTTTAATTAAAATAATTTAAATTGTTTGAGGGGTGTTTTACAAAGCCTGAATGTTAAGCTCATAAACAAATCTTGTGTTCGTCTTACCTGTGATTTGTTTATTTGCTATGCAATAAGAAAGCTGGATAAACATCCTCTATGTGTGGTGATTGCATCACTTTTGCCAGGGGTTGTAAATTCTTGGTCGTAGGCTTAGAGTTGTTTTTAATTATTTGAGGTTATACAGTCAGTCAGTGGTGTATCTGGAATTTGATGGTGTGCTTTCTCCATTTAGGACATTGTAATCCAACAGGATGACGAAATCCGCTTGAAGATCGTGGGAACCAGAGTTGACAAAAATGACATAGTGAGTACATTCTGTTACGAGCCTTGCTGCACAATTCAAATGGCTTTTCATCAAGACCATTGTGTGCATTACTATTGTGTCTTCTCATGTCTAAAACCAATTTCTGTGCTATTTTCACTCACGTGGATTCCAATTCTCCCTTGTTCTATTTTTAGTTTGCTATTGGCTCTCTTATGGATGATTATCTTGGTAAGTCCATTTTTACGGTTTCATCATGCTTTTTGTTTGCTTAGTTTACCTGTGTGCTCCTTTTTTTTTTGCGCGACTGATGTATTTAATCTTTGCCTTGCTTCAGGTTGTTGAAGAAATTTAAGACCATGTCCCTGATATTATTATGAACTGAGAGAAAATGATAGTTCAGCCAGTGTAGCTGTGATAGAACTACTCATGCACTAAATTGTCATTGACTAATTTTGAAATAATTATACCTTTCATTTAGTTTATTTAGTTTTCTTTTTTTTTCCTGGAAGTTCATTGAAAATAATTATTTTCATTAAATAATTAATGTTTCACTAAATAAGTTGTGTGTGTTATGTGTTTTCTCAACAGGTCTCGTCAGCTGATTTTAAAAATTTATTTTATTTTTTTCGGATGAAGATGCCTGGAGGTTTATTTTTATAACTTATACGGCGCAAGCCCTGAGATTTAGGCAGGTTTTTATATGGTCCTTCTCAATTGTCAAGTTCATCTCTGTGAACATTCTCCATGGTCCTCCCGCTCAACTGGGTCCATGTAGGGCAAAAGCTTGTTTAAGTTTATATGTCATGACAGGTTTAGTACTTAATTTGCTTTTGCATACAGGTTCATGCAGGACTCGTGTCCAGTCCACAAGTGAAAGCAAGTTTATTATTTGCTTATTTTTTATACCCATGTCCTTTTAGTTGCTTTATAAAGTTACGTGGGCAAGTGCAGAAGCTAGAATTTGTTTTTGTAAACTACTCAATGCAAGGGCTGAGAAATTAAACAGCCCTCGCTCTTTCTCAATTGTCATCTTCATGTCTGTGAAGGTTTTCCATGCTTATCCTCCTCATCTGCGTCCATGTAGCTCAAAGTTTCTTCCACACAATGAGTTGGGATCAGTCCTGGTAAGGGCTTTGTCCATGCAAAGCCGATCATCTGAATTAATAGATGCTGACGGTTTGCACAGAGCTCACTGTCTCGTAAGCTTTGGTGATACTTAAGGAATAATTTTCAGTTACAATATGAATGGCATTGGAATAAATTTTTTTCTTTTGATGCTGTTTTTGTGTGTCCTTGTCCCAAGTCCTGTGCTCTGTTTGTTTTAGAGGATCAAGAGAAGGTTGTATGGACTGGTTAGGAGTCCTGAATTTCCAGATTCCTCAGCACTACTGTGTCTAATCCTCAATTTTCAATAAATATTTCCTTCATTTGGATATTATCTTTTTCGTTTCTTGCTGTTTCCTTAGTATTATAATGGTTTGTGTTCTCTACTGCTTTAACCCATTACCTCCGAATAGAGCCATAATGCCCTCGTATTTCAAAGATTGCCAAATGGCACTCTCTTCGTTGCTATGTTTAGACCAATAAAACATTTGTTTTATGTTTCAGTTGGTTGCGATCCTGCATTAACCAATTTGAACAAGCCTTATAGGTTATATTTGCATAATCACATGGTGTAGCTAATCTCAAAATTTAAAGAATTTTGCCCACAATTTTGTGGAATGGCATGTATGGGCTGTTATGATAAGTGTAAACATAAAATAATTTTTGAGCACTGAAAAAACAAGTTTTTATATATATATATATATATATATATATATATATATATATATATAAGTACTTTGGAGTCTTAATATATTTTCATGATCTCTTTATAATTTTATCAGTAAAAATTAGGATCAGATGCAAGTCCAAAATGTGTCCGATAACTTCTCTGTGTGACATAATGTTGTTTGCCTTGAAGTTTTTTTTGCACCAAGCTTTTTGTCAGGGTGCTATAAAAAGTAGCTAACTTGCTGAAACTGCCCCAGAAAGGAGGGGCTTGGTATGTATTTCACTTCTGGGAGGTAAAGGGTTAGTAAGCATGCTAAGGGTCAATTTCACCGACACGGAATAGGCTTAGTCATGAGCTTAATTGGGTATTATGTGGAGGTTCTCAAAAATTCCATGGTGAATTTTCTCTTCCTTTAGGTATTTTCTGCGTATGCAAAACTGGCCTTAAATATTAACCTCACTAGATTGCTTTTCATCTGCCGTCTGCCTGTCAACAATTCGTATTATTGCTACTCCGTGAAAACTACTGAGTGGGTCTTCAACAAATTCTGCATTCTGGTTACCCCATGTTTTCCAGGTAAATGATGTACACTTCCCCAGCCGATATACATGATGTAAGAGAAAACGCAACTCACTGGACCAGATGACCTTTTTCAGTTGCTCTAAGATCCAGTTTTTAAGCTCACATGCCCATTATAGGTAGTTTTGGCAGTGGAGTGGGATTACAATGGGCTCTCCGGCTTGTCTGCTGTTACAGAATGCTACAGGTAACCGGGTGTGATACACTGCATGTTGTGACGCATTTGTCACAAAGGTATTAGAATTCTGTGCGACTTCTGCCACAGTCGCCCTTCGGTCAGTTCAGACCAGATGGGATAGCCTTCGTTGCCCTGCACCAGCGAGCTATGGGCGCCGAATACCCTGTTGCGGTTCAGGGATTGTAATTCTTTGGAACACTGTAGCTAGGTACTCTTCACTGCTGACTGGGAGCATCCCAGAACCCTTGCGTTTCGGAGATGCTGTGAACACTCTCATCTGACTATATTGTTTTGGCCCTTTGGTCAAAGTTGCTCCAGTCCACTTCCCCATCATATCAAACACTACGAAACTGAGAATAACTGACTGCTTACCATCTAAGGTCTGTCTGAGGGCCTTGGCATGTGTCCTTGTTGAGACATCATCAACACAATTTTCTTCATCTGTGTGCAAATGTCAGATTTTGTCTGGCTGTTAATTTGTCCTGATTAGGTGCATTCCTTGTTTAGAGCAGCTATTTATGCTCCTAAGCTGCATTTTTACAGAAATATCCATGCAGGCCATACAAGATCCTTGGACAAACTCTTTTTTTTTTTTGTATATTGAAAGTAATTTAGGCAATATAGTTAAACAGGTCAAATTTGACAGTAGGGAAAAACAGCTGCAAGTTCTCTCCAAATACTCAGCTTGAACTTAATTTGATGGCACAAAACAGGTGCCATTTGATGTGGATATGGACTTTTTTATGCTTTGTGGCATGCATTGATATTTCTGTCAGTATGTGGGTTCGTGTAAAATAACTGCACAAAACATGAAATGCACCTAGTCAAGGCACATTAATGGCTTGTTAAAATCCTGCCATTGCATTTGTGGTTGTAACAGAAACCAGCCGACAAGATTTCACTTGGGAAGATGTAACTGGTGTAATAAAGATGTATTGCACCGCTGGACATGAATATCTGCTCAAAGACAAATGTGAAATCAGAGTGATGGTTTGGCGGACAACAAATGTGAGGGATGAAGTCTGTTTAAGAAACATCCAACTTCCACCTTTATGTAATAAAAGTTGCATTGCATTTTTATGTTGTAGTACTGTCACAATCTATTGTCCCATCTAATAATTGACAAGAATCACATCCATGAAAAAACAAGCCAAAAAAAAAAAAGGATTGGGGAAACATCATTGGATATTTTTGATTGCCATGATGACTGCGAGAAATCCAGCGTTATGGTATCGTACGCCGACTAGTGGACGTATGCTGATGGTGATTTTTCCAGAACTCAGTCCACGTCCTGATTCGGCATTGCGCATGCTTGGTTGCCTATACGTCACAGCTGCGCGCCGCCCTTCCTCCTTTCTCTCGACCTGAAGATGGCGGCAGGGGTGAGTGAGAATGAAAAAATGGTATCAATAGCGATTTCTAAATGTTAGCAGTGCTCATCCGATACAAATCTTGGCCATCCAGCCTCTGTTCTTTAAACTTTGACCATGGTCTCTGAAGTTGTTTCTTAAGTACTTCCAAACAAGTATTATTTGTGTGGCAGATGAACTGGGTGACATATTTTGGCTGCCTGGCTGGTAAAAGAGCATGTTTTAACGCACTCACAAATGCCACGTTTAAGGTTGTGATATAAGGGGGAGGTGGCTTTATGAAGATAATTACTCAAACCTAAGTTTTTTCCCCACATTCTGTACTAGTGTACCCTGTCACTGACAGTATGTCATCTTTTGGAATTTTAATGTCAGTTTATTCGGCGCATTAATCGTAAGCTTGCGTTTTAGCCCGAAACTTCTTATCATTGCGAACTGTACTTGAATGAATCCGGGTTCGAAGCGTTTTGTCTAGTTGTTCGTATTGGCAAGCTAGTAATTGCAGCGAACTCCTAGCCGGCTTGCTAACCAACCCTATGAAGCAAATTGATAAAGAAACACGTCAGCCTGATCCGGGGACCGACGCTGTGGAAAATTCAGTTGTAAATTCACGACCCGGAGCAACAAATGCTATTTTGCTTGGTCACCATTCAAAATTCGTTCTGCTAACCCAGCGTTAATTGGCAAAGAAGAAACCGGTATTAAGAGCCAAACGTTGTGTGGCATATTGATAAATGATGCTCGCTTCGATAGTGCAACGTTAGCCACGTAGATAGCTTTTTCAAGAGTTAGTTCTCGGAAAGGACCCCCTAAATTAGGAGATTAATCAGACCCCTTTGGATACTTTATTGTGAGGCCTTAGTTCAATTTGAATTGAATCTTTATGGATCGAAACTGACATAAACACTTTGCAATGCTCTCCTGATACACCCCGATGGAGTTGTACGTCATTTTAGACGTTCTTGTCTGTAAATGTAGTGCGTTTGCCACTGACCGTGTTATTTAGGTCTTAAATATGCATGTCATGGCCTTGACTGACTGCGATATTGGTCAGGATAGATGAGCCTGAGAAATGGTATGCGGCAAGAGAGTGTCGTATTGCGCTGTATACAACATTTCGTATCAAGCTCTTGTCAGACATTTCAGATTAAAAATGAAACCAGCTCCATACACTATGCTGTGAAATGTGCTCCTTGCCACTCACACTGAAATAGTGATCATTTATTACCTTCCCATTTTATGTGCTTACTGTGGCTGTTCAATGAACAAAACATCATCTCTTTCAGACACTCTATACATACCCAGAGAACTGGAGAGCTTTCAAGGCTCAGATTGCCGCACAGTACAGCGGTGCCAACTTGAAAGTGGCCAGTACACCCCCTGCCTTCACCTTTGGACAGACAAACCGCACCCCTGCCTTCCTCAACAACTTCCCTCTGGGCAAGGTTGGTGATCCTTGTTGCATTAGCCTCAAGTTTGTGCTGTTCTTTGTCCAGTTTGAATGATTGTTAGTGTCTGCTGCACATTTTAATGGATCAGGTGTTTCTGCATATATTTGGAACAACTCTTACTCTGTCTAACCTCTACACAGGTTCCAGCTTTCCAGGGTGATGATGGTTTTTGTCTGTTTGAGAGCAATGCCATTGCTTATTACCGTAAGTGTCTTACTCTGTTAGCGATGACACTGCATGGAACCACTTGACAGTAGTGCCATATGATTACAACTCAAACTGCCTTTAAGTTGTGTGTGCAGGGAGGCAAAAACTGTTTGCACAACATTGCAAAACTTGTAAAATGTATGCTAGCTGTGTGGGAAACAGCATGTTGCTAGGTCCTGTGAAGACTAGTGATGCTGGTTTTACACATCTGGTCTTAAGTCGCTTGTATGCGCTTGAGTAAAAGTGATCTTTAATCAACTGACCTTTGTTATTGCAGTTTGTTGCACATGGTTCCCCAGTCCCCATAGAGGAGTTGCTCTTTTGATGACTGCCTAGATAAACTTGGTTTTCATTTTGCCATCCTTCATTATCCTGTACCCTGACTCTTCTCTCTGTCCTGTATCCTGACTTCTCTCTCTGTCCAGTACCCAAGTTGTGACTTGATTAAGTCATCTTTCTTGTTAACGAATAATTTGTCTTTAACAATAACAAAGAGAATCTAGCATTTAATATTATGATCTACAGGACACTTGTGCACTATGGCAGTCTGCAGCATATTATGAACTATTGGAATTCAGCTTTTGTAAGCTGCTTCTGCCTTTTCCAGAGGCTGTATAATTTTTGGGTCGGTAAAAGTTCATTGGCCATGACACAAGTCATCAGCTGAGTTCAAGTACATACTGAGTGTAATATACTTGCCAGGGGTCATGCAAGGTGGCGGGATTAGTTTTTATTTACCCCTGCGGATCTTCAGGATCCAGGATGCAGGTTACCAGAGATCAGCTTCCTTGCACTCTGACCATGCATGTAAGCAGGCTGTATGCTGTTAGTTGTAATGGTTGTTACTTGCTCACAGGTGTTGCAGGAAAAAAAAACATCTTGTCGATGATATTGGAGGGCATAATCTCATCACTCCATGAACAAACTTTCTTAGCTGACTTTGGGTACATTCTACATATGTTTGGTCTTCAGGGAATATTGGTCATGCTGAGACAGTGTTTGAGTATGGCAGATATTCCATTTCGCTGGGAGATTCTGATTGTAGTGTCTACTGGACAGTCCCTTTGTGTGATAAGACTGCTTGTGTATTAGATCTGAGAATGAAGGTTCTTTAAACTGAGTGTAAATCAGGGTGCACTCCTTAATGGATGACTCTGCTGTTCTCCCCCTCTGCAGTGAGCAGCGATGCCCTGCGTGGCAGCTCTCCACAGGTCAGCGCCCAGGTTTTGCAGTGGGTCAGCTTTGCTGATTCTGAAGTCATCCCCCCAGCTAGTGCCTGGGTCTTCCCCACCCTTGGAATCATGCAGTACAACAAGCAGGTTTGTGCGTCCTCCTTCTCAAGTAGTACTGCAAGTAATCTGGATATTAGATTGTCTGTGAATTATATGCAATTGTCCTGGCTGCTCAGGGGTGCGTTTCCCAAAAGCATAGTTGCTGACTAAGTTAGCAACTTGCATAGTTTGTCCATTCTCAGTTAGTGGGTCCAACTATGCTAGTTGGCATCTGTGATTTCGGGAAACACACCCCAGAATGGTTTGGTACTTCATTTGCCGAGTGATTTATAATTGCGAGTTCTAATTTTCTCTTCTTACAAAGTCCTTGCTGCACCTGTTTGACGGGCTCAGGAGGCTTTCGTTGGAATAGTGATGATGTAAGGGCGCAAATTGAGCAGTTGGTTCTACTTTGCTCTCTTGGGTCAGAATCCTGCGGGATTTTTTGCAACTAACGACACCTAGCATCTCCTAGTTTATCAGACTTGCTTTTTTCTCTCGGGCTTGCACAAAACAATTGCACTGGTAAATTTTACTTAATGGTCAATAGCCTGCAGCTATTGTATGAAGAAGGTGGATACCTGGGATTAGTATGGTGAGTGGAGAAGTTGTGGACAGTCTTTGATCCTGGTGCATTGCTGGCATTTGGTTATGGTTAAGGCTGTGCAGTGTTGAATCTCAATATTTTTTTCAAGTGTAATAGGACTGTATGGGCGTATTTGGCACATGTGACTTCATACTAGATGCCATCATAAACTGCGACCAGATATCCGAGGCCAAGTGAAATGCTTATGAGAAAAAATTGCTAGAAAATCTGCTAATCGCCAGCAAGAGTGTTCAGCTTCTGTCACCTTTGAACGATTACTTTCAACCTGTACTCTTGCACTTTGTATGATTTATCAGCAAACTACTTTATCATTGATCGTAACCAGAATATAACTTCACATAATTCAGAATAGATGATAACGTTAAGGGCCGAAACCTGGTCCACACAAGTACGCGGATGCAAATAACAGCATCTGGCCCAGCTGGCAAAACTCATGTCCCCTCGCCAGAGGCAGTGACACACCCTCATGCCTTGAAAGGGCATGGCTTTTGGAGGTGTTGCTGACAACAGTTTGGATGATCCTTTTCTTCTTTGGCACAGAGCACACGGCATCAATTTCTTCCAAAAAGACCCGAAATACTTATTATTCTGACCACGATACACGTTTGCACTGTTTGATGGTCAGTCACAGATGCCTCTGAGGCCAGACAAGTCAACGTTGTTCTGAACACTGATAACATTTGGTTTCCTTTTTGCACAGTAAATTTTTTTATCTGGCATTTGTGAACCTCGGCTTAACTACATTAGCCTGGAATCCATACTGATAAAGTGCTGGTCGCTCCCAACGGTCACTGACTAATCAGTCTGGCCTCAGTCGTATAGCCAGCGTGTAGCCCTTACGTCACTAATAAAGTGAATACATGAATATTCATGTTTTCTGCTCTTGGCGAGAACCACCAATCGAATATGAGTTAGCTGGCCAGCAACGGCATTCTTGAATGTTAATGACATGAGCTTAAAAATTGGATTGTGGTTTGCTTGCGTTTACTCTTGGAGTGGTTGTTAGGTTTTGAACAGGATAATGTTTGGCCATATCTGCATTTTGTTTATTTCAGTGGGAATCCCCGGTATAATAAAGGCTAAATTAAATAATAGTCAAATTACATAACGTATTTCACGGTAATTGGCATTAGCTATAGCTCGAAGGGCATGATTGCATCAGCTAGATTAAAGTGATACTCCACCCAAAAACTATAATTTGTATATCACTTGCTCACCATTAGATGTCTTGAACGGACGAAGTTGCTCTTCACCTGGCGCAACTTTATGGCCACTAGAGATTTTGAAAAATTATTCAAATTCCTTTTTTGCTGGAAGCAAATGGGGTCACGCAGTAGCAATGGGAAAACTCCACAAAAAGTCCGTTGACAAACTTTCAAACCATCGTCCAACGCATCGTCCAGTATAATCCAAGTCAGCTGTGTCCACTCGTATCCTCAGAACTCCAGAAACGCGGTTATTTTTCGCTAAAAATAATAAAATACCAGTTAGGCTTCAAGTAAGCTCGCGCATTCAACGGAAGTCCCGCCTCCCGGCTCGGTCACTGCCCAGAGACTCTGCTGCCACTCACATGAATTCTCGTATAAACACGAGCCGGGAGGCGGGACTTCCGTTGAACGCAGAGAGGTATTTTTATTTATTTTTAAGTCTGTCTAAAGGGGGGAGGGGAGCACCCTTGCGACTGTGAGCCAATCACAGATCTCGCATGGATTTTGTGCGAATATTTGAAAGTCAAACGCTGGTCTTCCGACTGAGGCCAGACGTACAAGCAAGTGACCGTTGGGAGCGATCAAAGCTTGATACGGATGGATTCCAGGCTATAACTACATATTTTGAAGTACTTAACAAAGGTTTGCTGAAGTTATCCTGACCCCATGCGGTTGAATTACTTGAGAAATGATGCTACTTTATGCAGAAAATATGGGCATTTAGCTTAGGCTTGTGCCCTTGCTCTTTATGCACAGAAATTCCTCCGGATTCCTTGAATCTTTCAAATGAGTTATGTACCGGAGAGGGTGAAATATCACAATCCCTCCCTGTCTTTCTTTGAGGATCATCATTGAGAAAAGGTGAGAAATCACGTTTTAATGATTTCTCACGCATTTGTGTTCAAATTAGCTATCCTCAGCCCATCTTGGCTCCTGAAGGATGTGACTGGTCTTGGATGTTGCTTCTGAGTGCCTTATCTTGATTACATCTGTTGGCATCAGCGGTTTCAAAATTTTCGCCTCCTTACTAGTCCTAAGTTGACCCATCCCAACACTTTTTTTTTTTTTAGGATGTGTTGCTGGCCTGAATGGCAGGAATGGATGTATTTTTTACATATAAAATTAAGTTGACTCAACAAAACATTACATATCTTAATTACAGTAAGATTCACATTACATACTATCTGCAATAAAATACAAGTCAAAGTAAGCACAGGAATCGCTGCTCGCTGTTTTACGGTATGTGCATTTTCCATGCTGTACCAATGTTTTTCAAGTTGGGGTTGTATTTTAACTATATTGACCCTTTGCATAAAATGGCTTAACAAAACTCTTGGCACATTTAGGCAAATCTGCTGTTTAATACGGTGGCCGAGACCCGCCATCGCTGCAAATAAAAAGAAACGCTGCTGCAAATAAAATAAACGCTGCAAATAAAAGAAACGCTGCAAATAAAAAGAAACGCTGCTGCAAATAAAATAAACGCTGCAAATAAAATAAACGGTGCAAACGGCTGACACGAGGCCAAGGAACTAAACCAGCTCGATGCCTCATAGTTCGCCATGGGCAAGATGCTGGGTCATATCTGTCCTAGTAAAGGAATGGAGCTGACAACTTGCTTGCGGTGGCGGGTCGAACGCTGTTTATATCCGCGAGACAAATGCTGAACACCGCTGGGAAGTTGCGGTTGTGGGCTCTGTGTATCGATATCCCCCTCGGAATGCGAGCGAGTGCTCGGCTTAGCTCATTGACGCACCTTAGCCAGATCCCATTAACGGTAGTATGGTCAGTCAAACGGTAACATTGCATTACGTAAGCTTACTA
The DNA here is from genome assembly GCA_029692085.1 of Gymnothorax javanicus. Lineage (NCBI taxonomy): Eukaryota > Metazoa > Chordata > Actinopteri > Anguilliformes > Muraenidae > Gymnothorax > Gymnothorax javanicus. The sequence continues at coordinate 27,892,732 of CM056204.1, read as the reverse complement.
ACAATCCTGGATGACCTGTATTTTCCTATCTCATACTCGCACATTTTGATATGAAGCATTATCATCCTACATTTTGACTTTGGTGAATGCTGAATTAATTCGTCACTGTGGCCAGCATACGCATGGGTTATCAATGCTAACGCAGCTAGACGTCATGTCCTAAGCTAAACCATGGTTCTTTCATCAGCTGCCCAGCTAATCTATGACCTGTATATTAGCGAACAATACCACTGCGACGCGGAACTTTCTTATCGCGTCGTTTAATTAAAGGTGCTTCTGGACCTTGATGAGGAGCCCTAGCTCTTAGTTTCACTTTTTCTCTCGTGTAATTGGAGCGTCACTGGACACCGAATATAGCCGAACGTGGCTAGTTAGTGACACTGTTTTCCGTTGCCGTTTGGCTTATGAATTAGGTTAATGTAGTTGGCTAGCTTGTGGATGATGGACTTTATGAAGAAACACATTTAGCGACCGCTAGGTAGCTCGCTAGATGACGTAGGATAGGTTTAATTGGCAAGAGAGCTAGCTAGCCTCTCCATACACAATAATATATCGCTTATCGCACTGAAAATAGTGCGAATCCATTCGTTGCAATCGTCGCACTATTAGCTCTTGCTGTGCGTATCTATTGACTGTATAATTACAACAATCTCCGGAGGGCTCTCCAGTGCACTGGGGGATCAGCTGAGGGCCCCGTTATCTAGTAGTGTGCTTTGGTAGTTGGAATGCTGTAGCTAACTAGCCAGCTAATAACTGTGGCAGGCGCACACTCCCTTTAGGACAGCTGGACATCTTGAGCAAAAGCTAACAGGGATTATTGTATTAATTCTCTGGCTAGTTGGCGAGCTTATTCTGAGACTTGCTACTACGTGCCAACATTAAATACTATTAGAATTTCATTCACCTTAGAAAATAGACCACAGACTCCTAACCAAATAGCAAGACATTGTTTCCCGATATTTCGATGAAAACTTCTTCAGTCGCAAACGCAGTCCAAGGGTCAAGCTTCGTGACTCCAGTTAGCCTGTGGATAGGCGGCTTTGGCTAATATAAATAGTCTTGGCAATGAACCACTATTATTGATTGCATTGACTTGTCAAAGTGGTCACATTTTCTCATTCTTTCCAGCTGTGAATATATGATGTTATTGGTGTAAAGACACGTGACTTTACAAATCCCGCCCCCCTGTCTGGTGATCTCTGGATCCGCCACTGACTTCTGCTGTTTGGGCGTTTTTGTGGGAATTAAAAAAACTAGATGGACAGAACAGAAATACTGTATATTTGTGGAGTGGAGACCTCTAGCTATGAAATTCCAGCTGTGTCTCGGACTGCATAGTAGTTTTCAACCTCATATTTGGGTTGTGATGCATTATTTAGTCTGCTGAAAAATATGTAAGGGCTTGCATCGGCAAAAACAGTCCCCGGTAATCCACTTCCGTTGAGGCTTTTTTATTTGCATCGTTTATTTTTTTTATTTGCAGCGGCGTTTGTTTTTGTTTGCAGCGTTTCTTTTATTTGCAGCGTTTATTTTATTTGCAGCAGCGTTTCTTTTTATTTGCAGCGTTTCTTTTATTTGCAGCGGCGTTTCTTTTTATTTGCAGCGATGGCGGGTCTCGGCCACCGTAGTTTAATGAGCATTTAAGGTTCAGGTTGCAACAAACCATAAGGCTGTCTAAATATAATTTGACTGGGCGTCTGCTCAGTCTTGCTGATTAACCCCTTACCAGTCCGGTAACATTTGCCAAAAAATGCCCATCCAAGGCGTACACAAATTAAATTGAATGCTGTTCTTGTTTCTAACTTCCCTCACGGCCCGTGGGCGGGCCTCGGAGTGGCAAGTGTATCAATCATTAGATAGCTGGTCAAGCAATGCAAATGTGGTCAGGTTGAGAGTAATCGTTGGTTAAAAATACAGGATTCTGACAACTTTTACGTTTTACTTTAGATCAGCACTCCACTAATGGTTTTGGATATCGGCAAAGATTTTCGTCTGGAAGCATTTCACATGGCCTCTGGCGTTCGGTTGCTCCTTGTTTAATACCACATGAGCTATGAGGGTATGGATAAGAAAAAGGACAGGTGCAGGACTGCCTCTACACCTCATGGTGGCAGTTAGTCTTATTAATCCTCACGATCCAGTATTCTACTGCCCGAGTTACAGCCCATCTTAAAATTGGGATTTGTCTGTTAGCTTGGGCTAATGTTTGCGATGAAGAGTATTTTGGACTATACCATGGTGAAAATGTATGATTTTACGTTTGGGATCATTAATATGCAGAGGCTTTGTGTGCCCATAAAATGATGTTATAGCTTGACCATGTGTTTCTCATAATCGTTTTCTCTTTGAAACATGTATTAACAAGTAGCTGTGAAATTTCTCGTCTTCCACACCCTGCCCCAAGGCCTTTGTGTTGCATCATCCGTTTACACTTCTCTTATTTTGTCACTGTTGACATGTACTGCCTAATGCCATTCTCACATTTTTGGTGTGTTTTAGCAGTTAATTGTCAAAAGTTGTAACTCATAAAAATAACCAGTTTGCTTTAAGGGAGCCCCTAACATGCTGCACTAATGACTGGCAGGCCAATAATTCAGTTCAGTCAGCTTCATGTGTCTTGATGTCTATCTCCTGTCTGGATGAGCAAACTGGTTCTTTCATGTTCTAATAATTTTTCATTTGAAAATATCAGCCAGTTTTTTCTTTCTGCCTCTGTGACTAGGGAGTGCTTGCATATTTAAAAAGCTGCACGTGTTTAACTTGAGTTCTGAAATCAGTTTTTTTCTACATTTGTTTTTGCTTCAGTTTTCAGGGTCAAAATTATCAACCTTAACTCTTTCAACCCCAGATATTCTAGCATCACTATACCCTTCAACCCCACAGCCCTCTGTAGAGGGCTGGTCATTATCTGGACATTGTATCTTACTGTTATCTCTGGAATCCCATTAAATGTAACCTGATATGTTCCAATCAATTAGTCAGATTGTTTGAATTTTCCCTACAGGAATTTGGGGTTGAAGGGAATATGTTGGTCAGCCCTCTGTAGAGGGCTGTGGGGTTGAAGGAGTTAAGTGTCAATACTTTTTGTTGGCGATTGTCTGTACTTTAATTATTGCATTTTTAAAAATTGCTGACTTTTGCATGACTATTTTCCTTGTTTTGTAGGCTACAGAGCAGGCCAAGGAGGAAGTGAAGCGGGTGCTCACCGTCCTGAACCAACACTTGAACACTCGCACCTTCCTGGTGGGGGAGAGGGTCAGCTTGGCTGATATTACTGTGGTCTGCTCTCTTCTGTGGCTCTACAAACAGGTAAATTCTGTTCTTTTGAGTCAAAAGCATGCTGGAGCGGTCTGGGGTTTGCATTTTTTATGGGTTTTTTGAACACCGATTGGCCGCTCGAAAGTACTAATTATGGATTGCCAAACTTTTAAAAAAATCGAGCACCAATTCTTTTTGATAATTGATTAAGATGCTCCGGTACCTGTGGAAATGAAGATGCCCATGCCCCTGATGTATTTTTTGTGGCCCATAGATTTCCTGTATAGATTAGCTGGCCACTTCAGGGAGTAAGCTGACCTGTGGTGTCTGTCCCGCTCCCTTAGGTCCTGGAGCCTGCGTTCCGTCAGCCCTTCCCCAATGTGACGCGCTGGTTTATGACCTGTGTAAATCAGCCGCAGTTTAAGGCTGTCTTAGGGGAGGTCAAGCTCTGTGAAAAGATGGCCCAGTTTGACGGTGAGTTTTCAGGTGGTCAGGGGTAGTGTTGCACCGATACCGCGTTAATATGCTCGTACTCGTATTCGTCCACATTTGCCGATACCACGCACCGATACCTCTTAATGTAAGACGCAAGGTAACTGCCTGCTCACGGTCGCATAGGCTACAGTATTTTGTACTATGTGACTTCTATGTCTAGGGGGAGACAGCGAGTTAGAAAAAATACGAGAAAGCAAGCTTTATAGTCATCACATCACATGCAGGCATACACACAAGAGGTGTATAGTAAAGAAGGACATGTAGGCAACTTCGTCACAGTACTTAAGTAGTTTTTTTGAGGATTTGTACTTTACTTGAATTTTTTTTTTTTTTTTACTGGGACTTCTACTCTACTACAATTAAAAGATAAAAAGTATACTTTTTCTTCGTTCCTTTGACACTGGCCACTTCTCTACACGTTACAAATTAAAATATGTATATAATTCATCATTTAAGGATTATCTGGATGCGGCGTGTTCAAAAAGAACAACGGTGTTCGGCAAGGTATCTTAAGCGTTTTGTGCAGATGTTTCTGCCAGCGGACATGGAGCTGCAAATTTATGCACGTAATTACAATATTCTATCACTAGATGGCACACCCGGATCAGTTATTGAATATTTGCAAGCAAGCCGAGCTCGCACAAGCACACACCCACAATCACAGACACAGAGACTTAGAATTGTGAATCTTCTTATTTTACTACAAATATATTAGTAGCATATGGTTACCTTAAACATTTTAGTTGTGGTTAAGTTCAATCTTTTTCATTTGTCATTTGTGTAATTGAAATGTGGCGATAGCACACACTTTAAGTGATGCCTTGTTTGCTCGGAAAGCTATTATTGACTTCAGTTGGATTGAGAATGCCTATGAATGTGCGTAGAAACTATCTATGCCAATTAATAGTTCTACTGACTTTTTATGAAGTTGGGTGTGTTACCTTGCCTATGCAGCGAGTTTACTTTTCATTTGTCAAGCTTCAGTAATGTTTTGCCTCATTTGATGGCAGTGCTAGTTCAAAGGCTTTTTGTTGGGCCTAAATACGGAAAGATTTTTAGCAGTTAGGCTTTTTTTTTTTTTTTTTTTTTTTTTTGGAAATAGCCATGTGTGAATCGTTTGATATTGGCCTCTTTTAAGCTTGTTATAAAAAGAAAATAAAACCTGTACTCCAAAATTGTCATTGTATTTTCCTGGAAAACATTTCAGAAATATCTGTATCGGTACTCTGTATCGGCAAGTACACAAAATAAAATACTCATACTCGTATCGGTTTTTAAAAAAGTGGTATCGGTGCATCCCGAGTCAGGGGTGTTGGTGAAGCCAGTTTTCCATCTTATCTTGCCAGGCATTTTATGACCAGGATTTGACTGTCCGTGCAAATGGACCAATGAGTTGAGACTTAAAGGGTTAATAAATGGAGCAGTAGACTCTTCATTTGACTTGACCGATCTTTGTTCACTGATGAGTAGGCAAGTTTTTTTAGTGTGTGTGTGTGTGTGTATATGTATGTGTGTATGTGTGTGTGTGTACACACACACACACACACACACACACACACACATACATACATATATATCAGCGGCAGCTCGTGAACTGGCAACAGGGGAGGCTCAAACAATCCCTTAAAAAGAATGATTGGTCATAACCTGTTTTCAATTATTATTTAAATTACCATTACAGAAACTCTGATAACTCTTAACATTATCAGGTGTTGCCAGTTTTCATTTATAACGCAAACCGATTACGACTCCGGACTTCTCACGCTTTTTTTTTACTCAGCGGTTGGAAGCAATGCATGTGTTTCACGATTGTTTAAATGAAATTAGACCATTTGAAACGTCTTTATGCAGTTACATTGCTTCCAACCCCTCCATGCACAAGGACTTCAATTCTGTGCGAGAATCTCTTACATGGCCTACGCGTTGATTGAATAATTGCTGACTACAGCAGAGGAACGTGAATATGCATCTTAAACTCACACCGAATGCGTGAGAGTTGACCGGTATGCGTTTTAAATGAAAACTGGCCACACCTGATAATGTTGAGAGTTTTCGGAGTTTCTGTAATGGTAATCTAAATGAATAATTGCAAACAGGTTCCTGACTAATCCTTAATTTGAAGGGATTGTTTTGAGCCTCCCCAGTTGCCAGTTCACAAGCCGTCCCTATATGTGTGTGTGTGTGTATATATATATATATATATATATATATATACTACTCAAAATTTGATAGGGATCATAGGAATTTTTTTGTGAAATGACATGCAAATTTGGTAACTGCCACTGATGAACAATATATTGGATAAATGACATGCAGTCAGACACAAAACACATTTGCAAGTGCATTTAATGACACTTTTGGCTTTCACGAACACTTCATGGTTTCACCTCTGACATGTAAAGTGAAAACAGACAGTGTTCGTTTGAAGTTTCATTACCACAGTTAATGTCAATAACGGGTATGGCCTCCGCTAGCTTGAATGACGGCTTGACAACGTCGGGTCATACTGTCAATCAGAACCCGGATGCTTGCAATTGGAATGTTGTTCCATTCTTCAACAAGGGCATTTCCGAGCTCTTCTAGAGTTGTGGGTTGTGCCTCACGACCGAAATGGCGACCTGCAGCATGTTCCACACATGCTTGATAGGGTTTAGGTCCGGCGAACGCGCGGGCCAGTCCATGCGGACAATTGTACCCTGCTCTAGGAATTGATTCACCACCCTAGCACGATGGGGACGGGCGTTATCATCCATCAAGATGAAATCAGGGCCAACAGCACCAGTGTACGGTCTTACGTACACATTGAGGATCTCATCCCTGTACCGTAACCCTGTCATCGTCCCTCTCCCCATGACATGCAGGTCCGTTCTGCCGTTCCTGCTTATTCCTCCCCAGACCATAATTGATCCGCCACCATAACGGTCGTGTTCATTGATGTAGGCATCATTAAATCGCTCACGTTGTCTTCGCCACACCCGTTGCCTCCTGTCAGTAAAGTCCAAGCAATATCGGGACTCATCAGTAAAGAGAACTGGAGCCCAATCGTTGTGTGTCCATGTGACATGATCATGAGCCCAATCCAAACGGTCACGCCTATGACGCACGGTCAGTGGGATTGAACACATGGCCTTCTTGAGTTGAGGCGGCAGTGTGAAGACGATTCCGTATCGTCTGAGTGGATACCCTGACCCCTGAGGCGTTATGAAGGTCATTTCGTAGGGTGGTGGCTGTCCAGAAAGGATGACGTCGTGCCTGAAGTGTCAGAAAGTGGTTTTTTCGTTGTGTAGTCGATCTCTGACGACCACCCCCATGACGGTGTGCTGCTGTACCAAACGTTTGATGCCGGTTCCATGCTCTGTTCACAACGCTTTGGCTGACGTTAAGTGCATTATCAACGTGACGTTGTGAGAAGCCAGAGTCAAGCATTCCGATGCATCTTCCCAATTGCTCTGAAGTCAATCGACGTCTAAGGCGTTGAGGAGACATTGTTATTGCTAAATGTAATGCAAAAATTTGGGAACTTCCAAATTTTCACCAACAAAACAACACACACGTCTGAGTTGAAATGGTGAAGTGTTAGTCAAAGGCAAAATGTGAGGCTGCACGCTCATTTAATGTCATGAAATGCACGTGCAAATGTGTTTTGTGTCTGGCTGCATGTCATTTATCCAATATATTGTTCATCAGTGGCAGTTACCAAATTTGCATGTCATTTCACAAAAAAATTCCTATGATCCCTATCAAATTTTGAGTAGTATATATATATATATATATATATATATATAATGTGTGTGTGTGTGTGTGTGTATATATATATATATATAATATAATGTTTTTGTACATATTTACTTGTAACTTAAGAAAGGAATTTATCTTGCTTAAATCAGTCGATAAAAAATTTCAGATGGTTTGAACCTGAGTACTGTTTTTAGCCAAGAAGTTTGCTGAAATGCAGCCCAAGAAGGACGTCCCCAAGAAAGAGAAGGGTGGCAAGGAGGGAGGCAAGCAGAACGAGAAGAAAGAAAAGAAAGAGAAGAAGGAGGAGAAGAAGGCCTCGGCTCCAGCCCCTGAGGAGGAAATGGATGAGTGTGAGGCTGCCCTGGCCCAGGAGCCCAAGGCGAAGGACCCATTCGCACATCTGCCCAAGAGGTAAAGCCCTGTCCACTGCTCTGGCCTTGTAAGGTACTTCTTACCAGAGACCATGCGCTGTGGGGCTGGAAATGCATTGTCAGGCATTTTAGGCTCCCATCTCCTGTTTATCCAGCCTACAGAATCAAAATGTTGGCCTTTGCCTAACTGCTTTAAGGACCACTCTGATGTGTACTACTTGGCCAGAAGTGTGTGGATATATGCTCATCTAGTGTTTTATTCAAAGTTGTGGGCACTTTTGGAGTTGTTTCCTTTTGCCGATAGAACAGCCTTCATTTTGAGTAGGCTTTGTAGTTGATTTCATGACGTTTCTGAGAGGCTTTGCTTTCATTCCTGTGGGAAAAGCATTTGAGGTCAGGTCGGGTATGCTGGGTGATTGGGCCTGGCTCCCGGTCTGTTTTCCTGTTGATCTCAGCAGTGTTTTATGGGAACAAGCTGCGTTTATAACTCTACATGGGGGAATTGTTGTACTGGAATGGGAAAGGGCTTGTCAAGGGCTCCTCGGCCATTCGGTGGCTGAAGTGAATCACTTGTACAGAAACTGGCCAAAACGGCGAAACTCGCAGCCTGGAGTTGGACTCCTGATCGACAGTATTGTTGTGTGCTATATTGCAGACCGTTGTGCAACCTCGGCAAAACAGCCCAAGAACAAGGAGGTTCTGCATACTTTTGGGCATATAGTGCATTCGTCGAAGACAACACTCCATTCCTGGGACTTCTCTGATGTACTGCCTCTGAGTGCCCCCACCCGATGTGCCTGCTTCTGGCCATACCTCCTGGCCAGTCTTGCCCCCATCGATGAAATGAGCTTTGCGTTGTACTCTGGGCCGTTGTGGCTGCGGGCTCGCCTGTTCAGACTGGACCTCATCTCCCCTGACATCACGTCCATAAGGGTCATTCCATCCCAAACCAACCAGAATGTGAGAAGTGCCCCAGGTCACTGTCTCAGAAAATTCTGAAAAAATTCACTGGAAGCACTACCCAAGGAATGAATGTTTGCAACATTTCAGGTCTGTAAGTGTAGTAGTTGCTGAGATATGGCCATTTACATTTGAAGACATTTTTTCGATTTTTGCAAAATGCATTTTTGACCAAATTTGAATGCATATTTACAGCAAAGTAATGACAGGGTTTCCGCTACATGTAATTGATCATGGCGCACCGCCATGGCAAAATAAAAGCCGCCACACTTATGAAAAATGACTCCACATAAACTCCAAAAATCCTAAGCACAATCAGGTGTTGCCAGGTGTCCTTCTTAAAATGAGCGCTAATAATTCTTGACCTGTCATCAATCATTTTGCTTGATGAACACGTTTTCCAATGAATAAAAATTAGCCATCGGCAGTAAAACACGCTGCTTTCTTCTTACTGCAATGTGTGCAACGATTAGAGAGAAAATTTTTTGTTCCCTTTGTAAAAGGAGTCCGGAGTCATAATTGGTTTTCATATTAACCCTATATGCAAGATTGCAACCCTGCAGTATCATTACTGTGCTGTAAATAAGCATTCAAATTTGGTCAAAAATGCATTTTGCAAAAATCGAAAAAAAGGAAAAAAAAGTCTTAAAATATAAATGGCCATATCTCAGCAACTACTGCACTTACAGACCTAAAATTTTGCACACATTCATTCCTTAGGTAGTACTTCAACTGTGATTTTTTTTTTTTTTTTTTCAGAATTTTCTGAGACAGTGACCTGGGGACCTCTGGTTGATTTGGGATGGAATGACCCATAATCAATTCAATTTTATTTGTATAGCGCTTTTCAAAGTGACTGTGATGAAGGGATTTTACTGAGTAAAAACTGGTGGAGCCCAGCCTTGGCCTCAAAATGGCAAATAAGGAGAGGGAAAAAAAAAACCTCTCAATGGGGAGAAAAAACAGTCAAGCAGTAATGAGAATTAACCCATTAGTGGGAAGAAATCTTCCGAGGAACCTGGCTGTGGGGGGGGGAGCCCATACTCCACTGGCCAGCTAGTTATAATGATTGTTTGGTTTGAGTCTGATAAGGAGTCTGATAAGAGGTGTAAGCAGTAGCGGCTGTCAGTTCAGGATGTGGCGAAACGTGGGAGTGAACTAAGGGTGGAGCAGGATCAGGACGACGGCAGCCAGCGACCACACTGAGGGACAGTAGCCCATGTATTGGGGTAAGAGAGGGAAAGGATCCCTGGATAAGACACGCAGTGATTTGGTCTCTGTATACATCATCAACACACTGAATAAAATATCATACAGTTAGTGACTTCAGTTGAGGTGAGTCCAATGATTTCTCCACCTTGGACAAGTGATATTTTCCAAGGTGGATAAATCATTGGATTCATCAACAACTGAAGTCAACGACTGTTTTATCATATGACCCTACTTGAAAATGTAAAATAAGAGAAGGGAAACAACTCGAACATAAAGCTCCTCACGGGAAAGAAGTGACACGAAATACAGACGTTGTCAGGAGTTCCTGCGGGGTAGCCTGATCTATTTTTAGCAGGAGGTTGTCTGTTTGTTATGTTCACCTCTCGTGCACTTCTGCGCGGTGAATATCGCTGTTTACAGTGACCAGCAGAGCTTGCCTCGACCAATCGGGAGAGAACAAATCCTTACGTCATATAATAATGTCCTTGGTCAAGTTCCAACTAGTGCTTTTAACCCTGAAACAGCCAGCCGTAAAGATGTGGTCGAGAAATGGTCAAAGCAACTCTATCTACTCAGATGTCCTCTGTTTATTGTACCTCTGATCACCCAATACCATCCGAATAGTGTTTGAGTTTAAGTGTCTGGTGAAAAACCCTTGATTTCATCCACAATCCGGACAGATTCTCTGTCAGTAATGGCCGAGACGAGGAATCCATTGATTTAGGAGATTTTTTTTTTTTTTTTTTTTAGGCTTGCTTAGCTCTCTGATGTGCTAATGTGGTGGTCCTGGAAGATGAAAGGATTATGATCATTCTCATTCAGGCCTTGTCATGCAGGAAAGGGGGAATAGGGTGTGGGATGAAGGCAGTTATGTCTATTTTCTTGAAATTCTTGTGATCATCAAAAAGTGCACTGTAAAGTAACTTTGTCACCATTCGTCTGTGAAAAGCACTATGCAGATAAATTTTTATTGAACAGTGTGAAGTTCTTGGGTTTGGGAAAATTCACCAAATGTTCTGTACCTCTAATCCTTGAGCAGGCCCACCATGCCACCATTTTGGATCAGGACAACAGCACTGTATTCTGTATTGTTCTGGCCATTACCTGCATCATGAAATGTGTGTTCCTCCCGTCCATTCAGTTCATTTGTAATGGATGAGTTCAAGCGCAAGTATTCCAACGAAGATACGCTGACAGTGGCTCTGCCCCACTTCTGGGAACACTTTGACCGCGAGGGTTATTCCATCTGGTATGGGGAATACCGCTTCCCTGAGGAGCTGGCCATGACCTTCATGAGCTGCAACCTCATCTCAGGTGAGACTGAAATCTTGGCACTACGTTGTAGACGTTATCTGGTCCCCCGATTTGTGCCTTGTGGAGAACGTGTTTGAAGTGAAATGTGTACCTAAATGAAGAGTTAGTAGTTCTGCTCTTGTGCTATAAATTGACTGCAGGCATTTGTATCCTTATTTATTGGTTGGGTTTTTTTTTTTTTTTTTTTTTTTTGGAAGGCTGACGCACCTTTTTTGACAAACGCAGCAGAAGGTTTAAACCTCTTTTTTTATTTATCCCCATCCCCCCTCATCTCTCTTCAGGAATGTTTCAGCGACTGGACAAACTTCGCAAGAACGCTTTCGCCAGTGTCATCCTCTTTGGCACAAACAACAACAGCAGCATCTCTGGCATCTGGGTGTTCAGGGGACAGGACCTCGCTTTCACGGTATACGACTCCTTTCTGGAACTCTCCTCTCCTTTCAGTGTTGGTTCATGTTGACGCTGGCTGCTGGGAATACACTGAGCACATTTCCCCACGAGCCTAAAGTGTGCTGCTTGCTTCCATCCTCGTTTGGCAATTTGATCAATATAATAAACCTTTCACTTTTACACTAGGCTCAAAGCAGGCTTATCAGCTGCAAGCCCAAGTTTATGGCCGATATGGTGGATTTTATGACACTGGAGTCCAGGCGCGAGAGGAGCTGCATTTGACGGACACTTGATGCAGTAAATGGTCATTTTAGGACTTTGATTTCTATTCTCCTGAGTGGATATGATGTTACAAACATGAATAAAAGGCACTGAAGTAACATGGTACTCGGTTATAAAGAATCAGTCAGGCTCTTTGAAAGTCAGAGGTTAATACAGCTCCCGCCACCAAGTGGAGCGGGGAATATTGCAGTGGCGCATATTTGTCCGGATAAGTGGCGACAAGTTTTTCAAGAAATTACTTTTTCTAGATGAATGAAATTTTGTTTATGGTACGAGTCATGACCTTGACTGGTCTTGAAATCGGACTCTATGGTGGTGGTCAATATTGATGACAATGTTGCCTGTTTGGAATGAAAATGTAAAATTGACATGCTGATGAACAAAGTGCTGCAGTTACCCATGTGCGCTGATAGTTTGCAATTAGGTTGTCGTTCCTGTTTTTATGTGCAGTCTTGACTAGGAGGGAAAGTTGGCATGACTTGTGACAGTTCAATAACATTTCTTGATGAAGGAAATGTTGGGCAAGTGTGATGGTCACTTGACTTCTGGCATCATATGGTACAGTCCTTTTTTTTTTTTTTTTTTTTGATCAGTAGCCAGACCGTTAACACAGTACCATGGGCTGTCTAATTATCCTGAATGTCTCAGATATTCAGCACCCGTTTGGTGATTCTGACACATCCAGGGCAAGGTGGAAGGAATAAAGTCTGCCCGCTTAAAAAAAAAAAAAAAAAAAAAAAAAAAAAAAAAAAATGGATGTGACATGGAATAATTTCTGCGCTGCATGACATAATCTTCCTAGATTTTTCTGTTGCCTGCTAAAAATCTTTTATTTGCATTTTCTAGTCGGCGTAAAGGTTTCCTGCTGAAATTATAAAACCAAATGTCACCTAAATTTACTTCAACTCCTTTGTCAGTATATCCAACATGCATCAGACATTCCCACAGTAATTCAACAATAATTGTCTCCCTGGACGACGAGTCGGGGATACTATGAATCAGCTTTGTTACTCAGCGTCCGTACAGATTTGCTTGTGAGCGCTCAACAGATTTGTTTCATATTTTGCGTGGGCCTTGTGCATGGTAAGGTCACAAAGCCTATTGATTTTGGGAGTGAATGCTTTAGGGGGTCCTGGGATACACGTCGACCAGTGGGCGACTGACGGTCTAGTTTTTCTGTTTTTTAGCAAAACACAAACTTAAGTTCATGCACCTTTCTCTAGATATTTATGAAATGGTTTTGGAATGTTTTCAATTATGTTTTAAGTGCTATTAATGACCAGGATACCTTAAATGTGTATATATTGGAAGACCACAATGGAAAAACGATCAGAGTCCAAATTTTACATTTTTGTACATTTTATATATTATAATATTTCATATTTTTTGCATATTTTTTCAGTGCTTTGTTTCTAAGATCGTTCTGAATTTTTAATTCATCATTTCTCCACAACGTGAAAATGTGACTCTGATCATTTTTCCATTGTGGTCTTCATTTTTTTATCAGTTTCTTAATGACTAAATTTGTGAAATGAGTGCCAAGTCTCTCTGCTATTGCAATTCTCCACACCCAACCCCCCCCCAAGCACTTAACTACATGATTACTCTCTGCAAATTCTGCTATTTGATTGCGATTCTCCTGGCCTTGTATTAATGTCTTTTTTTTTTTTTGTGGTTTGCCATGTGTCAACAGCTCTTCATGGCAGTACTCATGTTTTTAATCTGAATGCTTTAGGTTCTGTAAGTCAGTGTAAACTAGCACTCATGAGAACCTTCTTTCCGCAGCTCTGTGACGACTGGCAGATCGACTATGAGTCATATGCTTGGCGCAAGCTGGACGTGGACAGCGAAGAGTGCAAGACCATGGTGAAAGAGTACTTTTTATGGGAGGGAGAGTTCAAACATGTAGGCAAGTCTTTTTGTCAGGGCAAGATCTTCAAGTGAGAGAGGCCTGTGTGTTTCTTATGCTCCTATCCCTGTAAGCATCAACACCTCCATCTAAGGACATGCTACCGCCAAATAGCCCGTCTTGAGGAGGGGAAGTGAGGGGGTTATGTTGACTGTTGCTGGAGATGGCTGTGTGGAGCCGAAGGTGGGAATGATGTCTGAGTTAAGAAATAAAAAACAATATTTTCAAGAACCGTATAATTTTTTGGATTTGTTTTTGTTTTGCAAATGTATGCTTGGCTGTATTTTGTCTGATTGTAGCCTCTTCAGTGTGTTTGAGAATGGCATTTGCCCAGTCTTCCAGTGGGTTCCCTTGTTCCCTCAGTAACACACCCATGCACACTTGCCCAACTTCTAGCCTTCAGCACTGCAGATGAATGCTCCTTTTTGTCCCACTTAAGTTGTGTAATCAATCCAGTATTCTTTTGTTACATGTACTTATTTAATTTTGGTGAGGAGTGGACTGCTGTATGTTAAATGAAAATGACACTGGATAAAGTTTATGAACTATATTTCAGTCGGATGTAACCTAGGATAAAGCTAAAGTATTGGCCACTATTAAGTCTCTGGAATACATTTGATCATTAAAGTTTGGGTAATTATGAACCTGCTAATTTTTTGTGAATTAAATGTCCAGTACATACTTGGTTCCAGTGAACAAATTGTAGTATAAATTTGTGACATGATTTGCCCTGATCACTCTTGGTTTAAAAGAAGGGTGAAGTTCTGAAAAACAATTCTAGCAGTGCTTTGCAATGATTTTGCGCAAATTACTTTTTTACATATGACTATTCAACATGTGCTCATGACCAGTGAGCATGAGATGTTTTCTCTGGAAAAATCGCTCGATGTATTGTTTGTAGTTGAGGGAGAAATGTCACTCAGTTGTTGGAACAGATTTGATTTTCCAAAATGAACAGTCCCTTTTATTCCAACCACAAGCAAGCAAATGGGAGTATCTTGGTATGCATACACATAATTTAGGAAATGGTTACAGTGTGTACTGAGAGACAACAAAATGGCTGCTCTGCTGCAACTCAGCCAGGAGCACGCAGTTCTGGATATGGGGGTGGGTCAATACTGAACAGTTCTCTGGTTTATCCACTAGAGGGTGGGCAGATGCTTGAATTCAGGTCAAGAATCACGAGAAGCTTTTTAAAATGGTGAGTCACTAGCCTGCCAAGAAAGTTCTGCAGGCAGTGTGCTGTTTGAACATGTTGGATTCAAAATGGACGTTTGTCTCTTGAAATGCTCCCGTGAAATTTTGCTCTGCGGAGCCCTGAGGTTTTTTTTGGGGGGGGGGGCTTTGACTTGATCTAGCGACGGGCAATGTCATCGGCTTTGGAGTTGCTTGAAATCACGAGTAGCTAACTATAATTAAAACAAAGTTATTGAGTGTAATGGTTCATAAATATGTTTTAAAAAGAACTACTAGAATCAAGGGTGGTTTTGATCTTCTTCGATGAGAAGTGGCTCCCTGTTCCACCGTGAGGCTTCAAATAAGCGTCTCCATGCCCTGCATAGGTAACCACGTACCACTGATATGAGCGTAAGAACAGTGGGGGGATGATTAAGTGTGAAGAACCAGTAATCAGAAATTCCATGCTCTGAGATAATGGCTAATCTAGGCATGTGAAGCAAGCTGTGTGTGTGGGAGGGCTCACTTTGTCTGCGGTCTGCGAGTCTTTGCCTGTCGGCATGTTGATCTCCTGACACCTATGAGAATCATGGGGAAGGTGGCCTCTGCTTGCCTTATGACTTAGCCAGACTGATTCCTGTTGAAATGGGATGGTATGTTTCCCTCTGTGGTCCACCCTTCAAAGGCCTCTAGAGGGCAGTGGGTAGTAAAACTGAAGTTTGGTAACTGAAATCTTGTAAAAGACCCTCTGTCGACTTGGTTGAACATTTAAACAACGTGACGTGCAGTGAGACGATAATTACTATAATTATCATGTGTTAGCTTGCTTCCTCGGGTGCTTTACACTGAAGAGCGTACAGTGGTTTTCATATATATTTGTTAAACACTTAGCCTTTTCTCTGATTCTCTGGGTTTATGTTGGGAAAAGAAAATTAGATGCTTCAGGGAGGCGGTAATTTACACGTATAGTACTGACATATTACAGATGGATACATGATTAATGTACACTCACTTTTGGGCTTTGAATTTGCTGTGTGCTTGGAAATTCTTAGTTTCACAAAAGCATATTTGTGGCATATGAGGTCGCAGAACTGGAAAGTAATCATCCACTTTATGTATTAAACATTTACATTTCTATGAAGTAAAATGATGCCATCACTATTTTGTATTGTACAATATTTTAATTCATTGTGTAGTTTTAGTAAGTTTTTCAGGTTTTCAAAGCCTGTGTGCTTAGATCACATTCATTGTGATGTGAAGACTTGGAATGGGACATTTGTGACACCTGTGTTGATGTCTGATAAAGTGCAGCACTTCTTGCATATTTCGTTCACCCTGTTTGACTCCCACGCAACAGTAAACAGTCATTAGGAGTCTTTTGCAAGTCTGAGAGGTGTGGCGTCCTTTTCCTTTGAACGTGTGCTTTCTCATGTGCACTCTCGTAGGAATGCTCAAACCACTGCGCAAATACATTTTGACCTTCCCTTGAGGGCTGCAGTCTTGCAGATGGCGGTGACGTCACTATAAGGGGCTTGTCACATGGCCGTACTTAAGATGCTGTCCCAGCCTTATGGGAACTCAGTTGAGGCCCGTCTCCCGTGGAGCATATACATTATGGAAGACCTGCATATTACTCTGCTGCCCAGCTCATACCGGTCATGATCAAGGCTGGGTTCTCATTAAAGCCAATAATGATTTTTATAACCTGCTGATTGTAAATGATAATATTGTCCATTCACATGATTTCAATATTTACTTTGCATTTGATTCTAAACCTTAATGTACATTGGATAATATCCTTTGAGATGTGAATGGCTCGAGGTGGATTAATTTTGGCCATGGCTGCATTTTTAATTTTTCTAAGTGAAAATTTAGTCTTTTATTTTTGTATGTATGTATATTTATGTTCTTAAGGCTCAGTCTTTGTTTTCTGTCGACCAAATGGGGATTCCCTTTCAGTTCTCTCATTCTTACCATTCTTCCTGTCTCATGATGGATACCTTGGTTTGTCACAAGCCATCCAAACAATGTGTAATTGAGACTTTATTAGTTGATCTGTCAATTTATCCTTAGCTGAACAATTTAACATTTAAATGCCAACCTTTGTAAAAACAAAAAATCCATGTATAGAACATTTAAATTTATAATTCATTCTGAACAAAGTCAATAACTTTTTCTTTCTTACCTACTCCCACTTTCAGAGTTTGTGTTCTTTGCTATGACAGACAACCTCGCTGTGCTGCTTTTTGACCATTGTTTGTCAGTATATCTTGTGCTTGAGAACATTGTTTGAAGTGGAAAGGTTACATCATTTGTAAGGATGAGGAGATGCAGTACTACATGCAATTTAAAATGAGACCTGCTTCATTAATGTGATGACAAACATTTGCAATTTTATATAGTGTACATACTAGAATTTCCCAGTGAACAACAATATAAACACCAATCAGCCACAACATTAAAACTACTGTCTGTTGAAGTGAATACCATTGATTATCTCGTTAGAATGACATCTGTCACATGATGGAATATATTAGGCACCAAGTGAACGGTCAATTCTTGAAGATTGTGTGGTGGAAGTAGAAAAAAGGGCTTGTGCTTGGATTTGAGCTGCTTTGACAAGGGCCAAATTGTGATGGCTAGATGACTGGCTTGGAGCACCTCCGAAACGCAGTTCATGGGGGGTGCTCCTGGTGTGCATTGGTTAGTACTTACCGAAAATGGTCCAAAGACAGGCAACCGGTGACTGGTGGCAGTGTCACAGGCACCCAAGGCTCATTGATATTTGTGAGGAGCGAAGGTAGGCCCACCTGGATCCGATGCCCTTGAAGAGCTACTGCAGAGCTGTTGAAAAGGTTAATGCTTGCCAAAATAGAAATACATCAATGCACACGATGCACTGTAGCTTGCTGCTCATCGGGCTGCATAGTTGTGGTGCCCATGCTGCCCCCTATGCACCACTGAAAGCAGCTTTCAGTACACACCTGTGCATAAGAATTGGACCATGGAGCAGTGGAAGACGTTGGCACAGTCTTATGAAACATTTTCTTTTACATCATGTGTACAATTGGGTGCATGTGTGTCCTTTATCTGGGGTAAAGATGGCACTAGGATATCCTAGGGGATGAGGGCAAGCTGGTGGAGGTAGTGTGATGCCCTGGGAAATGTTCAGCTGGTCACTGGCATTTATATGGACATTACTTGGATACATATTACCAACCTAAACATTATTGTGCAAGTACACCCCTTCATGGCAATGGTATGGCCTGTTGGTAGTGGATTCTTGCAGCAGGATAGTGGACCCTGCCACACTTGGAAAATAGTTTTGGAATGCCTTGAGGGACATGATGAAGGGGTCAAGGTGGATAAACTTTTTGTGGAGTCCATGCCTCAATGGGTCCAAGCCATTTTTGTGACACAAGGGGGACCTTCACTAAAAGGCTGGTGGGTTTAATGTGGGTTATTGTTGTAGATAAATTCATTTTCCAACTGATGACAAATACTTTGCATGACACTGCCATGGCAGTTATTCTCCAAAAGCTGAATGCATGGCATTCAAAATGAATGGTCTGTCCACTATGGTGCACTGTCATTGAATCCATGCCTTTAAAAAAATGAAAATGCGCGGAAGTTATATCATCAATTCTGTTTTTGCTGAGCATGTGAGAGAAAATAACTGGAAAGTGGCCAAGTTCTTTCAAACATTTCAGATACCGAAAGTTTTCCACACCCGTGTGAAAGGAATGAAATGTAGCAGCAGGAGTTGCAAAAATACCTTGGAGCATGAACTTGAGAGAAAGCTAGTTATTCTGAAGTGGGTACAGTATGGGGAGTGGATTTGGAAAGTACCATACACCTGTTTCAAGTGAGATCTGGCATAATTACCTACCATACACCTTGCAGGCTATATATGTTACCGGCAAACTTGGTATCAGGCATTTTGTGAAATAACTGAATCGAAACCCAGGCATTTCACAAAACGCCTGATTACACAGTTTGCCTGTAACATATACACGGAGGTGCCAAAACATAGAAACTATTCATAGATACAGCAAATGATGTTGATTATCTCATAACAATGGCTCATGTCCAGGTTTGCAGACAGATCATAGATGGTTATGGACATTTTTTTCTCAGATTAAATGTTTTGGAAGTGGGAGAAATGGGAATTGAAGGACTTTGACGAGGACCAAATCGTTATAGCCTGACAAGTGGGATCGCGTATCTCTGAAATGGCTAGACTCCTGGGGTGCTCCCTTTCAGTAGATGTGAGTACCTATTGGCAGCGGCCCAAGGAGGTACAAATCATGAGCCGGTGACAGGGTTTTGGGAACCCAAGGCTCATCGATGCTCGAGGGCTATGACAGCTTTCCCATCAGGTCCAAACTGACAGACAGGCGACTATGGAACAACTTCCTGACAATTTCTATGCTACTTACCTAAGAAATGTGTCACAGCATGCAATTCATGATACTTGGCTGTGAATTGTACTTGTTAGCCTGCAGGCCAGTCGAAGTGCCCACTCTAACTCCAGTCCACCTCTGAAAGCACCTTCCACGGGCACCTGTGCTTCAGAACTGAACCTTGGAGCAGCTGAAGAAAGTCGCCCAGTCTAATTGAATCCCTTGTTAGTTTACATCGTGCTTCAGCTAGATACATACACACCATTTACCTGGGAAGGGATGACATCAGGATGCACTGTGGGAAGAAGACAAGCTGGTGGAAGGAGTATGTGAAACTCTGGGAAATGTTCTCCTGGGAAACCCTGAGTCAGTGACCACTTTGATGGAGCTGTTTTGGTAGCACGTGGTGGACCCTCACTACATCAGAAAGGTGGTTTTAATATTTTGGCTGATCAGTGTGTTTGTTTGGGTGTGTGTGTGTGTATTTATATTGTGAGTTTAAGTTGTAAAATCTGACTAGGGTCACAAATACCATATTGTTTAATGTCAGCAGCTTCATGCACATCTTCCGTGCCTACCTGTTCTCTCCCACCATGGGTCTGTCAGTATTTAGTGGTCATGTCTATTCTTTCATCTGAATGTACTGTGAGATGCAGATTATACCATGCAATCACTTACTCCATGCCTATTGGGGGGGTCAGGCATGGGACACATGTGCTGGGCATCTGTTCCACACATTTATGTAGTGTGAGCACGGGGTCTGAGAAGTGAACAGTCCACAGAGATAGAAGTGGAAAATGTGGCATGTTGGATATTTGACCTCTGACCTCCCTCCATTCTTTCACAGTCTTCTTGACTCATGGTGCGGTTCATTTTTGTCATACTATGAAATCTGATTCCTCTGCCTTCTCTTTTCAAGAGACTGTATAACTCGTCTTCTCCTTCTTTTGCTGTCTTTCTGTTGTACGGTTTCTTCCTCGCTTTTCCTTTTCTTGCATGGATCACTCCTGGGTTTGTTTCCTCCCTGTGTATCCCCTCCCAAGGACCGTACTCCACCTCAGAAGGAAATTCCAGTAAACTTGTTCAGAGTACAATAGGAAACTCTTGGCACTGCAGTAAAATTGAACACAATACAATGCAAGTTCAGTCGAGGTGGTATAAATCGTATTAAAATCTGTGGGAACAACTAAGATATTACTGCCTGGAATTTAATAGTGCTGGTCTCTCAGAAAGCCCATTTACAGTTCAGGAATCTTCCATGTTCTCCTGCATTACTATCTTTTCGGTTCTGCTGTGGCTCAGTAAATTTTACCATGTTTGTTTTTATGGAATATAAAGCAGGCTCTCCTTGTCCTGCCCAAAAATTAATGTGGGCTGTTC
This sequence comes from Gymnothorax javanicus, assembly GCA_029692085.1. Lineage (NCBI taxonomy): Eukaryota > Metazoa > Chordata > Actinopteri > Anguilliformes > Muraenidae > Gymnothorax > Gymnothorax javanicus. The sequence goes on along the minus strand of CM056204.1, from coordinate 27,871,844 downwards.
CATGGGACTTCGTTATTCAGCCTAGCCGCATGCATAAACAAGGGATTGCATGTTTTGAGTTCACTATACTGGTTCTTCCAGTTTTAAATGACTTGCCTGCAACTGCTTGAGCACAGATGTAAAGTTACAGAACTCACTTATGCAAGTACGTGCATTCCGACCACTGATACATTTTTTTTTTTTTTCATTTTGACAGAGGAATGACTGCCTCTTTGTTTGATAACTTTTTCTACTGCTATAAGACAATCATCAACAAACTCAGTAGGATTATTTATTAATCTGTGTGGTCATCTTTAAAAGTAAATTCCAGGATAAGAACCGCATTCCTTGATATGGGTCATTGCATCACCGCAATAAAAAAACCAGCTGAAAGCAATTTTGAATATCATAGTTTAGCTGTCCTTATTTTAAATGTTTTACAGTTGATCAATAAGAGCTGTATCCTCTTGCAGATCATCAGAATTAATGTGTGCAAGGAAAACCATACGCTTGATTTATAGCTAGAAACATGGTTTATCATTTTATGTAAAATTTCCGCTTCATTTTGCCGGTAACATTCAAAAAATCAACAGGAAATGCTTATATTGGGGTTGCATTTCTCAGGATACCATTTTCAGAATTATTTTGTGTTGTCACAGCTAATTTAGGTACATCAATCATGATTTACTGGGATTTTTCTAAAAGCTTTTTACATGCATACTAACCTTGTTAGTGTTCTGTTCCACTAGCAATATCATTAGCCGCATAGCATAATTGCATAATAATAGCATAATCTATTTTCTAAGGTTTTTTTTTTTTAAATTATTTTTTAAAAATATTTATTTATTTATTATTTAAGAGAATGGATTTTATTTGTTAAATTTTTTAAAGGTTTTGATTAAAAAAAGGAAAAATGCATTTTTTCATCAACACGAAAGAACGGGCAGCTGATATCAATTTGGAAAAAATATGACTTAGGTAATTATGCAATAAGGCTATCAATATTATACAATACACCATACAGCCATAACATGACCACTGACTGTGAATTACATTGATTATCTCGTTACGATGGTCCCTGTCTGTGGGTGGAATATATTCGACAGCTAGTGAATATTTCCTCCTTGAAGTTGATGCATGGGAAGCAGGAAAAATGGCCGAAGTATGGATGTGAGCAACTTTGACAAGTGCTACACTGTGACGGCTTGACAACTCCGTCAGGGCATCTCCAAAACTGCAGCTCTTGCGGGGTGTTCCCAGTCTGCAGTGGTCAGTACCAACTAAAAGTGGTCCATGGAAGGAAAACCAGTAAACCGGTGACAGGTTCATGGGTGGCCAAGGCTCATGGATGAGCATAGGGAGCAAAGGCTAACCAGTCTAGTCCAGTTCCACAGAGGAGCTGTTGCAGCACTAACTGCTGAAAAAGTTAACGGTGGGTATGATAGAAAGGTGCCAGAACAGACAGTGCATCAGAGCTCGCTGGGTACGGGGCTGCATTGCCACAGACTGATCAGGGTGCCCATGCTGACCTCTGTTCGCCAAGAGTGCCTACAATGGGCACGTGAGCATCAGAACTGGACCACAGAGCAATGTAAGAAGGTGATGAATCACGTTTTCTTTTGCATCATGTGGATGGCCGGGGGCATATGTGTCACTTACCTGAGGAAGACTTGGCACCAGGATGCACTAAGGGAAGGGGGCAAGTCAGTGGAGGCAGTGTAATGCTCTAAGCAATATTTTACTGGTAAACCCTGGGTCCTGCCATTCATGTAGATGTTACTTTGTCACGTAGCACCTTCCTAAACATTCTGCAAACAAAGTTCACACAGTCATGCAAACGGTATTCCCTCATAGTAGTGGCCTCTTTCAGCAAGATAATGCGTTCTGCCACACTGCAAAAATGGTTCAGGAATGATTTGAGGAACATGGGTTCAAGAGGTTAACTTGGGCTCCAAATTTTCCAGATCTTAATTCAATCAAGTGTCTGCGGGATGTGCTGGACAAACAAGTTCGATCCATGGAGGCCCAACCACTTAAATTACCTGTTGCTAATGTCTTGACGCTAGATACTACCGCACACCTTCAGAGGTGCAGTGGGGCCTCGACTGGTCAGGGCTGTTTTCTTGACAAAAGGAGGATGTGCAATATTTGGCAGGTGGTTGTAATGTTATGGCTGATCGGTGTATGTGCAAAAACTACATGTATAACATGATGGTAAAAGTGGTAAACCCTGATGTAAGACATAATTTTAGTTCTTATTTTCCTCGTGAGGGCAACTCATTAAGTGATTCTTTTATTTTGAAAAAGTTGTGCTATTTGTTGTCAGTTATGATTGGCTCTGGGGGTCAAGGAATGTGAGGGGAGGAGGGGGGAAGCAGAGAAGCCCGCCTTGTCCGCATTTCCTTTGTTTTCATCTCAATTAAAGTAATTGGTCATTTATGAGTTTATGTTAAAGTCTTCATCTTTCTTCCGGCTGGAGTGAGTCAGGAAACTTTTGGCAAACCCTCAGTCCACAAAACTCCCATGCCTTACACTTGGTTTGGATCAATATCCGTTCATTTTCGTATTTTTGAGAAAGACAATACATAATTCTTCCCAGTACGGCATCATACTTTTTCCATCATTAAATAGAATTTTTTTTTAAATTTATTAAGGAAATGCACATTTGAAAAGAACAGGTTGAGATATTTGCATTGGTTTCTGCGCAAAACTGGCAAAAGTGTCCTCCTGTAGCTTTGAGTGTCAGTGCAAACATGTAACTGCTGATATGAATACAAGAGGTATTTAATGATTGCATGTCCTGGTGGGGGAAGACAGCGGGGCAATTTTGCTCTGGAATGTCAAGGTCAGAGTTTAAGGCAGAATAGAGGGAGACACACTGGGCGGGGTTGGAGGCCAGAGCCCCACCCTGCCATTTAACTGAGCAACGTGGGAAGTGAAGTCTGTTAGGGTTTCATATTTTAGTTTGCCACTTCTACTTATCTGACTTCCTGTTTTCAAGAAACAACAGCTGTCATCCCAAGGATATCATCATTCTTATTATGAAAATGAAGGAACGGAAACGAGAAATGATTTTAAATGTTATCCAACAGAGAGACATTTAGGGGCAGGAGGGAGAAGTATTGGAAGGGAGTGAAAGAAAACAGACAGCCCCTGCACATTTAGGTGGGGCAACCCATAGCAATGTTGTCTCATATTACAGAAGCAGTGTGAGGCAGAAAAAATTATAAGTTATCTGCTGAAGCACAACTCTGTGAATGTTTATAAGAGCTCAGTTTTTCCAGTCGGGCAATCCACTATGCAGTCAGTTTCTTTATAAGTGCATTGTGTCTTAAAGACACTACTGTTGGAAAAAAATTTGAGAGCTTTCAAAGTGCCATGCAAAATGTGTTGAGATGTGCTAACAAGAATGTGTCTTTTAACTTGCTTAATATGATTTCATTAGGTAGATATCAAAGCCTTAATATAGGAGGTAATACATGGCGTATGAAGGTTTTGGCTTTTGTATGTTCTCAAATGCTTGTGGGAGAGAGAGTTTACTTGCATATCTATTGCATGTCTGTGTATGAATAGGAGTGTGTACTTTCCTATGCATATTTTTGTGATTGTGTGTGTCTGTGGGGTTAGGTGGGTGTTGTGGGGAGTAAGAACCAGATGTGCAATATTCTCTTTTCTGGCAGTTTGAAAGAAAAGGAGAGGTCCTTCAGAGGGAGCGGTCTTGATGCAGATGGAATATTTCTCTTGTAGAAAAAATGGAGGAGGGAAAAAGTGGGCAGATACTGACAGCTCGCTTGCAAGCTACAGTGGCCTGAAGAAGAGGAGTGGTTGCGTCTTATGACAGAAAAACCGCAGTAACTTTTTGGAATCAAAGTAAGCTACTTTTTTGTGGTTGTTAATTTGTTGCTGTTGATTATCTCATCGATTTTAGGCCAGATTTGCAAAATAAATAAAATTAAGACAAGCATGTTTACTATTATTTTGCGCTAGAAATGCGGGGCACATTTGTTGCTGGAATTTTCGAATTAGAAGTAGTTGCAGCCCATAGCACTATCGTTACCCGACCTTTTGGCTTTTGCTTCCTACAGAGACCTAGCTGGGCTACCAGTAGTATCATTGATTGCAAATGAAGCAAAAAAAAAAAAAACAGAAGGCAAGGCTGCCTTTGTGTGCAGAAGTTAACGGCCAAAAGCCTCAGTGATTACATTGCCTAACAATAACTGCGATGAGATCGCATAAGGCAATCATGGCAAAAAAAACAAAAACAAAAACAACAACAAAAAGGGGGAGAGATAAGGTTAATTGGCTGTATAAAAACAATCCTGTTTGTCTCGCGGTTTCAGTTCATATTTTTCAGCTTTTACTAAAGTTTGAGGTATGTGATGGAATGATGGGTTATGCTGACCCAAAATAAGAAAGGGCATTTTAATTTTCACAGTGCAGTCTTTCAACCTAGTGCTCAATGAACACTACACAGCCAGTTTGTATTTGTGTATTATCATTTTAATCCTGATAGATCAGGGTTCTCTTCCAATCATTCCCTCCACCCTCCTCAAGGACCCACATGAACTTCAAAACACATGAAGCCATAGCATCTAACTGGGATCTAAACTGCTGCATTGCTAAGCATGTAAGATGATAAAAGAGACCTTCCTTTACATGAAGTAGTTTTTGTACCTTGATCCTTACTTTAGAGCATTACAGCAGGCCTGAGTATAGCTAGTAACTGTGATTAGCTAAGTTCATGAGCATAGAAGTTTTTGCAAAACTGAAATATGATGTATTGAATGTGGATAGTACACAACTGAAAAGTTTGTTAGATATGGATAATTGATGATAGTTTTATCGTATGTGAATTTAAAGCTCTGACTGACTGTGCCAGATGAATTTACCTAAATCTGTAAAGAGCTCTGGCGAAGTGAGGAATCTCTGCTCTGCCATAGAGGGTTTCTACCCATGATGGCCAAAGAATTGTCACAACAATAAAGGAAAAACCGCAAGTACCTGACCAACACATTAGAAACTCTTCAGGAGGCAGGACTGAATGAATTAATGACAGCTGTCCACCGAATACAGAGGGTACACTGAATATGCAAATTACTAGCCACAAAACTGGACTGATCGGAATGATTACAAAAGCAAAGCATGGCAGTGAAAAGGATCTGCCCATGATCCAAAGAATGCCCCCGCAATCTAGTCTTCATGTGTGTTAGGCGTATACAGTGCCTAACTGCCCTTTATGATTTTAGAATTCAAGATTTTGTCAATTCTGTCAAGCCACCTACACCCTGAAGCAGCAGAACATCCCCACACCATGGGCGTAGTTTTGATTTCAAAGGTGGGGGGGGGACACATTTCTGGCGCAAATTCTCAAAGGGGCTTTAGTTCTGAGTAGAACAAAATAACCATGTTTTTTGATCGTTAAATAAAATAAATATAATGCAAAATACATCAGATAGTAATGAAATTGCTGCCGGATAGCTCACTTGGTAAAGGCACTGCATTGCAGTGCAGAAGTGACTATCACATCGCGGGTTCGAGCCCTGGTCGTACCAACCGGCAGTGGTCGGCAGCTTTTTCAGAGTAGCGCACAATTGGCTATTGCGCTACAGGGTTTCAAATTTGGAATGAACTGCCGGGAAAGGGAATTAAATAAATAGCTTTGTTCGTTGCTCAAGCGCCTCCTGTTGGCCAGACGGGCGCTCGCCAGGAAGATTCTAAATTTGTTCATGTTCGGGTATCTTCCATCCTCGTTCTGAACTTGCGAAGATTCAACCAATGAGTGTATAAGAAGCAGTGGCTGACAGGCGCGTGCTTCGGAGGAGAGCCGTGAACTGTCTACATTCTCCTGAATTGGCAACAAGGGGTGCATAAGCGAGCAAGCCTTGTACATAGTTCACCAATTGGGCATTCCAGATTCGGGTGGGATTGGAGATGCCAAATTAAAAAAAAAAAAAAAAAGAAGTAATGAAATTGATCAAAATATTGGCGTACCCCATAAGGTGGAAAAGAGCACAGTAAAACCACCCTGGAAATGAGATGGGTGGGGGGTTATGGGGGTGACCACTTAATTTCATGTACTTTTTCACCCATTGCTGAAATTGAGTAAGAATTTGCAATAACAGTACTCTGATAGCTGCCATCAAAGCAATATGAATATCAAAATATGTATTTACCTTAGAACCTGAACCCAGTGGCTTTTAAAGCCACATTATGTGGAAATTGGAATTTTTTCAAAACTGCACCCCCTCAGGTTCTGCGTGCAAGACCACTGTTGTAAATACAGGTCTCACGCTTCACCTCCAAACCTCCCAGGAAAACAGTAAATGCCAGAGTAATAACTGTTGAAGCTTGCTAGTGAAGTTAGGGCAAAAACCACATCACATCGCTTAAATATGACGATTATTTTCAAAGATTTTTCTTAGCTAACGTTAGCTAGCTAGCTACATGGCTATATAATCTCAACTATAATGTAATTCGCAATTGTATACGGAACAACATAAGGCAGCTAATGATAATGTCTCCAGACAAAGTGCATGCTTGCTGTGTTCAGCTAACAAGAAGCTGTTAGAGGTTGTGTGGGCGTGATGGCGTTGAAAGCAACCAATCATAAGAGGGCTAGTGCCTCCCTCTAGCAGTGTGTATGCCCTCCCAAGAAGCTTATTGCCTGCAAAGCCGATTTTAACTTGTTTTCAGCCAATCAGAGTTGTCAAAATTTCTCCACTACCTATCTCGTTTGGGAATCACACATTCAAACTTCAGTGCAGGTTAAACGTTCAGCAATCACTGGTTCTCAAACTCAGTCCTGGCACCCCTCTGCGTATGCTGGTTTTTGTTCCAACCATGATTGCAATCTTAGGATATTAAAAAGCTGTTGATTTGTCTTAATTACGTGCCGTTATCTTTAGAGCAGTTATTTATCCTCTTCAGCCACATTTGATAAATCTACAGTGTACATGCCATGAAGAATAAAAATTCCATATCCAAGTTAAGATATATTAAAAACTAGTACAAATAGCTGCTGAGGGAAACAATTTAACCAAACATTTAATCAATGTGAACAATTGGTTAATCAATAGACAATAGGTTTCTCATCGGTGAAGCTGTTGACTCATGGTTGCAAACACCAATTATTTATTGGCAAACAATAGAATCGCACCAGTTTTGTGTCATGTTTATTAGGTTCAGGCAAATTATTTTGAGAGAACTCAAAACGTTTAAGGAAGTTCCTGTTTATCTACGTAGCTAGCTATATAAGAGGAAAGCAAGCAGTTCCCCGCAAAATATACATTCGTAACTTGGGTTTCATGCGGCTCGCACAGTTTTTTCTTTAAACAAGAGGCTCCTCAGAGCCTGTACTCGGGCCGGGTCTAGGCCTGGGCCAATCACGAAACTGCGCGCGCGCATGAGCAAGACAATCGCGACCCCGAAAAAAAAAAAAAAAAGGCGTAGCCGTAACTTAGACTCATGGCCTACCGGCCCAAGTAATGAAATCTTATGTAATCCGTCTTCGGTGATTAGGGGGTTTAGACATCACGATTCGCTTATTTCGCTAGCGTTTTTTCATAGATGCTGACAAAGCCTACTATCTGTTTGAATGAAAGGCAGGACTTGGAGAGAAGAAGCGAGGGAAAGTTGAAAAGGATTGGCCACTGGCAGCTTGAGCGGCTATTATTTCCCCGAGGTCTTAGTGCTTGCAGTGTTTTTTTTTACATTAGTTTTAGCACAGTAAAAAGTGTGGGGGGTCCAATGCTGCCTTTTCAAAAAGTGCAGGGGAAATGTCCCCCGTGTCTCCCCCGTAAATTACGCCCCTGCCCCACACCATCACATTAGCACCACGTTTGACGGCGGTTGTAAGAGGACACAGCTTTACTGGACACTCCATTTTTGCCTCATTAGTCAACAAAATTTTATTCTGAAAGGCGTGGGAGTCATCTTGATGTTTTTTGGCAAACTTCAGATGAGCATTTATTTATTTATTCATTTATTCTACTTCCCAAATGAGTTGTGAATGACCTCTTGGAATACTTTTGGTCATATGGCAACTCCTCGAACTACTCACTACTGTTCCCAGATTTCTCCAATTGGATATAACGGTTCTCAGTGTGGTTTACTGAAGTCTCAGAGCCATTACAACCTTTTTCAGACTGACATATTTCAATAATTTTCCTTTGCATTTCTGTCTTACTAAATTGTGCCAATTGCATTATCTTGTCAAACTAGAAATTGTGAGTAAATAACACACAGTGAGTACCATAATTCACTATACAGTGACACATTTTTTTGTTATTTTGCTTCTGTTGCTGATTCAGTCACCAAATCTGAATCCAATTGAAAATGCATTTAACATGCTGAAGAGGAGACTGAAGGCAACCAGTCCCCAAAACAAGCAGGAATTGAAGCTGGACTCTGTTCAGGCCTGGCAGAACATCACCGGGGAAGATACCCAGAGTTTGGTGATTTTCATGTATCACAGACTTCTAGCAGTTATTGCCTGGAATGAAAATTCAACCTAATATTAAAAATAATTACTTTATTCCACATTATGTGAAACTGTCCAGTATTTTTGATACAGTGGAGAATGGTAGGTACTTTCTAAAACTCCAATGCGGAAAAAGTTTGCTTATAATGGTAAATGCAAATGAAATCAAAAAGGTCTGATGTGAAAAATCCATTCACCCTTTATTTTATTGAAAACAGACCAAAGACGTGAATTTAATTGCTTATTGAAAATATGCAATGTCATGACTGTGACGGAATCCAAAAATGTTGGCACAGTGAATTATCACTGTGTGACATCACCAGATCCTTTCACACTCATTAGTCATTAGGCACTGAAGACACCAGTATGTCTGTGCAATTGTCGGGGGTATTTGTTGCTGTATATTTGGCTACATAATACCCCATACATTCTCTATGGAAGGCTGATCAAGACTGCAGACAGGCCAACTTAGCACCGCACTCTGCTTACACAACCAAGCACCGTGCAAAATGTGGTGTGGCATTGTCTCACTGTAAAATGCAAGGACGTCCCTGCAACAGATGGCATTTAGATGGCAGCATATTTTGCTACAAAATTCATACCATTCTTTCTGCATTGTGCCCTTGCAAGGGGCAAGTCACCAATGCAATGGGTTGTCCGTGTCATCTGCGGTGTGGAGAACATGGTGGCTGTGTTTTCCAAAAACCACTGGAAATGTTGAGTCATCAGACCACAAAACATGGTTCCACTGTGCTACTGTCCACCTCCGATGACACCAAGCTAAGATAATTTGGCCGTGCTTTTGGACTCTGGATAGTACAGCTTTAAGTTTTTTCTAAGCCCATGTCATGATATCCATTATAGTTGCATGATGGTTCCAAAGATGCTGACATCATGGGGATTGGAGATCACGTGCATTCAGAAGTGGTTTTCAACCAGATTTCATCCATATTTTAAATATGTTACGCACTGTCGTGGGTGAATTACCCAAAATTCTACCTAATCGTCTTTGGAGAATGTTGCTCTCACAGTGATTGATTATAAGCATACGCATCTGGAAGCAAATTGATGAACCTCAACCCATCTCTACTTCTGAGCCTTTCTTGGAGGCTCCATTTATGATGTAACACTGTTCAACATCACTTATTCACATCACTTATTATCAGAACGTGATGCAGTCATCAGATTTGAAATAAGTGTATAGTTTCTATAAATTATTACATTCTCAAGCTTAAGCAAAGAATTATGTTTTGTCTCCAAATCTCGTAGAGAGTGAATTGACTTTTTAAAATCACTCTTTTTTAAAAATTTATATTTGCACTCTCCATAATGCACCAACTTTTTTGGAATTGGGGTAGTACAGAAGGTTGTTATTTCAACAAAGTTTTTCTGGCATGGATGAAAAGTTTCCCTTAAACTAAAGCTGGTGGTCTGCACTTTGACCTCATTGTCATTGTATCCTCTCAAACTAAAAAACGCCAGGGGACAGAATTTAAAAAAAAAAAACTGTCACTGTCCAATAAATGAAGGTGCTCGGGTCAGTTAGGGTTCACTTTCTTACTAAAAAAGTTCAAAATGATGAGGAGGGTGAGGAATCCATATCTTTATTTCACTGTGAATAACTATAGAGAAATGTTTGACAAAACTTGCTGATTTACAACCTCAATCCCTGAAGAATTAGGAGAATGTGGAAAATGTAAATAAAACAGCAAGGATTCATTTCCAAATCCATGTCAAGCTGCATTCAATTGAAAAATGCAAGGACAGAAGAGTTCATGTTTTATCTCATAAACTTTATTTATTTTTTGAAAATATTGCAATTTTAAAATGTGATGACTATAACAAGTACCAATGCAGGTAGGGCAGGTGCATGTTCACCACCGTAGAACACCTCTCCTTTCAATAACACTCTGTAGTCGTTTTAGAATGGAGGACACTAATTGTTGAAATCGTGAAAGTGAAATTTGTTTCAACTCATGCCTGATTTAGGACTTCAGGTGGTCAAAAGTCCAGGGTGTCCTTTGTTATATTTTGCACTGCATAATCTGCAATACATTTTCCATGGGTGGCTGTTCAGGTCTGCAAGCAGTACTTGCACTCTGTAACTAGAAAGCCTTGCTGCTGTAGTATGTGCAGAGTGTGGCATACGATAATCTACTGAAACAAGTGGGGGTGTCCCTGAAAAAGATGACCTCTGGAAGGCACATACTGTATATTTTTCTAAAATGTGAGTATACTCTTTTGCCTCAACTTTGCCTTGACAGATATGCAGGTTGCAGATGCCAAGTACACTGATACAGCCCCAGACCATGACAGACTGGCAGGTTTTTGAACGTGTCGCTGAGAACAGTCAGGATGATCCTTCTTAACTTTGGCCCAGGGAGCATGACGTCCATTGTTCCAAAAACAATTTGAAAGGTGGACTCATCAGACTACAGCACTGCTTTCCACTTTATTGTCAGTCCATTTCAGAAGAGCTCAAGCCCAGAGAAGTCAACGGTGCTTCAGGTTGGTGTTAATACATGGCTTTTTCTGTGCATTTGTGTCTTAACTTGCATTTGATGATGCCATTACAGACTGTTCGCTGACACAGGTCTTCTGAAATATTTACAGGCCCATGTGGCTTTGTCATCAATAGAAGCATTTTGCATCTCAATGTAGTGTTGTCTAAGGGCTCGCAAGTCACAAGCAATCAATATTGGTGTGTGACCTTGTCTTTCACATACAGTGTTTGCTCCATTTCCTCCGGTTTCTTGACATCTTTTCAGAACATTTTATCATTTCACCATGTTGATTATATTATGGATTGTCAATGGTGTAATCCCTAAATTCGATGCAATCGCACCTTTCTTAATCTGTTTCACAATTTGCACTTACTGTCAGGGTCTGAGACTGTCTAGTTATGTTGTACTGTGTGTGTATTGTGTTGCTGTGATTATTACTTTTCATGTCTCATTGTTTATGTTAGCAGTTCAATGTACTAATTTAGCATTCCCATCCCCCTGTCACTTACCATGTGCTTTTTGTTTTCACTCCCACACCTGCACCGCCCCTCGTTCATTGTTAATTTTTTCATTGCTCCCTCATTTGTAACAACTCTTCCCTGCATGCTTTTTTTCCCTTGTCATTCCTGTTACCCATCTGATTTGATCTCTCTCTATGTACCTCTCAGCCCAAGTGCATTTTGCCAGTTACTCTTTGCCTCCAGTATCTATCTTACGAAAGGTTAATCACCTGAGACTTCCACATTACCATTTGGTTTGTTTTCCAACTTCTAATTCTGTATTGCCTTCTGTGTCCGACTGACTACTCATGATTGATTTCTCATTTTGTCTTTTTTGTTTTGATAATCTCTTTCTGATTTGGCTTTGGCTTACCGACTTCCTAGTACTGACTATAGGGTCGATCATCGATTACAATTCTAGATTGCAGGGGGCCCGACTGAGATCATGTCTCCTTTTCAGCAGGGCCCTGCAATACAAACAATTAAAATAACACAGTTTACAAGGACATTTGTAGTACCAAAAAAAATAATCATTAAAAAAAAAATAATAATAATACAATGCCATCATAAGAGGGAAAACATTAATTAAAACAACAACAATTCTCTTGATAAAATGATTTGATCAATGTTTTAAAATGTCCAAAAGGAACCAGTTCATTCAGTTTCAGTTCAGCTTGCAACTGATTCCAGGTGTGTGAGACATTATAATAAAAAGTTGTCTTACCCAGCTCCGTTCTAACACGAGGAACATTCAGACACAATGAGCCCTGTGACCGTGTCCCATGGCAACCCACTCGCCGCGTAAGAAGACTAGCTAAATAAAGAGGGATTTTAAATAAAACACATAAACAAATAAAAACCAGTGGTAGTCTCGTCTAGTTTTCAATGACCCCCACCTTATGGACTTGTATAAGACACCATGGTGGGTGCGGAAGTCAAGACCAGTGATAAATCTAATAGCAGAATGATAAATAGAATCTAAAGGTTTTAAAACAGAAGTAGATGCATTTCTATGAATCAAATCACCAAAATAAAGCATGGAGAGTATTACTGAGTGCACAATCTTCTTTTTACTTTCGAAATTGAAACAAGCCCTATTTCTGTATAAGAAACCTATTTTACTCCTTATCTTTTTGGTAAAATTTTCAATATGCATATAAAAAGTCAGCTTGTCATCCAGCCAAATGCCCAATTATTTATAATGGGGGACATGCTCAATTTGGCTACCCTGCAGGGTTCAAATATGAAAATTAAGGGGGTCCTTTTTTCTAGCTTTGGTGAATACCATTAAATTGGTTTTGTCCTCATTTAAGACGACCTTCAACTCAATTAGAGATCTTTGAATAGAGTTAAAATCATTGCCCTGACGAAGGCCGTGTGGCCGAAACATGTTGGCGTTCCACTAAGAACTAGCCCTTTATTAAAGGCTTTTTTATAAGAGTGCCTTGGACTCATGTTTTTGTAGAGTTAAAATCATGCTGAAGATTACATATGCCCTGCTGAACTGAAGAAGCAGTCGAATAAATGATGGCATCTTCAGCATATAAATGCAGTTTGCAATGATCCAAAGAAAAGCTTATACTATTCATATAGATAGTGAATAACAAAGGGCCAAGAATTGAACCTTGTGGAACTCCTCTGCTGATTTGAGCACTTCGAGACTGAATGTCTTCAAATGAAATATATTGAGTCATATCCTCAAGATAGTTTTTAAACCAATGACAAGCAGATTTGTCAACGCCAATTATAATGATAATCTTTTCAAAAGAAGGGCATGATCAACAGTATCAAATGCCTTAGGTCAATGAAGAGGGCTGCACAATGTTGTCTGTTATCTAGATTTGCCCCATTGTACAGTAGTCTAACTGCCTGTTCATGACCTAGATTGCCTGACCACGGTTTCCAATAAAACCTTTGAGCTGCATTTTCATCTGCACGTGAGCTCTGACTCTGCACTCTCTCACTCACAGTTTTTCAGCAGTGAACCTTGGACCAACTTGTTGGTAAACAGCCATGCTTTTTATGATTGCTCATTTTATGCCCAATCATAACTGAATCACCTGTTGTCTATTCACCTGCTTACCTGTGGAATGTTCCAAACAGTTTTTTTTCTTAAGATTATAAAACATTTCCAGTCTTTCAGTTCCCCGATTCAATTGCTTTGGAACATGTTGCTGGCATCAAACTCAAAATTTGTGAATATTTACAAAAATCAGCACAGTCGGTAAAATTTTTTTTCTTTTTCCTGTTTTCAACTACTTGTATGTAAAAGAGAATTTACAAATCACTTAACCTCCTCCACCCAGGATTTTCAGTGCGGTGCCTCAGAGGTATAGAAGCCCTTCAGAAACCTCACCTTACAATGCGTGTTAACTCCAAAACTTATCAAATACTTCTAAAAATTGAATCATTGAGTTTCCAAAGGGGCCAACTCCAATGCATTAGAGGTCTGCATATCTTATAACAAAAAGGAGAACTTTCTTGTAATTTCAGCCAAAAGTATCCCAATGACATTCTTTTGTCAAGAAATAAACTAAAAATATATGGGTCACAACATATGGGCAAAAAATAAATCAATTTTTCCCTTTTTTGAAAAAGAGTGTTCCTTGAAGTTGGGCCCTTTGGAAACTCAAGGATTCAATTGTAAGAGAAAATGAAATTCCTAATGTGAAGAAAGGCAGTTGCACACTCGTATTTGGCAAAATGCAATATATCTACAGAAATGTGATTTGAAGTCAAATGCTTGCCAGGAAGTATCATAGACGGAAACATTTCCATGTTTCCGTAATAAACTGTAATGCTCCTCCGCACGTAGTACATTGTCGTCTTTGAAAATCATGATGCTCAATGCGGCCAAAAACTCGGTCAACTGGGAGAAAACTGTTCACAGATGGGAAACACATTCTCAACGGATAAATTGGGGTCTCTTTTTTTTTGTAGAGCTTGCAGCATAGAAATGACACTCACATTTTGGTTTTGCCCAAAACAAGAGTCGCTGAACAATCGGAGCCTGTTGGCAGTGCGGGATTCTCCATTGCTGATTGGCTGCATGGATATATCACGGTTAGCAGAAAAACTGACTTGGAGCTTTTTGCACGTCGGAATGAAAGCTGATGTTCAAGCATGCTAAACCGTGGGACATATAGCATGTTGCAAAGGGCTGAACTTGGCATGACTGCCTGCCTACCAATGTTGATCTTCTTGCAGTGCTGGTGAAAAATTTTGAAAGTGGTATTTATTGCATTTTGCAATGAAACTGTTCAATTACACTTTCGAAAAAATGAGAGGGAATTCAGAGTAAGTTTTGGATTAATGAATTATTTTCAATTTCGCCATCCTTGCAATATCACCTGTATTTCATTTCCATTGTCAGTGTAGCCTTTTGGTGATCGCTTTGTCATTTCTTTATTTATTTATAAATCATCATAGGCTTATGTATTAGTCTTGATTACTCAGTAAGAACAGTTTTTGATCATTAATCAAGTGATCTTAAATGGTAACAGGTTGAGAGGCATTATGTATCAAAAGGTGAGATGCTTCTATACATCTGATGGCATGCCTAGAAAATCCATCAGGAAATCCTGGGGCATTTTGTTTGAAGAGGTTAAATCTGTTTTTATTTGCATTTTACATACTGTCCCAATTTCTATGGAATTTAGGTTTTAAATCAGTTAAGTTATTGATTCATTCTTGGACTTATTCACGCAAAGTAAACCAAAAATGCTTTGTTTAAAAAAAAAAAATCAATATATCCTTGTGTCTTATCTGTTCACAGATTGCTTAAAAACAAGCACATCTTATTTTAACAAGCTGCCCTTTGGACATCAAACTAATCCAAAATCCATATGTTGACAATTTTTCATCTTTATTTGTGTGTGCATACATCTTTATTATCTGCTGTGATTGTGAAAGGTGAAACACAATATGTATCTGGAGTTCCTCAGTTCCAGAGACCATTTTTTAGAAAATTATTATGGTTGAAATGATGCTTCCTCACACCTTCTGAGCGG
Source organism: Gymnothorax javanicus (assembly GCA_029692085.1). Taxonomy (NCBI): domain Eukaryota; kingdom Metazoa; phylum Chordata; class Actinopteri; order Anguilliformes; family Muraenidae; genus Gymnothorax; species Gymnothorax javanicus. Next base: position 27,856,372 of record CM056204.1, on the reverse strand, counting down.
CAACAGTTATTCCACTGGAGGACTGCATGAAAAGGTGCAGTTTTGGGGTTGGGCTTGGGAGGTGGGGGAATACTGGTAGTGGGGTCACGTAACTCCACCCTTCAATGTTGAGGAACAGGCCAAAATAAACTGCCTCTCCCTTTAACACAGCGTTGTGATGAGGGAAATAATTTCATGCAGTATAATGAAAGCGGGCATTACATTTTGTGCTTGAGTATGGAGATAAATCCCTATTTTTAACCGAGAGCATGGTATTTCCACTTGTGAGCAGATATCAATTTCATACATAGATGTTGTAAAGTTTTCCCCCAAAATTCTGCTCTTGCTTTAAAATAGCCCTCGCTTGAGCTTGAATCTGCTGCTGCGTGGACAGATTTTTTGTGCACGAAATTCAGCCTTTTCTCCTCGAACACAAAACTATCTCTGCGTGCTTGAAACATTTGTGCTTGTACTCAGAACATTTCTGCTCGTGCTCAGATATTTTCTCTTCGCGCTCAAAACTACCTTAGCGCACTTGAAACATTTCTGCTTGCACACAAAACATTTCTACGCCTGCTCGGATTTTTTTCGTAGTACATTCCTGTCTAAAATCCTCAACCAATAGAATGCCAGGTTTCGTCTTGACCAATTATCGCTGCCTCATTGTGGGCCCGTTCGTTTAACTTCATTCAGCGTACCGTGGGGGCAGTGACTCTTGGGCAGACCCACCCCCGAAAATACTGCAATATCTTAGGCTATACTGCTGTGTCCGTGATCACTTATTAAACTACGTTACTCTTAAGACTATATAGCCATCTAGCTAGCTAGCTAACGTTAACTATGGAAAATCCTTGTGAATAATCGTCATATTAAAGTGATATGATTTGGTTTTGCCCTAACTTTACTAATTTAGGTAGCTGTAAAAGGCATGAACTCCTCTGATATGTTTTGTAGCTCTTTTGTGTGTTCGAACTGTGTTTTCACATTTTTGGGACATTTGCTAGCTAGTTAGTATGCTAGCTTAAAGGACCAGTATGTGACTTCTAGAGCCATCAAGTGGTGAGATTATAGATTGCAACCAAATGATCATTCCCTTTCTCAGAGAACCTACGGTGGCCGCAAAACTTGCAAAAACGTGAAAGGCGCGCTCTTGTGTCAGTGCTTTATTTAATTATTCCCGTTCTGGGCTACTGTAGAAACATGGCAGTGCAAAATGGTGAGCTCCGTGGAAGAGGACCCGCTCTCTCTGTTGATATAAAAGGCTCATTCTGGATAAAAGAAAGCAATATAATTCTTATTTTCACTGATGAAAATGTACTTTTGAATATTATATTCCATTCCTGCCAGTTATGCAGCCAGATTGTCCATCTAAATCTTACAATCTGGTCCTTTAAGAGCAACCACTGGTACAGCTAGCTAGCAAGTGAAGTTAGGGCAAAAACAAATGATACTGCTTAATTATGATGAGTATTTACAAAGATTTTCAATACTTAATATTAGCTAGTTAGCTATATAATTATTTTGGCTGCTGAAGCACAATCACCTGCAACGTTCTTCCCAAAAAAGTTGGGACACTGTGTAAAATGTAAATCAAAACAGAATGCAATGATTTACAAATCATTTAACCCCTTATCACTCCGGTAAAATTTGCCTAAAATGCCCATTGAATGGCTCCATACTGTTTACATGTGCTCCGGAGCTACGACTACAAATACAGCGGACTTTGTGGATATCCACCGGCTCATTTCAAACAATGCAGCAGCTGTTTGTGGAAATTTACCCATATAATAGTGTTGTTTTGGACTACATACTTTACTGGATTGGATTAACATGAACTTTGTGGATGTAACAAGACCATGTTTGAGGGGATAGGTTCAACTGGAGGAGTACTAGGAGGCTTCATTGGTGAGTTACATCAGTTTTGTGACTGTTCGTTTGTTTGTTTGTGGTCTGACACAGGCGTTGATTAAAGCTGCTGTGATGATTATATTTTGAAATGGTTGGCATCAATTGAATTACAAGAATCTCAGCGTTCCGAAGATATGTGGCATGAATATCTCTCGTTACATACAAGCTGTGTAAATGACGTAGTTTGTTTTTAACTTCCCTGACGGACCATCAGAGTGACAAGGGGTTTTAAACTCTATATTTAATTGAAAATAGCACGACAACGTATTAGATGTTGAAACTGAGAGATTATATTGTTTTCAAATTTTGACTCCAGCAACACTTTTTGGGACAGGGTTGGGACAGTTGGGACAGGGGCATGTTTACCATTGAGTTGCATCACCATCTCTTTTAACAACATTGTAAGCTTTTGGGAACTGAGGAGACCAGTAGTTGTAGTTTTGAAAGCAAAATGTTTCCCATTTCTGCTTAATGTAGGAATTCAGCCGCTCGACACTACACGGCCTTCTTTTTCATTTCATAATGCGGCAGTGGTTAGCACTGCTGCCTCACAGCAAGAAGGTTGTGGGTTTGAATCCGGACTGGGGTCTTTCTTCGTGGAGTTTGCATGTTCTCTCCATGTTTGCGTGGGTTTCCTCCTTGTACTGCAGTTTCCTCCCACAGTCCAAAGACATGCATATCAGGCTAATTGGAGAAGCTATATTGCCCATAGGTATGAGTGTGAGAGTGAATTGTGTGTGCACCCTGTGATGGATTAGCGAGCTGACCAGGGTGGGTCCCTGCCTTTCGCCCAGAGTTAGCTGGGATTGGCTCCAGCTCCCCCGCGACCACAGTGAGGAAGAAGCAGTATAAAGAATGGATGGATGCATAATGAGGCAGATGTTTTCACTGGGTGCAATGTCTGGATTGCTGGCAGGACCCAGGCTCTTTTACAGTGGAGCCATATTGTTGTGATACATGCAGACCGTGGTTAGGCATGGTCATGCTGAAATACGCAGGGTCTTCCCTAAAAATACATTGTCTGGATGAGAGTACATGTCACTCCAAAGCCTGTATATTGTTCAGCACTAATGGTATTTTCACAGATGTGCGAGCTACCCATGCCATGTGCAGTAATGCACCTCTATACCATCATGGATGCTGGCATTTGAATTGTGCACTGATGACAAGCTGGATTGTTCTTTGTCTGTCATGCCTAGAGGAGGTAGCTTCCATGATTTCAAAAATGAATTTCACATTTTGATTGGTTAAACCTTAGGACAGTTTTCCACTGCGCCTCAGTCCATTTTAAATAAGTTTGAGCCCAGAGAGAGCAAGAGCATTTTTTGATCATGGATATTTGTGTGGTGCTTTCTTCACATGATTGAGTTTCAGTTTGCATTTGTGGGGGCAGCGATGAACTGTGTTTACTGACTGTGGTTTTCAGGGTGTTCCTAAGGCCGGGCAGTGATTTCCACAAAAGAGTCCTGTCTCTTTTTAATGCAGTACCGCTTGAGCACCTGAGGATCATGGCCATTTAATATTGGTTTTTGGTCGTCTCCCTAGCGTACAGAGATTTCTTCAGATTTTCTGAATTTTTTAATGAAATTATGCATTGTGGATGATGACATACCCAAACTCTGCGATTTTACGTTGAGAATCACTTTTCAGAAATTTTTGAACTATTCAGTCTTTCACAAACTGATGAAGCCCTCGCCATCTTTACTTCTGAGGGACTCATCCTCTCTTGGATGGTCTTTTTATTCCCACTCATAATACTGACCTGTTGTCAATTGGTTTAAATACACCTCTCGACGCAACTTAGACACATCATCAGTGATGTAACCTGGGTGTCATTGGGTGTTTCGGGTCTTTCAACATCATACACCCTCACCCAGGTGACCCAGCCAGGGGTGATCGGGCCCTGGCTCGTGTCTAAGTAGCTTGGGTAGTCCACGGATCCCCCCGCTTGATCCACAGCCATCTTGATGCTTTCTCCGCAGCATCCGAGATCTTCCCGATGGCTTTCCTACTGTGCAGCCCTCTGATTCCCAACCTCTTGAGTGCCCGGCAGAGTGACTAGCCTGCGAAGCCTCTGCACCCAACTTCAACGGGGTCACACCAGGTCCTCCATCCCTTGCTTAGGCATTCGTTTGCCAGCTCCTCATACCTGGCCCTCTTCCTCTCAAACGCCTCATCCATCCGGTCTTCCCAGGAGACAGTCAACTCCAGCAGGACCACTTGTCTTGTTGTTTCAGACACCAGTACCATATCCGGCCTGAGTGTGGTCTCTGCGATGGTGGTAGGAAATTTGAGCTGCCTCCCTAGGTCCACCTTCAACTGCCAGTCCCATGCTGTTGCCTGAAGCCCCCCTGCCTGACTTGGGCGTTGTTGTACCTTCTCCCCGGCCTTGACAAAGGAAATGAAGTGTTTTGCTGGTTGTTGCTGCCTGCTGGCGGAGATGCCTGTGCTGACGACAGCTGCTATGACCCTCAGCTAGGCATGGGCTGGTATGAGATTCTGACGGTATGATAACCTTTAGCAAAAATATCACGGCTTCACGATACTGCGGTATTGCAATTACAGCTCTAAAATGTATTATTTTGAAATGTCTAGGTAAAAAACAAAATCTATTTTAAACAACACATAGAATATTTGGTATATTAGTAAACGTGTGCCATGTTAAGTTAAAATAAATAATAAAATAATAATAAAATAAGTAATTGAATTCTTCTAAATAAAATTAAAATAATTTAACCTAAATCTGTAATGACAGTTAACCCTGCTGCAAAAATTTGTGTGCTTTGGTAATATAGCACTGGATTAAACATAAATTTAAGCACAGTATTACATGATCTAATTGATTTAATGTAAAAACACATATACCACCACACTTCCTACTACTACAAATAATATCAAATAATGCTATAATATTGATTCTGTTATTTTAATGTTGATGCATACATACACACACATAAGGAGAGAGAGAGAGCGAGAGAGAGAATGAGTGTGTCGACTCGTGTGTTTACTTTATGCACACACGTGCTCTTTCTCCATACAACACAAATAGTCGCAAAACCCCAGAGAACCTGCAGGCTGTTTTAAAAAATGTTGTGACTTTGAACAGATGTACACAATGGTGGAAGACTTAAACAAAGCTATAGATGTGATATCAGCTAAGTTTAATTTTAGCATTACAGTAAAAGTACTTATTTCGCAGAAAAGGAGTAGCTACTTCTCTGCTCTTCTCCGCTTTGTGAAGTAACGTTAGAGAGGAAACTAGCTGATGTTAGCCATGTTAGTTAGCCATGTTATCTGCCTCGGCAGCAAGACCAGTATTTATTTCACCAGTGATAGACACGCTGACTCTCGTACCTGGTTGCAAACGTTAATTTCGAGACAGTGTTAACGTTACCTTGAATTTGGCAAAGAGTGATGGGTGGTGCTCCCGTAGAAGCGAAATCATATTTGAAGTATTGCCTCCTCTAGCAGCCACTCTTCGCAAGCACGTTTTGTTTGTCGGATACCCTTCCTCCTCCAAGCCGCGGCCGTCTGTTTTTTCAGTACCCGAAAAATTGCCATACAGCCAGAGATGCCAAGTCTCACAAATTCGGTGTAGGTCTCACGCATTTTTTAGGCTTATTCTCTGTAGTCTGCAATTATTCAATGAACACTTATTAATGAGATTCTCACGCGGAATTAAAATCCTTGCGCATTGAAGTTTCAGTTTCACTTTTGTAAAGGTAGACCTCGCCACAAATAACATGGAAAGCGATTATGACTCCGGACTTCTTGTGCTTCTCTTTACTCAGGGATTAGAAACAATGCATGTGTTTCAAGATCGTTGAAATTGTTTAAATGAAATAAGACCATTTGAAATGTCTTTATGCAATTCCATTGCTTTCAATCCCTCAGTAAAGACAAGCGTGAGAATTCCCGAGTCATAATCGATTTCCGTGTCACTAGTGGGGAAATCCACCGTAATGCACGTGAAACTGATTAACTTAATGCCCAATAACTTCAATTCCGCGAGTGAATTTCTTCAGTGCGTGTTGATGGAATAATTGCTTACTACGGCACAGGAATGTGAATGCTACTAAGAGGCGAGAGACTCACACCTAATGCGTGAGACTTAGCATCTCTGTACAGCCGACTTCGTCTTTTTCGACGGGGGAAAAATTTCGGGGGGTTCACCTCCTTTGGCCATCATACACAGAGCTCACAGACTGCTTGCCCCAACAACCGGAGGGGGAGGGGTCGTGTCACTCTACGTTGCACACTGCCTGAGGGATTCCTGACCTGCACTTTCTGTCTTTGACGACTCATAAAAAACTGCTCATACCGCAGGTACAATATGATGGAAAATTTTAGTGGTTTTGAAACCGTGACTTTTTCTAACCACGATATACCTTGAAACCGGTAACCGGCCCATGCCTACCCTCAGCACCTGGTCATGACGCCAGCGGTAGCGCCCTTCTCCCAGGGCTTTGAGGAAGCAGCTCAAGATGTGTTCCAGCAATCCTCTTCTTTGGCACAGTGGGCACGCAGGTGTCTCTGCCAGGCCCCAGCAGAAGAGGTTGGACGGACTGGGGAGGACGTTGTAGACTGACTGGATCAGGAACTTCATCCGGTGTGGCTGAGCCTTCCAAAATTCTGACCACGAGATCTTTCGGTTCACTGTCTTTTCCCATCGCGTCCATGCCCCCTGCTGTCGTATCCCCACAATCCGACTGGAGCGGGCTTCCTCCACCCCTGCTCGGACCTCCTCCTGGACTATGTGATGCCTTTCTTTCCCCCGGACTTGGTTGTAGCTAAGTCTTGGGATGCTGCCAAGCCCAGCCCGTCCTACAGCCACTGATCCCACCAGCACACTGGGCTACAGCCGCGATTCAGCCTGGTCCACTGCTTCTTGAGCCCTCCACTTCCTGCCTGTCCTCACTTCGATGCTTGCAGAGGAGACTTTGTTGTCGGTCGAGTCTCTGTACAACAGCACCTCTCTTGCACGGGTGACCTTGAACTCCTCCGTCAGTCTGCTGAAGGGGAGTTGCAGCTTGTTCTTCCTCCCATACAAGGCGATGCTGCTGAGGCTTCGCGGCGAGCCCAAGCATATACGCAGATGTTGGGTGACCTTCCTCTCGAAGCCCTCGACGGTGGTCATTGGCACGTCATAGACCAGCAGGGGCCAGAGCAATCATGGTAGGATGCCATGTTGGTAAATCCAGGCCTTGAACTTGCCAGGCAACCCCGAATTGTCCACCGCTGTCAGCCAGGATCCCAACTCGCTCTTGGATGGTCTTTTTATTTCCACTTATAATACTGACCTGTTGTCAATTAACCTTATTATTATTGGTGAGATGTTCCACCAGGTGTATTTTTTTTTTTTTGCATCATGCAATTTTTCCAGTGTTTTGTCGCCCCTGTCCAGTGGTAGACTGGCTATCTGCATACTGGGCATTCGCCCGTTGGTCCGGCAGGCCTTATGGGCCGAACGACCTTTTATTTGTGAATACTAATTTACCAATTAAACGAGAAGATCGGCCAAGTACTCATGATTGATTCTGACTACGGCCCTTTGGGCTGCACAACATTTCTTGGGTTGTTCCTGTGGTCAGCCTATTATTCATGATTGACACTGAGCTTGCCCAATCACAACCGAGGGTCGTGGGACAACCTACCCCACCCCCTACCCCAAAGTCATTCCAAAGTCATATCGAACAAATGTGAAAATTGAGAATAGACGCAAGTGAGGTGTGGAAGAAAAAAGAGGGAAACAAAAGGCAAACCCCGCAGGCAGATGCTGCCAGATGCGTCAAGATTAGAGATATGTTTTCCGCAGTTGCAGCTGCAGCAGATGGACCTTCCTCAGCACCGGCGGCCGGAGGTGATGGAGGTGGCTGTGAGGGGGATAAGGCGCGGTGGGGGAGAGATGACAGCGCCGGCAGCACCGGGAGCGGAGGGAGGGATGAATTAAGCATTATTACACGCAAGGGTGTGCTTGACCGTCACGACTGTAATGCAGCGAGTTCCGTTAGCATTGCTGAAGTGACAGTAATGATGTCAAGCACACCCTCGAGTGTAAAAATGCGATTATACAACTATTACCAACAACATAAAATGTATAATCAAAATATATTCATACTGTGGGCATTTCGCTCTCAAAATATAAAAGTTTTTTGCTGGTATTCTCTCCATTTCTGTGGAAATGTATGAGATCCGACGTTAACTAGTCCTTGTCAGCCAGCCAACTTGGGCTTATGTTTTCTAGACATCGTGATTTCCCAAAACTGAATAAATACCACACACGAAACTGCTTTGCTAGCTCAATCATGTTGTAACTAGAATATCCGCTGGAAAAAAATCATTTTTTCATGGACTGATAGTTATACTTCTGCCGACGTCTCAGTCATTTTTAAGCTAACAGGTGTGTGACAACGACTCGCCAGCACAGCTGATCTTCATCTCCAACAAACTTATATTAACGGTCATACTTAAATACAGGCAACGGCTTTCCAGCGTCAGCGCCAGGACAAACATCTATTTGTTGATAAACTCACCAGCAGATGTTTCATTTCAGCTGGGGATGTGTCCCTCCAATTTAACGTTGGCTCCGATTAATGTGGCTAAGCAGCAAAAGTAACCTGTAACATTAAGGCTGAACAGAGTTATATAATTTCAACCCCACCTTTCGAGGGCTTTAGCTAATCATCTTTTCAGGCCATTACCAATTTACCTCTGAAATAAAGACGACAGTTTTCACAGATGTGTTGATTTATTAAATGTTCATTTCAATGAACAAATGCAAACAAATTTACAAATTAATTAAATCAATGGCCTAGGCAACTAAGATAGGCGGAGTAATATTTTCAGTGATGAGGTATTTTTCATTTGAGCACAGGTTACCCGTGCTGTCTTGCTCATTTGAGAACATTCTAAACGTCTGATTGGTCAATCAGATTGCTCGGTCAGATCTACATGTTGTTTAATTTGCGGTAATGCCCAGCCACGATTAACCCCTTGCCCTTACCACTCAGCTGTAATCCCTCTGTTCTGCTCATTCTGTGTAGGGAGTCCTGAATATTGTTGCGATACAGGGGTTGGGCTATGTAGCCTTCGAAACTGAATTTTTTTTCAGAGGCTCACTGGCTCAGGTATGATGAAGTTATGTCAATAGCATTTTTTTGGGTAGCTTGCTTACTTTTAGCACAACATGCGTAGTTAATTAGCTACGTTATAACATTAATGTGTGGTGCACAGAGCCAGGTCACAGTGGCTAACAAAACAGGCTTAGCCAAAACAAAGAGCTAGTAAACATTAGTGTTTTCCCTGGTGAGCTAAATGTTGCTATGATGTCGTCTTGAAATTACTTAGCTAATTCATCAACATTAAAGTCAGTAAGCTGGCAGTGTTTTTTTTTTCTCTGCCATTTTGTCCATTTATTTATTATGCTACAGATGCACTCACAATAAACCCAAACTTTTCTCAACTGGCTTAATTACTTTAATATTACGACCGCTCATTTATGACCCTCTGTAGCGATACTGAATTTCCGCTGCGGCTTGAACGATAGCTCAACAGAAAACTATTTTTCATGGAAACGCAAAAGACTGCTCTCTGTTTATTTGGTATTTCTGAGAAGAGGGACAAAAACCTTTAAAACGATGCTAATTTTGTCATTCAGTTCTCAACAGATTTCATGCATGTGTCCGTCTGATCGGAATGGGATCTGCTACTCCGAAAGATGATGCATGGGTCTTTTGGAACTTCAGAAAAACGTGCTCGGGAGTCAATTTCTGTGAGGCTATTGATGGACAATGTATGGAAATGAAATTGAGACATGCATGTATTCCCAGGGGAAAATGCGTTCTTATGTACTGTACTTAAAGTGTATTATTATTCCCCGCCACGAAGCGGGATGGGAGATATTGGATTGGGGTCTTTCCATCTGTGCATCCATCCGTCCATCCGGGCCACAATGGGGACAAATTTCTCTGAAACTATTTTACCTAGATGCGTGAAATTCTGTATGCTTAATAAGCTACTCATGATCTACATTGAGTTCGAAAATAGATGTTGAAACATATTTTCCTTCGCAAAATTATGGCTCTTGATTGTGGCGGGGATAGTGATGACCCTGATGTCTTGTTATTGTTGTTGTTGTTGTTGTTATTACCCCGCCCCACCCGAAGGGTGAGGGAAGGGGTATTGTTTTCGGTTTGGTTTGTTTGTGTGTTTGTGTGTTTGTTAACACTCTAGCAGCAAAACTAATGGCCAGATTCACCCCAATTTCAATATAGGGATTGCCACTGACCCAGAATAGATCCCTATTGAATTTCATACAAGTAGGTGAAGGTATGTGTGAGGGGCAGAGTTTGTTGTGCCTGGCACCACTTGTTATTATTATTATTCTCAATTACAGTTTTAAGTCTTATTATTTTTGGGTACACTTATTTGAACTTAATGCACTTATGCTATATAATTAGTACAACTTAAGCTTTACTTTGTCAGTATAAACTTAAGTGCATTTAGTTGTGCTTATTTGAGGCATCATTAGGTTGTACTTCAGTCTGGATAATTATACTTTTCCGAACTTTCTGTTGACTTACTTCAAATATACTTGAATGCATTAAATTTTTCTATATAATTTTAGTGTAATTTAAATATACTAACAGCTATTTTTATGCATATGTAAAATGTTTTGATATCAAAAAACATGATAAAGGAAAATGTTTTCTTAAGACATTTGTAGTAAATTTGAACATTTCAAGTACATTTTACTGTATGTTAACAGTAAGCACAGAAAAGTTAATTTTTATTTATTTATTTATTTTTTAAAAAAATTTTTAGTCCCAGTCCAGCCCAGTCCTGTCCGAAATTTTTGAAACATGTTGCCAGCATCAAATTCAAAATGAGCGGAAATTTTTCAAAAAACAATGGCATTTCTTAGTTTCTACATTTTATATGTTGCCTTTGTGCCATTTTAAATTAAATATAGGGATTAAAGGATTTGCATATCATTGCATTTTATTTTTATTTGCATTTTTACTCAGCATTCCAGATTTTTTCAAACTGAGGGCATCGCTTGCATTATTGCTGACCCCCTCGGTCATCTGAGAATGGTGCTCCGATGTAGTTTGCGGGTCAGTAATTTGAAGTGAAGAGGAAAGCTGAAACTAGCATCAAGCAGATGGGAGACCAGTTAACTGGGGGGGTTATCTAACTGTGTGCCTGTCACACCAGCGGAGGACATAGCTGTCTCTACCCTCCCCACCCAGACCGTGGAGTGATTTAGATTGACAGAGGTTAATTTACCTGGTGATTCATTCAGCATGAAAAGATGTGGGCTATTTATTATAATATATACAAAAGGGTACTCATGGTATTAAAACCAGAGAAAGATTAAAGTTAATTCAGTGGATTTCCCCCAGACAAAGACTATATTGAAATGAGCAAAATTCTAGTTCACCCTCCCCTTCCCTGCTATTAAGATGATATTTCTCCCACAGCTACTATACCTTCTCCAAAACATTCCTGTGTTTATGCCTCAAACATTGTTTAAAAAATTAGACTCAATAATGCTTTCATTTGTGTGGGATTATAAAACACACAGAATAGCAAAGTCCCATTTTTGCAAAACCAAGATGAAGGGGGGACTGGCCATTCCAAATTTTATCAGTTACTATTGGGCAATGAACATGCTATCCATTTCACACTGACTGAATGACACAGCATTATTCCCAAGGGGATTGGAAATGGAACAGGAGCACTGGCTCCCATATTCCATAGGTGCAGTGATTCTGTCACCGATGCCATGGAAAAAACTAAATACAATAAGAATCCGATTATACATAGTACCATCCGTATTTGGAAACAAATCTCTGAACATTTTATGTTTATGTCTTCCCTATTGCCTATCGTTGCAAACCCTTCATTTGCCCCATCTTACTTTGGTAATACTTTTCTGGCCTGGAAGGAAAAAGGAATAACTAACATAGGGGACTTTTACATTGAAGGGGTTTTTGCCTCTTTTGAACAACTTGGAAAGAAATATGCAATTCCCAAGGAGGATTTTTATAAATACTTACAAATCAGGAGTTATGTAAGAACAAATATCCCCGGCTTTGAGAAAGCTGAATTAGATAAGTAAGATTGGAGTCTAAAACAAACAGCTGAAATTAGATGCGTAATTTCTAATTTATATGATACCTAACAGAACTTGACCCCATTTAAGACCAACAATATCAAAGAAGATTGGGAGGCAGAACTGGGGATCCAACTGTCAGAAGATATTTGGAATGAAATTTTGGAATATATACATGCATGTTCGATCAATGCGAGGCACTATGTAATACAATTTAATACCCAACATAGACTACATTATTCGAAAGTGAAACTACATAGGATATTCCTCGAGATCTCGCCTCAGTGTGATTTGTGCAACTCAGTGGAAGCAACATTACTACACAGTTACACTATCTGTCCAAATTTTGAAAAATTCTGGGCTAATCTATTCAAATTACTATCTCAAGTACTTGAAGTGGAATTAGAACCAGACCCAGTATTAATAATTCTCAGAGTATCAGAAAGCTCAAGAAAACCGCAGGCATCTCATCGGCAACTACTATCGTACAGCCTTATCACGGCAAAAAAAAAAAAAAAACTTCTTTCTTTATGGAAGAAAAAAGAAATACCCACTTCTAAACAATGGATTACTGCGATAAGAGATGCTACATCTACAATTAATTTGATTTATGACTAAAGACAGACTCTGGGAATTTGAGAAGATTTGGAACCCCCTACTGTGTTAAGGGGTAGTATAAAGCAGTACACGTGAACCATACGGATGTCAAGATGGACAGCACTCCTGGGGGGATGGGGATGGTCGGGGCAGTGGTGGGCCTGCTTCTCATTTCTTTTGTTTGCCTTTTCTCCGGGTGGGTTTTTGCTTTTTGTTTTTTTTTTGTTTTGTTGTTTTCCTTTTTTCATCCTCTCATTTTTCCTCTGTTCCTAATTTTCTTGATACAAAATTATATGATTGTGCCTCACTTTTTCTTTCGATCTATTTTCTTCCAAAAAATGTAAAAGAAGTGTGGATATTTGGAGACTAGGTGATGTCCAGAAAATATGTACGACATGATGCTTCACAACAATAAAGATACTTGAGTAAAAAAGTTAATTCAGTGGATTTCCCCCAGACAAAGACTATAATAAGCAAAAACACCCATTCACCCTCCCCTTCCCATTAGACCCCACCAGCGATCTGAATGGATTCTTCATATAATACTCAACAAAAGTGAAAATTAAAAGGGAAGGAAAATGATGTGAACAATACACATTTATTTGAAAACTGCTCAGCTAGCTGGGATTTATTCCGGTGAAAATACCATAAAGCAAAAGCGTTTCTATTAAAAGGTGATCTGGGCGAGTCAATAAACGCAGTCTGTGACACAAAACTTTCATTGCGTCGGTTTTATGCATTGACACACCCCCTAATGTGCTTTTCAACCCATTGTGACAAAAATGGCTTTATTTCAGCAAATAAAACTAGCAAAATGGGTGAAGGCAGTAAGTATTTCATTTGCGACAGACAAAAAAACGTTACCGCCGCATGCGTTTCTATTTGCGAAGGCATGAAATTGGAGCCTACTGCATCCTCTCTCCAGCCATTTTTGGCGATTTTCAGCTGATTCAGGTTTTCCCAACATTTTTTCCTCTCTCATACTTGTTGAATCTCCACTCAATTTTTCAAGTTTTCAGTATTTTTTATTATTTTTGATTTATGTCTTCAATACTCTTAATACTTTAATACTTGTTCCCTGAAAAGGGTCTGGCTTAAAAAAAGTCACTTTTTTTTTTTTTTTTTTTTGCCATTTTTGGATTGGCAAATTCACCATGTGGGCAGTTACCCATGGTAATGAAACTTGTTCTGGATGAATGTATATATCTTGGCTTTACTTGTTCAAAATTACAACTTATTTTCTCATCTCCTTCACTATTTAATCTTGCCATAAAATATAGGCGTTTTTTTTTTTTGCAAAAAAAGCCATAAGGTGAAGCTGCTATAAATTGTATGCCATTGTTTTAGTACCATCCATCTTAACATTCACCTTATTGGTTAAGTGAGATGCTCAGTATATGGCCATTTGCCCACAACTGACCATGAATGATCACAAATGCAAAAAAGCTAGACACCAAGAATTGTTAACCAAGATTACTGATCACAACAGAAGAGCTTATTATACAATTGATGGTAACTTCTTTTGAATTGGGGCAGTTTCTTTTTTGTTTCAATTTCAGCTTCATAGCCATTTCTTCGTCAACAGTTCTCAGGGATTCTGAAAAAGTGTATCAAAGTGAGAGAAATGAACTTCCTTACTGTAAATTAACAACATCCATTCTCTGTTCTGCGAAAAGGAATGTAGGGTAATGCCACCATGAACTTTCTTGTAACATGCTTCTTATGATGGTTAAATGGATCGGCACAGGACCGCTGTAGACTTTCAAAGTGTGACAAATGCACTTTTTCATGACAGAAACAGATTCAGTCATCTTCCCTGAATATGATATTGCACCGCCAAGTCAAAAGTTGTCAGTCGGCTGGTTTAAGGTCACCGAATGAAATTTGTCCTGTCTTTCTGCAGTATGTATGTTTGTCGCATTCTTCATCCAAGGAAATCCCAATTTGCACCTGTCAGAAGCCACGCTGAAGCTTCAATGAATTCATTAATTAGATATCCTATTGTTTTAACCAGAGATGATGCAATGCCCATGGAAGATGATGCAATACCCCGGGGATCTGATGCAATACGCATGGAAGATGATGCAATACACAGGAGATATGATGCAATACACATGGAAGACGATGCAATACCTAGGGAATCCTAGGGATGCAACATCATGTCAGATGAAAGATTATCTAAGGAAATGATGTAACTTGAGTTCATGAGTAGGCACTGTCTATTGAAAACTTCTAGTTGCAGAACAAAGGGGATAATAATGGGCGTCTTTATCCCAAAACGCCTATATTTGATAACATCATTAATTAGTGAAGGAAATGAGAAAACAATTTGTAATTTTGAACAAAAAAAGCCAAGATGTATACATTCATGTAGAACAAGTTTCATTACCATGGGAAGCTGCCCACATGGTGAACTTGCCAATACAAAATTGGCCAAAAAGTGACTTTTTCAGCTGGAACCCTTTTCAGGTTCTCCTAACTCCGCTATTATGTCTTGGGTGCAGTCAATCTTCCTTGTACAGACAGACCTGTCCTCAAATAGAAGGAATCCAGCACAATTTGGCCTCTGTAAGGGATCCTGGCCTCAGAGGCGGCCCTTGAAACCTAAATTTTTAATTTCTGCTAATAAAAAGTTTCATAATTGAGAGGCCAATATCTTGAAAATGAAAAGAGATAGATCAATTTTGCCATCAAATTCTGAAAGCCTAGACCCAAATTACCCTGGATAGCAATTTTCAGTCCATACCTATGATTTGTTCCAAAGATATTGGCCTCCAAAATCCCTATAAATTAACGTTCGCGATTCACTTGGGGCGTGGACCTTGATTTTTGGGGGGCCATATCTCAGACACCCCTTGGAGTACGAGCCTAAAATTTTGCATGTGTTCAATATGAATATAGATGTACTCTCAAAATAAATTTTAGCCAAGTCTGAGTCGATGAAAGTGGAAGAATCTTGTACTTTTGTTGAGTTCATATGGAATGACTCAGCAACACATCTCAAAAGTTGGGATAGGGCCATGTTTAGTATACCCTCTTCTTTTAACAACAGTCTGTAAACATCAGGGAAGTGAGGAGACCAATTGCTAAAGTTTTGGGAGAGGAATGTTGTCCCACTCTTGTCAGATGTAGGATTCTTGCTGCTGAACAGTCCTGGGTCGTCTTTGCTGGATTTTTCATCTTTTGACACGCCAAATGTTTTCTCTTGGTGAATGGTCTGGACTGGAGGTAGGCCAGTTCAACACTCACTCTTCTACTTCAAAGCCATGCTGTTGTGATGGATGCAGTACCCGGTTTGGCAGAGTTTTGCTGAAACATGCAAGGCCTTTCCTGAGAGAGATGTTGTCTGGATGGGAGAACATATTGTTGTCTGGATGGGAGAACATGTTGTTGTGAAACCTGTATATACTATTCAGTATTGATAATGCCTTTCCGGGTCTGTAAGCTCCCCCCACTGAATGCACTAATGCAACCCAGTGCCATCAGATGCATTGAACTGTGTGCTGATAACAAGCTGGATGGCCCCTCTCCTCTTTTGACCACATGCGACCCCCTGTTGCCAATTCAAGAGAGAGGGACGGTTCACGGCTCTCCTCCGAAGCATGTGCCCATCAATACTGCTTCTTTACACTCATTGGTTGAATCCTCGCAAATTCAGAACGAGGGTGGAGGATACGAGCGCCCGGCTGGCCAACAGGAGTCGCTTGAGCAACGAACAAAGCAACCATTTATATTTCCCTTCCCAGCAGCCCCTTCCCAATTTGCATCTGGCCAATGGCCAATGGCCAATTGTGCGCTGCATCTATAAAAGCTGCCAACCACTGCCGGTTGGTATGACCGGGGCTCGAACCCGCACTGTAATAGTCACTTCTGCTCCGCAATACAGTGCTTTAACCGAGTGAGTTATCCGGCAGCTCATCAAAAAGAATTTCAAATTTTGATTCATCTGACCACAGAACAGTTTTCCATTCAGCCTCAGTCCATTTTGAATTAACTTTGGCCCAGAGAAGACGGCGGAATTTCTGGATCGTGTTCATGTGTGGCTGGTCGCATGATACAGCTAAAGCTTGCATTTGTGGATTGCACGGCGACCTGTGACCAGACAGTGATTTCTGGAAGTGTTCCTGAGCTCATGTAGTGTATTCCAGAGCAGAATCCTGCCTGTTTTTAATGCAGTACCGCCTGAGGGCCTGAAATTCATGAGCATCCAATAAAACCTTCGGACTTGTCTGTTGCACACAGAGATTTCTCCAGATTCTCTCTTTGAATTCTGTTGATTCAAAGTCTTTGCAAATTTTTTTGAAATTTTTTTTTGCAGATTGGTGAATCTTAGTCCACCTTTACTTCTGAGAGAGACTGCCTCTCTAAAATGCTCATTTTATTCCCAGTCATGTTACTGACCTGTTGCCAGTTAACCTAATTAGTTGCAAAATGCTCCTCCAGCTGTTTTTTTTTATTAGTACCACTTACTTTTCCAGCCTTTTGTTGCCCTTCTCCCAACTTTTTTGAGATGTGTTGCTGCCATCAAATTCAAAATGAGCTAATATTTTTTATGAAATGGTGAAATGTCTCACTTTTAATATCTGATATGTTGTCTATGTTCTATTGTGAATAAAATGTGGATTTATGAGATTTGCAAATCATTGCATTCTGTTTTTATTTACAATTTACACAGCATCCCAGCTTTTTTGGAATTGGGGTTGTACTTTTGACATTTAAACTGAACCGCTGTTTTAATAACTATTACTATGATCACATAAACAACTTCTACTATTTAGAGTCCAAAGGGTTCAGGTCCTTGTGTTCAATCAATAACAAGTTCTTTAATAGAAGTGTACTCTGTAAGGTTTGAATCCTTGGTACAATAGCTCCCTTGGATGTTATTATCAAGTCATGTAAACTCCAGTCATTATTAAGCCCATTCACTGTAATTTTTTCCTAAAGTTTTCCCCTCAGTAGTTTCAGTGTTAGAAAAGGATTTTTTTCCAGATTGTAGGATAATGTCATGTACATGTTCAGTATTTTCTAGTCGCAGCGCATCACTGAAGCTACACCACACTTATATTGAGAGAAATATTCAAACCCAGGATGCCATATTTTTATGGCCACCGCATTACATCCATCCATCCATCTATCCATTATTTACACTACTTCTTCTTCACTAGGGTAGTGGGGCACCTGAAGCCTATCCCAGCTGACTATGGGCGAAAGGCAGGGACACACTCTTGACAGCTCACCAATTAATCGCAAGGTAGACACACCGTCACACACACACTCACACCGATGGGCAATTTCGAGTATCCACTTAGCCCGATATGCATGTCTTTGGACTGGAGGACAAAACCGGAGTACCCAGAGGAAACTGGCGTGAACACGGGGAGAACATGCAAATGCCGCACAGAAAAGCTTAGACCGGACTTGAAACCATGACCACCTTGCTTTGAGATTGAATCGTGCCGTCCTGTGCAACATTGCATCAAATGGAAAATATCTAGTTCTTGTACATCATTTTATATGCCTTTTCCTCCAATTCAGCAGAATTTATTTGAGATTTTTGGAAACCTTGGGAACTCCACTGGAATTTATAACTGGCCTGAACTTCCACAGGTACATACAGTAGCTGCATTTCATGGGCCCATTTATGGGTCCATAGATTTTTGGAGTTAACCTCTTTATGTAAAAAAATACCATTTCTATTTTAGAAAGGCTTAAAGGTTTCTCTTAAATGAGTTTGCTCTATTGTTACCTGAATAACCATCAAATAATTTACTTCCTCCATAGTTTCAACTGGTTAACTGAATAGCTACTACCCCAGCATTAAATTGACCTGAGAAAAAATGACATTCCACCCAGAGAGATAACGGACACACTGTAAACTATGTGAGGAATGCACTGCTGACATGAAAGTTACCATTTCTGAAAAAAATGAAACCAAGATAAAACAACATAATATCCTCTGGAGCACAAGAAAAACATGTGATTACCACTGGAGACACAGAGGCCTGATTCAGACTACCACCACGAGGATATTTCTTTTTACAAAGAAAGAGCATTGCGTCTTTTAGAGAAACACACAAGTAGTGCTTAAAGTGAAAGCTATAGTAATACAACTACTATTCAAAAGGAAAAAAGTTTTGAAAGAATCAGACACTTTAAAATGAAGTCCAAAAGCAGCACTGAAATACACTGAATACATTAAAGTAGTGGACTACTGCAAGTCATCTGCCCATTTTTGAATTCCATTAATTGTAGTTCTGTTTGTGAGTTAAGAAAATGGTTACTTGATCTGACTACTTAGGAAGCCTTTATATGATTTAAGCACATTAGAAAGGTGACATATTTGTAATGTGATTTTTATATATGGAGTGGGTTGTTTTACCTTTTAACTTAGGTTTCTATGTTGATTTTCAGGAGCGCAAGATTTGCTCCTACTTATGTTGATGATAATGATAATGATAACATGATAATGTTCGTGCCCGGTAAATATGTTCAGGGAACACTACTGATCCAGTTATCAACAAATTACTGATAAATCAATAATAGAAACACATTGAGCGAGCAACATTAATAAAAGGACTGCCATTGTCAGCTAAACTATGTCAGAACTATAGTAATTCTGCAATTACACAAATTTGTCAGTAAATAAGGAACCGCATATTACCACATTTAAAACAACTTTCTGGCAGAATTCATTGCTATGAAAACATACAATAAACTACTCATTGCTTATTTCGTTGTCATGGCAGCCATCCCAGAATAATCCTTTTCTGTTCTGTCCCTCCTACATGTTTATGACTCATAGTCTGGTGGGGAAGCCACAGTTTAAACTATTCAGTCTTAATTCTTCATCCTTTTTTATATTTTAACTGGAAGTCATGGAAAGCCGGTAAGAATAGGCAGAGGGGATCCCGAATCCACATTGGCGATCGCTGCCTTTTTTGCCTCTTCAATTCAGACTAAAACTTTTTATACAAAAGTGGATTGCTTTTCAATTCAGTTCTTGGGTAACTCTTGGTGTGTGTCTGTGCATGTATACTTGCAGATATACTTGCATACATTTGCAATATTTCTAAAAGTTAACTCATGTCGAGGACACTATGCCCCACTGACTCAGAAGGTAACAGATAATGGAATGTTAAGTCTTACTCATACCGTAATCTCCAAGACTACCTATCTTCTGCTATTATCACTGAGTGACTGTCTTAGTGGTGTTCAGCTATTGCCACCTTTCTTAGTGGAAGACAAACAATGGAGCAGGAGAGTTACAACAGTCAGAGGATTTATTGTCCCGAGCCAATTTATTGACTAAGCCTGTGTGTGTGTGCCTGCATGCGTGCAAAAATGCGGGCCTTTATAAAAAAAAAAAAAAACAAAAAACAAAACATAAACCATGACAACAAAAAAGCAACTTTATAAAATATGAATTTTCTAATCAAGGACAAGATTTATTATGTAAATATTCTTGCACAGTCCATGTAAAGGCTATTTTGTGCTGTTTACAAATTATGACACTATGGCATTTTAGGCCTAGTCGCATATAGTTGTTTGGACCCATGACGCAGATGAATCATTGTGTGTAAATTCCTTCGCGAGAGAGGCGGTTTGCAGAGTGGTTGCCACGGACAACCAAATAAAAATAATATGAGCTCAAATTCCTCTGTCAGAAGAGGCTGAGCACATCGCCTCTGAGTTGTTCGAGTGCTTGAACTGAGTATTACAAAAGCAAGTGGTCTGCTGTGAAGACTAAAACTACTTCCATGGCAGCATACTTACATTTAGAATTTCTTTGAACAAAGAATCCATTCTGAATATATCCGCTTGTTTGTTAATAGTTGGCCGAGATAAAACATCATGAAAAGATCATATTTCTAACATTTCTGTCTACACAATGGACTAGTTAAAGATAAAGTTCATAAAATTAAAAAGTTGACAGAATAAAAAAAATCTTACACACCAATCAATTATGTGAAAGATTGGCTTCTGAATATGATTATTTGGAGACCTATGCTGCTCTTTCATTTGACTTTTAGATGTCACAATGGTTGGTGATGAAACTGACAACACCTTCTGCAGGGATCAAGGACTAATGTACAATTAAGTCAATTACTAGTCCGTGATTGGGTCTTTGAAATAGGATATCACCAGTTTCAAACTGACAGTGGAGTGAAGATTACTTCAACCCTAAACTACAAAGATAGTTTAACTTCATTTTGAATTAGCACCGATAAAGCAGACTGGGAGATTTTTTTGAGCGTCTCTGGTTTGTATCCCACCAAAATTCTTTATGCCTCCAGAGCGGCTTTGAGATGTATACTTTTCAGTACAGCTTGCACTTCCCCAAAGATATGTCTTACAGAAGTGAACATTCAGAATAAATCAATTCCAGCAAATTCTAGTTCCCCATTTTGTATGTCAAAATACTTTGCAATGTAGGTGCTGTGCCCTGTTTCACAATGCAGTATGACTGAGTCAGCGGGCAAAACCTGGAACAATCATCAAACTGGAATGTGGACTGAAGTAAAAGCAGCTGTACTGGGCGTTGCTCAGAGCAGATACCCAGCTAAATCCGCTATCCTGCTTTGTGAAACCCGCTTGGTCTCCTTGATAACATTAGGATTCACTTTCCACCTTTAACCCTTTCGCGCCTGCATACGGGACTTTCTATATTATGCAAATTGACTCCTCTGCCCAATTTTTCCGTGTTTTTTGATTGCCTTGGAGTCCTCAATCTTATTCAGGGAGGGCCGGTGTGGGTTCAAGCTTTCATTTCTACTGAGCAGTTACACAATCAGATTCAACTAATCAAGGTCTTCAGCAAAGATTAAAATTCAAACTGATCATGTATCTCTGAATGTTTGCTCTCGCTATGTAAAATCTGCTACATTTTGCTGAAAATGAATGCAATCCAACTTGAGCTGAAATGTATAAGCAGCATTTAATTTTACTATTTCATGTCATGAAATGCTGTGGTTAACTCCAAATTTAATTAAAAATTGACTTGGGCAGTGCAGTCTTGTTAGGTTTTGCAGAGGCTGGGTGTTAGAGTTCATGACATATTCATGCAGTTTTTGTTTGCCCTTATTAGTGATAATTCCATTTCCTTCCCTAGCTTTTTTGCCTCCTAAATTTATGGAATCACATACTTTGATACAGAAATGCAGAACACTAGTACCTGTACACCTTGTTACATTACACTTACAATTGTTACCATCAAAGGCCCACAGCCCACATAGTAGGAGGTATTTCCAGTCATACTGCGAGCCAGTGAGAAAGCTGTCCCTGGCACTATCTTTGGGTGTGATCCATGGTTTGCGGATTGTTTTCAAGACTTGGCAGTTCTTGTGTGGAAACAGAATCTTTCCAAGCTGCTTCTCCGCAGAAACGCACTCAAAAAAATAGAATGTTGGATTTACTTAAAAATGTTACGTCAAGTGGTTCCACACAATTATTTAAAGTAACTTCCAAATAAGCAAAGTGAATTATTAGATTGTAGGCCAATTTTGTCTCAACCTTCATGTCTTTCAAATGGTCCTCTCCCCCTTTCCAGCAATCTGTGTCTTTTTGAGGTACTGACTCCTTAATTGAATTTATGTCCTACGTGCCTCCCCTTTGCCCAGGTGTAATCCATTTTGTGCCCCATTCCCTTGGTGTGTCTGTGATGGTTATAATTTGTTCCTTTTAAAGCCTACTGTTCAGTTTCTCTTCTCTTACGCAAAGCTCTTCGTGTATTTTTGTGTACTTTAATGATAGAGAAAAATTCAATTATTCTTTGCAGTCCTATTAATAAGAACAAGCTCTCAAGCCTTAATATTGAAAGCTAGTGGCAGAGAGGCACAAAACAGAAGTTAAGTGCCTCTGATATTCGTTACCTGTGTATGACAAGTAAAAAAAAACAGCAGTTGACTGCGTGACAACTCTGTGATGATATTAATAGCACCAGAAGTGAAGAGATGAAAGTATCAAGATCTAATATTTCCAGATGCCTGCGTGAAAATGGTCTGATTGGTCATGTTGCTGCCAAGAGGTGGTAACAGCAAAAAAAGACTTGAGTTTGCTGAGAAATTCAAGGATTGGACACCAATGGACGAGGAACAAGTCCTCTGAACTGATAAATCAAAATTCGAAATTTTTATACCCAAAAGCAGAACTTACGTGCACCATAGAGTTGGAGAACATTCAAAAATGATTGTTTAAACCCTTCAGGAAAACATGGAGGTGGTAATATTATGGTTTGGGGTTCAGCCGGCTTGAAAAGAGCCGGTAATCTCATAAAAGTTGACAGAATCATGGATCAAGAGAAGTATCACAGCATCCTTATGAGGCATGCATTGCCATCTGGACTGATTGGTTCGGGGATTTTATTTTCAACAGGTGTGACCCTAAAAACTCTGAGTTCAGCAATAATTATCTCAGTTGGAAAGATATATCTGGTGACATAAAAGTTATGACAGTGGCCAGCTCAAAGTCCAGACCTTAATCCGATTTAGCAAATCTGTTGTAACATGCTAAGAATCTCTTTGGAACAAGAGGCTCCTCAGAGCCTGTATTTGGGCCGGGTCTAGGCCTGGGCCAATCCATATATATATATATAAAACGCTAGATTGCTGATGATGTCATATTTACATTATCCAAAGTGAAGCACGCAGCCACCATATTGATACACCCAACTTCTTCATAAAAATGAATGGTTTCCTATGAGGCCAATTTCAAATAAGTCAATATAAGCATGAAAATGCCGAGATGTGCGGCTGCCGTTTGCAGCAATAGTCATTTGAAGGGCTGTAATAAACCGTTTCATACGTAACTTAACGTAGAAACGCAAAAAAAAACGCAAACGCAAAAACTAGGGACTTGGGGGGCAGGGAGGTTAGAGAGTGTTACACAGAGGGAAATGCAGACTGCCCTGATGGAAGCTGACAGCGTTACATGCACTATTGATGATATATTTTTAAAGCAAAAAAGCGTAGTGAGGGGCTTTGAGCAGCGGGCACATGGGAAATCGAAGGGGAAGAGCGTTCGTGATAACCTGAAATGTTTTTATCTACAAAACATTATATTCATCTCCATCCTCTTCACTAAGCCATGTCTCTGTAATCCCAACTATGTCATAGCCTTCACTAATCATAACGGCCTCAAGTTCTCAAAATTTATTTTTAATGCTTCTTGCATTTACAGTAGAAGGTTATAAGCTCTTTAGGAAGGATAGATGCAATAGGCGAGGAAGGGGTGTAGCACTCTATGTGAATGAAAACATAAATGTTCAGGAAATTCCTGAAATTGAACATTCCTTGCCCTGCGAAGATATCTGGAACAGGCTCACTGGCAAACACGAGACTGGTTTAAACATAGGTGTATGCTATCAACCACCAGCTTTGGACAGTACAGTCAATGAAATGCTCTTTAAGAGGATTACGCAAGCTTGTAGAGGAGGAGGGACTATTATTGTGGGAGACTTAAATTATCCTGGTATTGATTGGGAAATGGAGAAAGGACAGGGTAGGGGGGAGGAAGAATTTCTAGATGTCATAAATGATAATTTTTTGGTGCAGTATGTTAATAAACCTACAAGAGAGAAGGCAATTTTAGACTTAGTGCTCTGTAATGACCCAGATAGAATTAGCAATGTTGAGGTACGGGAGCCACTTGGGACAAGTGATCACTTTACTGTTAATTTTGAGGTTTCATGGGAAGTTAAAAAGGTGTCTCCAAAAACAAAAATTTTCAATTTTAGGCGAGCAAACTTTGACAGGATGCGCTCATATCTAAGTGAAATAAAATGGGAGACACTCCTGGACTGTGAGTCTATAAATGAGATGTGGGAAAGATTTAAGGGGGTTTTACTTGATTCACGATGCAAATTCATTCCAAAGATGTCCAAAAGTAAGCTTAAAAAGCAGAATCCCCAGTGGATGACCGCAGCTATTCGTCGGAGTTTGGGGAAAAGAGGAATCTTTATAAGATGTACATAGAGGATATCAATGAGATTACAAAGGCTGAATACTGTAAAATGCGGGCTGTGGTCAAAAAAGAGCTGAGGAATGCTAGAAGACTGTATGAAAGACAAATTGCAGAGGGGGCAAAAACTAACCCTAAGTGCTTCTTTCAGTACTGTAGCAGAAAAAGGAAAGTCAAAGAGCAGGTTAAGTGCATAAAGAATAAAAATGGATCGCTGCTATATGATAACAAGGATATTGCGGATACCTTAAACGGTTACTTTGTTGAGAATTTTACCTTAGAGCGGGTCTTTATTCGGCCAGAGGGCATGTCCAATGCTCAAGAATATTTAACAGAAATTGAGGTTAGGGATAACGAAGTATTAGATAAGTTGCCTTAACTAAAGGTAGATAAGGCGGCGGGTCCTGATGGCTTATATCCTAGAGTGCTCAGGGAAGTTAGTGAGATCATCTTTAAGCCACTATCCGCCATCTTTAGACGGTCTTTAGAAACTGGAGAAATACCAAATGATTGGAAACAGGGCAATATAATACCAATATATAAGAAAGGGGACCGTACTGAGCCAGGTAATTACAGGCCAGTCAGTTTAACTTGCATTGCGTGCAAAATATTGGAATCTATCATAAAAGATGAGCTGGACTTATTTCTTGAACGTAACAATATCTTGAGGGATAGCCAACATGGTTTCCGTAAAGGAAGGTCATGCCTGACAAACCTTCTGGAATTTTTTGAAGAGGCCACCAAGACTTATGACCAGAGCAGGGCTTATGACATCATATATTTGGATTTTCAGAAAGCATTTGACACAGTACCGCATAAGAGACTGATTTTTAAAATGAGCTCCATTGGAGTTACAGGAGGTATTCTGAAGTGGATTCAAAACTGGTTGCAGGACAGAACACAAAGAGTGGTGGTCAGTGGTATCTCATCTGAGCTAGGTATGGTGGGGAGTGGCGTCCCCCAGGGATCGGTGTTGGGACCCCTGCTGTGCCTCATCTACATTAATGACCTTGATAGGAATATTGAGAGCAGATTAGTTAAATTTGCAGATGATACTAAATTGGGAGGTTTGGCAAATAGTTTAGAGTCCACTAAAGTGATTCAGGATGATTTGGATAGAATCCAGAATTGGGCAGAAATGTGGCAAATGAAATTTAATATAACGAAATGTGAAGTTGTACATGTAGGTAATAAAAACATTAGACAGGATTACTTCATGGGAGGTTTTAAACTGGAATGTGCTCCACACGAGAAAGATCTGGGAATGATTGTTGACCAAACCCTCACAGGCTCTAGCCATTGTGCCGTAGCAGTTAAAAAAGCCAATCGGATGCTGGGATACATTGCCAAAAGTATTGAGTTCAAATCCAAGGAGGCGATGCTTCTTTTGTACAACACATTCGTCAGACCACATCTGGAGTATTGTGTACAGTTCTGGGGACCATACTTTAAGAAAGACATAGAGGCTTTAGAGAAAGTTCAGAGAAGAGCCACAAAGCTAATTCCGGGTATAAAAGATGAAAGCTATGAGAAAAGGCTGAAGATACTTCATCTCTTTAGTCTTAGGAAAAGGAGACTAAGGGGTGATCTGATTGAGGTCTTTAAATATGTTAAAGGGATTAACAAAGTGAATTATGTAGGATTCCTTCAACCAAGTGTTGTTAGTAGAACTCAGGGTCACAATTGGAAGCTGACCAAAGGTAAATTTAGCACTGATATTCGGAAATATTTCTTCACCCAAAGAGTAATTTCGGTGTGGAACAGCTTGCCTGACCATATTGTTGAAGCAGAGACCTTGGGAGTTTTCAAGAGCAGGCTTGACTTTAAGTTAGATACCATTGAGTCATTGAGTATCTGAAGTGATATATTCACGATAGTATAAAGAAACTAGCGAGCCTAGTTGGGCTGAACGGCCTGTTCTCGCCATTCATGTTATGTTATGTTATGTTAATTTGTCACTTTAATAGAAAAAATCGCGTTCGCTTGCTAGCTAGCTAATTAGCGTCCCATTGACTTAAATAGACTGCTGACTAAAGCAAACGCTAGCAATCGATAATGGTCTCCAGCGACCTACCTTGGTATCCTTACCCGTCGCGGGGACTGCATTGACTAAGCAGTCAATAAAATGAACAACGTGGCTAACTAGCTAGCTACTTGTAATTGACATTCAAGGACAAAATTTCTTACCTGCATAATATTTAAAACAACTGACCAGTCGCTTTGTCTGTTTGTACAGAGTTCCAAAAGACAAGGAGGGGAGAAAGGCTTGGCTGTTAGAAATCGGGTGAAAAAAACCTTTCTCTATCCCCTCGATCCGTGCTGTGCAGCGATAATTTTTTGAGAGCAGTATTATCATGGGACAGGGGCAAAGATGACGCTTAGTAAAGGAGTAGCCAGAGTTAACTAGCGCTTCCTTTTAACAATGTTGGCATTAGCCATATAATTCAGTATGAACAATTCGGTCAATGGCAGGTATGCTCAATCAGGGTACAATGAAGTGAGGAAACCAGAGAGTAATTTGATAACGTATACGGACATTCATCGACGTTGCTTATAGCGGCAAAAATTTCGAAGCAATTACCTTATCAGAGGGTCATTAAAAGCCTCGGTCACCTTAACTGAACTTTTCTGCTCGCATTTGAACGTTGACACCGAGTCACATTTCGATCTTCCCATTAGTAAGTGTGCCGCTTTCCACCCTCCAAAAAAGCACATATTTAGGGAGAGAAAATGTTGCTGTGCACAGCGATACCAAAATCACCCTGACTCGCACGCAAGTGTTTTTGAAAATATAATTTTACAGTAGACGAAAATGAATGGGAGTGTAGGTGCGAATTTAACTTCCCGGTGTATGCGCTTCTGGAACAGATGCTTCACTTGAGCGTACCCTATCAGCAATGTAGTGTTCTATATGGGCCAGTCATGAAACGCGCGCGCGCATGAGCAGGACAGTCGCGACCCCGAAAAAAAAAAAGAAGATCCGGAGCTGAAACTCAGACTCGTGGCCTACCGGCCCGAGTAATGATCTTCAAACCAAATGGAATGGTTTGGTGGGTGAGGAAGTAAAAAAAAAAAAAAAAAGTGAAAACTATGCCTGAAAGATTAAATGCTGTAATCAAAGCAAAGGGTGGTCACACTAGATATTGACTTTTTCCCTCAAAATGTTACTTAATAAACATTTTTTTTTTTTTTTTTTTACTATGTATTATCTGTTTACTTATTTTCATTGATATGATCCAATATTACATGAAATAAATGCTTGAATAGTTCTTGGTTTCTGATTTATCTTCATTTTGTGAAGCGTATCATTATCACTGCACATTATACTAGCCTGGAATCCATACATATCAAGTGCTGGTCGCTCCCAACGGTCACTGACTGATATCAGTCTGGCCTCATTCGTATAGCCAGCGTTTAGCCCTTACGTCACTAATGAAGTGAATATATGAATATTCATGTTTTCTGCTCTTGGCTGATTGGGTGACCTTTTGGCGAGAACCACCAATCGCGTGGCGCCATTTGCAGAATGAATGCTGACTGGGTTATCCGTCATCTTGTTGTCAGAAGTGATAGCTAAGTAGGCGAGCATTTAAACGTTGGGATATACAAGTATATATCTTATATCTGCATGTTGCATGTATATTTCCTTTTACTTTGCTACATCAGGCATTTTACAACACAACTAACGGCTGTACTCAACATAACGAATATGAGTTCGCTGGCCAGCTACGCCATTCGTGAATGTTACTTGACATGAGCTTAAAAATTAGATTGTGGCTTGCTTGCGTTTACTCTTGGAGTGGTTGTTAGGTTTTGAACAGGATAATGTTTGGCCATATCTGCATTTTGTTTATTTCAGTGGGATTCCCCTGTATAATGAAGGCTAAATTAAATAATACTCAAATTACATAACGTATTTCTAGCTATTGCTTGAAGGGCATGATTGCGTCAGCTAGATTAAAGTGATACTCCACCCAAAAACTATAATTTGAATATCAATTACTCACCATTAGATGTCTTGAACGGACGAAGTTGCTCTTCACCTGGCGCAACTTTATGGCCACTGGAGAGTTTTGAAAAATTATCCAAATTCCTTTTTTGCTGGAAGCAAATGGGGTCACCCTGTGGCAATGGGAAAACTCCACAAAACGTCCGTTGACAAACTTTCAAACCATTGTCCAACGCATCGTCCAGTATAATTCAAGTCTGCTTTGTCCACTCGTATCCTTAGAACTCTAGAAACGCGGTTGTTTTTTGCTAAAAATAATAAAATACCACAGTTATGCTTCAAGTAAGCTCACACATGAAGTCCCTCCTCCCAGCTCGTTCATTGCCCAGAGACTCTGCTGCCACTCAGATGAATACTCGTACAAACACGAGCCTGATCTCCTGATCTGTTGGTCTTAAAAATGCCATTGCAGCACCAGAATATGTGGAAGATATGCAGCCTGTGAAAAAATAAGTCTAGTATTTAACAATGGGGCAAAATAATCAGTGATAATCTGTGCTCACGTTCACTTCTCCCCATTGGGATAAATTCATTCAGGACCCACCGCAAGTCCATCTAAAGGGGCGGGGCACCCTTGCGACTGTGAGTCGATCACAGATCTCGCATGGATTTTGTGTGAATATTTGAAAGTCAAACACTGGCTTACCGACTGAGGCCAGACATATCTGCAAGTGACCGTTGAGAGCGACCAAAGCTTGATATGGATGGATTCGAGGCTACATTATACAGTTGCAATCAAAATTATTCAACCCCCGTCGCAAATTAGGTTTACTGGCAAAATTTACAAACTTTCCGCTGTTTGTAATAAACAAATCAAACAGGAGCAATTTACAACCGCAATTCCGAAATAGTTGGGACGAAGTGTAAATTGTGAATAAAATCAAAATGAAATGACTTTCAGATCACATGAGCCAATATGTTATTTACAATAGAACATAGATAACATTTCAAATGTTGAACCTGAGACATTTTACATTTTTATCCACAAAATGAGCTTATTTCAAATTTTCTGGCTGCAACAGGTCTCAAAAAAGTTGGGACACAGGCAAAAAAGGGCTGAAAAAAGCAATTAATATATCAGAGAATCAGCTAAAAGAACATTTAGCAAGTAATTAAGTCAACTGGCATCAGGCGTGTAACATGAATAGCTATAAAAGGGATGTCTTAGAGAGGCTGAGTCTCTCAGAAGTAAAGATGGCCAGGGGCTCTCCAACCTGTGAAGGCTTGCGTAAAAATATTGTGGAATACTTTAAAAACAATGTTCCTCAACATCAAATTGCAAAGGCTTTGAGGGTCTTATCATTGACAGTGCATAACATCATCAAAAGATTCAGAGAAACTGGAAAAATCTCTGTGCGTAAGGGACAGGGTCGAAGACCTTTACTGGATGCCCGTGATCTTCGGACCCCCAGACGCCACTGCATCACTCACCGGCATGATTCCGTCATTGACATTACTAAATGGGCCCAGGAATATTTCAAGAAACCACTATCTGTAAACACAGTCCGCCCTGCCATCCACAGATGCCACCTAAAACTCTATCATGCAAAAAGGAAGCCATTGTTGAGCATGATCCAGAAGCACCGCCGTGTTCTGTGGGCCAAGGCTCATTTAAAATGGACTGTAGCAAAGTGGCAAAGTGTCCTGTGGTCAGACGAGTCCAAATTTGACATTCTTGTTGGAAATCATGGGCGTCCTGTCCTCCGGGCTAAAGAGGAGAAGACCACCCCTCCTGTTATCAGCTTTCAGTTCAAAGGCCAGCATCTTTGATGGTATGGAGATGCATTAGTGCATATGGTGTGGGACGTTTGCATGTTTTAAAAAGCACCATGAATGCTGAAAGGTATATAAAGGTTTTAGAGCAACATATGTTCCCATCCAGATGACATCTATTCCAGGGAAGGCCTTGTGTATTTCAGCAGGACAATGCAAAACCACATACTGCAGCTATTAAAACAGCATGACTTCGTAGTAGAAGAGTCCGTGTGCTGAACTGGCCTGCCTGCAGTCCTGATCTTTCACCGATTAAGAAGATTTGGCGCATAATTGAATGAAAAGTCTGTCAAAGGAGACCCGAAAATCTCCAGCAGCTGGAAGCCTGTATTAAATAAGAGTGGGATAAAATTCCAATGGCTAAACTCAAGAAACTTGTCTCCTCAATGCCCAGACGCCTCCACTCTGTGTTAAAAAGAAGAGGGAATGCTACACCATGGTAAACAGGCCCCTGTCCCAACTTTTTGAGTCCTGTAGCAGCCATCAAATTTGAAATGAACTCATTTTGTGGATAAAATTGAAAAATTTCTCAGTTTCAACATTTGCTATGTTATCTCTGTTCTATTGTGAATAAAATACTGGCTGGTGTGATTTGAAAGTCATTGCGTTTTGATTTTATTCACAATTTACACTTTGTCCCAACTATTTTGGAATTGGGGTTGTAAATGGCTCAGCGCAACAAATATTACAAGTGGCTTCTCCAAATTGAACACAAAATGCCATTTTTAATGACTACTGCAGGCTCAAAATTATTCAACCCCTTCATGACAAGCATCTTTAACACTTAGTAGAGCACCCTTTTGCTGCTTTGACCTGCTGGAGATGTGATGCATAGGCAGATTTCAGCTTTTGGCAGCATTCCCAAGGAATCTTAGCCCAGTCCTCATGGACAATGGGCTCCAGTTCACTAATATTCCAGGGTTTGAATGCTGCAACTGCCTTCTTCAAATCCTACCAGAGATTTTTTTATGGGGTTCAAGTGAGGCGACTGTGATGGGCACTCTAGAATCTTCCCAGACTTCTTCTATAAACCAAGCCTTGGTGGATATTGAGGTATGCTTAGGATCATTGTCCTTTTGGAAGGTCCAATGATGCCCAAGTGTCAGCTTCCCTACAGACAGCATGACATTTTCTCCTTGGATATCCTGGTACTTGACTGAATCCATCTCGCCCTCCTCACTTTGCAGATTTCCAGTGCCAGAGGAAGCTAGGCAGCCACAGAGCATCAAAAAGCCCCCACAATTCTTCATTGTCGGCAGGGTGTACTTTTCAGCATATGCTTTATCTTTATTCCTCCAGCAGACATACCACTGATTCATAAGCCCAAAATATTCCAGTTTTGTTTCATCACTCCACAGAACAGTATCCCCAAATTTCTGTGGCTTATTTACAAACCCGATTCCAAAATATTTGGGTCAAAGTGTAAATTGTGAATAAAATCAAAACGCAATGAATTTCAAATCACACCAGCCAGTATTTTATTCACAATAGAACAGAGATAACATAGCAAATGTTGAAACTGGAAAATTTTACAATTTTATCCACAAAATGAGCTAATTTCAAATTTGATAGCTGCTACAGGTCTCAAAACAGTTGGGACAAGGGCCTGTTTACCATGGTGTAGCATCCCCTCTTCTTTTTAACACAGAGTGGAGGCGTCTGGGCATTGAGGAGACAAGTTTCTTGAGTTTAGTCATTGGAATTTGATCCCACTGTTGTTTAATACAGGTTTCCAGCTGCTGGAGAGTTTTGGGTCTCCTTTGACAGTCTTTTCGTTTAATTATGCGCCAAATGTTCTCAATCGGTGAAAGATCAGGACTGCAGGCAGGCCAGTTCAGCACACGGACTCTTCTACTACAAAGCCATGCTGTTGTAATAGCTGCAGTATGTGGTTTGGTATTGTCCTGCTGAAATACACAAGGCCTTCCCTGGAATAGATGTCATCTGGAGGGGAGCATATGTTGCTCTAAAACCTTTATATACCTTTCAGCATTCATGGTGCTTTTTAAAACATGCAAGTGTCCCACACCATATGCACTAATGCACCCCCATACCATCAGAAATGCTAGCTTCTGAACTGAACACTGATAACAGGAGGGGTGGTCTTTCTCCTCTTTAGCCCGGAGGACAGGACGTCCATGATTTCCAACAAGAATGTCAAATTTGGACTCGTCTGACCACAGGACACTTTGCCACTTTGCTACAGTCCATTTTGAATGAGCCTTGGCCCACAGAACACGGCGGCGCATCTGGATCATGCTCAACAATGGCTTCCTTTTTGCATGATAGAGTTTTAGTTGGCATCTGTGAATGGCATGGCAGACTGTGTTTACAGACAGTGGTTTTTTGAAGTATTCCTGGTCCCATTTAGTAATGTCAATGACAGAATCATGCCGGTGAGTGATGCAGTGGCGTCTGGGGGCCCGAAGATCACGGGCATCCAGTAAAGGTCTTCAGCCTTGTCCCTTACGCTCAGAGATTTTTTCAGTTTCTCTGAATCTTTTGATGATGTTATGCACTGTCGATGACGAGACCTTCAAAGCCTTTGCAATTTGACGTTGAGGAACATTGTTTTTAAAGTATTCCACAATTTTTTTACCCAAACCATCACAGGTTGGAGAGCCTCTGGCCATCTTTACTTCTGAGAGACTCAGCCTCTCGAAGACATCCCTTTTATAGCCAATCATGTTACACACCTGATGCCAGTTAACTTATTTACTAGCTAAATGTTCTTTCAGCTGATTCTCTTATATATTAGTTGCTTTTTCAGCCCTTTTTTGCCTGTGTCCCAACTTTTTTGAGACCTGTTGCAGCCAGAAAATTTGAAATAAGCTCATTTTGTGGAAAAATGTAAAATGTCTCAGTTTCAGCATGTTATCTATGTTCTATATTAAATAACATACTGGTTCATGTGATCTGAAAGTCATTGCATTTCGATTTTATTCACAATTTACACTTCGTCCCAACTATTTCGGAATTGGGGTTGTATATGGTTTTGAGCATATTGGAGCTTGTGCTTTTGGATCAGTCATGGTGTATGTCTTAGAGACCTTCAACGTTTAATATGTGCCCTACTGTGCAAACTGAAACCTCAGTGCCTCCTGCCTCCAAGTCTTGCTGCGGGTCTCCTGCAGTCACTCGAGGGTTTTTGACCACCCGTCTCCCCAGGAATCCGGTGACAGCCATTGATAGCTTCCTCTGTCTGCCACATCCTGGTACTGTAGCCACTCTTCCTTTAACTCTGAACTTGCAAACTATGCTTCTAACTGTATCTCTATGAAAATTCAGTGCCTGTGCTACCTTTTTGTATCCTTTTCCTTGTTTGTGCCAGGCAATGATCTCCTCGATTAGGTTTTTGGACAATTCTTTTGACAGCCATATTTCTAATATGCAATCAAATGTCACTGTCAACAAACCCCTAGCGAGTGCAAGTATTTGATGTGTTCTCTCTCAAGCAAACATGATGCAACTAATTAAGCTCTTGATTAGCTGCATTAGGTGTGCTTTAGAAAACATGTGATTTGCAAATATGCTCTTAAAGCGGATTCTATTCGGGGGGTTGAATAATTTTGAGACTACAGTAGTCATTAAAAATGGAATTTTGTGTTACATTTGGAGAAACCACTTGTAATATTAGTTGTGTTGAACTATTTAAAATGTTCTTGTTTCATCTGTTCATCACAAACAGCAGAAAGTTTTTCAATTTTGATATTAAACCCAATTTGCAATGGGGGTTGAATAACTTTGATTGCAACTGTATATATATGTACACACACGCACACGCACGCACACACACGCATACCAACTAGAATGTTCCTTCCATTCATTTATTCATTAGACACGTGTGTGCATAGGTTTTTATTTCACCAAGTACATGTAAGTATGGCTCTGGTAGTAGAGTAAACTAAACACAACATGGGAAAGGGAAGAGCCATGGCATAATTGTAATATTTAGGTGGCCCTCAATCCTGCATGTAAATGCTTCAACATGTTGAAGATTCGCATAAAGCCTTCCCCCAGAATTAGAGCATGAAGTCATTCATTATCTGAGAGGGGGTTTAAGGTTCTTCGCAAGCCAATACCCTGTCTTGGATTTCAAAAAAGTTTCTCACACAGGGATAAGCCCTGCAAACACACTAAGCAGTGAAGGCTCTCTTTGCAATTTTACCTTGGCATTGACTTCTCAACTGTTTGCAGTTTGTGTCTGTCACACCCAGAATGATTCACATCATGAGAATGATATCCTGATTTACCTACTGGAGCCTGAAGCTATGTACTGTAATGACAGGTAGTTCAGAGGTAACGTTAAGAGCCTGCGGAAGGGGAGGGCAGCTTTGAATTGTGAGATGTCCTTTTGTAAACATAGTCCTTTTTAGGCCTGCCACACCCAAGGTTTTGGGCTGTATTCATCAGACTGCTTAAATCTGGCAGTTAAAGCCATACCTCCTCAATTTATCTGAGCAGCAACTCTGTTTGATTTGCAATAATTTTACTTCCTCATTAGCATAACAGGAATTCTAAAAATCACAGATTTGGCAATTGCTCATGCTTTGAGCTGAGATGGAAAAACCGGTTCAGGTTCAGTTGCTCTGCCGATCCTCTACTTGAGTTTTCCAAGAGAGAGAGAAAAAAAAGATATTTTTCATGGTATTATTATTCAGCTGGCAGCTGAGAACCTTCAGTACAGGCTCAAACAAGCACAGGCTTTGCTTTAGATGCTGATTTTGTAAACCATGTTTCCCATGGTTCTAGATCTGTGTGTAGATCTGTATTTATGAGAAATGCAGGTAAGAGAACTGGGATTATCATTTTGGACCTCAAGGGTTTGCATGGTACTAAAGGTACTGGTGCTGGTTTTTAGCACTGGGATGAGTCTGTACAATGAAATGGGAGGGCATTTTAAATGTGTGTTTGGAAAAAAAAAACCAAAAGCTCTGCTGAGGAGAGTCATGTAACTGTCCGTTAACCTTTTATTTCCTCCTTGTTGCAAGCAAACATTGATTGTAAATATTTGGCGAGGTGTGGTTTATGATATGTTTTGGACAGGACAAAGTAAAGTTCTGGACACTGAACTAGGAATAGCCTGGAACCATGTACTGTCTATTATGTTCCAGCAACATATTGCACTCCAGAAACAAAACATGCTGAAATTTACAGCTATCCTTGAGATCAAAATCTTCATTTAATATTTATTATTAACTAAGAGTTGGACGGCATGCGTTGGGCCAGTGACACCCAAGCTCAGTCCTGGGGACCCACTGTGTATGCTGGTTTTTATTCCAACCACAATTGTAATCCCAGAATTAACTAACTGCTAATTTTTCTTTAGAAATTGCTTTTCGCGTTGGAGACACGTTTCACCCTCTTAAACAAAGTTGACAAAAATAGCTATGCATCCCATGATGTTTAAAAGCCAAATGTTCTTATTGTATTCACTTTGTGATATTCCAAGCTAGCAAGCCAAGGTGGCAATATGTTTTAAATGGTCAAATTCAAGATAGCAGTGAATTAATAAATGCTAATTAGGTTTCTGAGCGCAGGTGTTTAAGTTCTTTTCAGATGTTTTTCCAAAGACCAAACAAAAAAATAAATTCAAACAGGTTTGACTTGTTATACTTTGCTCAGTCTTTGAATTCCTAATTGCCCAATAAATGGTTAGTTTTAATGTACACATGTACACAGTTTCAACTATTGGAAGCCAATTAATTATCCAAATTCAAGCGTCACAATTTTCCTCTCTCTTCATGCAATAAAAAGTAATTTGTAATACAGTGCAATTTTAACATGGAGCTCTACAGGGCATGCATAGTTATTTCTGACAATATGTTGAGGGTAGTGCAGCAATACATTTTTGAATATTTTAATTATTGCATCGTTTTTTTTATTTCTATTGTGCCAACAGGCTGTTGGACTGGGCTTTACTGCACATATCAAGTCTTAGAACTTTATAAGAAACTGATTTGAATTATAAGGATTTTTCTGAAAGGTCATGTGCCGGCTAATTTTGATATTAAAGGGGACCAATTATGCTGTTCTTTATTTCAAGTTATAGTATTCTTGGACGTCCAAAAGAGAGATTGTATACATTTTAGCAAAAAATATAGAAACACTCTATGATCTCTCGGCAAGGTTGTTCCTGCCATTCCTAGCCCTCTGAAAAAAAAAGACTGTTCTGTGCGGGCATCTCCAAAATAAAATGAATTCTGTCCTGATTGGCTACAAACAAAGTGTCAACGGAGAGTGACTGTCAGGGACCAAGCAGTGAGCAAATGTGGAGAACAGGACTTTTGATAGAAAAATAGGGTTTTTATTAACCCAAAGATTGCAAAACAATATATGCCAAGAACTTAATATCTAGGCCTATTTAGGAGGTCCATGAAATACCGCGATACTCCAAATAGCAACAAAACAAAGTGTTAACGGCACAAACTGAACTTTCGTAATGAGATACGAAGGAAACATTTATAGTGGCTTGGCCAAACCAAATAACACGTTAGGAGAAAACAAAATGGGCATCGACTGCAACTTATACAAAGGAAAAACTAACTAAACCTAAGCCCCCCTGTAATGTGGCTATGGCCTGATGAGCAGGTGACAGAATATAACAGTCCACCGCCCTTGACCATCCCTTTTGCTGCCTCAGGAAGGGACTTCCCCAGAAGAATGGTCAAAAACAAAGACAAAGAAACAATGATTAAAATACCAGGAAGCTTGATAAATTGAATATGTGTGCACCATGTTTAAACAGTGTAAAGCTTAATATGAATAAATACTTAACATCACAAATTAACTGTGGACCTTATTGTGAAAATCGATTGTTTGGGGTTTGGCTGACTGCAAATAAAGTGAACTTGTGCACTTAACAAAGTATTGAGGTGAGAGTGTGTACAATATTACCATACCTGGCTGTTACTGTCACTGTGTGGCTGTTGCCATCACAGTGACAATGTCAAAATCCCCTGGCTACTGTCAAATTTCTAATTACAGATGGCTGAATAAGTAGCTGGCAACCTAATTAGCTATCAAACTAGCAACATGATCAGTATGAAATAGAAATGAAGGCAGGCTAGGCAAGGATAGCCATTGCATTCATGAAAAGATGCAACATGCAGTCACCATTACAGTTTAATTATACTTGGAATTCAGTCTGTTAAGAATGATCCGTGACTAGCATTTGCATTTTAGCAACCGTTAGCTAACACTCCATTTATTGTGCTATTCCATTAAGAACAGACAGAATTCCCTTAAAAAGTTTCCCATTCTATCTGTTCCTATTGATGCATCTGCTACATTGGCTCTTGCTAAAATTAGAATGGTTTCTAAATTCAATGTCAATTTAGTAGCTAGCCGGTAACACTTGGAATTCAGTTTTAATTATAACAGAAATTGGAATACTTTCCTAGCTAGCTAGCAAGCTTCAGATTCTTCTTGAAAATAAATCCTGGTCACCAATTCTTTATACCTTCTGAAAAGCATAATAAGTCCCCTATAAAAATAAATTTTAACAACTGATCCTTAACCTCATTATCCTTTGGAAGTCCAAACTAAGTTCATTTGCATTTGCAACTATAAAAACAGTCTTCTTGGCATTGCGATAGTAGATCCAAATTATCACGAGCCGGCAGTCTGAGTGATGGGTGGCAGGGGCAGGAGGCCTTCTATAACTTTGTATTCTAAGGTGTGCCAAACGAGGCAGCCCTGTAGCCATTGTGATATGATTATGTTCAGGAAGAAACTATTGGACTAGAAACTTGGCTAATTTCTCAGTTCTGGCTTGGTGTTTTCTGTCGGCAAGAATACCTTGGATCTTCGGTGGACATTGAACTTTGTAGACCTTTGACATACTCAATATATCATATAAAACACTGAAGAAAAGTAAAAACACAAATTGCATGATAGGTTTTCTTTAACTCGCTGCTGGGAACCTGCATAATAAAATGTTAAAATCAATATGAATTTTAAACTTTGAAATGGATATTGTCTGGTAGGACCTGAAACAGCCAATTCAAGCAGAAAAACCTTCTAATTTGCTTGAAATAGGCAGCTTTACAAAATAAAAGTTCCTCCACAGAAGTGTAACAGACTGCTAAAGGTGGTGCAGCCATGTATTAAGTTGAGAACTTTCCATGTGGTTGATATGAATATTCAATCATTTTTAAAGAAAAAAAAAAATCCTTCTAAAAAATCTGTATTCATAAAGGTTCGTGTATCTATTGTCAAAGTTTCTCTAAAGATGTGACTTATTGTCTTATTTATTCATTTATCGTGACAAATATGCAGTAACAGAAGAAATAAGGAAGAGGAAAACAATTTTTTTGAGGCACTGGACTGTCTCTTGATCTGTCTAATCACTGAGCAGACACCACTCCTGTGAAGACACTGCACTTATTGTTTAAAGGTACAGACAGCAATTTTAGCCGTTCTTGCTAAATCCTATTTGACTAGCCACAAAGAAGTCCACACCCCTGTTCCCTCTCCCCTCCCTCTTAACCCCCTCCCTTTCATCCCCTCTGCCTCCCGAGAAACATGAACATGCACTCGTGCTGCACTGTACAGGTCAGAGAGAGTTTCAGCTCTTGTCTCTCCCTCAGAGGTAATAGCCTAGATATTTTTTGATTCAAACTCTGGCAATGGACTTAGAAGTTTACTGCCATCACATACAGCATAAAACAACTCCAACTTGGCAAAAGTTGGGATGGTTTGGGAAAAGAACATAAAAACAGTAAGCTGTGATTTCTAAATATACTTTGACTTGTATTTCATTATAGAGAGTATGAAGACAAGATATTTAATGTTTTGTCCAGTCAACTTCATTTTATTTGTAAATATACAACCATTATTGCCATTGGGGCCTGAAACACATTACATAAAATGAAATTTAGCACTGGTAATGTGGTAATAAAATTTGAATAAGAATGTGATTTGAAACAGCAGGTTTCAGTAAGTGATTCTAATCATGATATACAAAAACAGTGTCCAGGGAAGGCCCAGTCCTGCTGGAGCAAAGATGATCCAAGGATTGCCAATTTGTCCCAAAATGCATGAGAAAATCATTGAAAGGTTTAAAAACAATATTCTTCCTAGATGGATAGGAAGGGATATGGATATTTCACCCTCTATGATACATTACA
This sequence comes from Gymnothorax javanicus, assembly GCA_029692085.1. Taxonomy (NCBI): domain Eukaryota; kingdom Metazoa; phylum Chordata; class Actinopteri; order Anguilliformes; family Muraenidae; genus Gymnothorax; species Gymnothorax javanicus. The sequence continues at coordinate 27,816,903 of CM056204.1, read as the reverse complement.
TAATTAAAATATTCAAGGAATCTGAAGGAATTTCTGTGCGTAAAGGGCAAGGATGCAAGCCTAAGCTAAATCTCTGTGATCTCCGATCACTCAGATGCCACTGCGTCAATACCTCTCATTTATCTATAAGTGATTCAACTGCATGGGCTCAAGATAACTTTGGCAAACCTTTGTCAAGTACTACAAAATATTGTCACATTCAGGAATGCCAGTTAAAACAGTGTACAGAAACGCTGTCAACTTCTCTGGGCTCAGAGACATCTACAATAGATCATCACACAGTGAAAATGTGCATTGTATCAGACAAATCAATATTTCAGGTTTTTCTTTTTTGGAAGAAATGGATGCTATGTGCTCCAGATCAAAGAACTAAAGGAGTATCTAGACTGCCTCCAACAACAAGCCCCAAAACCATGCTCAATCATGGTGTGCGGTTATGTCAGTACCCTTAGCAAGGGTAACTTGCTCTTCTGTGATAGCATTATCGGAGCTGAAAAGTACGCTGAAATTTTGGAGCAACACAAGCTGCCTCCAAGATGACATCTTTTCCGGGTACACCCATGCTTATTTCAAGGAGACAATGCAAAACCATATTCTGCACGTATTACAAAAGCATGGCTGCATAGAACGTGTGCCACACTTTGGAACGCAAAAACCACAACTGTTTCACACCTTAACACTTGTTTGCCAGGAAAATGGGACAAAATTACACCTGAAACATTTAATCACTTGATGTCTTCTGTCACAACCCTCATGTTTCCTTAATTGGCTCCTCCCTTGTCCCAGCAGACTGCGTGTTTTTTTTGCGGTTTGTTTCCTTAAATTCACTGGACTGATCCTCCCTTGCTCTCCGGTGTCAGCATTTGTATGCCTCGCCCCTTTTGTGAACTTACTATGTAGATGGGACATTATTTGTGAGGTCAGTGTGGTTGCTTGATTGTCATGTTCATACCTTAATAAACCTTCCCAGGTAGCTGATGTCTTATAGTATTGAACTGAACTCTTCTTTCTTGCGAATTGTTATATTGATGATAAAGAGAAAGCATTTACTCTTCGGAGTGAAATTACAACCCCAATTCCAAAATAGTTGGGACAAAGTGTAAATTGTGAATAAAATCAAAACGCAATGACTTTCAAATCACTCCTGCTAGTATTTTATTCACAATAGAACAGAGATAACATAGCAAATATTGAAATTGAGAAATTTTACAGTTTTATCCACAAAATGAGCTCATTTCAAATTTGATGGCTGCTACAGGTCTCAAAAAAGTTGGGACAGGGGCCTGTTTACCATGGTGTAGCATCCCCTCTTCTTTTTAACACAGAGTGGAGGTGTCTGGGCATTGAGGATACAAGTTTCTTGAGTTTAGCCATTGGAATTAGATCCCACTCTTGTTTAATACAGGCTTCCAGCTGCTGGAGAGTTTTGGGTCTCCTTTGACGGACTTTTTGTTTAATAATGCGCCAAATGTTCTCAATCGGTGAAAGATCAGGACTGCAGGCAGGCCAGTTCAGCACACGGACTTTTCTACTACGAAGCCATGCTGTTGTAATAGCTGCAGTATGTGGTTTTGCATTGTCCTGCTGAAATACACAAGGCCTTCCCTGGAACAGATGTCGTCTGGAGGGGAGCATATGTTGCTCTAAAACCTTTATATACCTTTCAGCATTCATGGTGCTTTTTAAAACATGCAAGTGTCCCACACCATATGCACTAATGCATCCCCATACCATCAGAGATGCTGGCTTTTGAACTGAACGCTGATAACAGGAGGGGTGGTCTTTCTCCTCTTTAGCCCGGAGGACATGACGCCCATGATTTCCAACAAGAATGTCAAATTTGGACTCGTCTGACCGCAGGACACTTTGCCACTGTGCTACAGTCCATTTTAAATGAGTCTTGGCCACAGAACACGGTGGGGCTTCTGGATCATGCTCAACAATGGCTTCCTTTTTGCATGATAGAGTTTTAGGTGGTATCTGTGGATGGCACAGCGGACTGTGTTTACAGACAGTGGTTTCTTGAAGTATTCCTGGGCCCATTTAGTAATGTCAATGACAGAATCATGCCGGTGAGTGATGCAGTGGCGTCTGAGGGTCCGAAGATCACGGGCATCCAGTAAAGGTCTTCGGCCTTGTCCCTTACGCGCAGAGAATTTTTCAGTTTCTCTGAATCTTTTGATGATGTTATGCACTGTCGATGATGAGACCTTCAAAGCCTTTGCAATTTGACGTTGAGGAACATTGTTTTTAAAGTATTCCACAAATTTTTACGCAAACCATCACAGGTTGGAGAGCATCTGGCCATCTTTACTTCTGAGAGACTCAGCCTCTCTAAGACATCCCTTTTATAGCCAATCATGTTACACACCTGATGCCATTTAACTTAATTCCTTGCTAAATGTTCTTTCAGCTGATTCTCTTATATATTAATTGCTTTTTCAGCCCTTTTTTGCCTGTGTCCCAACTTTTTTGAGACCTGTTGCAGCCAGAAAATTTGAAATAAGCTCATTTTGTGAATAAAAATGTAAAATGTCTCAGTTTCAACATTTGAAATGTTATCTATGTTCTATTGTAAATAATATGTTGGCTCATGTCATCTGAAAGTCATTGCATTTTGATTTTATTCACAATTTACACTTCGTCCCAACTATTTCGGAATTGGGGTTCTAATAGAAACACACTCCTAGCCTTGGAATCAGTCTCCAGGGTTGGGGCCATGTTCTTGTCAATCCTCTGTTCCTGCCTGTTCCTCTGAGCCAGTTTATTAGGAACACTTCCCAAGCTGTCATTGTTCTCCAGGATTGTGACTGCGTTCCTGCTAAACCCCCTTGGTTCTATTGTCAAGCAGTCCTGCAAGGGGGATTCTCCACTTAGCTTCTGCCCCAGGACAACCTCTGTCCAGGGTGTGGACACTCCCCTTCCCTCTGCAGTCATCATCAGCTTAGCTGCTCTACCCCTCTACAGTTCTGGGTTACGGCCTTTCCCTCTTTCATGACCGTATTCCTGTTAATAAATACTCCCTTGAGGATTGTCTCCCAATCAGCATTTGGTTCCTTGTCTAGATCAGAATAGTTATTGTTTTTGGAGGAACAAGGTTTGCACTTTCTGCTGTCAGCGTGCTCACTGAGTGCAGTTATTGCTATGTTCTAGAAGTTTTTATTTAATCAAGATCACTCCGAATGCATAAAGTGATTGACAAGTACGGAGGCCCACCCACTGGTTGTGTGCTTTGTTGATCGGCCTGCATCTTCAGACCAAACAAGAGGAGAAGAAAATTTTATTTCTGAGATTACATGGCCAAGAGGGGATAGTGCTATGCATCAGACAATCTATTTCTATTATGACTGGCAGAGTGTTGAGACGTAAGCACTATATATTAAAAAAAACTTTGAACTTTGAGGCTTCATTCATTATCAACAATTGGCAAACACTGTTTTACTATTAGTATACTTTCAAATGTACCAGGGTTTTCAAATTACACATAAATATAACATTCTCAGTTTCAGCTAAGAAAATAGAAATTAATCTGCTTTCAGTATTCTGTGAAACCTATAGAAGTACTGGGAATTAATTAAATTTTTGTTAGCGTTTGCCCCTAAAATTCATCGGGCCTCAACTTTATTATCTTCTACGATCGATTGTAGCTTGCATCCCAGACTCACCATCTAACCTCTCCTGCCGTCTCCATCCTCTCTTCTTTTTTCTATCTCCGTCTCCTTCTCTGTGTCTGCACTTGTATTTTTTACTTTTTCCCTGACACAGCATACTCTTACATACATAGTGCTCAGTGATACAGACAGCCACACCTATATTCGTCTGAAGCCACACCTCCTTCAACAGGCCCTCGAGCCATAATGAAGTGATGTTCACCTGGATTCAAAGGTACATTTAAAAATCCTAGTCAGGTTCATATGAGGCCTCACAATTTCTCTCATCTCTCACAATTTAGACGGAAACTGGGACACACAATTTTGATCCCAAGTGTACACATGGCATGATGAAGTATTGACATGATTATGCAGAAGCCTAGCCATTCACTACCACATGCACATATATTCTCATTTAATTCTTTAAACTTGCGGCTGGGTGGTACGGTAGCACAGTTTCTGGCGCTGTCGCCACACAGCAAGGAGGTTGTAAGCTCACATCCTTTCTGTGTTAAGTTTGCACGTTCTCTCTGTTTACACTAGGTTAATTGGAGTCTCCAAATTATCTGCAGGTATGAGTTCGTGAGTGCATGGTGCGTGAGCCCTGCAATGAATTGGCAAGATGTCCAGGGCATGTTCCTGCCTATCGCCCATAATCGCCTGGAATAGGCTCTGGCTCCCCCGTGACCCTGATGACGAAGAAGCAGTTTAAACACGTGTTGCCACTAAACGTGGTCATGTCCCCCGCCAGGTCACGGAAATCGACTGGGGTCGGCGTATCACACTAATACGCATTAAAGCCAAAGATGAATGAAATCGGTCAAACCGTTCTTGAGACATCGCGTTCACAACAAAGGAGACGTGACGGACGGACGGAGCTGAATACTATGTCCCCCGCTCCGTTCGCTACCGCGGCGGCGGGGGACAATAATGGATGGATGAATGCTGCTGCATCAATCCCTCCAACTAGTTTTCATACATTGACACTGAACCATCAAATTTATTTTTAACATCAGCTATCAATAAAAGTAATGTTGTTATGTCTTTTTCCTGCTACAGGCCAATCTCTGTTCCTCCATGTTTCACTAAATTACCTCACAGCATTGTGTAAAATAGGCTCACTTTTCTTTTCTACGCTCTCCAATATGGGTTGCACTCCAAAACTGTAAACTGTAATATCACTGGCTGAAGTGATGCAGAGGTTCTCCAAAACTGATAATAATTATGAATTTGCAATGGGGAATTTGGTCCAAAAGGCTTAAAATGGTTGATTGTGTATTCATTGTATTTGCCAATAAAACTGTAGTTGTATTATACTGCAAGTATTGAGCTGCATTGGTCCAAAAGTCCCCTATATCTAATGATAAACAGCTTGGTCTTCAATTTATCAATCAGAAACTAAACCCAATTCATATTCTTGCAACAATGCTATTTTAAGTTAAGTACAAGAAAGATGTTTAAGTTGGATTACCTTAGTTTGCGATTGTACAAAAAAGCTTTTTTTTTTTAAGTTAGACCTTTTTTTTTTTTTTTTTTGAATACTGCACACACACGGCAATTAAGTTGACTTACAAAAATGTTGGTAATTAGTTGCCACATTTTTTAATTCACCAAACTATATTTGTTTTCAGTTTGTACCACAAGGTTCAATCCTTAAACCAGAGCCAACTGAGAAAAAATATTTGTTAGAAAAATGTGTATGTGCTCTTTTTAAACTCTTTTTTTTTTTGCTGCATTACAGACTGACCTCCACTGAAAAATTGAAACTTTGAATCAAAGTGAAAATACTGTCAGTTTGTTACATCTAATTGTTTAAAATTTTCTGATTAGGTTAGATGCTAAAGAAGTCTCGCGTCACATGAATTGGCAACCCATGATTACTTTATTCAGCGTATGTTGTGTGTCCATTTAGCTTTCGGACCATTTGAAACAAAGCAAATTTAACCTCTGGTTTGAAAAAAAAAACAAACTATAAAATTAATATATTCTTTCTCAAAAATAAACATGGAATTGACTTTGGTGAGGATGACTTTCAGATATTACGTATGTTAGAAAGTGCTTTTAATTTCTAAAAGCATGTTCTTCTTTTGTTGTATTGCATTCTTGCCCACATTTTGTGTACATTTTCCTGCCAGATAATTTGAAACAAAACAAATTTTACCTCTGGTTAAAAAAAGGAAAAAAAAAACTACATCAAAATAACAATAAGGCAATACATTTATTCCTTCTCAAAAAATAAACAAAAGAAATGGACTTCGGTGAGGATGTCTTTGTCTGATCGATGGAGAAATAAACAAGAAAAAAAATGCACATTTCCACAAAAGTAATACTGATGCCATGCAATTGGGAAAATGTTCCTGTGGAAAATTATTTGTCTCTTGCGCTACACCTGATATACCCTTTTCTCTAATATTGCGACATTCTCTGGGCCAGTACCTACAAGCCTAACCTTAAACATTTTTTCATGTTACGAAAGTCATTTGACATGATGTCAATCTTTACTCTTCTACTCACCAGCCCTTTTTTCCTGTACCTTGAAATCCTGGATAACATCTTCAATAAATTCCAGATTTGTCTATTTTTTTTTTTTATGTAGGATAAAACCTAATCTGACCTCCATGTTGCTTATGTCAGCATGGACTTTCAAAATAGAACCAAGGACTATCCCTCTGGAATAATCTACATAACAATTTCAAAAGTGTACATCAGCCCACCATAAAGAACCACCTTGACAAGCACCACCAAGTCTGTTGAACCACTACTTAATTGGGCTTTTGTCTTCAATCTCTACAGAGTTTTTTGATCTCTTTCCTTCAAATTGTTCTGCTGTCCATTGTAAATAAATAAGGCTGACTAAACTTAAAAAAGTAAGACCACCAAATGCAAAACATTTTTGTGTTTACTCAACTTAAAGTTCCAAGCTATGGCAAAGTGAATTTGTGCAACTGCTGGGAACTGAAGTTGAGAAAACTCAAAACGATTTACAACCCAAATTCCGAAGTAGTTGGGACGAAGTGTAAATTGTGAATAAAATCAAAACGCAATGACTTTCAAATCACACCAGCCAGTATTTTATTCACAATAGAACAGAGATAACATAGCAAATGTTGAAACTGAGAAAGTTTACAATTTTATCCACAAAATGAGCTCATTTCAAATTTGATGGCTGCTACAGGTCTCAAAAAAGTTCGGACAGAGGCCTGTTTACCACGGTGTAGCATCCCCTCTTCTTTTTAACACAGAGTGGAGGTGTCTGGGCATTGAGGATACAAGTTTCTTGAGTTTAGCCATTGGAATTAGATCCCACTCTTGTTTAATACAGGCTTCCAGCTGCTGGAGAGTTTTGGGTCTCCTTTGACGGACTTTTTGTTTAATTATACGCCAAATGTTCTCAATCGGTGAAAGATCAGGACTGCAGGCAGGCCAGTTCAGCACAAGGACTTTTCTACTACGAAGCCATGCTGTTGTAATAGCTGCAGTATGTGGTTTTGCATTGTCCTGCTGAAATGCACAAGGCCTTCCCTGGAACAGATGTCATCTGGAGGGGAGCATATGTTGCTCTAAAACCTTTATATACCTTTCAGCATTCATGGTGCTTTTTAAAACATGCAAGTGTCCCACACCATATGCACTAATGCATCCCCATACCATCAGAGATACTGGCTTTTGAACTGAACGCTGATAACAGGAGGGGTGGTCTTTCTCCTCTTTAGCTCGGAGGACATGACACCCATGATTTCCAACAAGAATGTCAAATTTGGACTCGTCTGACCACAGGACACTGTGCTACAGTCCATTTTAAATGAGCCTTGGCCCACAGAACGTGGCGGTGCTTCTGGATCATGCTCAACAATGGCTTCCTTTCTGCATGACAGAGTTTTGGGTGGCATCTGTGGATGGCACGGCGGACTGCGTTTACTGGGCCCATTTAGTAGTGTCAATGACAGAATCATGCCGGTGAGTGATGCAGTGGCGTCTGAGGGCCCGAAGATCACGGGCATCCAGTAAAGGTCTTCAGCCTTGTCCCTTATGCACAGAGATTTTACCAGTTTCTCTGAATCTTTTGATGATGTTATGCACTGTCGATGACGAGACCTTCAAAGCCTTTGCAATTTGACGTTGAGGAACATTGTTTTTAAAGTATTCCACTATTATTTTACGAAAGCCTTCACAGGTTGGAGAGCCTCTAGCCATCTTTACTGCTGAGAGACACAGCCTCTCTAAGACATCCTTTTTATAGCCAATCATGTTACACACCTGATGCCAGTTAAATTAATTACTTGCTAAATGTTCTTTCAGCTGATTCTTTTACATATTAATTGCTTTTTTCAGCCCATTTTTGCCTGTTTCCCAACTTTTTTGAGACCTGTTACAGCCAGAAAATTTGAAATAAGCTCATTTTTTGGTTAAAAATGTAAAATGTCTCAGTTTCAACATTTGAAATGTTATCCATGTTCTATTGTAAATAACATATTGGCTCATGTGATCTGAAAGTCATTGCATATTGATTTTATTCACAATTTACACTTCGTCCCAACTATTTCGGAATTGGGGCTGTAAATTGCTCGTTGCCTAACATTTTTAAGTTAAGTCAACTTTTTGTATTTTTTACAGTTTGTTTTTAGTAATCCCGTTTTAATTTTTATCTTACTTATCATATTCCCGTATGTAACCACTTTCTTTCAATACTTTACCATGTATAGTTATTTTCAAGGAACGAATTCCCAACTATCTGACATTTATGTGGCCTGCTTGCATCAGGAAAAAAAATACGCATCACCGGCTGAGTACTAATAGGAATGAGACACCCAGCTGCACTTAGTGGAATGACATCTCTTTCCCATTATGTCGCAGTTTCATAAAGTTGCGTGCGCTCAGTTTTATGTTTTGTTAAACTTTATTTTCGCATCGCGTCGTCTGCATGTAAATTCTGTTCATCTCTGGTATCTTGCGATGAATGCGTCAAACTCTTCTCCCTCTTTTTCATGTTGTTTTGCTGAAATCAACCTCCCTTGGCTTAAGTAGCAGTTTTGTGCCACTCCCTGTTCCACTGCACTGAGACACGCATTACAGTTATCCTGTGTTTGCTTAATCCATCCTTTCTTCAACTACTGCTCTGAACTAGGCTAGGGAGTTGGCCCACTTGCGATTATGAGAGCGGATATTAAACCCTCAAGTTTCCCTGTAACCTCATCATACTATGTACTTGAATAGTTGAAAATAATTATTTATGGTTGGTTACAAACGTATTAAAAGTAGCGGACATAACATTTCTTTCTTAAGTTGGCTTGGATATAGGGCATAGGCCTACGGGAAATGTAGGCATGTTTTGAACATTACTTTATTCATCTCTGGTGATCAGAGCGTTGAATCAAACTTTCATAGTCCTTTGAAAAGATCATTAAAGAATATAATTAGTTTTTTTTTTAAACCTAGGGTATCGTGGGGTTTTCTGTAGCCTAATTTTAGTAGCCTAGGACTGGTTGTGAGGTTTTCTCGCACTTAGCACTCCGTCAGTACAGAGGAATATGTTTTCTAACTTCTTATATACGCGAAAACAGCACATGACGCAATTATACACTTTATTTCATTAAAGTATTAGGCCAGTGTCGACCTCGCCACACAGACCTACAATGTATAGAGATCGCGGTTATAAATGTTTTCTATATTTTTAAGTTAATTTATCAGACACCCCTGCGATACTCCGATGAATCACGGCACCGTGTGACTATGTGCATGTATTATTGTACTGGGTGGGCTGAATCCACAAGGCAGAGTGCCGCGCCCTATTTCACCGTATATTACCTCCCTCCCTCCTACCAATTCAAGAGCCCTACCCTGCTGTAGTCCTAACTATTCTCCACAGCCCGGAGTACGAGCCACGCAGACACGAAGAGAGAGGAGAGAAAAAAGAGAGAGAGAGAGAGGGAGAGAGGGAGGGAGGGTGGGCGACAGATAAAATAAACTTTTGTGGAAACAACTATAAAGCAAAAGCAACGTATTAGTAAGTTATCGCATTGTTTTGCGTGGCAAGTCTCAACACTAGGAGGAGCAGAGGGGGGCTAAAGATGCGCATGCAGATGTGCTGAAAGTTTTGGCTCCAAGGACTACTTGTCGGTAAGTTTTAACTTTAAAATTGCTCTTTCGCGACATTTTGGTAGGGGTTAATGTGTGGTAATACCTAGTAGTGCTGATTTACTAGTTGTGGAGTTGTCTCAAAATCAATAGGGTTAATTGTCAAATTGTATATAAACGTCTTATATGCGACCGATATGTATGTCGTTATAACCTAGCAAATTGGAAGGAGTGCGAGTCACTAGAATGAGCCCGTTTTGTTTTCCCAAAGTTTTAGAAATTGTAAGACAGAGAAAAGTGGGTGTGCGCCTGCTCAAGGGAGTTGCATTTAACCTGCGTAATGTTTTCCCGTTATACTGCTCGACGAAACTTTACGCAATTAATTGACTTTTTGCCAAAACCAATGCGCATTTTACAGCTTTTCAATTTTCCACATGCAGTTGGTAAGGTGTATAATGAGCATGTGACCTGCGCGATCGGTCCATTCCAGGTAAAGCAAAAGTGTTGGGGAAGTAACTTACTGTTGCTTTGCCAGAATATAAATTTTCATTTAGCCAACACGTCAAAAAAAAAAAAAAAAAAAAACACTAGTCTGTTGGTTTCAGTGGTATATGTAGTTCGCTCTGCATGACGCGCTATTCTTTAAGGCACTTTTGCGGTTTATGAGCTGTTTTCCTCCTGTAAATAGTTTTTTTCCCCCTGTTTGTTCTGCAGTTTTACTCATTTGTGCTGAGTTTGGGCGTGCGTAATTCTATACGCCCTCACCCTACCTCTGCACATAGAGGGAAACACCCAAACTTCCCGAACTACCAAAGCAATGTCGCGCTGCTGTACCTCTTGTTTATTCCTGGTACACAATAGCTAACGCCCTAATCGCAAATATTGTCAGTTGATATACATTTATCGCTGAAGCTGCTGTGTGCCTTTCCAGACTTGATCTTGCGTGTTTCATCAATTATCAATTTCATCAACTGCACAATTTATATTAAAAAGTACTTATGTTTCTCCGCACTGAACACTGAAAAGTGTGAGTTTTTTTTCCCTATGCCAACGACGCTGTAGTCCAGGCTAAAACTTTAGGACGACGCAGAGCTCAAGTGGGTGGAGCTTGAAAGACTTTCTCCTCAAATTTGCCTCGATTTTCTTAACATCGGATCTTCGCCAGGGTGTGGAGAGGGAAAGAGGCGGAGTGTAGGGAGGGGGGTTTGGGTTTGGGGGCGGCGGCGGGGATGGGGAGGTAATGGAATGTAGTGGTTTGGAAAGACTTACTAATTGAAACCAGGTTTTAAGGCGTAGTGGGGAAGCAAGTCTTTTCACGTAGGAAAAAAGACGACATGTTTTATTAGTATGTGACAGCTTTAGACATATACCTCGAACATTATTTGTTTCAACCTTTGGAGGCTTTGAAACTAAGTAATGAACAAAAATGATTTGTTCTGACAGATGGAGTCATTGCAAAAAAAAAAAAAAAAAAAAAAACATGCATCGAATTCTTAACTCCCTGAATCACATGTCTCATAGCTACTAACTGAAAAGAAATGAAAGCACCTTATTGAGATATTTTCTTTATTATTCATATATTAATCATGAATATGCATAGGCCTATACAGCTCACAAAGGCCTCACCTACTGCCACACCCTATTTTTACAGAAATTTAAGTTTGCTGCTTAATGTCCTGTCCTAGCAAATTTTGAGGCCCTGTCTTGAAGTTACTGTGTTTTTAAAGTATGTTTAGTTTGTCTTACATCTAGATTATCTGCAAATGGTTGCTCTTCAGGCTGGATCTTTTAAGTATTGCTGGGGTAAGACAATGGGAGCTCAGTCATCATGATGTACTCTTCACCTTTATCGTCAGTTAGGCACTTTTGCACAGTTTCTTTTGTTAAAGGTTGTTCATCTAGAGAGAGAACAGAACAGAACAGAACCATTTAGCAGGATAAATTAACAATGGACAAGGGAATCAGCTCACATCATGGGCATCCTGTGACCTAAACTGACTCAATTATGAAATCCTTTACAGAATTTGAAAACAGGAAATTTTGAATTACTGGATTAAGACCTGAATGCTGAAAGGTGAATTGTGGGGGGAAAAATTACCAGGAGGTAGACTGAAGTTAATTCACGGCAAGAAAACTACAATTTTTTCTTCAATTTTTTTTAAGCTTCATATCAGCTGCCAATGGCATCCCTTGAGCACTGCCAGGAAGAGGACCTGGTGACTGTTCTGTAGATTAATTTGATTGGGTTTTCTTGATCACTCATTCACCCCCAGCTTTGTGGTTTTTCCCTGCCTTCAGCCATTAGGGAGAGGGCTGGTGTACGCCAGGCGTACAAGCTCTCTGTGCCAGTGTGAAACGGAAAGAGCCTGGGCTCTCACACGCTTCCTCTCTCACTTCCTCACAAGCCTGTCAGGGGGTGGGTTGGTTAGAGGGACCTCACTTAGCCAAATGGATGAGTGAGGGTGGGGTTTTGCAGTGTCAGAGATGACTGCGACTTTCCTAAAGAAAAAAACTCCTCTATTTTTGTCGTCTACGAGACACAAGTAGTAAACTCTGGTAGTATTTGATACAAGTTTGTTTTTGCAATTCTTTATTCTTTTGAGTGGTGCCTCAGTTTCTTATCGTTATTGCTATTAATGCTAAAAAAATAAGATATTTGATCCATAGATGTTAATATTGCTAAAAAGTGCAGTGTTTTCTTTTTGTCATTCTTTCGATTGGACTTTGAGAAAAGTTTAGTGCTAATAGTTTCCAGCAGTATTTAAATCTTTTTGGTTTGTTGTAACTTGTCTGGACTCTGGAAAATATGTTGAAAAGTCACATCAGGACTGGAGATCATATCATGTTTTTCCAGTGCTAGTTGTGCGTATTCGGGACTAGAGACCAGAACACACCAGTCTCTGACCCCACCCCATCTCCATGAGTCATGCACAGGCGAGCATTAAGCAACTCACAAAATGTCTGCGCATGATTAAATGATGGCTACTCTTATTTGCTTATCTGCAGGCCTGTGTGCATTAATTACAGCCACAGGAGCCCAGTGCCTTTGAGACCAATAATTGAGTTTGGTACAATTGTATCTGGTGCTGTTGTTTGCTTTTCTCTGAAAAGGGAAGCAACAGGTGAGCTCTTTCAATACTTAGTAGATGCGGCTGTTCTGTAAGAAGGCATTAGGCAGTATAGCAGGAGACTAACATTCCTTTTTTGAGGCAACTGAACTTACGTATACTGCAAAGTGGGGTTAGCAGCACTGTTGTTAAACCATGTGATCAGCCATAAACACTATTGATTTTAGATAAAATAAATTAAGTAATTAGTCAGTTCAAACATGAATGGATATCAAAGTAAGCAGTTGAAATTACTTGCCACAAAGTTTGATCTAAGTTTACACATTCAGATCAATTTATGTTCCAGCTCAGGCTCTCAAGCTTGGCAAGGAGAAAACCTCGCTGTAGTCTGGCAAGTTTAACTCATTCCCCGCCATTGACAAGATTTTTCAGTTATGACTGAAGGCATCCCCAATCATTCAGTGTTATATGGTGGGGGGGCGTGGTTACAGATTTTTTCCAACAAAAATAGCTATTGAAAGATCAATGAATATTATAAAAAATGCTGACTGTGGCTGGAAACTTCAAAAAATGCTCTGATAGGGAAAGTATTAACATAACCATTACTTAAATTTTTGATTTTTATCGCATTAATATTGATATGGTTATAACTTGTGCTTGTGATTGTGAAATAAGTCTTATGAAAACAATTTTTGTCTTAAAAATAACTGATACTCAATCATGGGAGATCTGACATAGAAACATATGCGAATATATTTCCAAGAATTATGACAAAAATAGTTTGCTTGTCCCTTGATTACATTCATCACCTTTTCCTTGTTTTTTAAATTACATATCAACTGCAAAACATTCGAGGGCTGCTTAACTCGTGAATTCAGCGCAACAAAGAAATAATGTCTCAGGCACTTCTGTCTAACCTGCCAATATGTCGCTGTATTTTTGCCGTGGTTACAGTAGGTATTCTCCACGTCATCCAAGCACAGATGAGCCTCATCAAGCAAAGGACCCAGATTGCAGAAGAGCAACAACTCTGCTATGTTAGCTACTGTGCTCAAGGCGTTGCTTACAGTTGGTAGTATTGCTGCCCAAATCGCTTCGTGATGTGAGTTTGGTTTGTGGCCTTTTTGCCTTGAATTACCTGCCTTTGAATGCTTCAAAAATGAGAATGGGTAGAGATGTTGATGACTGCCTGTACCAAACCAATGACCTCGAATACCCTAGTTAAGTTTTTCACTTGGCTGGCCTGTTTTGGTCAACTGCTAAGAGGGACTTGATTATTTAGCCTTTGTATTTTATATGAGGTCAGTGTATTGCAGTGACATTCCCTGTTAAGGTTCTTGAAAATAATAATCTTTAGTGCTTGTTGGTGGAATCCAGAGAGAAGAGCCTTTAGCCTGACTATTGTCTGGCTTACTTGGTGTGGGTGATAAGAAAATAGAAATCAGTAATGAATTGGTAATTATCTCAAGAGGATAGAATCAACAGTAGAATGGACAATGTCGTAGTGTCCTTGTAATCTGGAATGTACTAATAATGGGGGTCAACTTTGGTAAGACTGAAATACTATCATTGAATTAAAAACAGTAGAACAGGCAATTGCGATCTGGACTATGGTAATAATGGGAGTCATCTTGAGTAAGACTGAAATGTTATTGTGAATGGCTGTGACATCAGAAAGGTAAGACCATAGAATTCTGCACAGACAGACCAATAAGCTGCGGAAGACTTCCCAATATGGCCAACAGTTCAACACATTCACACCATAGTCATGCCCATTCTATTGTTTTTGAATTCAATGATCAAGTGCCTCCTTGTTTGGAAAGGATCCATGAAGTCACGTGCAGTATTTTTATTTGCATGCTGGGCGTGGCGAGGAAAAAAGATGGGGCATTCTGATTTCTGTTTGCATGTATGAAAATCTTTTTGTTTTATTTTTTTAAGTATAGTCATGCCATGAGTTCTGAGACTAGAAGTTGCTCCAGCATTGTGAAGTTTTGACCCCTGTCTACTCCATAAAACATTGTGACACATAGTGGGCCTGAGGGGTCAATGTTTGTTGTTGTAACATGTGCCTGTCCTTTTAGCTGCATGTTTTTTCGGTGTTGTTGTGAAGTCTGGTTTATTTATATTGCGCACAGAGCAGCAGTGTGGGTGAGGTCGATGTGATCACCTGTGCGACTGACATCTAAGAAAAATGCAGACTGTTTGATTGCTCTTCCTTCCCCTCTCTAATCATTTCCAACTTCTGTTGATTGTGCGTAATTTTTCTTTTTTGCTTGCCAGTTTAAGGCAAGTACTGCATTTTCATGCCAATAGAGAACAGTGTTTCGAGAACTTTCCAAGACGTATTGCAATTGAATGTGCTGTCCAGTTACTTGTCTGAAGACTATCGCTCAATGTACATTTGTTGTGGGTGAAACAGAAGCTGACAGCCCTGCTATGCTCTGAGTGATGAGAATAGCTTACTGTTTACTCCCAGTACTGTGATCATTAGCAGTCCACATTCCAATGGATTGCGGATCGGGAACAGAATGGCAGGCTCACTGCAGTGCTCTGGTCTACTGTGTGTGAATATGTGTGTGTGTGTGTGTGTGTGTGTGTGTGTGTGTGTCTGTCTGTCTGTGTGTGTGTGTGTATCTGTCTTAATGTTGAGTGTGAGTACATCTCTTCTGGCCATTCTGTGCACCCTGTGTGTGAGAGTGTTGGGGTATCTTCCAGTTGACTTGGTTTGATACCTTTGATGAGTGTGTGAGCACATGTCTTTGTGTATGTGTGTTAGTTAGTAGACCGAATCAAATTTCAGTAGCCATAGTTTCTGTTAGCGTGACAGAGCATGCTTAGAGTGCTTTGGCAGTGGAGCAGGACTGGATTTGCTGGGCTGAGCAAGTGCAGGGCCTGAGCTCTCTCTCTTTTTTTATTCCCGCCAAATATTTGACATCTCAACTTTCTGACCCCTGCCTTGGCCCGTAACTTAAGCCATGGAAAAAATTTTGCCAGTACTACCAAGGAATTGTTTTTTTAAAAAAAATGGAATATTTCATTCTTCACAAGACAGTTTAGCTTAGACAAGGTGGAGGTCATGAAACCAGTTATCAAAATTTGTCAGTCCTAAGTGACTGGAACATGAATGGCTCGCACCTTGCTACAGGAACTGTTATTTCAGTATGTCTGTAATTCTTGCATTTCATTTGTTAGTTGGTGTATATTGCATCCCAAAGTTCTTTTAGACAATGGGATACTTCAACAAATTCTGAAAGCTTTTTTGAGATGGCTTAAAAATGAGAAAGGGTTTTATGCAGACATTCATTACTGTAATGAATGGCTTGGTTCCTCTGACTGCTTTAGGGCTGGAAAGAGTGATTACAGAGGCTTTCACTCTCCTTCGGTTTGGCCTTGGGCGTTGTCTTCTTCCCACTAATAAACTGGGTGCCATAGAATTCATATGCGCAATATTCAATGTGTTAGTTGGTAACTTTGTTCTCTTTTCTTGTGTCTAACTTTTCCTCGACAAAATGGCATGCAGCATTCAGGGAAGCTTCCTGGGGATGGATGTTTAAAATGCCAGGGGGTGCAGGATTTGAAATGTAAATTTAGAAAGATATTTTGCATTGTAGAGGTTATTGTAGGATAGGGAATGATGCCCTCACTTTGGAAAGCTGACAGTCATTTCTCTTTAAACTTGCACAGATTTTTATTGGAAATGCAAACTGCCAATGTAGTCAAAACTGCCAAAAAAATTGTGTCAAATTAATTTCAGAACCTAAGAAAATTCTTTAATTATATCATATAAAACATTTGTAAATAAAGTTGGGAAAAACTGCAATTGTTTGGCTGAAACTTAGATGATGCATTCATACACAACCTTAAGTGAAATTCAGAGACATATTTAGTACTCCTTAGGGAACTGAACTGTTTTTTTTTCCATACAGTTTTACAGTTGATTAATGCTCAGTGCATACATGTTTAGATTTATATATAGAGCAGAAATGACCATTATCGATCGTATTTGCTATGTCTGAATAAGTAAGACTGGGATGGGAGGAAAAAAATATCACAACCACGTAATGCTATAATTTGCAGCAGTGGCACTTAACTAGTCTAATGTCATGATTATGCTCAACGAAAATCATTCTTCCTAATGTATTGCTGCTAGGTAAATGCAGTAATCAGGCTGAAATAGATGAATACGTCAACAGGCCAGCCAGTTGAAAACATGTACTCACTGTTGGCAACCCCCTGTTTGCACTGTGACAGAAAAGTGCTAAGATCACTACATTGTATTTAATGTGATGCAGTCACATGAAACTAGTGATTGAAATCCTGATTTGTATGGATGTCTGGACAATTTCAGTGTAGATTGAGCTCCCTCTTTTCCGCAAATTCGATGTCTAATCAATCATTCAAGACCAAAGAAAGTCTGGTCTCAGCTGGTTCTGCACCAGTCCTTCTATTCTTCACTGCTTAGCACCCATTTTACTTCATTCCCATTGGTTTTTTGCACATGGCCAGACCTGAATGTGATTATATTTCATGGGGAGTTACACTTTTGCAACATATTTTAATTTAAATGACCGACATAAAAAGAATCGTGCAAGTTACCTATGATATAAAATTCTAGACATCATATATGCTGAAAAAAAAATGCATTATTGAGCACTGTGTATCAAAAGGGATGCAATCAATGTTCGACTATATTACTCTGTACCTGCCTTTGCATGTTTGGAATGGCTTGTCACAGCTGTTTCAGATCAGAAAGAATGTGTGAGAGGTTGTGAAAGATTTGAAGATGTTGAAGATGAATTGCTATAGCAGAGGTGAGCATAGAGAAGGGGCAAGTGCAAGTGTTCAGAGAATTTGTCAGAAATATTTTGCTGCGACCCTCTCGTGCATGTGTATGAAAGCAAAGCTTTGCTAATCACTCCACTGATTATTATATCAATTCAATTCAATTTATTTGTATAGTGCTTTTCACAGAGACTGTCACAAAGACGCTTTACAGCGAGAGATTAAATAAATGAACGGGCAGTGCCCAGCCTATTCAGCCTTTGATTCTATATCAAAGAATAGGAAGTAAGACTTCATGGATAAAAAATTATAAATGTGAGAACTGACAACAATTTGGTATAATGGCTTGAGTGATTTATGCCTGTAGATGACATGGGGTCAATTGAGGTTTCAGTTGTTCTTTTGGTTTGAGTGTACGTGTTAGAAAAAAAAAGTTATTTCTTACATCCTTGAAATTTGAGATGAATTGAAAATATTTAGGGTGGCAAAAACCCAAGATGCAAATTCTTTTTAGTAATTAAATTGCCAAACGATCCTGTTTCTAAAACCTATGTTGTGAGTTCTTGTGGTATAAAGCAGAGTCAAATGCCTTCATTTTTGAGTGCTTTCCTACATCTTTCCTTCCAATTGAATTTGTCAATTGCTTCCACTGACCTTTAAGATGTCCAAAACCGTAGAGTATCTGCTGTCAAAAGGTGGAGGACCCAGTTCACTGCACTTTAATGAACAGCCTAGTCAGTTCAGACTGCCTGCATTGTTCATATCTGGCAGTTACCAGTTTTGCATGCTCTAGGGCAATTCCTCATTCGTAATTTTTAGAAAAACTGTTTTCCAGCATCGGGTGTTTTTTTTCTCCTCACCTCCTCTGGTCATGCTCCTTGACTGGCCAGAATAAATGTGAATTTTTCAGTGACTAAAATTTTGGTTTTATGTGCAATTCTTTTTTTTTTTTTTTTTTTTTTTTTTTAATCGCTGGAAGATCTTAGCAGAGACGGCCATCTAGAATGCGTGAAGGCTGTGCCACTATTCACCAAGTTTGCTGTAGTTCTTCACTCTGGCCACACCCTGTAAAAGGGGAACAGCTTTTGGGTGTGTCTGTTGGCTTGCCCAGGCTGTTTTTGACAGTGTCAGAACTGCTCTTTGCTGCATCTCTCTGGTGCATCTTGTCTATAACTCAGATTGCGTTTTCACTTCCTGTTCTGAACCAGACTAGCTAGTTTAAGTGTGCGATTTTGGACCCTGGGGCCTCAACCTGAAATTGTGCATGTATTTTTATCAACCCCACAAGATTAAATATCAGCGAGGTTTGCGTTCCTGGATTTATGTCCTGTAATGAAGACATACTTGCCTCCTATGTCTGCGTCAGCAGACTCACATGGTTTGTTGGTTGGACCCACGTGAAAGCTGACAATGCCTTAGCAGGATCTTGGTAAAGCAAGAGGGTTGTGTGCAGACTAAGGGAACATAAACAGCAGTTACTAATTTGGTGGATGACAAATTTGTTCTGCCCCAGATTTTTTTGCAGCCCGGTCAAAGCCCTAGCAAAGCGGATTTGCGACCAGTAATTGCAAAAGCAAAAATGAATCTTGTTTCTAGAGGACCTAATGAAACAAGGGGATATGTGAAAATGTCATCGAACCTTTGTTCTTTCTTTGACGTGATTTCATTCCCTTCTTGAAATGTGCAGGATAGACTGCTGTATCAAAACTAGCATTTTTGCTCAATTCGAAGGGACAACTGATTTTTTTTTTTTTTTTTTTTGGTTTTATACCACCCAGAAGCCTGCACGTCTCTCCATGCATATTGCTATATTGCTTGGCTACCACGCAATATTGCCAATGCCGTGTCATCGTATCCTCAACTGAGTTTGTCCGCCTAATAAAGTTTTTACTCGTTGTCTTTTGGTCCAGTTCCCCTCTGTGTGATTAGGAGAATTTGTAAAATCCAAGAAGTAGGGGAACACTGCCTGAAAGTGATTTTCTAGCTTGCAGCTCTTATGTGGTATGGCCACACCCTAACAAAGATGGTGTCCAGTTTCATTCACGTGCATACACACGTGCACACATACACACACATACACACACACACTCAGACTCACATCATTCTCAGACCAAAGGGAAGAGAACACTGGGTGGCTGGGCAGAACAGAGGACATTGCTATGCTGTTAGTCATGGCCAGAGAGACTGGGCTGCCTTCCAGCTGGCCTTACTGCTCTATCGCGGAATGCATGTGACTGCAGTGAGGCCAGGGTGGGGCCAACTGCTCCCCTTCCTGCTTTGGGGTTGTGTTCGCTAGCAGGCCTTTCCCTTTGCAAGAGAGCGGCCTGGACTCCACCTTAGAATGAGCATTGTTGATTGGGCCAAGCATGGTTGCTGAAGACACTTTAAACAGATGTTTTGGTTTGCCCAGGTTGTTCTTGAGGAGCTGCTTGTGCAGTGCTGAGCAGCCACAGAGATGCATAAGTGAAATCTTCAGGGATTTGGTGAATGGTTTGCAGTAATGGGGTATGGGCATTTTGGGAATTTTGTGCTTGTACTGGGTGTTCAAGGCTGAAATCTGTTCCTAGCCTTTTAGTCCCTCAGATTTCTATGCAGTGTTTTGGGTTTAGTGCTTTCTATATGAAGTTGACATTTTTTTCAGGTTAAAGACCAGCATTGGAAAGAGCTGCCCACAGCATTCAGATGTTTGCCTGACTCAAGGAAAGATGATGAACAGCTGTAAACTAGTAATAGGACTCCGAATTATTAAATTACACCTCTTCCATCTTTTGCTGGTGCCTCCACCTTGTTCGTAACTCCTCTTGTTCATAACTTTTTAGGGGGTCTAGGAAAGAAACAAGACTAGGTCAAAACCTAGTATATGAATGGACCATTTGTACTGTATGTGCTGAGTTCTGGACAACTTAGCACAGGAATAGTCGGTGGTATGGTGTATAATGCTAATTCCAGCACTGTAAAGGCCGTCGCCGATGTAGTTGTTAACTGGGGATCTGTTTTGGATCCGCTGTCAATGCCCCCTGATGACATAATAGAAACAGTTCTCGCCAAATCAGTTTGAAAGAACAACGGCCAATGGGAAAAGTATACTCGGCGGGCTGACCAGTGGTTTATCTTCATCAGTCACTCACTCACTCTGTCACTCTCTCACACAGCCATGGACATCCATGGATGTAGGGCTGGACTGCGCTGGTCCAGCCAAAAAAGAAATGTAGCAGAAGATGTTGGTATTGAGAGAATGCGAATTAGGGAAATGGTGCGTGTCTTCAATGAGTTTGAAGCCGAATCAGTCTGAGGTGTGACAGATGTGTTGCAGATGGGTACAGGTGGATCCATAAGTCGGTTATTCATACATCACACGTTTGAAGGAAATACTTCTACAATGCAGAGACTTGAGTCCTGCGGTCATTATAGCTCTGGGAAACTAACTCCTGGTTTCTCAGTCCTTGAGGGAGCATTGAATGGATTTGAATTGTCCTTAAAGATGGTGGACCTCAAATGATATCTGAGTCACCTCAGATGAGGAGATCAGGGAGGACAGAGTATGCAATTGCCTTTAACCCATAGTAATGCATTAGAAACAAAATGGCCTCTTGGTTCATGCATTTTGCACGAAGACGGATAAACAGGAGGAAAGGCCAGCTGTTTTTGCCAACTTTTCCCTGTCACCCACTCCCTCTCATCACAAGACTCACAGCAATAGCCTCGTGGTATTTGAAATGTGAGCTTGTATCCATGTTTACCAGCATGCTTGGCCAATGCTGCCTTCCTGCCCAATAGAGAAAGATGGATATTTGATTAATGCTCTAAGCATAAATATTTAATATTAATGCAAAAATTGAGTGTGAACATTTGTTATTGGTCTTTTGTCATTTTTTTTTTCGGCACATGCATGTATGTGCATGTGTGAGTAGATTGGAGGATCTGCTTGCATTGTCATTGTTCTCTGATTTAGTTTGCAGTTGGTGAACCTCATATGGTATTTTTATAATAATGCGGTAACTTTGCAGATGTAGACTTTTCAGAACTGCATTTAAATTTGATAGTCATAAGATAAAATAACTTACTGTGTTATGGAAAGGAGGTACAAGTCCTGTATTCTCTATACCATATTTCTTGGTGTATGGGACTTTGTAATCATGTTGAAGCTGTTATACAGCATTGTTACATTAAGACAGGCTGAATTAGGGATTTTCTTCTGTAGAATCATTTACTGTTCATGGCAGTTGCCTGTCCTGAGATTACTGTATGGGCTGCATTTTGTGAACGCATGGAATGTATAACAAGTATAAAACTATTTTCAAAACAATGTTGTTAGGAGATATAAACTGACATTGTGCTCAGTACAGTTCATTGATGCTCCAGCATTCCACGCAACTCTTCTGGTATGATTCACAATCCACCCAAGTTATTAATTGAACAGAGTTTAGTTGATAATGGGAAGGGTGCCGGTCATTTTTTTTTTAAATGAAATACTTACACCCGTAAATGGTGCTAAGTTTCCTATGCAATACTGTGACATGGCATCTGAATTACTCGTTCTTAATTGGTAACTAAGTTGTGGCTACTGCTCTTACATTGTGCACCTCTGATAAGCAATTAGTTACATTCTTCTTGCCATCTTTATTTCATTACAAGTGGAAAGACCAGTTGCTTAGCCGTTTGCTGAGTCTGTACCTTGACACTTGGCTGATTGAGCTCTGACCTGGCCTGAACCTGGTCTGAAGGGCCACTCTTGTAAAAGAAGCCACAGTGCTCTAATGAATTTCATGTCTTTCTCATTTAACTGCATAGGAGTGACAATGAGTTCATTTTAGTGCTCAGATTGGTTATGCTTTTAAATTAATGGAGCTTCCTGGAGAAAAATGTGCACTACTGGAGATTTATTTATTTCTTTATTTAGCGGAACTGAGACTTGACAATGGTCAATTCTACCATTTCCTTCCATCTCTATCCTTTTCTAGTTAGGTGGGGTGTATAATTAATGAAGTATGGGCCTGCAAGTCTGATGGCTTTGTTGTCTGTCTTGTGTATGTGCGTAGTGTGCACAGCTGCCCTTTCCAGTGTTTCTCCACAAACATGGTGACATCCCGTCATTGCCTTTCTGTCGTCATGGCCAGCCCGTGTATATTTCTGCCGCCAGTCCATTTTTGAAATTAACCATTTTTCTGAAGTCATGTGGGAGGGCTGTTGGAGAAAGTAGAAAACACTTGTTGAGGTGGGTTTTGAATGTCCATGGACTGCTGATTTGTCAGCTTTAAAGCTAACAAGGACAGTTGTGTGGGCAAGCACACAGCCAGCATATTCAGACAGGTAAGCTCAATAAAAGTTCTTATGTAAGACATACAACCCAGTAATCTGGTTTTTTTTTTTTTCAATAACATGCATTTAACTGTCATGTATATTGAAGTGCAGTCTAAGACCAAACCAATTCTTGTATGTAGGCTTGAGCTAATTGCCTCTCAATGTCTGGTTATACCATCATAATTACATCTAATTGGATCTCAATTATCTGAGACTCATTACAGTCATAGACCAAACACCAACCGTCTGTCATTACATAAGCCACAGGCTAAACTTGCTTGGCAGTTACCTTAAGTTTAGATGTCGTAACATATTTGTAGCACCGAATTGAAATTATATGCGAAGAAACTGTCATTTGAAGAACTGTACCTCCTTTCTTAAAAAAATAATACTTTTGGCCTTTGATCCGGCTGAAAGTTGATTCAATACAAAGTTGGTTTGTGTAAATTCCATGTATACAGAAAGTTGCAGTCATGAGGTTGTCTGCCTGTCTAATTAATCTCTGATGGTTGTCAGTTTCTTTGCTTTTATCAAGAAACAGGATTCTGGTTTTCAAATCTATGGAGAACTAATACCTTATTTCATGCTGCATCTTGATCCCTTCAAGTTAGTTTTCACAGATTTACCATGTATGTTCAATCGTGCATTCTCTTTTGACTTCTGATATAAACTTGGCATTGTGTTGCCAAACATGTCCTTGTGAGTATCTGAATAAAACTAATCTAGCTCGAGGAAGATCCTGTGTCCTGTGAAGACTTCACGAGTGAAAAAGGAAAAAAATATGAACCATAGTGTTACTCCATTTACAAACAATTGAGGGATTAAACAATTTTTTGGTTGCTTGAAGGTTTCTTAAAGCCAAAACTAATGCATCACTTACATGCAATGTTTTTGTAGTTGCTCATGTCCTGAACTTCCATAAATTTGATAAGAGAGCAGATGGTAATGGTCACCCTGACATTATTAAGCCACTGAACTGAATGTCTGTGAGGCTGTGTTCTTGAGGACATTGCAGCTTGATTGATTCATGCCCGAAGGCTGTAAGTTAAAATCAAATTAAATTATTCCCACTGAAGGTGATTTAAGTTGAAAAATATTAAATGCAATATCAGAATAAAAAAAAAAGAAACACGCATTTCAATGACATCACTGGGTGCATTTGGTTTCAGCTGCAAAATTACTAAACACATTCATGCTTGAATAATCAAAGACACCTCAAATGAAGAGGAAAACCCTCAAACACTGAAAAAATAGGGAGCTTTCTAGTCACAATAAAGCCTCTGTATTCATTGCTGATGAGTGTTATTATTGGTGCTGTGGTATGTCCTTGGCTCTTCCTGCAAAATCAAAATAGCAGTTTTAGTCTCAGACTGATGCTGGAGTGACTATGCAGTAATTAACATAGTACAATTCAAACTGTACATTTCATAGGAATCATGTTTCCAATAATAATCTTGCAATGTGAATATTTTTAAAATCTGGATGATTTGGATGATCAGTATTGAAAACACACACATTAAGAAGCTATAAAAATGCAAAAATTGTTATTTAGGTATTTAAAGTGTTTACTACACAATCTTGGAAAGACTGCAATTGTTTTGTTATTTCTAAAGTTACTTTAGCAATATTAAATGTTCCTTGGGCAATTAATGACTTGTGAGTATTCATCCCTTGAGACTTACTTTCCGTCAACTTGTAAGAAGCATTCTGCAGACTGTTAGCTTCTGTGCATGTCACCATTTTGTGCCATGAATGGGCTAAACCCGGTATTGCTGAGGGAAAAAAAAACATGGATTTTTCAGTGGCATTAAGGTTCTTGTCATTTATTTACTTTAAATATTATGCTCAAAAAGGAATGCACAGAAAATACGTTAACTGGAATGAACTGCTCCTATGACATGACGGGTAAATGAAGAATTAAGTTGACAATGGGTCAGTGGTTTTTTTTTTTAAATTTTATATGGGAGTGTCTCACATTGTCTGTTCTGCTTTTTTTTTTACATGACATCTATGAGTAAGCCAACATCTCACCTCCAAATTTATTTTGGTGTCATGCTGTGTATATCTGAGGCGGCAGGTTCAAGGTTTTGACATGGAGCAGAGACAACTTTATCACCGAGAGGAGGCAAAATAAACCATGAACCTAGACTGTGCCACAATATGAACTGAGAGGATTTTATCTTTTTTCCCCCATGTGCCTTCCAGTCCTGTTGAGACAAAACCCTGGGTTTCACTGTGACATCAGACCAATAAGGCCTGTTGCTCTCATGGCTACACATATCTTCAAATGGTTGATGGTTATCTAAAACAAAGAAATCAGCTTTGAAATGGAATTATCTCTTCTTGAACCAGGCCGCGTTTTATTGCAGTTTCCTACAATGTGTGAGGGAAGAGAATAATATTTATAAATAGACGGCTATTGCCAGGAAACACATTGTGAAGTTGAGATCCCAGTTAGATATGTTTATTGGCGGACATCAGATTGAAATCTTCTGATGCAGCTTCTGGCTTAGCTGTCATGATTCGAATCTCGATATTGACCTTCAGTATTCAATCACTTTGCTTCAGACATTTCAATTAGAAGCTGATGACTAAGACGTACACTGCCCGTCCAAAATAAAGTCACTGTTTGGATTTAAATAATCAAATACTCAGCCTATGATTGAATCATTATCGTAGTGATGCAGGTTTCAGCTTCAGTAATTCTTTTTGTTGTGATTGATTCAGTGAGGCATTTCTCACGTCTCCTGTCATTGTTTTCTAAAGAAATATCTCATGGTCATTTAAAAGATGTTTCTGTGTTTCAAGAGGGACAAATTATTGGCAAGCATCAAGCAAAGAAAACAGCTAAAGAGATTGCTGAAATCACTGGAATTAGGTCAGGGACTGTCCAATAATTTATTGAAGCCTGGAAGGATAGTGGTGAACTGTCTGCTTCGTGGAAGAAATGGGGTGGAGAAAAATCATTACTGATCCTGACCAGAGATCAATAAAATGCTTGGTGTAGTCTCATCTTAAAAAAATCAACAGTAGAACTCCTTGCTATGTTGAACTATCAAGGTAAGAGCATTTCCACAGGCAACATGCATTTGGAGGATTTGCACTAAACAGCTGCGTGGCCACAAGAAAGCCGCTTGTTAGTGAAGCTTATTGGAGAAAAATGACTTCAATTTGCAAGGGAGCAAAAAGATTGGACTGACAAGCAATTAAATGAAGTCATGTGGTCTGATGCATCCAGATTTACCCGGTTCCAGAGTGATGAGCACATCAGGGTACAAAAGGAAGCCCATGAAGCGATGTACCCGACATGTATTGTGCCCACTGTTCAAGCCTTTGGAGGCAGTGTTATGATCTGGGGGTTTGCATGCTTTTATTCAGGTCTAGGCTCAGCAATGTTCGGCAGTAATAAAATGAATTAAGCAGACTACATGATTATACTGAATTACCAGTAACCCATCTATGGACGTCTTAATCCCTGATGGCACAGGCATATTCCAAGATGACAATGCCAAAATTTATCGGGCTCAAATTGTGAAAGATTGGTCATTGAGCATGAGGAATCATTTTCGGTCATGAATTGGCCACCTCAGAGTCTGGACCTTAATCAACTGAAAATCTTTAGGATGAGCTGGAGAAAGCTTAACAGACTGGTTTGACTCACCCATCGTCAATACAATATTTCAGCCAAAAATGAATGCAAAGCTGGTTGGAAGTAAAAGTTTTAACATTCTATAAGATTGTCGAAACAATATCACTACGAATATAGTGTGCACATTCTTTTTTTTGACGGGCAGTGTATTTGCATGAATTGCTGCTAACTATGGATAAATTGTTGGCCTTGGTGGATAGAACATTTGACTTGCTGGAGACCTTGTTTTGGATTAAATTAACAAGAATATTACAATCTTTCAGGACTATCAAATGTTGTTTATTTGCTAACTGTTCACAAGGTGTGAAGTAGTATGTAGTGTACATCAATAAGCATTGGGTATGTACTTTGTCATATATTATTCTCCTGTTTGCTTTCTGTGTCCATTGAATCGGCATGGGCAGAGATATACTCTGCCATGTCAAGCGAGATGGCAGTATCTGCAGAACAGTGAAACTGAGAAAATTGGCCTTAAAGTTTTACTCTTGGTACTGGAAGGCAATTACATGGACCACAATGCTATCAATGACATTGATTTCCTATTAGACCCTGAATTGTTGGTGAATCAAAATATTTTTTAGAAGTTGACCCAGATAGGAGATACTGCAGATACTGCCCTTTGGCTTGACCTCCTGCCCTACTTTTGTAGATACTGCTAACTTGCACATGTATGCTATAACTCTGTTCATGTGTATTGATCAGGCTAATCTCTGCAAAAAATAGATGGAGCTGGTGCTGTAGAGGGTCAATGGCGGGTTTTCCCAATTTTGAGAAATTTGCAGATACTGCCGTCTGGCTTGACAGGGCAGTACTCTACGTTCACACAAACAGTGGGTACTTCGTAAATTTGGGCAAAACATAGTTTCCAGGTAGCTTCAGGAATTCTGTTTCTCAGCATTCGGGCCAGCCTTTTGTCCACTGCAAAAAAAATGTCTCTTGAGTGCTTCTAAGTTGATTATACTGATGTTTCCTCACTCGTTCACAGCAGCGCTGCAATTAAAAGCCCGCAAAAAGGCATTGGTTCAATTTGACTCTTAGAGTGAGTAGGGCAGAACCTTAGGGGTAGTGTTGTGGTCACATGAATTAATTACTGGCCTGTTTTCCTTACTTGCATAAGAGTATACTGACAAAGGCTGTGTTCTTGAAACATTCATGTTTTTCAGCTGCTGTTTGATAAAAATTGTCAGTAAAAAAAAAAAAATTGGCTTGTTATCAGTGTAAAAAAAGGCTTTTCTTTTTTCAGTACTGTATATCTTTTTCTGGATTCAAATGAGCACTGAGAGCACCTCTGAAAAGAAAAAAAGAGTTGTGATAGCAAGCTGGGGTCGTTGGATATTTACCTCCTAACTGGCAGAATTGTATGATGCTGCTTCATTAGGAATGCAGTTTAGATTTTTGAGATTATAGTGATTGCAATGATTAAGATATTGTACAAGTCAAAGAAAGGCTTTGCACCTTCAAAAATTCTATTTCAGTATAGGTCTGGCCACCACGTCAATGACAGGAATCTTTGGCAAGAACTGCACTGACCTGTAGCATGTATGTACATCCATGAGGGCGGCAAACTTGCTCCAAGCTTGCAAAAGCAATGTGTGGGAATAACTTCCACATACTTCAAATCCTTGAAATTCACACCTGTCACAAACTTCCTTTGGTATTCTGCCCTGGGTCATCTGCTAGACCTTTCCACACACTTTGTAATACAAAACCATATCTCACACTCCAGAGTTCTGAGCTATATCCAGTTTCCAGCCAATTCTCTTTTCACAACATATTGGTAGAAGGGTGTCTTGCATTCATTATCTGTGTATTTGTGTGTAAAATTCATGTGTATTTGTGTGTAAAAGTACATTGTAATAGAGCTGGCAAAATCAGGTCTGGATTGCCACCTGAATGCTGCAAACAGATATATCTCTGAGGGATGTAGTGTCTGTGTTTTCTGCTGTTTGAGCCACTGCTGCTCATACTAATCTAGTTCAAGTGTTGTTTTCATAAGAAGGATATTCATATAATACTTAAGTCTCAATGACATTATATTCTTGATGCGGTTATTAACTGTGTGGCACATTTTCAGCTCATTTGTTTGGTTAATTTACTGTGGGGTCAATATCGAATATAGCCTCCGGTGGGTTCTTTAAAACAATAAAAATAAAAAAAATATGGGGAAGCAGCTACAGCACTTTGCACAATCTGAATAAAATAACCATTCGACAAACTCATGATCCATCTCCACAGTTAATAAAAAGCAGCAAAATATGGATTTAGATGGGGTCAAAATGAATGAATGCACACGGAGGGATTCGCAAGTGCATTTCACAATTTACAAATTCGCATATAAATAAATCTCCACAAAAATATTTTCCTATGAACACGCAAATACTTATCGTTCTAGTTACATGTAAAAAAAATCCCTTTAGAAGAAAAAGTTTCACAAATGTATTTCAGATGCACACAAATAATATTTTATTTTAAACATTAGTAATAGAAATCCTCATGTTTGCATCTAAAAATATTAGCAATTTTCATCAGAAACGCATTTGGATGTTGTTACATTTGTATAAAGACTTTAGCACCAACATTTACAAAGTGCTTCTCATTTGGGAACTTTATTGCATTTGTGTGTGGGTTTTTTGGGACACCCCTGACAATGCCCGATTTAGAAATGCATTTTTACCCCTCAGCCCCGACTAAGGGGTGGAGGGGTATTGTTGTCACATGCGATGTCCGTCCATCTGTCTGTCCTGTAAACTTTTGTATTCGCACGATAACTTGAAAACACCTTCAATCAACACCATTTTTGCTGTGTTGCTTGGTCTTGTGTACCTACAGAAGCTAATTGATTTTGACAGGGCTTGGATGTTCAGTATGGCCGCCACAGCCACCATCTTGAATTTTGTATTCCGCACGATAACTTGAAAATGCCTTCATCAATTTCTGCTATTTTTGCTCTTTTGCGGGGTCTTGTGTACTTACAGAAGCCTCTCGAATTGTATGGCACTCAGAAGTCCAGTATGGCCGCCACAGCCGCCATCTTTAATTTTGTATTCAGCAGGATAACTTGAAAGACTTCTCCTATCTCTTCAGCCAATCACATGAGAGCTTTGTACAGTCAGCAACAGCCTGGCAATGGACTGAAGGAAGATCAAG
This sequence comes from Gymnothorax javanicus, assembly GCA_029692085.1. Lineage (NCBI taxonomy): Eukaryota > Metazoa > Chordata > Actinopteri > Anguilliformes > Muraenidae > Gymnothorax > Gymnothorax javanicus. The sequence continues at coordinate 27,787,228 of CM056204.1, read as the reverse complement.
ACCTAGTAGCTGGCTAGCTCGCTAGTCTGACCATCTTCACTTTCCAATTGCAACCAAAGCTAATGTAAATAGTAAGCCAATGTTACCAAGTTATAGCCACAAATTATTGAAGAAGTCGGTTTGATTCAGCTGCATTCTTGTTCCACATCTTGCTCTCAGCTCCCATGAGAGGAGAGCATTCACAAGCTGTAACGTTACCTAACTCTGAAACGTGGACAGCAGTTCCAATGCATCCAGGCAATGTCTATCGAGGGCTAATTTGTATTCCACCAGAAAATAATTTTACCTAGCCTGAGTTCCACAGCCTACTCCTTTCGTCCTCACGATTGCCTTCTTGCACCACTTAGGGTTATCTTCTACCTAAGGCCCCGCCCCTCGGCTCATACCACTATCCAGGGCTATTTTTAAAGCTTAGTTGCAAACTATGTTAGCAACTTAAATACTTCTCTCTACATGGCTCTAGTTCAAACTGTGTAATTTGATAACTTGGTTAGCAACCATGGGTCATTCCATGTCAAATCATCCAGATTTGAAAAATTTTCCAGGTCACCTCCTCAAAAATTGAAAAAAAAAAAAAAAAAAATTCACGAGTAAATATTCACACAAAATAAAAAAAATGCCAAATATTAGGTCAGTATCTAAAATAGATTTCAAGTTAAAGCCCTTCAAAATTTGAATAATATTTTAAGTTTTTTGGCAAACCCATTTTCAGCCAACTTTGGCAACTTATTGCTCCTAATTGATTGCTTATACAAGGCTGAAATTGGGTATATCTACCGCAGAAATTAACACAGGCCATTTTCAGATTCTAGGGGATGAATATGGTTAGTCTACCCAATTTCAGCCTTGTATAAGCAATCAATTTGGAGCAATAAGTTGCCAAAGTTGGCTGAAAATGGGTTCGCCAAAAAACTTGAAATATTATTCAAATTTCAAAGGGCTTTAACTTGAAAACTATTTGAGATACTGGCCTAATATTTGGCATTTTCTCATTTTGTGTGAATATTTTACTCATGAATTTTTTCAAAGAATTCTGAGGAGGTGACCTGGCACCCCCTGGATGATTTGACGTGGAATGACCCCCTGCTTTTGGGGAACATAGCCCAGGTTTTCAAGCAAATGGCCAATATCAAAATACACATTTTAATATGGAGCATTTTTGCACAGACATTCCCCTTTAAGTACATCACACTACACCTAGTACCACAATGAAAATTTTAATATTTAATTATACCAACTTTGGTCTGAAAAGAATGTCTTAAAAATTGCAAGTAAAACAAATCCATCTCTTGAACCCAGCCACTTTTCCTGGCGGTTTCTGACAATGATAGAGGAAAAAATTACAAAATTCTGCTGTAGTAATTTTATTTAGGACCAGTTAAAGGGCTAATTTCAGCTTGATCCTGACCAGACACTCCCGGCTTTCTCTTGTTTTCAGGACTTATTTTTAACTTCTATAATTAGTTTTTTAAGCTTTAGATAACTTTTTTTTAACGATCAGTGCTAGAGCTTTTCATATCATATAGTTCTTTGAGATTGCTCAGAAGCTCACAAAATGACCCCAATATCCCCTATAAAAACTTAGGGTGTTTAGTCTGGCCATTGGGTGTGGGTGAATGATTTCAAATGATCTTATTATTAGTTTTATTTTATGATGCATTTCAATTTTCTCATCCTGTCCATGCTTTGTTAAGGTAATTTAACCCTCAGGCTTACATTTGAAAATTATAGGCATTTTTCTACTTTGAACACCACATTCTGAAAAGTGCTATATAAACATGAAATGTATTATTATTAAAATTTTTGATACCCTACTGTTTTCAGAAAAAAAGAGGCAGCTAAGTTTGTGATTCATCCTCAAAAAGAAATGGTCTCGACATTCTTTACAGACAGAGTGTAAAGGAGAAGGAGGAGGGAAGGAGCCGGAAAAGAGGAGCCCCCTGCCTGTGTTTGAGCAACGGAGAAGGTATGCCCACTGTAACTCCCCAGGTGGTAGGTGGACACAAGACAGTGGCTTATTCAAGAATAATCTCTCAAAGTCAGATAAAAAAAAATAAAAACATTGAACCGACTTCCTGGAGTCGCCCCGTCATCAGCATGAGTGTCATCTTTAGAGCAGTTTCGGCAGCATCTATCCTTTATGTGTCGAGCGATTTAGTTAATGAGTGAGTGAGTGTGTGAAGTGAGTGAGTGAGTGAAATGACACTTTTCACTTATCCTACACTCAAATCTATGACTTGGACCAGCAGATTGCCCACTAGCACATTTTAACACCACTTGCAAATACCCTGAAGACAGCTGAAGATTTCATGCATTTGATTCATGGTTCTCTCCTGAGAATCTTGTGATTTTTTCAAAACAAATTTAATGTGCAACTTCCACAGAAATATTTGCTTCTCCCAGAAGAGAAGGAGTGTATTGCTTAAATGGGTGGTGTCCTATTGCTGGTTCAAAATGACTGTTTTCTGAAAAATGATCTGTTGGTTCTGCTGTTTCTCCTGGGCTCTTGCATACATACCACACAGACACAATGAACCATGAGTGGGAGAGATTCCTCCCTATGGCATGTTGGTCATCTGAGTGGAATTTGCTCTTTTTCTGTCCTACCCTTTTGAATGTTTCTTTGTTGTGTATAACAACTTAATTGGAGGTTTGCATTCATGGGACAAAAAGGGTAGTAGATTCTGCTTAAGATTGTGCCTGCTTGTCTCATACTCTATGAAAACCAGACACATAGACACAAACCTCTTATCCTAATTTTATTGTTCTCATATTGTCACACATTTTGTGCTGAAAATGATTTGGAGGGTTTCCTCTGATTACGCAAAATATTTTAAATATTGTCATTCATGTTATGACAACTATTTACTCTTTTGCCTGGTGACTTATTGTTTATGCTTGTGTAAATCTCAGATGGAGGACTCATTAGTCTCATTGCTCTAGAACAGCGGTTCTCAAACTCAGTCCTGGGGTCCCCTATGTATGCCGGTTTTTGTTCCAACCACAATGGCAATCTCAGAATTTTAACCAAGCTGTTAATTTTCCAAACCAGGGGCTGAAATTGTGGGATTACTTAAACTCTTTAATCACGTTCTGCCAGAAATGGATATATACAGTGCTTAACAAATTTATTAGACCACCACCCAATGTAAGGTACATGCCACATATGCCCTAAATGATCAGTATTGATAATTACCAAAATAATTTTCATGTTTCTGTAATGTTTAATCCACCAGTATGCGCAAGCTCTTTAATTGAAATTATATTTTAGTACCAAAATATAAGTTATCCATGATTTTTCGAATTTACCGTTTTACAAAAAAAGCAGAAAAAAATAGTTCATCACATTATTATTTTTTGATTAAGATGCCAAATAACAGTAATTTTCTTGCATTCCTGAAGATAAAAATGAGTTTTAGTGGTTGAATGCAAGAATGCAAGCTGTTATCAAGGCCAAAGGAGGCCATACAAAATATTCTGCTTTTTTTTGTTTTTATGTGTGAATGAGGAATATATAGTTGTTTCAGTTTGTTATTTGCCGAAGAAATAAAAATATAATTTTTAGTTATAAACAAGTTTTTGGCAGAGTTCTAAAATATCTGTGTTTTCTCCTTTTTATGACAGGTGGTCTAATAAATTTGTTAAGCACTGCATGTGATTAAAAAAAAAATCTCTCTTCTATGGGCATGTGGAACTTTTTGGATTAAATTTCAAACAGTTAATTTTAATATACATGAAAAGAGGTAAATTACCTATAACCAATGAATTTAAGGACTGAGGTCAGTCAGTAAGCTTTCAATTGGTTTGTACACCTGGCCACCGATCCTAACCATCAGAAAGCTAATGAAGAATTCAATAAAAATGCAAATGATAATGAAGCCCTCCTGTTTTGCATTGTATAAGGATAAAATAGCTAATTATTGCATGTACAACAATTAACCTAGTTACCTGTTAGGTTCTTAAGTTGGCGAACTAATCTCATTAATTTTTCACCTCCTCATTTAATTTTTTGCAAATAGTGCAATAAGCACGATATAAAATGGGTAATCTTTGTGGCTTTGTAAGGATATGTTGACATTCTCTGGATTAAGAAAATTACAGCTTTTTAAAGTTAAGAAATTGCAGTTGTGGTTGGAATGAAAACCAGCATACAAAGGGGTCCCCCTGGATTGAGTTTGAGAGCCAGTGCTTCAGAACTAAAGCAAATGAGCTATGTATGAAGGCTTGCTGGAGGTCTTCATGTACCTGTAAAGATGCCTTGATGCTTATATTTTCAATGTGTTAGTAGTGCTGTTTTGTAGAGTTAGTTGTCTCCGCAAAATTTGGGATTTGCTGCTTAAGTTCCAGACGCAGTGTAGACTGGACATTCTTAAGGCAGATTTCATCTCTGTTTTTTTTCTTTCTTTCTCATGGAAGAGCCTGCCCTCTGTCACATTCCTCTGAAGCTGAAGCCCTACCCTTTATTCTTCCTTCTCACATATTCTCTCTTTCTTGTGTTCTGTTGCTTTAGCTTTTTCTCCTCTCTGTCGAATTCTCTTCCCCCCTCTTCAACCCCACCAAAATATCCTGCTATGAATCTGTCTAAGCTGTGAGAGTAAGGATTGATGGAGTAGTTCTCAAGATCAGAATAAAGTAAAAGTCCTAGAGGGAGGAAGGAATCGGTAGAAAATGATTTGAGACATGAGGTCAGAGAATAGTGTTGTCTTTGGAGGAGAGAGGGATTTAAAGAGGAGAAATTTGGAGGAGAAACTAAGAAATTTCATTGTTTTTGAAAAAATATATGGTCATATTGATTTTGATGCCAGCAACACATTTAATAAAAGTTGGAACAGGGCGTTGTTCATCACTGTGTTGCATCACCTCTTTTTTAATACGACACTAAGTATTTGGGAACTGAGGAGACCAAATGCTGTAGTTTTGAAAATAAAATATTTTTCCATTCTTTCTTTATGCAGGATTTCAGCTGTCAACACTTCGTGGCCTCCTGTGTCACATTTCTTGTTTCATAATGCACCAAATATTCTCAGTGCGTGGCAAGTCTGGACTGCAGGCAGGCCAGTTTAGTGCCTGGCTTTAACTACAGAGCCATATCCTTGCAATACGTGCAGAATATGGTGTTTGGCATTGTCTTGCAGAAATAAGCATGACATTCCTTGATAAAGATGTCTGGATGGCAGTATTTGTTGCTCCAAAACTTCATTTTTCAGCATTAATGATGTCTTTACAAATGTGCAAGTTACCCATGCCATGTGCACGTCCATGCTATCATGAACGCTGGCTTTTGAACTGTGTGCTAATAATGAGCTGGATGGTCCCTCTGCTCTTTTGCCTAGAGGATGTATCATCCATGAATTCCAAAAGGAATTTCACAATCTGATTGGTCTTGCCTGTAGGACAGTTTTCTACTTTGCCTCTGTTCATCTTAAATGAGCTTAGGCCCAGAAAAAAAGGCAGCAGCATTTCTGGATTTGATTTAGATATTGTTGAATGTTTTTGTGGCAAAATTTTTATTTGCATTTGTAGATGCAGTGATTAACTGTGTTCACCAACAACAGTTTACAGAAGTGTTCCTGAGGCCATGCAGTGATCTCCACTACAGAAACCTGACTTTTTTTAAATGCCATGCTACCTGAGGGCCTGAAGCTTGTGGCCATTCAATATTTGTTTTCGACTGTGTCCCTTGCATATAGAGATTTCTCCGGAATCTCTGAATCGTTCAATTATGTTATGTATCTTGGAGGAAAAAATTCACAAATTCTTTGCCATTTTAAATCAAGAAACATTGCCAGCTCACCAGCTGCCACTGGGCAATACATACCTGAGCATAGGTTAATAACAAGAGACTATTTATGGAGCAAGCTAAGCAAGCAAGATGAGATGTAGCCTGGGAATCTGATGGAGATACAGCAAGCTGTCAGAGATTGTTTACCTGCTTGGCAGGATGCTCTCATAATGGTGGTGATGGAGCAGTGCATGAACTACAATTTTATGATGAAGGGTGCATACTAGTGAAGTATTAGTGATGATTGCCCACTCGGCAACATGCCTCTGCATCATGGTATTGCTGGGTGTGCGCGAGATAAGCCAAGGCTTGAGGATGTGAGCTCAGTGTTGGTGAGGATCCTATTGCTTACTTGCTAAGCAAAGCGCTCAGCAATTATAATGCAACTCAAGCTAAGGTATGAGTGTGCGTAACAATAATGCAAAAAACATTAGCGGCCAAAATTATGAGGAAAACATGCTGACTTTGGAATGGTAATGCATATATTCAGCTCATTTACCTCCAAGGTAGTTTATGACCTGTGGGGTGGCTGATCTAAACTCTAAGGCCCGTATGCATGAAAGCGGAATAGGGACAGAATAGCCTATACCAGGTATAAATCAATGGTTTTACCACTGTTGCTATGCATGAACGTGGTATAAGTTAAACTGCGGTATAACTTTAAACCTCGAATAGGGAGCCGTATGCACAAATATGGAATAGCTTTCAACTCATTTTATACTTGTCTTTACCAAAAAAAAAAAGTATAACTGAATGCCTGAACAAACATTCAAGGTTGCAGTGCATATTCATTTAACCGGCGAAATGACTGGCAATCAGCCTGGCCCTGACTCCTTGCATATTGTCCTCAACATGTTTATTTGGCTCCACGCCATCGTCCTCAGCGTCAGCGTCACCCTATTGCGATTAGGGAGTTTCCACAAACTCCCCCAAAACGTGTATGCGAACGTCCATCTTTTGTGCATTGACCACAAAAACAGCGGTCGAACAATAGATTGGCGTACACGTACTAGCTCGCGAAAACTCCCTATTCTGAGTAATGAAGCGTGAAGGCAGGCCTGTTAATAGATTTGTAGTAAACAACAGCAATAAATCATTGAATAACCCTACAACTATGGAATAGCTTATTCGCACAATATTTATTCCGCGAATAGTTTAACTACGTTTCGTGCATGCCAATTTTCTTACACCACAGGGGCTGCAATAACTATGCTTGGTATAAGCTTACACCCAGTACAAGTCAGACCTCGTTCATGCATACGGGCCTAAGTGTTTACCAAGGTGTTTAGTGGAGAATGTTAATTGGAACTATGTCCACTTGATCAAATAAGAGATTTTAAATCGCTGAGCACTCCAGTAGCTGGCATTTACTGCTGGGTTATCATTTGCAAGGTGTATGGAATGTAATATTTGCAATTCATTACTTTAATAGGACACTGCTGCTAATCCCCGACCGTGGGTGAGAAACTGGCGAGCATCTCTTAAAGGAGAGCAGCTAGCTGCTTGAGTAACTTCCCAAAATGTACCATTTGTGTACTTCACTGCACCATGAGTAGAAACAAACTCTGAATTGCCTCAAGGCTGAGAATCCATAAAATACTTACACTCCTGCACACTTGTTATTCACGCAAGAAACGCCAGTCCAGTTAGCACGCTGTCATTTTAGGACATTCTCTCAATACCCTTACTGCGTTTTCCTAAGCATCCAAGCAGCGTTTTACAACAACCGGAAAAGACCAGCATCCTGAAATGCAGTAATTTGCTATGGGCGATGCAGATCGTCCTTTCTTGCCATAGTGGGAATTTATTCACTGACAAGTAGAATGCTGCTGAGTTCGGCGTGAGCAGGAATGGTCAAGTAGATTTCATGGCTGCATCCAGAAGAGTATGTGCTGCGCGGAGTACACAGTGTGATGACAGACGACACACACCAGTCACTACACATAGGCAATGATTCAATTACAATGAACTATGTTCAAAGAGAAACTAAGCTTTCTTAGGGATAGCTTACAAAGCTGAGCACTTCCAGCATGGGCAGCATTAGTAGAACCAAAATGTGCATCAAGATAAGCAAAGTAAAAACTAAACATGTCGAAAATACTGATGGGCCCGCAACCTGGTTGCTATTATAAAAAAAAAACCCAATTCACCAGGCTGTTCAGCCATAGCCAATTAACCATGATGAGGAGGTCCCAGCATTGCCTTCATATTCTTGAGCTCAGCTGAACAGAATGAGGTCGTTGCAAGTTACGTAGGTGGTCACATGATCCCTGAAGCAAAATGTACGCAAAGGTTGATCACAGCATAGTGAAAATGGGGAAATCTTGTGCTGCTGTTGCTTGCACCAATAATAATGCCATTCAGTCGTCTGGAAAATACAGCAAAATAAGTTTCCATCAATTTCCACAAAATAATGAAGCCCTTTTGAAAGATTGGCTTGTTAAATTAATACATAATAATAACGGGGGCAATGAATTTGCATAATAAATGCAGCAGGTTTCCTAATAGCAACCTCGTCATGCGACATATCCTCTTATAGCGAAGAAACTCGGCGAAAAGTTTGTGATGACCGTTTTTACCTAAACCGAACACAATTCAAGTACCAAGCAAGAAAATAAGCATCTAGCAAAACATTAAATAAAATAAGATCAGTGCTCTATCGCAAGCATTTCTACTGAATTTGTGCTATGCATACAAACGATACCTCAAATGAAAAAGGACAGTCCACAGATTCTAACGATATAAGCCTTGTCATTTTAAATTGACAAGAAAGAAAATCAAAGATCAGCAGGCATACACTTTAAATGCAACAGAGATGAGCAAAAATTTTTCTTACCTTTGATATTTTGTCATAAAAGCTGTTTGTGGGTAAATCTGCACTTGCTATTGTTTTAGCCAGTCTATCTGAGAGTCCTCTCACCATTATGCTATGCACTGGAAAACCTCAGCAGTATAATCACTTAAATTGTTTGTTTTTTGTATTTTCGCCATTAATTAACCGCTAAATATTCAACTGTTGTTTTCAAAGCCGGTTTATGACTGAGAATCCTTGCGCCAATGTGCTCAAGTTCAAACACAGCGCAGCTATACAAGTGCTAAATCAACCAGTGAATATATTCTGTTGAGCTAGTGTCGTGGATAAGGTGGAGCATTTGGACCTGAGGTTCAATATCCGGTTATACATGCGACATTTCAGAGCAAGGAAATACATTTTTTTGGTATAAATAAATAATAATTAATTGATGCATTCCCATCCCATCAAAGCCATCTTACTGAGTTACTTCGGGGATCACGTGACTTACACTACGGTTTCTGCATCCTGTGCAACGCCTCCATTAAAGCTGCTGTAACTGATTTAGTCGCTTTCTTAGCTTCTTGTCCGAAGCATATGTAAGTAGTCCCCGCCCCCCATCCCCAAGCCACTCACAGGAACGTGCATTGGTTTCCGACAGAGCCAGAAGAGAGTAGCGTATCAGTTAAAATATAAGTACAATATGAACAGACACTCTCAGTGATTGTCATATGAAAGTCTCACTGAAAACATGGACCAATTACATATTACTTTCATGCATAAACTGCGGTATGAATGGCTTTTTGAAGGTATTAGCAAAAACCATAGTGTCCGATTGCCACACACGCTATCATTACACAGCTAAGCAAGCAGTAGTCGGCCACAAACGATGACGGTTCATTCATAAACTGACATTTGCAGGATTAAAAACCACCAACAGGACTATCCGAGACTGATAAAACTGCAAAACTACTAGAGTAAAACAAAGCTTACCTGTCCAGTAGCAGCAAGGCTAGCTCCCCATCGGTTTTTAAACCCTTTGATTCCTTCAGTTTTCCCCATTGAAAGCGGCACCAAAAGCTTACCTGTCCAGTAGCAGCAAGGCTAGCTCCCCATCGGTTTTTAAACCCTTTGATTCCTTCAGTTTTCCCCATTGAAAGCGGCACCAAAAGCTTACCTGTCCAGTAGCAGCAAGGCTAGCTCCCCATCGGTTTTTAAACCCTTTGATTCCTTCAGTTTTCCCCATTGAAAGCGGCACCAATATAAATACAGCTCTTGGCCATCTCGCGTTTTTCCTCCTTAGTTCTACTTGTTCCTCTACCGTTCTTTGGTGCTTTGGCTGTTTAATTGTGTACGCCATCTCCCGTAGTGCTAGGATTGGAAGCTTCATCTGTTCTGCTATTGCGAACAACAGATTTTTCTTCTAATAATTTTTCTGACAGATGGGCCACTAACAACGCAGATTCAGCTCTGCGCGTTCACAAGCAGAAGGAAATGTGTCTATATGGCGTTCTCTCACCTGATTGGATAGAGGCAGTCGGCGACTCCAGAATTTTATATGCTGCTTTATTGCAGAAGACAGTCACTGAGAGACCAGTGTTATCGACCAGATACTCTAAATAAATGATCTCTGTCGGAATGTGGAGCTATTTAACAGTTTTTTAAAAACAAAAAAATCTGTTACAGTATCTTTAAAATGACGATTCCCCGTCAGACTCTACAGATCGCGGGCGCGGAAAACTTTTTTAAACAAAGGAAATTTGAAAGGTGACATCTCCTCCATCCAATTGAAACATGTAACATGAAAAGTGTAAAATCAATCAGCAACCATGAGTCGAATCAACCCTGCCAAGGTGTGTTAACCAAAATGTGGCATTGTTATAAAAGATTAGCAGAGAGAGCGAAAACCACAAACCTGGTGGCAGGTGAGTCTGTTTGTGAAGTGAGCATGGTGAGAAGCTGCTTCTGTGAAGGTGATCTGAAATGAGAATACGGATTTAACTATCAAGTGGTCTGATAGGGTGAAGTGTGGTGACTGTTAAGTGTTCTCAAGTGACTCTGACAGACTGAAAACTTCTGTACAACAGCTGATCAGATAGCTTAACATCACACATGACAGAATTTGTGTTTATTTAAACTACAGTTTGCTTGAAATATGGTTGTGCAGGCAGCATGAGGGTTCCAACTGATGAATATGAAAGATCAATGGAATTGGTATTTGTGATTTGTGCCCAAAGATAACATTTTTTTCACCTTCTTTCCCTCTAGTTTGACGTTTTTCTTCTGTCCCTTTTCTTGCTCTCTGTCCTTCTACTTTTTCAGACTGTTATCAGTTATTCTTCTTTGAGGTAATATCCATGACAAACAATGATTAACTGTGTAAATTCTGCCCTCTGTACCCCTGTTGTGCCCAAGGATTCCCCTCTACCTCTGTTAATCTTAGATGGAGTAACAGTATCATCTGCTTCACCCTGAGTCATGTTTGTGAGTCCTGCTGACTGACCCTTTTTCTTTTGGAGGTTGGGTCACATGACTCTTCCACATTTTGAGGAGAAGTTAAAAAAAGATTATCAAATTCCCCAAGGGCATCACACTCATATACACAATATTCTTGATCACATGAAAGCAAAAACACTTAATGCAAGCGAAGCAGATTAAAGGGACAGTGGCTCACATGCCCTTAGATATTTCCAGTTCTAGAGAGACTGATCACTGCACTGCATTCCAAACCATTGGCCATCGTGGTAAAGGAATCTTATTGCTTTTGTAGGGCTTGTGCTTCTTGTCCCACTTAGTTTATTTTTAAGAATTTCAGGTTAATTGTTTTCATGTCTGTGAACAAACTTACGTGGGAATCTAGGTTGCAATGGCCTGAAAGATATGTTTGCCTCTGTTCACCAAAAAAAAAAAAAAAAAAAACCCAAATAAATCACTGGGAAAAATGCTTGAACTTGCAAAAGTTGTGTATGTCATAGCTGTGGGCTTGTCTTAGCTTTGTGGTTAATGCTGGCGTGATACAAAATGTTAAATATGCTGGTGGATCGTTGTGGCACAGGGCACAAGAGGAGTAAACAACATTCCAATGCCTGAAAGAAATGGCTTTTGAGGAGAGGTTTGCAATGGAGTTACATTCTTTTTTTTCTTCTCACTCTGCTGGCATAATCACAGATGATGATATGGTGAAGATTATGCCATTCAGTCAAACAGTTCATAAAACAGCCATTTCATTATCTCTGGAAATGCTTTTTTTTTTACATTCATTGAGTTGCAGTTCATTTAATGTTTTGGTGTACAGTAGAGCAATGACAGATTAAACAGGATAAAGATGATTTCCTAATTGAAAGTTCCCTAACATTTATGAATAATAGCCTATGTACAAATACTATTAGCATGAAAGTAATTGGCAGATAAATGCATAAACTTAATTGTTCTGAGACTTGGTCCCTGGGACACCCTGTGTGTGCTGTTTTTTTTTTTTTATTCCAGCCACACTGGCAAGTCTCGACCATAATTGCAAGTCCAGAATTTTTCCAAGATGTTAATTTATCCTAGTCAGTAGTGGTCTGTCTGTGGAAACAAAGGTCTTCGGTTGCCTCACCTTTCAATGCTGAATTACGTTATCCTTTCGCTGTTTAGTTTGCCAGATTAGCTACATTAAGCTATTGTAAATCGCATCATAAAGTTATGAGTTGTTTTCTTCAGCATATAAATGACGATGTAAAACGTCATTATGTCTTTCAAATACTCTGAATTCTTAGTACATGAAAGGACACAGATTTGTGTAAATTAGTTTGCAAATCCTATTAAGCAATAAAGTACGAGAGGCTATGCTATATTTTGAATATTGTCATGGCTGATGAGTTTTTTAGACATGATGTGCAGCGAAGTGACATTGTAAGGATGTCAATAATCTGAATCTATGCAAAAAAAAAAAAAATCCAAACCTTTTGCTGACTTCTATCTCTTATTTTACCATTTTTTTTGCACTACTAAAAATGTTCAAATGAGACCAGGACGTCTATGAATGTTCTGGATATTTAGCATTTATTTGGACTATTGCCATCCTTACAATGTCACATTATATAAATGTTGCCAATAGGCAATGACTTTGTCATAGTCATTTCTTCATCATCACGGGCCATCTACTGGTCTTGATTATTCAGTAAACAAATAGTTTGCTAGCTGATCAGGCAAACTTAAACGGGAACAGCTTGAGAGCAATCTTGAGCACAAGGTATGGTTACTGAATGCCACTGGTCTTAATTAGGTGCTTTTGACATTTGTAAAAGTTATTTACCTTTGACAGTCTTGCAACGCTACAAAGATTCCCCAGTTGATGTTATGCTTACTGTATTATATAGCCGATTGTTGGATAAAAGAGGTAAAAAGGAAAAGACAGATGTTAATGGGCCAACTTAGTGTTGTTGGTTGCTGAATGTGCAATCATTTTATTGTTTTTTTTCCTCCTGAAAATTCAGCACAATGCAGGTCTGACTTATTGTCATTCACTTTGCCGATGAATTATTCATTACCTTTCAGATGGTATGGTTTTGTGTGTGGTTGTCCGTTCCTTTGTGGGTGCTTATTACATGACCACAGTCTTAGATCAGCTATAGACCATTTACTTCCTCTTATGAAACTGTATGCTCATTTAAATGTATTCATTGTTTGTAGAATAGACCTATAAGCTCTGCTTGCCCATAACAGAAACTACACTAAAAGCTCTTAAAAATGAATCGCTTGGTAAAATTCACGAAGTGCTACAACTCTTTGTCTCCCTCTCAGAGGTAATAGCCTTGTGAAATATGAAATACTTGTTTGATAAAACTTTGGCAATGTACATAGTACTTTACTTTTTGGCACTGTTTGAACCTGAAGGTTAGGGTTTCACCAAAAAAAAAAAAAAAAAAACTAAACTGGAGGGAATGTGATGTGTGCAAAAGGGGCATCAGTTACGCAAAAATCAGTAATCAAGATACTAGCATATGTATTTTCATATCACGTATAATATGCACAACAAGTGATGGAATATTGTGAGAATCAGGAAGAAATCAGACTCACACAGATGCAAAATCTGACATTGGGCCCCAATTTGATACCCTAAACGCAGTGCAAATGCAAGCTGTAATCGTATTGCAGATCAAAACTGGGCCTGTGAAACTTAATTCTGGTCATTTCATGACAGGAGGCAATAGGGCAACTGTGGCGCTGTTGTCAAAAAGTTGGACTAAGAGAACTTAATTACCTATAGTTGTGGTGGGGGCTTGGTTCCTTTGAGGTAAACTGAATGAGCTGCCACCATTACCTTTAAAACAGAGGGTTAACACCATAGCGAACTGGCAGTTTTGTCAAGTAAAAAACAAGCATTTGCTTGTATTACTGTCATCTCCTACGGGCTTTTGAGAACCATGCTCAGCTGTAAGTGATTGAATGAAGTTAGCTGAAGAGGAACATGAAAAATAGCATCAAGCAGGGGGAAGACAAAATCCACTGGAGGGGGACATCCAACAGTTTGCTCTTCTTGTCAGCAGTGGACTTAACTGCAGAGAGTGGAGGGGTTTTAGGGGATAGAGGTAGATTGATTAACTAGGTGATGTGTTTTGGTGAAATGATGTCGGCCATTCAAACCCTTTTCGGGCCATTTAAACAAAAAGGCACTCATGGTATTGAACCATTGAGACTGGAGTTAACTATTTGTATCCCCCCCACACAAAGAAAATACTCATGTGTAAAAAATACCCATCTACCCTCCCCATCCCATCAGATCCCACCACCATTTTGTACGCATCATTTATAGGTTAGGTCTGTATAACAAAAGTGAAAATTAAAAAGGGAAGGAAAACAATATGAATGACATGCATTTGTTTGCGAACAGCTCTGCGTGCTGGGACTCAGTCCCATGAAACCACCATTGAGCGAGCGGCAGTTTTTTGCATAAAAAGGTGTTCTGTGTGTGTCAAAATGCAAGCAAGGTTAATGATACAAACTGGCATTGCTAACTAGCAGCTCTCCGCACTGGTGGATTTTTGAGCACGAACAGCCTTTTTAACCCCTCTGTACAGATGTAGATGCCAGCGGACATGGAGCTGCTCTATTTATGCATGTAGTTACACCATCGCTAGATGGCACACCGGGACCAGTTATTGAATACTCACTAGCGATTAGCCACTCAACTGCTTACTTAGGCTCATCTGCATAACGCAGTTATAATTCATGCCCGTGTGAAACTGTCCCGGTAATGATCTATTGATTGATTCTCAGTTTACCATCGCCATGATGATCACAGAGCTTGTTTGCCACATTGGTTAGTAAGAGTAACTGTTAGTCTTTGCTAATAATACTACATGTGGTGGCATTTTGCTCAATGTGGCCATTTGTTTTAGAATTCATATTTTATTCTACGAAATTGAATGCTGAGGTTTTGGCTCGTTAAAAATGCAGTTCGGTAGACCCCCCTGCTAACGTTCGTTGCACCATTCTGTTCAATTTAGGGTAGCATAATGCCAGATTTTTTCCTGATAGTGGAATGTCTGTTCTGTTAGAATAAGGTATATTTCAGAAATTACTGAGTTAGTGAGTTATACTTGTTCCTTATAAGGTGTGGAAAGTATTTATATAAAGTTGCGAGCTCAGAAGTGGGAACTGCTTGCTTTTCATTGCAGGGTGAATGTTCTGACCATTAAGTAAGCAGTTCCTTGAATGAGTATGTGTGCTGGTTTGTGGGAATCTAAAGAAAAATGGACAAAATTCTAAACTTTATCATGGAGAGAAGGCACGTTTTGAGTTTTGAGAGGTTATTGGTGATCACTGATGTCCAACTGCTCTGATGTCGATAAACTCCCGCAAAATTCAACCAGAAAATCAATAATTCATTTTGAATTTCATGCGCCAAAAGTTCATTTGTGTTAAACAGTGTTTGAAATAAGCGGTTATCCGGTTGTCCAGACAACCTGAAATAGATCCGGGCAACCTAAACTGCTCACAAGGACAACCAAGTATCCCGGCAGTTTTATTAATTTAAATTTATCAGAATTTTATTTACTTCCCTCTGCAATGGACGCGACCATTGACCATTTTGGTCACGATTAAAGGCCTACTGTGTGTTACTTTCACGCATCTTGTACGGGCGAGAACATGGGTCTTTTTTTAAAATAAAGTACCACGGCAAACAAGGACGCAGATAGACTGCAGCTTGCACTTCAATTCACGCTTGGGCGATCTAGACAACGAAAACTCGAGGCGCAAACGAGCCGGATGTAACCGTAAACAACCTAAGGGAATGCCGATTTGAAAATGTGACAATAAGCATCTTCCTTTGATGTGATTTCTATGAGCTCATATTATAAGCGTTAACGTATTGTATGCATATTCAGATTCAATTAAATTTACTGCTGTGAGTGTAGCGGTTGGCTGTCTTCCAGCATGAAACTTCACTGCTCTTTGAAATTGTACAGCCTTATATAGAATTTCCTAAGTATTAATTTTTAATTGGTAATCTATCACCCCTAGGAAGTGGGGAATCTTTCAATTGCGTTTTGGCTACGTTGTTTTCAAGTACTTGCAGCCTGTATATCTCTCACGCGTCCCAAGCAATGTCAAGTAGGTCAGCTCTGTTCTTGCTAGTCAGATGGCGAGCTAATGCTGAATCCGATAAAAAAGGCAAATACGGTGTCATGAAGACCTGTCCTCGCGTGAGATTGTGATGGAAGACGGGCTAAGAAATATTAAAGAAACGGCACGCAAATGAACCGAGCTATTGACTTGCAGGAGAGTGGTTTTGGTTAACAGTTGTTTAGCTTGGCAGGAGAATTCATTGTTTTATATTTTATTGCATCATTCTGAATATCACCTTTATGGCAAATTGAAGCATTATTTAGCGTTATTCAACTTAATATGTGCGTTACATGTATTTTTTTTTAAATGCTAATGATGGTGCACTGGACAACTAAAATTTCTTGCGGACAACCTAATTTGTTTCCTTACTTTTTTTCCTTATTTCGAACACTGTTAAATATATGATTATTTTATGATTTGACAGTGCACCATTTTGAGGGATCTGAGAGTTCGAGATGCCACCTGGAGAGCTGTCTAATTTGGCTCCGAGAGAGTAGATGATGTAGAATTTCATGCTCAGATGAAGAATACTTGTGGTCAAGGAGTTTATGATGCCAGGAATGTATATTTTTAACCCCCAGCCATTTTTCAATTCTCAGTATTATTATTATTTTTTTTACAATTTCAATGCTGAATTTTCATGAAGTTTTTTTTATTTTTGCAGCCCTTTTTCTGTACCAAAATCATGAAAATAAACTGAAATTCAATGGAATTCTAAATGCTACAAGTGTCATGACTCAGTTGAGCCATTCCCTTCCTCTCTGTGAAGCTGCAATCTTGAATGATAAAGCCTTAAATAAGGTAACACATACAGTGGGGTGCAAAAATTTGGGCACCCCTAGTTTAAATGTCTGTAGCAATTAATCTCCAAGTGATTTAAACCTAACCTGAATGCTAAATGCTACAAAGTTAAACATGAAACATTTCATCACATTTTAAAGCAAGAATAATTTTTATTTGAAACTTTTTACAGTTTCAAAATAATAAAACAAGGAAAAAGGACTGCGCAAAAGTTTGGGAACCCGGTCATCTAGTACTTTGTAACACCTCCTCGGGCAGCTATAACAGTTTGCAAACACTTCCTGAAGCCAGCTAAGAGTCTTTCAATTCTTGTCTTTGAAATTTTTCCCCATTCTTCCAGACAGAACACCTCTATCTCAGAAATATTTTTCGGCCTTCTTGCGTGCACAGCATGTTTGAGGTTTCTCCACAGATTTTAAATAATATTCAAGTCTGGGGACTGTGATGGCCATTCCAAAACCTTCATCCGTCTTTCCTGGAGGTACTTCAAGGTGGATTTTGAGGGATGCTTCGGGTCATTGTCTTGCTGGAATTCCCAACGTCTCTTCAACTTCAATTTCTGGACTGAGCTTTGAACATTAGCCTCTAGAATGTCTTGATATTTAGTGGAATCCATTCTTCCTTACACCCGCACAATATTGCCTGTCCCCCCAGCTGCTACACAACCCCAAAGCATAATGGATCCACCTCCATGCTTAACAGTCGGCAATATACTCTTCTCTACAAATGCTTCACCCTTTTTTCTCCAAACATACCTTCTTTGGTTGTGGCCAAAAAGTTCAATTTTGGTTTTGTCAGTCCAAAGCACATTGTTCCAATAGGCTTGAAGTTTCTCAAGGTTCTCTTTTGCAAACTTCAGGCACTTAATTTTGTGTTGAGGTCGTAGGAAAGGCTTCTTTCTTGCAACTCTGCCATGTAGGTCTTTGTTGTTTAAGGTACACTGTATTGTTGTCCTGTGAACAACTAGACCTGTGTCTGCTACTCTTTTTTGCAGCTCTCTTGCGGTGATGAGTGGGTTCTTCTGAGCATTTCTCACCAGATCTCAGGCCATTCTATCTGAAATTTTTCTTGGTCTTCCAGATCTTGCCTTGACTTCAATTGTTCCATTTATTTTCCATTTTCTTATGATGTTTCTGACAGTAGAAATGGGTAGTTTGAAACATTGCAAGAGTTTTTATGTAGCCCTCTCCTTGTTGGTGGAAGCGAATTATCTTGATTTTGACATCCTTGGACAACTGTGTAGAGGAACACATGATTTTTAACACCAGACACAACAGCCACCACAGTCAGATACTTTAGTTACTTCAGAATATATAGTTCAACCCTGAAATTATATTCACCTGACTCATTGAAGCCCTAACGAGTAAATCACCTGGGTCTGGGCCTTAGTAATCATCTTCTTAAAAGGTAACAAAGAATAATCCAAAAGGGTTCCCAAACTTTTGCACAGGGCCCTTTTTCCTTTCTTATCATTTAAAAACTCAGAAAAATGAAAATAAAAAGAAACCTTGCTTTTAAATTTGCAGAAAGGTGTCATGTTTAACTTAGTAGTATTCATTGTTCAGGTTTGCTTTCAATCACTTGGAGATTAATTGTAACAGACATTTAAACCAGGGGTGCCCAAATTTTTGCACCCCACTGTAAATAGCCAGATTTGGCTGCTGCGCAAAGGGGTTAAGGTCATGCCACAGCATCACAGGACTCAAGTCTGGACATTGACCTTGCCACTCCAAAACTGTCTTTTTTTTTTTTTAGCTATTCAGAGGACTTGCTTTTTTGGGCAGAACACATGGTTCCATCAATTATGACGTCACCCAGGCCTTGAAGCATCAAAGCAGCCATAGAATATCACTCTACCACCACTGTATTTGAATTTCATTTTGGTATTTTCATTGTGGAAGGCTGTATTAACTTTACGCCAAATGTAATTGAACTAATGTGTCTCAGAAACTTCCACTTTTGACTCATCAGTCCTCAGAATATCTTGCCAAAATTCTCGGGGGTCATCAAGATGTTTTATTTTTTTTGGCAGTGGTACTCTTTTTGGTCAGCAGTGATTTTCACTTTTCAACTTTCCTATGGATGCCATTTTTGCCCAGTCTCTTTCATTTTATGAAATTATGAATACTGACCTTAACTGAGACAAGTAAGGCCTTCAGTTCTTTAGATGTTTGCTTGGGTTGTTTTGTGACCTCCTGGATGAGTTCTCGATGCGCTTTTGAAGAAATTTTGGTTGACCGGTCATCCCACAGGTTATTTACTGTTCCAAATTTACTCAATTTATAGATAATGGCCCTCACCATGGTTTGTGGGTGTCCTAGAGCCTGGAAAACTGCTTTGTAACCTTTTCCAGAGTGACTGATCTCAACAACTTTGTTACCCCGCCCCACCCGAAGGGTGAGGGAAGGGTATTGTTTTCGGTTCGGTTTGTTTCTGTGTTTGTGTGTTTGTTTGTTAACATTCTAGCGGCAAAACTAATGGCCAGATTCACCCCAAATTTGGTATAGGGATTGCCACTGACCCAGAATAGATCCCTATTGAATTTCGTACAAGTAGGTAAAAGTATGTGCGAGGGGCGGGGTTTGTTGTGCCTGGCACCACTTGTTTCTCATCTGTTCTTGAATTACTTCAGATTGTGGCATCAACATTGTCACTGTGTTTTTAGGTCTTTCCCACTGTGCTGAATGACTGAAGGAATTTGGCCTGTATCTTATTCAGTGTCTTAATGTTTTCCCAAAAAGTGCACGTATTTCAGTTTCAGACACTTCAAGCATTTCTTTTCTTTCATGATGAAAAAAATACACTTGCACACAGGTGATGAGCAACCAGAGACATGAGGAAAGACTGACACTTCTCAGGATAGGAGTTAAGGCAGGAAAACTGCAAAATATAAGGAGTGAATGTAATGTCTTGCGACCACTTCATGCAGTAAAACAACGCTAACAAATCTGTTTTGAATTTTCGCTTCAGTTTTAAAAAAAAATGATTCTCATTAACATTGTTTATTTCCCACACACATTATCCTGTTCAAAACCTAGCAACTACTCCAGAATTAATGGCAATTAGCCAATCTCAAATTAAGCTCATATCAAATAACATTTGCAAACGCCCGAGCTAGCCAGCTAACTCATATTCGTAATTCTAAATATTGCCGTTAGCTGCACAGCAAAATCCCTCATGTAGGAAAAGTCAAAAGAAATATAAACGCATCATGCACATATAAGATAGATACTTGCATATTCCAATATTTACTCTGCAAATACAATGCTCGCAATACTTCCACAGCCACACCCACTCAGGAGGCAGGAAGTGTGTCCAATTTCTTACAATGGGGATATACTGGGGATGCAAGGTCTTCCTTCCTCCAGTCTTCACTAATTAGTGTGCAACTTTTGGCCTTGCCGAGTTGTAAATTCTTGTTCAGTGATTTTTTTTTTAAATTTCCTATCAGACAAAAATTCAAATAGTTACCAGATGTGGGTCACAAAGTGAAAAACTAGAAGGATTTTCACTGCTTGGCTTGCAGTCTATTAGGGTAAGTATACCGCAGTTGAGGTTTTAAGGAGCTGTCCATAAGGAAATCACCATTCTTTTTGTCAGTTAGTGTTACTCATGTGTACGAAAGAACTTTGGCTGGCAGTCGGTCAAGACATTTGTTCCAAGCAAAGTGATTTAAAGGTCTGATATTGAGCTGTTCTAATGTTTATTCTTAATCCAAGTTATGTTCTTGGATTTCCACATTGCTGGGTCGTTTTGTGCTTGTCATTCTCTCTCCGCTGAAGAACAGGTGATTTTGAGTATTCGTTTCCTCTACAACAGTGAGCTGCGCTCTGATTAGCCTACAAATACAACTAAGTTTGCGCTACGAGCAAAGAGAGGTGGGGAGGTCGAGAAGGGCTGTGGCAGGAAGCGGACAGAGCTAGAGGTATGCATGAAGTATGCAGAATGGAAAAAAGGAAAGTCTGAGGTCCAAGCTGGCTGGTCTTCAAGGTCAGCTTCCTCTGCTGTGAAATACAGTGGAAGCCACTGTACCGGTGGACTGAATTTGGAAAGACGATTCCATAATATTGGCCCTCTTAGAACATTAGCTCAAAAGCCATCTTTTACTCAATGCGCTAGAAGTCGCTACATTGATATGGATTCTCATGCAAATTTGATCAACTTATCAATACGAGGACTGAAAACAGAGTGAGTGCAACTACCATAAACAACATTTGGGGTATGTCATCCTCAAGCAATGGCCTTAGTTGCACTTCATCAGACTTTGGTGTTGGCAGGAAAAAGCAAAGGAAATGGGCCCCAGCATAATCTGAACATCCTGCGAGAGTTT
This sequence comes from Gymnothorax javanicus, assembly GCA_029692085.1. Taxonomy (NCBI): domain Eukaryota; kingdom Metazoa; phylum Chordata; class Actinopteri; order Anguilliformes; family Muraenidae; genus Gymnothorax; species Gymnothorax javanicus. Next base: position 27,765,910 of record CM056204.1, on the reverse strand, counting down.
TTGGCTTTCCCAATGCACAATTGTACCTTGGCCGTGAACACTGTTAATATGAAAACGCACCACATTGGTGTTGATGACCCAAAGGCAAAAGCCCCATAGTGAGGTAGCCTGAAACATTTTTTATATGCCCGGCCCAGTTCTAAGACACGTCAATTAGCATGCCAGAACTAGCTAGCTGAGTAGCTCACCATGGGAATCTGACAGAGTGGGATTTCTGTGAATGCAGACAGCTTAGTCTCCTACTCACTCATTCATGCAGTCTCAGACTCAGCCTAATCCTTGTTTTTGTCTTAAGTCCCTGAGAAAGGGCTGACTGTACCCTGACTCTGTACATCAGTGGGTGGAATGGATTAGAATTGGTGGTATTGCCATTCTTGATCTCAGGCTGAATTATGCAGAGACCCGGAATATGGAGGTAATTACTATCTTTTGGTGTAACCATGAACGGGTTAGTTTTTTGTATTTTTGTGACGTAACTGCAAAGTGGGAGTTAATTGTGGGTCAGGCTTGGACATCCTCCTGGAAGGCAAAATGCTGATCTGCCTGCCAATTCCCTCTGTCAATTGTAGAAATTCTGTAAAATGTCACTTTTAATCCCTGATAAACTTCACTAGGTGTAATTTGAAGACAAATTAGGTTTATTACTCATTGCGCTCTCATTTTGTGATGCAGTGTTGTTCAGGCAACTCCAAGAAAACAGCCAAAGCTGATGGTGTGACTCACATCCTGTTGCTATTAAGTACATTTTTTGGACTTGCAGATCTTAGTCATGATCATGCCTAAGTGAACCTTCCACAATATTAACGCTGTGTATTTGAGAAGGACTATTCGGTCAACAGTTATTTGGACGATGACGCAGTTTTAATCATTTTGGCTTTGTACGCCACCACAATGGACTTTAACCCCTTTGCAAAGACTAGAAATAATGCCAATTTTTCCTGTTATGCATGAGCCTATTTAGGCTTTATAACCGGTATTTGTGTCACAGAGACTGTGGGAAAATATTTCAATGAAGCAAGACATTTGGAAATTCAATTACTGAATTATTTAGGAATTAAATTTTGGAATTTACGAATGCCAGCTTCTTTGTCTGCGCAAAGGGGTTAATTAATATAAGAATCAGGAGGTGCTTGAAGTTCAGACTTTCAGCTTAATTTAGTAGTTTTGTTAAAAATAATGAAGGAATCCTGAAGGAATTAAAAACATTTTTAAACATAGCCCCCTAAATTTCAGGGACTCTAACACACTTGTACAAGCTAACATAAATTATAATGTTAACTTGTCAAGTTTCAAATCCTTTGCATTCAATGATTGCCTGAAGCCCATAGACATCTCCAGATGCCGGGTTTCTTCATTGATGATGATCTGCCAGGCCTTTTCCTCCAGCTAACTTCAGTTGTCTCTTGTTCTTGGGGCATTTTGCCTTCACTATTTCCTTCAACAATTGAAATGCATTCTTAATTGGATTCTGGTCATTTGATTGACCTTGCTACATGATTTGGAACCTTCCACCTCTTCCCTTTATAGAAGTCTCAGGGTGCATTCAAATAGTCAGAAACGGGCAGCGTTTCCTCTCCTCCTCTGCTTGATGTCATTAGAAAATCTCACATGAGTCAAGGGAAAGTTACACTGAGATTTTGAAGGTACCTTCGGAGATATTTAAGAGAAATTAGATGTCCTTTGCATCAATAGATCATGAGCTGGATGACTATTATAATGACATGAATGTTCCCATTGGATACATTTACTCATTGAGGTTTTCCAAACGCTGCAGCTGCAAAGCATTGAGGTCACTAATTCACCAATATCTTTTTTTAAGGTTGGTCCTATGTTGGCTCGCTGAAAAGAAGCGACAAAGGAAATCTAGTTGTTCAAAGTCAGAAGTTTACATGAACAGTTTTGGGGCAAAACGAGACACATCCCATAGTGGGAAATGGGAGATGTCTTGTGTTGCCCCAAAAACCTTCACGTAAACTTTTGCTGAACTTAAAACAAATTTTTTGACAAATGTATAGATTTCATATTAGCATTTAGGCATGTGGGTTAGGACATTTACAATGAGCATGACACAAATCATTTTTCCAACAGTTGTTTTTGGACAGTTTCACTTATAATGCACTATATCACAGTTCCAGTGGGTTAGAAGTTTACATGCTCTAAGGTCAGTTTGTATTTAAAATACCTTTAAAAATTAGAGAAAATAATGTCTTAGTTTTAGAAGCTTCAGATAGGCTAATTGACATCATTTGAGTCAATGGATGTATTTCAAGGCCTACCTTCAAATTCAGAGCCTTTTTGCTTGACATCTCGGCTAATTAAATGACATCAGTCAAGAACTCGGGAAAGACCACGTGGACCTCCTCAATTCTGGTTCAGCCTGGAGAGCAATTTCCAAATTAAAGTACCATGTTCTGCTGTACAAACAATAGTGTGCATAAGCTCCATGGAACCATGCTGCTTGCATACTGCTCAGGAAATAGGCACGTTCTGTCTCCAAGAGATGGACACACTTTGGTACGAAAAGTGCCAATCAATCCCAGAACAACGGCATAAGACTGTGTGAAGATGCTGGAGCTAATAGGTACAAAAGTATCTAAATCCTCAGTAAAACAAGTCCTATACTGACAACACCTGAAAGGCCACTCAGTAAGGAAGAAGCCACTGCTCAAAAACTGCCATAAAAAAAAGCTAGACTAAAATTGCAACTGCACGGGGACAAAGATCTTATCTTTAGGGAAAAGGTCCTTTGGTCTGATAAAACATAAATCGTATATTTAGCCATTATAACTACTGTTATGTTTGGTGGAAAATGGGGAAGGCTTGCAAGCTGATGAGCACTATCCCCACTGTGAAGAACGAGGGTGGCAGCATTATGTTGTGGGTATGCATTGTCGCAGAGACGACTGGTGCACTTCACAATATAAGTGGCATCATGAGGAAGGAAGATTTTTTTGTATATATTGAAGCAACATCTCAAGACATCGGTTGGACATTAAAGCTTGATCATATATGGGTCATCAAAATGGATAGTGACCACAAGCATACTTCAAAATTTGTGGCAAAATGGCTTAAGCACGACTTAGTTTGTCAAAGTATTACTTTGACCATCACAAAGCCATGAATTCAGTTCGCTAAATAATAAGTAACAGAGCTGAAAACGCATGTGCAAGAAAAGAGACCTATAAGCCTACTCTGTTTTACTGGTTCTTTTAGGAGGAGTGGGCCACAATTCCTGCAACTAATTGTGGGAAGCTTGTTGAAGGCTACCAAAAACATTTGACACAATTAAGTTGACCCCTATGTGCAGAAGCCAAATTTGGCAATTTATGTGTTCCTGTAATTTAGGCTTCATAATTCAAGATTTGAGCATCATTGAAAGTGGCTAAACTAAATGAAACAAAACACTTGTAGAATTAGAATACGGTCTCATTTCAGTTTATTTTTATAATTTTAGTACAGAACAAGGGCCGTAAACACGAAAAGTCTTCATGAAAGTTCAATATATAAGTTGTAAAAAAAATCCTGGGAAAATTTAAAGATGGCTGAGGCAAAACGATACATTTTCGGGATCAAAAAACACCTTGATCGCAACTGTTTTACTTCCGAGTGTGATATTTAAAATGATCAATTGTCAATGAGCCAAATAAGATTGCTATCCAGGTGGCTCTCCAGGCTCTCAAAATCGTGAAAGGTCATCATAATATGATCATATTTTTAACACAAATCACATATTCAGCATTACTAGCAAAGGCTTACCGTTCGTGATAATAATAAATGTGACTAACTAGCTGCAGCAATATGATAATCATGGAAACAGTAATAACTGAGAAACTAAAAATAACTAGCTAAGTTACTGAAATATTCCAAATAACATTAGGCCTATTTACACATTGAGGAGAAAGATTCCCCATGATTGATTTCCTTCTATATAATCAATGGTGTCAGGCTCCGGTAACCCTCCGGTGCTGTCCCATTTGGACTCACTCCTGGTGTCCATGTCTGTATTGCTTTTCCTTCTCGTAAAAGTAACGTGAACACTCCTGGGTTGCATATGGTCCAGTTTTTTTTTTTTCAATGTGCTCATGTGATTCAAAAGTGCAAAGTTGAGAAGACGCAGCATAACTTGCTGTTATGCAAGGGTTTATATACTTTTTCTGGAGGCCCAATCAATTTCTTTAAATTACTGTAGAAAGGTCATATCTCTTGGATAAAACACTAGTCTATCAGCAGATAATTATTGGAAACGTTCTATGAGTGAACTACAGGTGAGCTTTACACTGTACAAAGTCAACAAGTTCTAAAATGTATATTCGGGATGGATTGTTTGAGGCTATAACTGACCACTGAATCCTGCAAGGGACGTATCTATGCGTAAATCAATGGTAGGGTAATATGAGGTCTTAATATCTGACGGCTATTATGGACAGTAGAATGAAGTAGTATCAATACTATGTTGAATTTTTGCCGCAGAAAGCTGATTTTTTTCACTACTAAATTGCCATACCTTTGGGTTATTGTAGCTTTAGCTAGCGGCTATGACAGGAACCAAATCTTTTGTTTGTGATTTAAGATCACTTTTATCGACCGCTGGATGAATGCCAGTGGTAAATATGTTCGGCTGTCTGCAGAAGCTTTGCAGGAATTTAATTCATACAATTCCTGGGCAGCAGCGGTGGAACTTTCAGTGTCCATATTGTAAATAGTTAATGGGCACCACTTACACGGGAATATTCACTATACATTTCAAATCTACTCAATATTCCTAATATACAGGAACTGAATGCATCAGTTGAGCAGGCCTACAGATGCTAGCATCTACGGTCTGCTCTTCTGTGCAAAATTGTTTTTGACAACTATGACAAAACGCCATGTCTCTCAAAAACTATAAAAGCCAGAGATGTGGTTAAAAGCTTATTTTAAAGTAGGGAACAGCATCTTTCTGCCTTAGCTGGCTGTCAATTTTAATCAAACTGCAGTTACTAGCACTTCCTTTCAACATCTTGTATGGACAAAATGTCTAAAAATCAAGAATCAAAATTCAAATTCAAATTTTGGAAGATGACCAAAAGTGAACTGGTACCTCTCCGGAGCAAATACAGGCTCCAAAATACTTTAGAAAATATTATGAAGAAATCTCCAACCCTTCAAATTTTACAGCAGTTTTTCAAAAATGTGGAAGAGAGCCAGATTTTGCTTGTTTTTTTTTTTTTTTTTTTTTAATTCAAGTATACTATTAAAGTCTGTATCCCAAACACTATAAGGCAGGGCTATTCAACCTTACCCAGAAAGGGTCGGTGCGGGAGCTGGCTTTCATTCCCCCCAATCAGTTACACACCTGATAGTACTAATCAACCCCTGGAGTTTTCAGTAAGGGCAGTGATTAGTAGTATCAGGTGTGTAACTCCATGGTTGGAATGAAAGCCTGCACCCACACCGGCCCTTTCTGGGTAAGGTTGAATAGCTCTGCTATAAGGGCTAGGAATATGGTTCAAAGCTTTTTCAAAACTAGAGAGGTGCATCCTTATCTCTAAACAATCAGTTTCAACCAAAGTCCAGTCTCTTGTATTTAGTTTCAACAAGGTATGTACATAAAAAAATTTTAAAAAATGAAAAATGGCTACTTGCATTCAGGTTGTAGAATTGTTCCCTGATGTGATGAATAAAAGCGATGGATAAAATCACACTTCACAGGTAGTCAGCTCCTGTTGACTAACAGGACAAGTTGACAAGTTGACTAACCGTACATAAAAATTGGTTTCAAAATCATGTACGATTCAGGTTCGATATTCTTTTTTTTCTTTTTCAGATGAGCCACTTTTGGTTTGTTTACCAAACTGCCACATCATTCCAAAAATGGCAATGTTTCAGATATGTTTCCATGTGATTTTTAATACATTTTTACAATGAATTAACAATTTTGCAAATATTTTCAAGACACATCATTTGAAAAGTGTAATTTTGATGTATTTCATATGGTACATCTACCCCTCCAAGCTCTCCATTCCCCAAGTTGAAGGATATTCTAACTTGGGAAACCTAGGTATTTCACCAGTAATAAATACAGAAGGACCAATAATGAAATCAATGTGATATAGGCCATTTCTCAAACATCAACTTTATTTTGCATGTCGCTAATGCTGTCAGTTTCAGCACTGAGAAGAGGCTTTCCAAACCTACAGTTCGAAGCTCATTTATAATCCAAACAAAACCACAACACGTACGTCAAAACTTACATCCAGATGAGAACACAAATAGGAGCAGAGTTTGCCGCATAGAAATACAGTGAATTTTCAAAAAGTAATATGTATTCTTACAGTTTAATATCAATTTTCTCCATGAAGTGCTACGTTAAAAAATAATTCAATTCAAAAGATTAATCGATAGAATGATTCATTGATTGATCTCGCATTTGCAGGCAAAACTACTCGACTGGACAAAAGTGAAAGTAGATCCTTGTATTCACATTTCTTTCATCGTAAATTACGAGAGTATGGATTGTTCTTTCGAAAACGCTCTGTATTCGATGCAGAAAAGTGAGAATTCAAGCTAACTAGTACTAGCTAAACTTCATTTTTAAAAGTCTGTACTTAAAAACACTGGATTACTACTTGTTACAGCATGATAAATTACGTATAAAGGAAGAATACTACTAATACTGCGGACATAGCCCGTACAAAAGTACAAACTCAAGGAGGAAACTAATATTGGGAACGCTACGGAACGGCAATACAAATACATGCAGAAATAACTATTACCAGTGCTTCTGGACACTGCAAAAAGATGTCAGACTAGAATTGTGCACTGCACTGCAAGGGATAAATTCTGAAAAATAAGGCGAAGCCAAAATCAAAAAGGATGTGTACTTAGTCGCAGCAAACATGAAACTTGTGCTCATCAAATAATTAAAAGAAAAATGACTGACACACGTACTGTTCACTGAATAATGCCCATGAAGGAGGGTCACGGACTTTGCAAAACTTTTGGCATGAACTTTGATTATGTTGAAAAGGCATGCGTCAATCTACCAAGCAGTTTGCATTGACTTCAACGGTTGCATTCAGAAAATCATATGACAATAAATGGCTGATGAATGAAAAATTCAAACAGCATCTCTTGAATCCCTATTGCTAAATGATTTTTCAAAGCCAAGTTTTGTGGATGACTGCAACATTGGAGTGTTTTCCAGAGCATGGATCATGAAAAGGTAATAAGCTGTTGTGAATTTCGGTGAGAGAGAGCACCATTATTAAAATACATATATTCAAGCGATAATGTAATATTTGTATCTCCCCAACAACAATTGTCAGGAGATACTATGGCTTAGTTTCGGGGCCGCCGCCACAGAGATTTACTGTTCCAGGCACTGGAGGCGTCAAAGTTTATATGATTTTTCTCTAAATCAATGCTCAAGATCAATTCTCGGCAATTTCCAACATCCAATATGGCCGCCGGCGGCCATTTTGTCGAACATTTTTTTTTGCAGATTTTGTGTTTTCTGATCATTTTGAGCCATATTTACATATATATAATAACATGTACAGGGATGCATATTAATGTCATAGCAAGAGTAAAAACAGTAACAATGCGGCTGTAAAAATTTGCAAGTGATCTCTCATGGGGATCGGGGAGGTATGCGACTCGGTCCCTGTGGCGACAGCGTTATTTAGTTTTTACCAGAACTAGGACTTGGGTATCAAGAATGTATTCTCGGAAGTATTCTGCATTAAAGTGTTGATGTGTTTTGCTAAATATATATCAGTATTATTATTAAATGATTCAAAATCGGTAACTTCTGTAAATCCATATGAACTTCCGTAATGCCCGCATTACTGCTGGAGGGTGTTGGGCCTGAAGGAACATGTGATGAAAGAAAAAAAAAATTCTCTCCACAATTATTCTGCCATTTCACATTCTTAAAATACAGTAGCAATCTTAACCGACCATGGACAGGGAATGTTTACTTGGATAAAAAACTTGAGTTTGAGTTTAAATGCATTTGGTTCCAGAGTATGTGCAGCAAACCTCAGACTACACCTGTAATTGCCTCCTTTCCTTCATGAAATAGAGAATTTGAATGGCCCTTGCCATGGCTGTCAGCCAAACTCCTTTTCTGAGGAGAGATTCCCAAGCAAATTCAGATGCACCCTGGGTTGGTTTTCCACCTGTACAGTGAAGCATCATCCAATGAGTTTCAAAGTATTTGGCTTAATCTGTGCTTATAATGGAACACCATACAATCCACAGTTCATCCTGCTGCTTTTACAAGCAGTCACATCATCAATAAACTCAAGGGAATTGGCTCCATTACCAGGCAGACATCCTTTACATGACCACTCTTCACTGATGAAGTGGTATGCTTGATCATGAGCAGTTCCTTTTCTTTACTTTACTCCCATTATATGATTCTGGTACAAGTTGCACAAGTTGAGCTTGATCTCATCTCTCCATAGCGTGTTGTTCCAGAACTGTACTAGATTTTCTGATGTCTCTAGGCAAACTTCTTGATTTTGAGACTCTTCAATGGTTTCCATCTTGTGGTAAACCCACCATATTTACCCTAGTGAAGTCTTCACTCAATTGTTGACTTTGACACAGATATGTCTCGATTTTGGATGGTGACCTTGATCTGGCCAAATGTGATGGGACTTTTCTTCACCAGGAAAAGAATTCTTCAAACATCCACCAGAGTTGTTATCCTTGGGCCTCTGCGCCTTTTGGTGTTCCAGAGAATTATGTCTCCCCCCCGGAGGGAGAGGGGAGACAAATTGTTTTAAGCTCGGTTCCCATTCACATTTGCGTCGACGTTCTCACTTCGTTTCCGGAGCGTAACTCCAAAACCGTTTTGCATGATCTTAACGCAACTTTGCATACGTACTACTCAGGTCCTGCAGTGGTGCCTTTTGGTATGTGCCTGTCTGTCCATCCATCTATCCATCCGTCCATTGGGTTAGGCAGGGAAGGGGGGCTGGGGGTGTACGTTTTTATGAGTAAAAACACAATCTAGTTCTTCCTTTTTAAGGAATATACTTAATAGTTGATTTGGCCACACCTATTGTTTTTGCGGTTTCTATAGGGTGTTTGTTTGGATTTTTGAGCCTAATGATTGCTTGCTTCATTGGCAATGACAGCTCTGCTGAAAATGTTTCAAAAATATTTAAGCCTTGCTTTATGCAACCTCCCACTTCTGTTGAACAAAACTAATTTGCATTTGAGAACTAACTCTCCACTCAGGTGACATGTGCTGGCACATTACGAAACATACTAGACAACCTTGGCAAAGTAGCATTAGAGGTAGCAATTAGTCTGTGCACATATTGTCAGACCTAGCACAGGCAGCAAAATTGGATCCTATGCCTTTGTTTGTGGCCACAGATATGCTCATTGATTCTGAAAATATTAGCAGTCCATTACACGTGTTGTATTTGATTGGCACTGGGCAAAAATTATCTTCCTCAAAATACACATGTTAAGCATGTTATCTGTCTAGCTGAAGGGAAAACCAGGCAGTCTCTTTATAACAGCTGGGTGGATCGCAGCAGTAGTAGTACAAATGAAAAATTAGTATTACTGCTAATTGGCTGATGGATGCTGTGCATTTGTGAGAGACATAGTGGAACTGAAAGAGAGGGAGACGGAGGGCATATTCATGCTTTTGTTTTTGACTTCCAATCAGTTAAACATTCCATAAAAGATTATGATTATGGCTAGTACATCCCATAAAAATCACAGGCAGCCCCAGTTTATAAAAAAAAAAAAAAGGGAATTCATTGGGATACTAATAAACATTAATTCTACTATTTCTGGTGCTGATGACCACGTGCTGGAGAAACGTGTGGTGGGTGGTGGGGTGAGATGGCAGGAACTATCATTTTTTCCCCTTTAAATTTGGAGATAAGGTACAGGCAGAGGTGAGTGTGGTTCTCTTGTTTTGCTTTTTGGGCAGGGCTTGGTCTCATTTTAGCTTTCTTTGCACAATAATGAGAGAAAGGGAGGGTGAAAGGCAGTGAACATCACTGGCTGGCAAAGAAGAATTTTGTAACATGATACTCAGGTTCTTCCCCCCCCCCCCCAAATTTGGAAATGTAACATTTTGTGAGGCCACCTAGTGGTGTACACATTCACTGCCCTGATAAACATAAAGGGGAGAGGAATGCTGCTCAGTGATGGAGTGTAGAAATTTATTGGATGTCAGTAAATTGTTTGTTGTAGTTGCCTTGAAACACCGAGAAGATACTCAGTATGGCCGATTTCCCCTTTTCTGCCCTTTTTTGAAATATAAACAGTCTGGAAAAAAAAAGTCACCACCAGGATTTAACTAAGCAAGTAGGTAAAAGCCTTCCATTGGATAATTACTGCAGTGATTATCATGTTTCAGCTGGAAACTAGTTATTTTATCTTGACTGATTCAGTGAGTAGCTTATCATTTCTTAAATTACCAAGTCGGCAGACATACTCTGTGGTAGGCCTGCATGATACATCGCCAGAAGATCGTGATCTCGATTCACCCCTACGCGCGATCTAATTTCTAAATGTCAACGATTTTTCAGCATTATTTCAGGAGCCGCAGAGCAAACTAACTCGTAGTTTTCAAAGAAAGTGAGTTGTAGGCGGTCTCCAACGCGGCACTGACGTTCATTCGCGCTCATCCTATGGCAAAGCAGCTCTACATCACTTGAGTTCACGTAGAAGCTAGAGAAGGTAAACTGTAAATGGCGGTGGTCTTTCGAATCGAACAGTTGGCTTGCAGTGCAGATTTAGAAGCAGCGAGGGAGACACGGAGAAATGTTAAAGTGCAGTGTGCAGGAAAGTTTGTGGTCAGGAAAAATAAACGCAGAATGAACACTGATGAAAATCCTCCTGGGACAATAATAATAACTCCCGCAACAGGGCGAGCGGACGAGCTCGCTTATTTTTGTTTTTATTTAATTAGACCTGATGCGGTCATGACCATACGGTAGCCAAAATTCATAGCCATGAACAAAGCAACGTCAAGGTTTGCAGAATTATCATCGTCTAAACAGCAATAGTTCTCACCTTGGTCCCATGCTCAATGGACAATCAAGCACTTGATTCGCACAATTACAAATTTGAATCGGAAGACAGTCCAATTTATTTTTATATTGTTCTTTTGGCAGGCTCATTTTGAGATTAAAATGACCAGGAAACAGCGCAGATTCACCTGCGTGCGTTTGCCAGATTATTTTTATAGGCTTACATTTGACGATTTGATGTGAATACGAAAATAAATCACACCTCACGGTGGATAGGCTTAATGTTTTCCACATTGCGTCGGCCTATATTGTTATATTTTTTTGGAAACCAGGGCCATATTAAAATGGATTTATTGTTATTGGTTATTGGCACTCTTACACGGAAGCCTTGTTTGGAATGTCCACTTCTCTTTTTAACCATTATAGGCTACATGCCGGTTGAACTTGTTGGCTAAATAAATTGCTTGATTTTTAAGCTACTTTTCCGCCAATCGAATTATCCGCACGACAGATTAATGCATTCAAAATCAATGCGAAGACGCGAATACACGCAATGTATTCGCGTCTTTGCATTGACTTTGAATGTTATCTGTCGTGCGAAAAAATCGTTTCACGTTCGGTGGAAAAGCAGCTTTAGTTTGGCAAAGTACTCAGGAATAGATTTTGGGCCCTATCTTAAGCCAGAGTCCCTAAACCCGTTATTTGGGGATTTAACATTGCGCAAGAGGCGTTCCCCCGCAAAAGTTGCTATCTTGCACACCTGCCTATATCCCTAAAACACCAGCGCCACCCGTTATATTATGCATAGGCGTGGTTTGGGTATTACGCCAGTTAAACCAATCAGTGTACTAGGTGCCACTGCCTTTAGGAGCAGGCTGCGCTATCCCAAATCCTCAAACCGAAACCCGTGATGGAGAGAGGAAGGTCACCACGTTTCTCCGTAGACAAAGTTAAATTGCTCGTGCATGAGGTCAAATCCAGACAGGGGAGGATCTGTTTTTGTTAAGTTAATCATGAATTATTATTATTATTATTATTATTATTATTATTATTATTTGACATTGACATATTGTTTAATGTTTGGTATGTAATAATAATAATAATAATAATAAAAAAACATCAAGCCTACCCCTTTTGTGATGGAAACTCAAAAAAAAAAAAAAAAAAAAAAAAAAAAAAATGCATTTCGCCATGATTGGGTCATGCCTCCAATTGAGCTGAGTGGGTGTTGGAATGACCCAGTAGCATAGAAAAATAGTGCCACAGTAACCCTAACAGCAACGGGCAAGGCATACGGACAGCTGGCAGCGGTGTAAACATCATCTGCAACCAGGTAACATAATTCCGTCACTGCCTGACGGGAGAGGCGCGGTTTTTGTCATGCATTCTCCTTCTGTGGGAAATAATACTCAGGGCCGGCGCTAGACCTGAAAATTTAGGGGAAAATATCCATCCCTTTATTGACTACAATTAGTCCTGGCTAATTCTAGATGGTTTTCCCTTATTAACACGTTTTCCAATTCAAGAATAATCAAGTGGCAATTGAAGAAACGGCTTCTCTCCCCCATGCGATCTAACAGCGACAAAATGATGGGCTACATTCAGTACAGAAAAAAAATTTAATAATAAATAGGTCTATGCACTGGCACTCAGCAACGGTAATTTTTTTTTCCAGCGAGAGCGGCATTTCAGAACTTTTGCGAATGAAGGTAATTTGGCGACAAACGCAGCGCACCTGTTTTTGCAGCACGGTCCGCATAACTTGCTGTAAAAAAAAAAAAAAAAAATAGACAGCTGTCCGATTGGAAAATGTAAACGGACGAAACCATACTTGTCACCAGAATTACCTTCATTTGCTGAGGAGTGCTGAAATGCCGCTCTTGCTAGAAAAAAGTTACGTCGCTGAGTGCCAGTGCATAGACCTAATTATAATTAATTATTTTTCTGAACTGAATATAGCCCATTTGTCGCTGTTAGATCGCATAGGGGGAGAGAAGCCGTGTCTTCAATTGCCTCTTGATTATTCTTAAATTGGAAAACGTGTTAATAAAAGAAAACCATTAACAAGCAGCCAGGACTAAATGTTGCCAATAAAGGGATGGAGTTTTGCCTCGGCAATCGTCTAGGCGAGCGCCGGCCCTGATAATACTTGTATTGTATTATTATAATTTTAGAATATTACATATAGGCCTAATATATATCATTAATATATATTATATACAATAATTATATAAAATTACAAAAGCAGGAAAAATGATTGATACAAAATACAAACAATATAGACTTACCTGAAAGGCCCAGGTAGCTGGTGCGCTGGCGGTACACGCGTTCTGGGCGTCTTCTATTATTTAACTGGCGATCAAGGCGATTTAGTACTATCTCTGTCATTTTCTCAGGGGTTCAACTGAGGCTAAAGCAAGGTGGCTTTTTATAGGCGAGTTAATTCGGGAAGTGGAGCCACGTGCACGTGTCCAAGTGGACGCGCACTGAAGCCGCCTGGGCACACTCTTGTAAAAGCCCAAATGGGTAGCGGGTGGTTTGAGGACCGCTATACGCTTTCCCTAACGTGTGTGGTCAAGATAGCAATTGTAGGGAAAGCGCATAAACACGCCCACGGGCACACCTCCAGGCGCAAATAAAGGATTCGGCATAATGTATAGCGGATAGTGTGGCCGCAAGATACCGTTTAGGGATAGTGGAAGCTGCTAAATGCGTAATTCACGGGTAGTGGGTAGTGGCAACGGGTAGGGCAGTGTGAAAGATAGAGCCCTTAGGGTATGCTAATTATGTCAAGGTGATGGAGCTGACATAAAAGCACCAGAAGCATTTAATGGCCACTGAAGTTTGATAGCCATTTTTTCAAGACTGCAGTTGGATGGTACGTGGTTTGGCTTTAAAGGGTTGCCCCAAAACTAATCTCGGTATATGCTGGAATACAGTCGGCGTGCTGCTTTCTGTACGTGCAGGCTTATGTTTGTGTGCAAATGTGCCTCGGATGGGCTTGCATCGGTGCCTGCCTGAGCAGTATCATCTCCTGGGTTGCGGTTTGACATTGTTGCATCCCTAGATCAGGGCCATGTGGAGTCGAAGAGCACTTAAGGTGCACTTATTTAGCTTATTTTGTCTTTTTACTTTTTTTAAAACCTTTTTTTTTTAACTGCACTTTCATGGCCAATTGTTTTTTTATTTTATTTATGACTACAATAAATATTTCAGTTTGTGGGAAAAAATCGTGCCAAAGAATCGTGATCTCAATTCCAAACAAAAAAATTGTGATTCACATTTTTTCCAGAATTGTGCAGCCCTACTCTGTGGTCATGGAAAAGCTGTGACTCTATTTCCGAAGGGTCACATTATTGGCCGGCATAAAGCAGAAAAAACAACAAAGGAGATTGCTGAAACTACTAAAATTGTGTGAAGAGCTGTCCAACTCATTATTAAAACCTGGAAGGATAGTGGAGAACCATCATGTTCCAGGAAGAAATGTCGTTGGAAAAAAAATCTTGAATGATCATGATCTGAGATCACCTAAACGTTTGGTGAAATCAGATCATAAGAAATCAGAAGTAAAACTCTCGGCTGTGTTTATTAGTGGAAGGAAGAGCATTTCCACATGCACAATGTGAATAGAACTCAAGGGATTGGGACTAAACAGCTGTGTAGCCTCAAGAAAACCACTTACCAGTGAGGTTAATCGGGAAAAAAAAGGTTTCAATTTGCTAGTAAGTATAAAGTTTGGACTCTGGAGCAATGGAAAAAAAGGTCATGTGGTCTGATGAGCCCAGATTTACCCTGTTCCAGAGTGATGGATGCATTAGAGTAAGAAGAGAGGTGAATGAAGTGATGCACCCATCATGACTAGTGCCTACCGTACAACCCCGTGGGGGCATTGTTATGATCTGGGGTTGCTTCAGCTGGTCAGGTCTAGGTTCAGCAACAATATGTCAACCAAAAAATGAGGTCAACTGACTACCTGAATATACTGAATGACCAGGTTTTTTACACATGGATTGGCTACCCCAGAGTCCAGACCTTAACCCCATTGAGAATCTTTTGGATGTGCTGGAGAAGACTTTACACAGTGGTCTGACTGTCCTTTCATCAATACAAAACCTGGGTGAAAAATTAATGCAACGCTGGACAGAAATAAATGTTGTGACATTGCATGAGCTTATTGAAATGATGCCATGGCAAATGTGCGCCGTAATCAAAGTTAAAGGTGGTCGAACAAAATATTATAGCGTGTGACTTTATTTTGGCTGGGCAGTGGGTCAATCTAACATGAATTTGAGAAAATGCAATAAGGTCTATCCCTTTCTCCATAGCATGTGATGAGAGCTACCTCATCCAATGGCAGTGTAGTTCCATTTGGGAATTTAATTCCAGTTTTGAATCAATCACTTGGGGTCAGTGATAGACACAGGACTGCAAGCATTACTACTTTATGAAACCCACCATTTGGCAATGCTTGTGCCAATTTTATTTGAAACTTTTGGATGGCTCAGTTGGTGCTGACAAGGTCCAGATATCAGTATTAGACCATCAGCATTCATGCTCTGTAGTGGTATTTTAGCAGAATGAGCCATCATCAAAAACAAAAAGAACAAGTGGTGCCAGGCACAACAAACCTCGCCCCTCACACAATCTTTGACCTGCTTTTCCTAAATTCAATAGGCATCTATTCTGGGTCAGTGGCAATCCCTAAATCCAATTTGGG
This sequence comes from Gymnothorax javanicus, assembly GCA_029692085.1. NCBI lineage: Eukaryota > Metazoa > Chordata > Actinopteri > Anguilliformes > Muraenidae > Gymnothorax > Gymnothorax javanicus. Next base: position 27,750,202 of record CM056204.1, on the reverse strand, counting down.
GTGAATCTGGCCATTAGCTTTGCTGCTAAAGTGTTAACAAACAAAGAAACAAACACACAAACAAACAAACCAAACCAAAAACAATACCCCTTGCCCTCCCCCTTCGGGCGGGGCAGGGTAATAAATACAAATTTTACTCCTGACTGATGGTTAGTTCCTCATATTGGTATACTAAAAATATAACATGCAACTTGCTGGCTTTGTTACTGACATTGAAATCTAAGCTGCAACGTCCTTTCACTGAATTTTCTGTCCATCCATTTCCATATTTGTGTCTTATTTTTTTAATTTATGTTCTTTTTAGCAGATTTCTGTGGTAGGTTCATTTTGTAAGCACTTGCTGAACTGTCTCGCAATTATGATTTTCTTGTCTCTTCTCAGTTCAAAGAAGTGATCCAAGGCTGACATTTTACTAAAAGTCAGGAAAACAGAAATTTGAGGTAATATTTGCATGCATTTTATTTTGTTATTCTAATTTTACTTTTCTGTTGTTTTTACACATTAATAATGTTATAAAGTTCATAATACTATTATTATTTCCTTTTTACATCTTTTGATTACCATAATGATAGTATCTTGTTTACAGATTTCCTCTGAAATTGATTAAAATGTGTTAATATATGTTTCATTTATATGGTATCAACAATAATATGCTTAATTACACCAGCCAAGTTAATCACTTTGGTTTGTCTCTGTGTGTGTTCTTTTTAGAATGGCTGAGGAAGAAGAAACAAGAGAAGTCCTCTTCCCAGAGTGGATGGGTGCGGACAAAACTGGCCTTACAATTGAACAATCTGGCGAGGGTGAAATCTTTGTCAAAGAAGTGAAAACTGCATCCCCAGCTGCACAGACTGGGAAAGTTTATGAAGGTACAGACTAATTGAGGTCCTAATGTAATAAGTAAACTAAGCAACCTGTTGGGTATCTTCATGAATTTTATTTAATGGGAATGGTGTATCTATGCGACAGGATACATACTCTGATATCTGCTCAACTATTGGTACTGGATCTGTTATTACAAGGAAAACCTTAGAAAACCTGTATTGCTCATTGTTAACATGCTTTGTGGCCCTGCCTAATGGATCCCTCCTCAATGTCTTTGTCCAGGTGATCAGATTGTTGGTGCTACCATCTACTTTGAAAACATGAGCTCAGATGAAACAGCAGATCTTCTGAGGACACTTAATCGCCACAAGGTTGGACTGAAACTACAGAATCGAGGGGACAAATCGCCATGCCGTTCCCCTGTAGGCACTCTTACCTGGGAGGGTAGGACCCGATTCGGGAGCTCCAGTCCTGAAATTTTACTGGTGAGAATACCAAAATAATTGTGCTCCTTTACTATTCAGTTTCTGTCTCTCTTGTGCTGGAGGCAAATATTTGGGATTCAAACTTCATGACTTTGTTCAGACACATCATAAGTCTATTGCACAACGAGTTAACAATCTTCCAATCAAGGATCAGCCTGATTCTGTCACAGTTAATTTCCCAAAAATTCAGCACTGACAATCGCTGTTTAAAATATGTGGAACATATTCAAAAATATCTGTTATGTCTGATACAGCAGTCTAAATGAAATGGAAACGGTCTTGGCCTGTCTGCATGTATGTACAGCAGGGGAAATAAGTATTGAACGCGTCAACATTTTTCTCAGTAAATATATTTCTAATGGGGCTATTGGCGTGAAATTTTCATCATGTCTTAGTAACAGCCCAAGTAATCCACGCATACAAAGAAATCAAAACAAATAAGTCCATAAATTAAGTTATGTGTAATAAAGTGGAATGAAACAAGGAAAAGGTATTGAACACGCTTACTGAAATTTATTTAATATGGAGTAGAAAAGCCTTTGTTGGTAATGACAGCTTCAAGATTCCTCCTGTATGGAGAAACTAGTCGCATACATTGCTCAAGTGTGATTTTGGCCCATTCTTTCACACAAACGGTCTTCAAATCTTCAAGGTTTCGGGGGCCTCTTCTATGAACTCTGATCTGCAGTTCTTTCCATAGATTTTCAATTGGATTCAAGTCAGATGATTGACTGGGCCATTCTAGCAGCTTTATTTTCTTTCTCTGAAAATAATTGAGAGTTTCCTTGGCTGTGTGTTTGGGATCATTGTCTTGCTGAAATGTCCACCCTTGTTTCATCTTCAACATCCTGGTTGATGGCAGCAGATTCTTATCAAGAGTGTCCTGTTACATTTCTCCATTCATCCTTCTTTCAATTAAATGACATCTGCCAGTGCCATATTTTGAAAAACAGCCCCACACCATGATGTTCCCACCTCCGAACTTCAGTGTTGATATGGTGTTTTGGAGGTGATGTGCAGTGCCATTTGTCCTCCTAACATGGTGTGTGCTATGACATCCAAAGAGTTCAATTTTGGTCTCATCTGACCAGACTACTGTATATTCTCCCAGTATTTCATAAGCTTGAACAAGTGTTGTGCAGCAAACTTTACACGAGCTTCAGCATGCTTTTTCTTTAGCAATGGAGTTTTGCACGGTGGGCGTGCATAGAGCCCATGGCAGTTTAGTGCATTACTTATTGTTTTCTTTGAAACAACTGTACCTGCTAATTCCGGGCCTTTCTGAAGCTCTCCGCAAGTAGTCCTTGGACAACTCATCTCTTTTGAGTCCTCTGTCAGAGAACTTGCAAGGAGTATCTGGTCATGGCCAGTTTATGGTGTAATGATGTTCTTTCCACTTCTGGATTATGGCCCAAAGGTGCTCACTGGAAGTTTAGAAATACATCTGTAACCAATGCCATCAGTATGTTTTGCAATAATAAGGTTGCAAAGGTCTTGAAAGAGCTTTTTGCTTTTACCCATCATGAGATGCCTTGTGTCACACCTTGGTGATGAGAAACCTTTTTATAGGCCATCAATAAGGACTAAGCCGATATTAATTTGCACTGATAGGTGGCAGGATTGCTTTCTCAATACTGGCAGATTTCAGCTGGTTTATTGACTTTCCATGCCTTTTTACACCTCCTTTTCTTCATGTGTTAAAAACTTATTCCCTGTGTCATTCCACTTTATTACACATAACTTATGGACTTATTTGTTTTGATTTCTTCATATGTGTGGATTACTTGGGTTGTTACCGACATATGGTGAAAACTTCACGTTAATAGCCCCATTAGAAATGTATTTACTGAGAAAAATATTGACGCGTTCAATACTTATTTTCCCCACTGTATGTCTGTTCTTCAATTTTCTTGACAATTGTTCATCTGATCAACTTCACACTTGGTGGGAGCATTGATAAGGACCCAAGGAAGAGTAAAGTCAAGTGTGAGGTTGTTCAGCTGGGTGGTTCTCGAGAAAGCTGCAAGCTGCGATACCGAAAGCCGAGCCATCGGCCCTTTCCAAACAGGCACGTTTTGTGTTGGCTTACACTTGTTGAAAATAATGTACCATCATTGAAATGACAATGCACAAAATTAAAAAAAGAATATGTTATGGAATTTATGGATTATACATCATGATTTTTTTTCAGCCTAGTTTCGGACTGTTACTTTAATAAAATGTTCTTAATCACATTTCAATTCACCATCTACCTCTCAGAGTGGAGATGATGAAGACTACAGGAGAATCTATACCAAGAAAATCAAGCCCAGGCTGAAGTCTGACGACCTGGCAGAGGGAGTGGATGTGCGTACTGAACGTCACAGTAGCACTAGCAGTGATGGAAGTACTATCACCACTATTACCCGTCGTATAACCACCTACACTGTTGATGTGCCAGGGGACTCCCAGCAAATTGACCTCTCCAGCCCAGAATTCAAGATTAAGGTTCCACGCCATGAGCTATCTGGGGAAGCAGATTCTGGTGCTGCTCAGATCAGGGGGCCACATATCATCTTTGGAGGGACAAGAGGAACTGGAGAAAGTACCCACAAAGCTGAAGACGTAAAAATTTCTGGACCGCAAGTTTCTGATTCTTCAGAGAGGCACTGGAGCTTGAAGACAACCACTATTACCAGAGAGGTAGAGGGAGATGCCAAAGAGCTTAGATTCAAAGTTCCTGGATTTGATATATCTGGTGGCAAAGTACACGAGGAGTACAGTATCTCTGGAAGGACCCACCAAGATGAGAGAGCTATTGGAGTTCCGAGTACCAATGTGACAGTCATGGAGAATGTTCGGTTCGGTGGAGGTAGGTCCACAGCTGAAATGACCTCACCAGAACTGAAAAAGGGATCAGTTAGTGTTTCTTTGTCTGGAAGATCCAAAGATCTACCATCTATTGACGTTGGCAAGGGCACCAGTAGAGTATCTGGTATAAGCATAAGCAGTTCAGGAGTCAAGGTCAGTGGCAAAGGTGGTGAGGACCTCAGAGAACATACTGGTGATTTAAAAACATCAACAGTTTCCATGGAGAATACACTGAAAGAAGCATCTGCTGGAAGTTTCAGCGTCTCAGTGCCTGAGGGAGCTGTTTCAACACGCAAGATATCAGATATGGACTTAACCATAAAAGGACCAAGCTTCAAGGGAGATCTTTCATCGACTACTATATCAACTCCGAAATTGGATGTAGGTGCAGGTCTCTCTGAAGGTTCAGACATGCCAGAAAAATTCAGAACTGATATTTCTACAACAAAAATTCACATTGAGCCATCAAAAATAAAAGGAGATGCAAATACTTCTGTGAAAGGATTCAAGATTGAAACAACTGATGTCTCAATACCTGGCACAGAATACAGTGGAAGAAACATTGAAGGTCCTAAGGTTGATATTGATATCAAAAAACCACTGATATCAGCTACCAAGAGTGGAATCAAAATTGAAGGATCATCGCTTGAAGGATCTAAAATTGCTGTGTCAAAGCATGTCATTGGAAAACAGGACATAAAGATTGAAGAAAACATGAGAGGCCCAAAAGCAGGAGGAAAAACACCAAGTGGAGAAGCTCAAGCCACAGACATAAGAATGTCTGACTACCAGACCTCTAAGATGAAAACACCCTCCTTTGGAGTTAAAGGACAAGGAATTGAGGGTACTGATGTTCAAGCTGAATTGAGCTTTAAAGGACCAGAAGTAAAAAATATTGATGTGTCCAAGCCAAAGATTGATGGAAAAATCTCAGCTTCAGAGGTCAATATTCATGGACCAGATGTGGACATTGGAAGGCCTGAAAGTGGATTTCAGATTCCAAAATTGAAACTACCTAAGTTTGGAATCAAAGTGCCTGAGATTGAAGGTTCTGATATAAAATTACCTAAAGGTGATAGTGATGTCAAAGGACTAAATGTTGACATTTCAGGACCTGAAGGCAAGCTGGAGGGGCTAAAATGTGATAAACCATCCATAACTGGTCCCAATATATCAATGCCGGATGTGGATTTAAAGTCCAAAGGCCCCAAACTGAAAGGCGATGGGGATGTAGTAGTGACAGAAATTAAAAGTGAAATCAAGGCACCAAAAATTGATCTTGAACGTCCAGATTTTGACATTCACAGTTCCGAAGGCGGATTCCAAATTCCAAAATTGAAAGTGCCCAAGTTTACGATCAAAGGGTCAAACCTTGAAGGTTCTGATGTTGATATTAACCTTCCGAAAGTTGACATTGAGAACAAAGCACCTAAGATTGATGTACAAAGTCCTAATATAGACATTAAAGCACCAGAAATTAAGGTCAAGGGGCCATCACTGCCAAGTCCAAAAATGTCATTGCCAGATGTGGACCTCAATTGGAAAAGTCCAAAATTGAAAGGAGATGTAAATGTTTCTATGGCCAAAATTGAGGGGGAAATCAATGCTCCAAAATTAGACTTTGAAGTTCCAGATGTTGACATTAAAGGTCCAGAAGGAGGATTCAAGATGCCAAAAATGAAAATGCCATCACTTCCAATAAAAGGTCCCAAGGTTGAAGGTGTTGACATGGATGTAAAGTTACCAAAAGCTGATATTGATATCAAAACACCAGAAGTTGACATTGAAGGCCCCGCTATTGAAGGTCCTGAGGGCAAGATCAAAGGACCAAAAGTCAAGATGCCAAAAATATCTGGTCCAGACATCAAAATACCTGACTTTAACATGAAATTGAAAGGGCCCAAATTTGAAGGAGATCTTAAAGGTCCAGAAATTGATGTTAAAGGTCCTGAAGTTGATGTGGAGGGAACAGAAGGTGGATTTAAGATGCCCAAGTTTAAAGTGCCTAAATTTGGTGTGAAAGGGCCTCATGTACAAGGTCCTGATATTGATATTACCCTGCCCAAACCTGACATTGATGTAAAGGGGCCAGATGTTGACATAGAAGGCCCTACCCTTGACATTGCAGGTCCTGAGGGTAAGATCAAAGGACCAAAATTCAAGATGCCAAATACATCTGGTCCCAGCATCACAATGCCTGACTTTGATATGAAATTGAAAGGGCCGAAAATTGAGGGTGATCTGAAAGGACCGGAAATTGATGTTGAAGGTTTAGATGTTGATGTGGAAGGTCCAGAAGGTGGACTGAAGATGCCAAAGTTGAAAATGCCTAAATTCAATGTCAAAGGGTCAAACATTGAGGGCCCTGACATTGATGTTAACCTTTCCAAAGCTGACATTGACATCAAAGCACCTAAGTTTGATGTACAGAGTCCTGATGTGGATATTGAAGCACCAGATGTTAAGGTCAAAGGGGCAAAATTCAAGGTGCCATCCCTTCCAAGTCCTAAAATGTCATTGCCAGATGTGGACCTCAATTTGACAAGTCCAAAATTGAAAGATGTGGATGTTTCTGTGCCCAAGATTAAGGGGGAAGTCAATGCTCCAAAAATAGACATTGAAGTTCCAGATGTTGACATTGAAGGTCCAGAAGCAGGATTCAAGATGCCAGAAATAAAAGTGCCATCGTTTCCTATAAAAGGTCCCAAGGTTGAAGGTGTAGATGTGGATGTCAAGTTGCCAAAAGCTGATATTGATATTAAGACACCAGAAGTTGACATTGAAGGCCCCGCTCTTGATATTGAAGGTCCTGAGGGCAAGATCAAAGGACCAAAATTCAAGATGCCAAAAATACATGGTCCAGACATCAAAATGCCTGACTTTGACATGAAATTGAAAGGGCCCAAATTTGAAGGAGGCCTCAAAGGTCCAGAAATTGACGTTAAATGTCCTGAAGTTGATGTGGAGGGAACAGAAGGTGGATTTAAGATGCCCAGGTTTAAAGTGCCTAAATTTGGTGTGAAAGGGCCTCATGTAGAGGGTCCTGATATTGATATTAACCTGCCCAAAGCTAACATTGATGTAAAGGTGGCAGACGTTGATATAGAAGGCACTGACCTTGAGATTGAAGGTCCCGAGGGTAAAATAAAAGGACCAAAATTCAAGATGCCAAAAATATCTGGTCCCAACATTAAATTGCCTGACTTTGATATGAAATTAAAAGGGCCTAAAGTTGAGGGCGATGTGAAAGGACCAGAAATTGATGTTGAAGGTTTAGATGTTGATGCGGAAGGTCCAGAAGGTGGACTGAAGATGCCAAAGTTGAAAATGCCTAAATTCAATATCAAAGGGTCAAACATTGAGGGCCCTGATGTTGATATTAACCTTCCCAAAGCTGACATTGACATCAAAGCACCTAAGTTGGATGTACAAAGTTCTGATGTGGATATTGAAGCACCAGATGTTAAGGTCAAAGGGCCAAAATTCAAGATGCCATCCCTTCCAAGTGCTAACATATCACTGCCAGATGTGGACCTCAATTTAAAAAGTCCAAAATTGAAAGGAGATGTGGATGTTTCTGTGCCCAAGATTGAGGGGGAAATCAATGCTCCAAAAATAGACATTGAAGTTCCAGATGTTGATATTGAAGGTCCCAAAGGAGGATTCAAGATGCCAAAAATGAAAATGCCATCAATTTCAGGGAAAGGTCCGAACATTGAAGGTGTTGATGTGGATGTCAAGTTACCAAAAGCTGATATTGATATCAAAACACCAGAAGTTGACATTGAAGGGCCCACCCTTGATATTGAAGGTCCTGAGGGCAAGATCAAAGGACCAAAATTCAAGATGCCAAAAATACATGGTCCAGACATCAAAATACCTGACTTTGACATGAAATTGAAAGGGCCCAAATTTGAAGGAGATCTCAGAGGTCCAGAAATTGACGTTAAATGTCCTGAAGTTGATGTGGAGGGAACAGAAGGTGGATTTAAAATGCCCAAGCTTAAAGTGCCTAAATTTGGTGTGAAAGGGCCTCATGTAGAGGGTCCTGATATTGATATTAACCTGCCCAAAGCTGAAATTGATGTAAAGGGGCCAGATGTTGACATAGAGGGCCCTGCCCTTGACATTGCAGGTCCTGAGGGTAAGATCAAAGGACCAAAATTCAAGATGCCAAAAATATCTGGTCCAGACATTAAAATGCCTGACTTTGACATGAAATTGAAAGGGCCAAAAGTTGAAGGAGATCTCAAAGTTCCAGAAATTGACGTTAAAGGTCCAGAAGTTGATGTGGAGGGAACAGAAGGTGGATTTAAAATGCCCAAGTTTAAATTGCCTAAATTGGGTTTCAAAGGGCCTCAGGTAGAGGGTCCTGATATTGATATTAACCTGCCTAAAGCTGACATTGATATCAAAGCACCTAAGTTGGATGTACAAAGTCCTGATGTGGATATTGAAGCACCAGATGTAAAGGTCAAGGGGCCGAAATTCAAGATGCCATCCCTTCCAAGTCCTAAAGTGTCATTGCCAGATGTGGACCTCAATTTGAAAAGTCCAAAATTGAAAGGAGATGTGGATGTTTCTGTGCCCAAGATTGAGGGGGAAATCAATGCTCCAAAAATAGATATTGAAGTCCCAAATGTTGACATACAAGGCCCTGACCTTGATATTGAAGGTCCTGAGGGTAAAGTCAAAGGACCAAAATTCAAGATGCCAAAAATATCTGGTCCAAACATTAAACTGCCTGACTTTGATATGAAATTGAAAGGGCATAAAGTAGAAGGTGATCTGAAAGGCCCAGAAATTGATGTTGAAGTTCCAGATGTTGATGTGGAAGTACCAGAAAGTGGATTTAAGATGCCCAAGTTCAAAAAGCCTACATTTGGTTTCAAAGGGCCTCACATAGAGCGTCCTGATATTGACATTAACCTGCCCAAAGCTGACATTGATGTAAAGGGGCCAGATGTTGACATAGAAGGCCCTGAACTTGAGATTGAAGGTCCTGAGGGTAAAGCCAAAGGACCAAAATTCAAGATGCCAAAAATATCTGGTCCAAACATTAAACTGCCTGACTTTGATATGAAATTGAAAGGGCCGAAAGTTGAGGGTGAGCTGAAAGGACCAGAAATTGATGTTGAATGTCCAGATGTTGATGTGGAAGGTCCAGAAGGTGGATTTCAGATGCCAAAGTTGAAAATACCTAAATTTAATGTCAAAGCGCCTAACATTGAGGGCCCTGACGTTGATATTAACCTTCCAAAAGCTGACATTGACTTAAAACCACCTAAGTTACATGTAGGAAGTCCTGACCTGGATATAGAAGCACCAGACATTAAGGTCAAGGGGGCAAAATTCAAGATGCCATCCCTGCCAAGCCCTAAAATGTCATTTCCAGATGTGGACCTTAATTTGAAAAGTCCAAAATTGAAAGGAGATGTGGATGTTTCCATGCCCAAGATTGAGGGGGAAATTAATGCTCCAAAAATAGACATTGAAGTTCCAGGTGTTGACATTGAAGGTCCAGAAGGAGGACTCAAGATACCAAAAATAAAAATGCCATCAATTTCCCTGAAAGGTCCCAAGGCAGAAGGTGTTGATGTGGATGTCAAGTTACCAAAAGCGGATATTGATATCAAAACACCAGAAGTTGACATTGAAGGACCCGGCCTTGATATTGAAGGTCCTGAAGGCAAGATCAAAGGACCAAAATTCAAGATGCCAAAAATTTCTGGTCCAGACATTAAGATTCCTGACTTTGACATGAAATTGAAAGGGCCCAAAGTTGAAGGAGATCTCAAAGGTCCAAAAATTGACGTTAAATGTCCTGAAGTTGATGTGGAAGGACCAGAAGGTGGATTTAAGATGCCCAAGTTTAAAAAGCCTACATTTGGTTTCAAAGGGCCTCACATAGAGGGTCCTGATATTGACATAAATCTGCCCAAAGCCGACATTGATGTAAAGGGGCCAGATGTTGACATACAAGGCCCTGACCTTGAGATTGAAGGTCCTGAGGGTAAAGTCAAAGGACCAAAATTCAAGATGCCAAAAATATCTGGTCCAAACATTAAACTGCCTGACTTTGATATGAAATTGAAAGGGCATAAAGTAGAAGGTGATCTGAAAGGCCCAGAAATTGATGTTGAAGTTCCAGATGTTGATGTGGAAGTACCAGAAGGTGGATTTAAGATGCCCAAGTTTAAAAAGCCTACATTTGGTTTCAAAGGGCCTCACATAGAGGGTCCTGATATTGACATTAACCTGCCCAAAGCTGACATTGATGTAAAGGGGCCAGATGTTGACATACAAGGCCCTGACCTTGAGATTGAAGGTCCTGAGGGTAAAGTTAAAGGACCAAAATTCAAGATGCCAAAAATATCTGGTCCAAACATTAAACTGCCTGACTTTGATATGAAATTGAAAGGGCCGAAAGTTGAGGGTGAGCTGAAAGGACCAGAAATTGATGTTGAATGTCCAGATGTTGATGTGGAAGGTCCAGAAGGTGGATTTCAGATGCCAAAGTTGAAAATGCCTAAATTTAATGTCAAAGCGCCAAACATTGGGGGCCCTGACATTGATATTAACCTTCCAAAAGCTGACATTGACTTAAAACCACCTAAGTTACATGTAGGAAGTCCTGACCTGGATATAGAAGCACCAGACATTAAGGTCAAGGGGCCAAAATTCAAGATGCCATCACTGCCAAGTCCTAAAATGTCATTTCCAGATGTGGACCTTAATTTGAAAAGTCCAAAATTGAAAGGAGATGTGGATGTTTCTGTGCCCAAGATTGAGGGGGAAATTAATGCTCCAAAAATAGACATCGAAGTTCCAGATGTTGACATTGAAGGTTCAGAAGGAGGATTCAATATTCCAAAAATAAAAATGCCATCAATTTCCATGAAAGGTCCCAAGGTTGAAGGTGTTGATGTGGATGTCAAGTTACCAAAAGCGGATATTGATATCAAAACACCAGAAGTTGACATTGAAGGCCCCGCCCTTGATATTGAAGGTCCTGAAGGCAAGATCAAAGGACCAAAATTCAAGATGCCAAAAATTTCTGGTCCAGACATTAAGATTCCTGACTTTGACATGAAATTGAAAGGGCCCAAAGTTGAAGGAGATCTCCAAGGTCCAAAAATTGACGTTAAATGTCCTGAAGTTGATGTGGAAGGACCAGAAGGTGGATTTAAGATGCCCAAGTTTAAAAAGCCTACATTTGGTTTCAAAGGGCCTCACATAGAGGGTCCTGATATTGACATAAACCTGCCCAAAGCCGACATTGATGTAAAGGGGCCAGATGTTGACATACAAGGCCCTGACCTTGAGATTGAAGGTCCTGAGGGTAAAGCCAAAGGACCAAAATTCAAGATGCCAAAAATATCTGGTCCAAACATTAAACTGCCTGACTTTGATATGAAATTCAAAGGGCCAAAAGGTGAGGGTGATCTGAAAGGACCAGAAATTGATGTTGAATGTCCAGATGTTGATGTGGAAGGTCCAGAAGGCGGAATTAAGATGCCAAAGTTGAAAATGCCTAAATTTAATGTCAAAGTGCCAAACACTGAGGGGCCTGATGTTGATATTAACCTTCCCAAAGCTGACATTGACATCAAAGCACCTAAGTTTGATGTACAGAGTCCTGACATGGATATTGAAGCACCAGATGTTAAGGTCAAGGGGCCGAAATTCAAGATGCCATCCCTTCCAAGTCCTAAAATGTCTTTGCCAGATGTGGACCTCAATCTGAAAAGTCCAAAATTGAAAGGAGATGTGGATGTTTCTGTGCCCAAGATTGAGGGGGAAATCAACATTCCAAAAGTGGATATTGAAGGTCCAGATCTTGCTCTTGAAGGAACAGAATCTGGATTTAAAATACCAAGGTTTAAATTTCCTAAATTTGGAAGTCGAGGACCAAAACTGGAAGGTGCTGATGTAGACATCAATCTACCCAAGTCAGAAATAAATGTAAAAGGGACAAAGGTTGACATTCATAGTCCTGACATTGATTTTGAAGGACCAGAGGGCAAAGTTAAAGGAACGAAGTTCAAGTTACCATCCTTGTCAACCTCAAAAATCAGTATGCCAGATGTTGATCTCAACTTCAAAGGGCCAAAGGTAAAGGGTGATGTGGAGCTATCTGGTCCAAAGTTAGAAGGGGAAATCAAAGGGCCCAAACTTGACATTCAAGGGCCTGAAATAGATGTGAAGAGTCCTGAAGGAGGCTTTAAACTGCCCAAATTCAAACTGCCAAAATTTGGTTTCAAAGGTCCCAAAGTTGAAACTTCTGATGCAAATGTGAATTTTCCGAAAGGAGATGTTAATTTTGATATTAAAGGGCCAGATTTTGGCATTGAAGGACCTGACGTTGACATTGAAGGACCTGAGGGCAAACTCAAAGGACCAAAATTCAAAATGCCAAAAATATCTGGCCCCAACATTAAAATGCCTGATTTGGACATGAAACTTAAAGGGCCAAATGTAGAGGGAGATGTCAATTTACCCAAAGCTGATTTTAATATCAAAGGGCCAAATGTTGACATAGAACATCCTACTGGAGATATTGAAGGGCCAGATATAAAGGTTAAAGGCCCTAAATTTAAGATGCCATCCCTGCCAAGCCCTAAAATATCACTACCAGATGTGGACTTCAATTTGAAAAGTCCAAAATTGAAAGGCGATATGGATGTGACTGAGCCCAAGATTGAGGGGGAAATTAATCTTCCAAAAGTCGACATTGAAGGCCCCACCCTTGATATTGAAGGGCCTGAAGGCAAGATCAAAGGACCAAAATTCAAGATGCCAAAAATTTCTGGTCCAGACATCAAAATGCCTGACTTTGACATGAAATTGAAAGGGCCCAAAGTTGAAGGAGATCTCAAATGTCCAGAAATTGACGTTAAATGTCCTGAAGTTGATGTGGAAGGACCGGGCGGTGGATTTAAGATGCCAAAGTTTAAAAAACCTACATTTGGTTTCAAAGGGCCTCACATAGAGGGTCCTGATATTGACATTAACCTGCCCAAAGCTGACATTGATGTTAAGGGGCCAGACGCTGACATTCAAGGCCCTGACCTTGAGATTGAAGGTCCTGAGGGTAAAGTCAAAGGACCAAAATTCAAGATGCCAAAAATATCTGGTCCAAACATTAAACTGCCTGACTTTGATATGAAATTGAAAGGGCCGAAAGTTGAGGGTGAGCTGACAGGACCAGAAATTGACGTTGAAGGTCCAGATGTTGATGTGGAAGGTCCAGAAGGTGGATTTCAGATGCCAAAGTTGAAAATGCCTAAATTTAATGTCAAAGCGCCAAACATTGAGGGCCCTGACATTGATATCAACCTTCCAAAAGCTGACATTGACTTAAAACCACCTAAGTTACATGTAGGAAGTCCTGACCTGGATATAGAAGCACCAGACATTAAGGTTAAGGGACCAAAATTCAAGATACCATCGCTGCCAAGTCCTAAAATGTCATTTCCAGATGTGGACCTCAATTTGAAAAAGTCCAAAATTGAAAGGAGATGTGGATGTTTCCGTGCCCAAGATTGAGGGGGAAATCAATGCTCCAAAAATAGACATTGAAGTTCCAGATGTTGATATTGAAGGTCCCAAAGGAGGATTCAAGATGCCAAAAATAAAAATGCCATCAATTTCAGGGAAAGGTCCGAACATTGAAGGTGTTGATGTGGATGTCAAGTTACCAAAAGCTGATATTGATATCAAAACACCAGAAGTTGACATTGAAGGGCCCACCCTTGATATTGAAGGTCCTGAAGGCAAGGTCAAAGGACCAAAATTCAAGATGCCAAAAATATCTGGTCCAGACATCAAAATGCCAGACTTTGACATGAAATTGAAAGGGCCCAAGGTTGAAGGAGATCTCAAAGGTCCAGAAATTGATGTTCAATGTCCTGAAGTTGATGTGGAGGGAACAGAAGGTGGATTTAAACTGCCCAAGTTTAAACTGCCTAAATTTGGTTTCAAAGGGCCTCACATAGAGGGTCCTGATATTGACATTAACCTGCCCAAAGCTGACATTGATGTAAAGGGGCCAGACGTTGACATACAAGGCCCTGACCTTGAGATTGAAGGTCCTGAGGGTAAAGTTAAAGGACCAAGATTCAAGATGCCAAAAATATCTGGTCCAAACATTAAACTGCCTGACTTTGATATGAAATTGAAAGGCCCGAAAGTTGAGGGTGAGCTGACAGGACCAGAAATTGACGTTGAAGGTCCAGATGTTGATGTGGAAGGTCCAGAAGGTGGATTTCAGATGCCAAAGTTGAAAATGCCTAAATTTAATGTCAAAGCGCCAAACATTGAGGGCCCTGACATTGATATTAACCTTCCAAAAGCTGACATTGACTTAAAACCACCTAAGTTACATGTAGGAAGTCCTGACCTGGATATAGAAGCACCAGACATTAAGGTTAAGGGACCAAAATTCAAGATACCATCGCTGCCAAGTCCTAAAATGTCATTTCCAGATGTGGACCTCAATTTGAAAAGTCCAAAATTGAAAGGAGATGTGGATGTTTCCGTGCCCAAGATTGAGGGGGAAATCAATGCTCCAAAAATAGACATTGAAGTTCCAGATGTTGATATTGAAGGTCCCAAAGGAGGATTCAAGATGCCAAAAATAAAAATGCCATCAATTTCAGGGAAAGGTCCGAACATTGAAGGTGTTGATGTGGATGTCAAGTTACCAAAAGCTGATATTGATATCAAAACACCAGAAGTTGACATTGAAGGGCCCACCCTTGATATTGAAGGTCCTGAAGGCAAGGTCAAAGGACCAAAATTCAAGATGCCAAAAATATCTGGTCCAGACATCAAAATGCCAGACTTTGACATGAAATTGAAAGGGCCCAAGGTTGAAGGAGATCTCAAAGGTCCAGAAATTGATGTTCAATGTCCTGAAGTTGATGTGGAGGAACAGAAGGTGGATTTAAACTGCCCAAGTTTAAACTGCCTAAATTTGGTTTCAAAGGGCATCACATAGAGGGTCCTGATATTGACATTAACCTGCCCAAAGCTGACATTGATGTAAAGGGGCCAGACGTTGACATACAAGGCCCTGACCTTGAGATTGAAGGTCCTGAGGGTAAAGTTAAAGGACCAAGATTCAAGATGCCAAAAATATCTGGTCCAAACATTAAACTGCCTGACTTTGATATGAAATTGAAAGGGCGAAAGTTGAGGGTGAGCTGACAGGACCAGAAATTGACGTTGAAGGTCCAGATGTTGATGTGGAAGGTCCAGAAGGTGGATTTCAGATGCCAAAGTTGAAAATGCCTAAATTTAATGTCAAAGCGCCAAACATTGAGGGCCCTGACATTGATATTAACCTTCCAAAAGCTGACATTGACTTAAAACCACCTAAGTTACATGTAGGAAGTCCTGACCTGGATATAGAAGCACCAGACATTAAGGTTAAGGGACCAAAATTCAAGATACCATCGCTGCCAAGTCCTAAAATGT
This sequence comes from Gymnothorax javanicus, assembly GCA_029692085.1. Classification (NCBI taxonomy): domain Eukaryota; kingdom Metazoa; phylum Chordata; class Actinopteri; order Anguilliformes; family Muraenidae; genus Gymnothorax; species Gymnothorax javanicus. The sequence goes on along the minus strand of CM056204.1, from coordinate 27,734,561 downwards.
CATTTCCGGATGTGGACCTCAATTTGAAAAGTCCAAAATTGAAAGGAGATGTGGATGTTTCCGTGCCCAAGATTGAGGGGGAAATAAATGCTCCAAAAATAGACATTGAAGTTCCAGATGTTGATATTGAAGGTCCCAAAGGAGGATTCAAGATGCCAAAAATAAAAATGCCATCAATTTCAGGTAAAGGTCCAAACATTGAAGGTGTTGATGTGGATGTCAAGTTACCAAAAGCTGATATTGATATCAAAACACCAGAAGTTGACATTGAAGGGCCCACCCTTGATATTGAAGGTCCTGAAGGCAAGGTCAAAGGACCAAAATTCAAGATGCCAAAAATATCTGGTCCAGACATCAAAATGCCAGACTTTGACATGAAATTGAAAGGGCCCAAGGTTGAAGGAGATCTCAAAGGTCCAGAAATTGATGTTAAATGTCCTGAAGTTGATGTGGAGGGAACAGAAGGTGGATTTAAACTGCCCAAGTTTAAACTGCCTAAATTTGGTTTCAAAGGGCCTCACATAGAGGGTCCTGATATTGACATTAACCTGCCCAAAGCTGACATTGATGTAAAGGGGCCAGGCGTTGACATACAAGGCCCTGACCTTGAGATTGAAGGTCCTGAGGGTAAAGTTAAAGGACCAAGATTCAAGATGCCAAAAATATCTGGTCCAAACATTAAACTGCCTGACTTTGATATGAAATTGAAAGGGCGAAAGTTGAGGGTGAGCTGACAGGACCAGAAATTGACGTTGAAGGTCCAGATGTTGATGTGGAAGGTCCAGAAGGTGGATTTCAGATGCCAAAGTTGAAAATGCCTAAATTTAATGTCAAAGCGCCAAACATTGAGGGCCCTGACGTTGATATTAACCTTCCAAAAGCTGACATTGACTTAAAACCACCTAAGTTACATGTAGGAAGTCCTGACCTGGATATAGAAGCACCAGACATTAAGGTTAAGGGACCAAAATTCAAGATACCATCGCTGCCAAGTCCTAAAATGTCATTTCCAGATGTGGACCTCAATTTGAAAAGTCCAAAATTGAAAGGAGATGTGGATGTTTCCGTGCCCAAGATTGAGGGGGAAGTCAATGCTCCAAAAATAGACATTGAAGTTCCAGATGTTGATATTGAAGGTCCCAAAGGAGGATTCAAGATGCCAAAAATAAAAATGCCATCAATTTCAGGGAAAGGTCCGAACATTGAAGGTGTTGATGTGGATGTCAAGTTACCAAAAGCTGATATTGATATCAAAACACCAGAAGTTGACATTGAAGGGCCCACCCTTGATATTGAAGGTCCTGAAGGCAAGGTCAAAGGACCAAAATTCAAGATGCCAAAAATATCTGGTCCAGACATCAAAATGCCAGACTTTGACATGAAATTGAAAGGGCCCAAGGTTGAAGGAGATCTCAAAGGTCCAGAAATTGATGTTAAATGTCCTGAAGTTGATGTGGGAGGAACAGAAGGTGGATTTAAACTGCCCAAGTTTAAACTGCCTAAATTTGGTTTCAAAGGGCCTCACATAGAGGGTCCTGATATTGACATTAACCTGCCCAAAGCTGACATTGATGTAAAGGGGCCAGACGTTGACATACAAGGCCCTGACCTTGAGATTGAAGGTCCTGAGGGTAAAGTTAAAGGACCAAGATTCAAGATGCCAAAAATATCTGGTCCAAACATTAAACTGCCTGACTTTGATATGAAATTGAAAGGGCCGAAAGTTGAGGGTGAGCTGACAGGACCAGAAATTGACGTTGAAGGTCCAGATGTTGATGTGGAAGGTCCAGAAGGTGGATTTCAGATGCCAAAGTTGAAAATGCCTAAATTTAATGTCAAAGCGCCAAACATTGAGGGCCCTGACGTTGATATTAACCTTCCAAAAGCTGACATTGACTTAAAACCACCTAAGTTACATGTAGGAAGTCCTGACCTGGATATAGAAGCACCAGACATTAAGGTTAAGGGACCAAAATTCAAGATACCATCGCTGCCAAGTCCTAAAATGTCATTTCCAGATGTGGACCTTAATTTGAAAAGTCCAAAATTGAAAGGAGATGTGGATGTTTCCGTGCCCAAGATTGAGGGGGAAATCAATGCTCCAAAAATAGACATTGAAGTTCCAGATGTTGATATTGAAGGTCCCAAAGGAGGATTCAAGATGCCAAAAATAAAAATGCCATCAATTTCAGGGAAAGGTCCGAACATTGAAGGTGTTGATGTGAATGTCAAGTTACCAAAAGCTGATATTGATATCAAAACACCAGAAGTTGACATTGAAGGGCCCACCCTTGATATTGAAGGTCCTGAAGGCAAGGTCAAAGGACCAAAATTCAAGATGCCAAAAATATCTGGTCCAGACATCAAAATGCCAGACTTTGACATGAAATTGAAAGGGCCCAAGGTTGAAGGAGATCTCAAAGGTCCAGAAATTGATGTTAAATGTCCTGAAGTTGATGTGGAGGGAACAGAAGGTGGATTTAAACTGCCCAAGTTTAAACTGCCTAAATTTGGTTTCAAAGGGCCTCATGTAGAGGGTCCTGATATTGACATTAACCTGCCCAAAGCTGACATTGATGTAAAGGGGCCAGACGTTGACATACAAGGCCCTGACCTTGAGATTGAAGGTCCTGAGGGTAAAGTTAAAGGACCAAGATTCAAGATGCCAAAAATATCTGGTCCAAACATTAAACTGCCTGACTTTGATATGAAATTGAAAGGGCCGAAAGTTGAAGGTGAGCTGACAGGACCAGAAATTGACGTTGAAGGTCCAGATGTTGATGTGGAAGGTCCAGAAGGTGGATTTCAGATGCCAAAGTTGAAAATGCCTAAATTTAATGTCAAAGCGCCAAACATTGAGGGCCCTGACGTTGATATTAACCTTCCAAAAGCTGACATTGACTTAAAACCACCTAAGTTACATGTAGGAAGTCCTGACCTGGATATAGAAGCACCAGACATTAAGGTTAAGGGATCAAAATTCAAGATACCATCGCTGCCAAGTCCTAAAATGTCATTTCCAGATGTGGACCTCAATTTGAAAAGTCCAAAATTGAAAGGAGATGTGGATGTTTCCGTGCCCAAGATTGAGGGGGAAATCAATGCTCCAAAAATAGACATTGAAGTTCCAGATGTTGATATTGAAGGTCCCAAAGGAGGATTCAAGATGCCAAAAATAAAAATGCCATCAATTTCAGGGAAAGGTCCGAACGTTGAAGGTGTTGATTTGGATGTAAAGTTACCAAAAGCTGATATTGATATCAAAACACCAGGAGTTGACATTGAAGGGCCCACCCTTGATATTGAAGGTCCTGAAGGCAAGGTCAAAGGACCAAAATTCAAGATGCCAAAAATATCTGGTCCAGACATCAAAATGCCAGACTTTGACATGAAATTGAAAGGGCCCAAGGTTGAAGGAAATCTCAAAGGTCCAGAAATTGATGTTAAATGTCCTGAAGTTGATGTGGAGGGAACAGAAGGTGGATTTAAACTGCCCAAGTTTAAACTGCCTAAATTTGGTTTCAAAGGGCATCACATAGAGGGTCCTGATATTGACATTAACCTGCCCAAAGCTGACATTGATGTAAAGGGGCCAGACGTTGACATACAAGGCCCTGACCTTGAGATTGAAGGTCCTGAGGGTAAAGTTAAAGGACCAAGATTCAAGATGCCAAAAATATCTGGTCCAAACATTAAACTGCCTGACTTTGATATGAAATTGAAAGGGCCGAAAGTTGAGGGTGAGCTGACAGGACCAGAAATTGACGTTGAAGGTCCAGATGTTGATGTGGAAGGTCCAGAAGGTGGATTTCAGATGCCAAAGTTGAAAATGCCTAAATTTAATGTCAAAGCGCCAAACATTGAGGGCCCTGACGTTGATATTAACCTTCCAAAAGCTGACATTGACTTAAAACCACCTAAGTTACATGTAGGAAGTCCTGACCTGGATATAGAAGCACCAGACATTAAGGTCAAGGGGGCAAAATTCAAGATACCATCGCTGCCAAGTCCTAAAATGTCATTTCCAGATGTGGACCTCAATTTGAAAAGTCCAAATTTGAAAGGAGATGTGGATGTTTCCGTGCCCAAGATTGAGGGGCAAATCAATGCTCCAAAAATAGACATTGAAGTTCCAGATGTTGATATTGAAGGTCCCAAAGGAGGATTCAAGATGCCAAAAATAAAAATGCCAAAAAAAGCTGATATTGATATCAAAACACCAGAGGTTGACATTGAAGGCCCCGCCCTTGATATTGAAGGTCCTGAAGGCAAGATCAAAGGACCGAAATTTAAGATGCCAAAAATTTCTGGTCCAGACATTAAGATGCCTGACTTTGACATGAAATTCAAAGGGCCCAAAGTTGAAGGAGATCTCAAAGGTCCAGAAGTTGACGTTAAATGTCCTGAAGTTGATGTGGAAGGACCAGAAGGTGGATTTAAGATGCCCAAGTTCAAAAAGCCTACATTTGGTTTCAAAGGGCCTCACCTTGAGGGTCCTGATATTGATATTAACCTGCCCAAAGCTGACATTGATGTAAAGGGGCCAGACGTTGACATACAAGGCCCCGCCCTTGATATTGAAGGTCCTGAGGGCAAGATCAAAGGACCGAAATTCAAGATGCCAAATATTTCTGGTCCAGACATTAAGATGCCTGACTTTGACATGAAATTCAAAGGACCCAAAGTTGAAGGAGATCTCAAAGGTCCAGAAATTGACGTAAAATGTCCTGAAGTCGATGTGGAAGGACCAGAAGGTGGATTTAAGATGCCCAAGTTTAAAAAGCCTACATTTGGTTTCAAAGGGCCTCACATTGAGGGTCCTGATATTGATATTAACCTGCCCAAAGCTGACATTGATGTAAAGGGGCCAGACGTTGACATCCAAGGCCCCGCCCTTGATATTGAAGGTCCTGAGGGCAAGATCAAAGGACCGAAATTCAAGATGCCAAAAATTTCTGGTCCAGACATTAAGATGCCTGACTTTGACATGAAATTCAAAGGGCCCAAAGTTGAAGGAGATCTCAAAGGTCCAGAAATTGACGTAAAATGTCCTGAATTCGATGTGGAAGGACCAGAAAGTGGATTTAAGATGCCCAAGTTTAAAAAGCCTACATTTGGTTTCAAAGGGCCTCACATAGAGGCTCCTGATATTGACATTAACCTGCCCAAAGGTGACATTGATGTAAAGGGGCCAGAGGTTGACATACATGGCCCTGCCCTTGATATTGAAGGTCCTGAGGGTAAAATTAAAGGGCCAAATTTCAAGATGCCAAAAATATCTGGTCCCAGCATCACAATGCCTGACATGAATCTTAACCTGAAAGGACCCAAATTAGAAGGTGACCTAAAACAGCCAACTGTGGATCTCGAAGTACCCAATGTCAACATTGAATGTCCAGACCTTGATATGAAAGGTGATGGGAAACTGAGTATGCCTAATATTGATGTTACTGGTCCAAAATTCAAAATGGATAAGCCAGAGATACATTTTCCGAAGTTTAAAGGGCCCAAGTTTGGAATCAAGTCCCCTAACATAGAAGGGTCAGAAGTTGAGCTTCCTTCTTCTGAGCTTAGTGTTGGGGCACCCAGTGCTGACTTCCAAGCTCCTGATCTCAGCTTTGAAGGTGCAGATGCAAATATTAAAATTCCAAAAATTAAGATGCCAAAATTCCACTTGAGTGGTAAGAGTCCAAAAGCAGATTCCACATTACCTGCTGCTGATGTAAATCTTGAAAGCCCTGATATTGACATTAATCTTAGAGGGAAAAAGGGTAAGTTTAAAATGCCTAAAATGAAAGGGAAGGTTAAAACGCCTGATGTCAGGATTGACACCAATTCGCCTGACTTTGATCCAGATGTTGATTCAGCTGAGCTCCATCTGAAAGGCCCCAAGGTTAAGAAACCCTTGTTTGGGAAACTGCATTTCCCTGACGTTGAGCTTGATATAAAATCACCTAAGATTAAAGGGGATGGCTCTCCCTCTGGCACTTTAAAGACCACCGATATGCACCTCCCATCTGCTAGCCTTAAAGCTGATGTAAAAGGTACTGATATTGACCTCCCAGATGCAAATTTGGAGGGTCCAGATGTGAAAATGAAAAAACCCAAAATCAAATTACCTAAGGTTAATATTTCAGGGCCAAAACTCAAGACCCCTGAATTTGACCTGAGGGATCCAGAGCTAGATGCTCCTGATGTTAAAGCCAACTTGGACTTGTCAGGAATCGGCATTAAAGATCCAAATACAATGGGAAAGGTCAGTTTTGATGCACCTGACATTAGCTTTGAAGTACCTGGAGGAGAGTTACAGGGTTCTGGTCCTGATATAAGTTTGAAGGCACCGGTGATCAAGGGAGGCTCCGATCTCTCTGCAGACTTACAGGGACCAAAGGTTGATGTGGAAGGACCTGACATTCTCGGAGCTGAAGGAAGTCTTAAGGGCCCAGGATTCAAGATGCCCTCCTTGGATGTTAAAGCACCACACATATCTCTTCCAGGTTTCAATTTGAAGGGTCCCAAAATCACGGGTGATGTCTCTGGAGATATTACAGGACCCGCAGTTGATGCAGGGGGTCCCGGTGTTGACCTGGAAGGCCCAGAGGGTAGCATTAAAGGTCCAGGATTGAAGATGCCATCACTCAACGTTAATGCACCCAAGATAACTCTCCCAGATTTAAACCTGAACCTCAAAGGAGATTTAAATGCTCCACACGCCGATATTGCAGGGCCAAATACAGACATTAAAGGGCCTGATGGAAAAATCCAGGGTTCTAGTTTTCAAATGCCCTCCCTTGATATAAAAACACCAAAGATATCTCTTCCTGATGTTGAACTTGAAGGGCCAAAGATAAAAGGAAATTTGGACATTTCTGGAGATAAAGATATTGAGTGTCCTGATGTTGAAATTGAAGGAGATGGCAAAATGAAAATGCCAAAAGTGGGGTTTAAAGGCCCTACTATTCAGGGTTCAGATTTGGAAATGAATGTCCCTGCAGCTGATATCAATGTTAAAGGGCCAAAATTTGGTATTGAAAGTCCACAGCTAGAAGTTGAAGGACCTGATGGCAAAGTTGAGGGACCCAAAGTAAGTATACCATCCATATCTGGTCCGAAGATATCATTGCCTGATTTGGACTTCAATGTAAAAGGTCCAAAAGTAAAGGGAGAAATGGACGTTGACATTAAAAAATCAAAAGTGGACATTGAAGGACCAAAACTGGAAGCTGAAGGCCAAATCAAAGTGCCAAAAGGTGACATAAAGGAAGGTTCTGTTGCCATGGAATACCCAGAGGGCAAGGTTACCTTTCCCAAGATGAAGTTTCCAAGGTTTGGTGTTTCTATGCCTCAAATGGAAGGTCCTGAGATTGGTGTAGACATTGGAACAAGAGGGGCATCTGGCATCAACATCCAAAGCCCTTCAGCTAGTGGAGATGTCAGTTTGCAGGACCATGATATACATAGCCCTGAGGTAAAGACAAGTGGGGGAGCAAAAGCCAAAGTAAAGATGCCTAAATTCTTCAGCAAGTCAAAAAGCAAGGGAAGCAGTGCAAGTGATCTGAGTTTTCATGTGCCTGATGTGGAGTTTTCACAAGAAACAGGTGTAAAAAGTGCCAAAGGACTGAGTGTTAGCTCTGGAGAACTGCTTAGCGGTAAGATTGAGGGCAGTGCTGGATTACATGTCTCACCTAAGAGCAAGTCTGCCTCACTCGATTTGTTAAAGAAATCAAGACATCGTTCCTCCTCACTGAGTGATGAGGGAGGTTTAGCATCGTCCTCGTCCCCTTCTGGGCACTTGCAAGCTGAGGGTGGAGACATGTCCCTGGATGCGGGGGGAATCAAGGTCAAAGGAAAGAAGGGAAAGTTGAAGTTTGGCACTTTTGGTGGCTTTGGTTCCAAGTCCAAAGGCTCCTATGAAGTGACTTTTGGTGAAGAGAGTGAAGAAAGAATAGAAGGAAGTGGTGTTTCTCTCCCATCTAAGAAGTCCAGAATCTCCTCATCCTCCAGCAGTGATAGTGGGACAAAATTGGGCTTCCGATTCCCACGTGTTGAATTAGCAGTGTCACCGAAAAAGTAATTTAGTGCGGCACTTTGTGTCTGGTTCCACCACCCCTAACACTTATATTCCATTAGCTATCTTTTGAATTCCCATCATTATTATATCTGATATTTTACGTTTGGGCAAAAAAAATCAGGCTAATTTTTCCAGTGTATCTCCAGTACAACATTCATGCACTTCTACATTAATAACCAGAAAACTTGCTGATTGTCTCTCATTTATCACCCAACTATTTTCATTAACTAATCACACTGGAGGTTTTTTGGTCTAGAAAGTCAACCGTTTAACTGTAAATAGGACATAAATCAGTTTGTATTTTTTTAAACCATTTTTGTACATAATTTTATTTTATTGAACAAACCCATTTTAACTGTTTTCTTCCCTTTAAATAAAATGTTTTCTATTCCAATGTCCACAGGAAATTAAATGTTTACTTCAGATTGTCTCAGCCCTTTTCAAAATATTAGCTGTGCTATTTTTGTATCTTTGAAATGCAAGAACGAAACTGGTCTGTATCACATAAAAAGCAATTGTGTGGTTTGAATTGTTCTTTTCATGGATTTGTGTTCATAAACATACATAAATGCCAGAGCATCATCACTTTTGATGAATTAACAATATAATTTGTCTTTATTTTGGAGCTTAAATAATGTAATCATGCTGCAGAATGTACACTTTTATACAGTTGAATTTTGCATTTTCTATTACAGTCACAATAATGATACCTGAAGTGACCATAATTGAAAACCGAATGACGTATGTTTGTACAAACTAATGAACTGCTGTTAGGACTTTAGTTGCACGAGAACACTGCCCATATTTCAGGGCTGATGGCTGCTTTATAATTCAATTACATGGGTAAACAAACAGGAACAGAATAAGATAACAAATTCAATGTGGATTTTGGTCTTCAATATGGAGAATCAGGTGGCAGTGTCCTAGTGTGACATTTAGGTGGCTCCTATGGTCATTTGCAAAAAAATGGTATTTTCTTGTTTTGTTTTCTATGACGTTTCATGAGGAAATAAAGTACATATTAAGAATAAATACTATATTCTCTAATGTTGATTTCAATCGACGGCAAATTATAGCTCCCATGGTGTCAAATGTCTTCTGAGAAATCATACAATGTGATGAAATACAGCCTTAGAGCCTGTAATGCATTGACATAGCTGTGGTCTGTAAAGACTGAGAGCCGATTCATAACTGCTCCTCTATTCCCTCTGAAACTTCACCAGCCTTGTAGTGAATCTCTCTCCCTCTCTCTCGCTTTCTCTCTCAAAAGGCTGTGGTGGATTTATTGGTGAGAGCAGTGGAAAATGTCAGCTGAGATGCTGTATAGTCATGCCACTTGTATGTAGAATGATTTAAAGTTATATTACTCCCTGCAAGTTAGTGTTTTCACTTGGGGAGAATCATATGTAATTTGTATATTTTCCTCATTTCTCAATAACAACTAATTAATTTCATTTAGAAACATTGGGATGTGGAAATGTTTTTGTTTGGCTTGTCTTTTTTTCCTTTTAAATGACTCCGCTACAAAAGAAATTACAAATAAATTGTTAATCTCATTCTGCTAGTTTCGTGCATCTTTTTTCTTTAGATGTGGTCTTTTATTGTGCATCATTTTAGCCACTTCGGTTACAAATGTACCTGCCTAAAACTGCAAAAAAAAAAAAAAAAAAAAAAAAAAAAACATGGGTTTGATGTATCAGGTAGCTGGCTAGATAGTCAGTAATAGTTTTTGTCAGCAATTGTTACCTTAGTGGCTGCCAATGTTCCTTTTGCTTTTTCCAATGTTATGCAATCCTCCGATCAAATGCAGTAGCACTGTACCATTCCATGTTCCTTGGGAACAAAACATAGATTCACCTTTGCGTCGTTAGCAGGTAAAAAATAGCAAGCCACAAAAATGCACAGCCCAGTGCCTGCTGCCAAAAAAAAAAAAAAAAGCAGCAATGCAATTTTACAATTTGTGCCTTTAGGAAAAATCTTTAATTGTAAGAAAAATGCAAGGACATCAATCACATGGAAAATTGATGAAAACTGATGAAAATTGCATGGACTGGACGAATCATGAATTCCTCTTGCTCGCCTATTACAAATGAACTCGCTGCCTTTTTGTGATTCGATCACTCTTGAAAGATCCTCAGTTAAGGGATGTAAGTTCACAGTGACTTGATATAGTAATTATTTTTGCGATTAGCTGGATTCCACTTTCATAAAAGTTTACTTCAGGATAATGCTTCAGCTCAGCCTCTGATTACATAGCCTCATATAGTATCTCTATGAGAATAGACCTAATGGCATTTTTAGCACATTTCAATATACTGGGTGGAACAAAATTTGTTTTTTTATGCATCTGTGTTGTTGAAAGCTCTATTGAACACGTTATGTTATGGTGCAAAGTATTTGAATACATTAATAAAGTAATTTGTTTAGGGTTGTTAAAATAATTTATAATCATACTAGTGTTGTTGAAAGCAATGGAGTGTAGCCTGACAGAGAAAGTTGCACTGAAACCAAAATCATTTAGCTGGTAGGCTACCTCTTGATAAATTTGTGGTGAATGATTCGACGTTTTTACTGACCCTTTCATCACTTACTGTGATGCTCCGCACATTGCGCTGTGCTTTCCTTCAGTTTTTTATTGATTATGTCACATGTTGAAACCTAATTGATAAAAAACTGAAGGAGCACGTTTCTTAACTGGACACTGGTGATAAATCATCTATCTCCTCATGCCGCCTCTTCTTCGCGATAATATCACCACTAAGGTTGACTGTGGAGTACATGCGGAGTTTGTCCTGTGAAGGAGAAAGTCCACGGATTCAGTCTTCATATTGCTCCTGAACCCAACAAGGTCTTTCTTTTCTGTCTACAGATAGTTAAAGGGGACCTATTATGCTGATCCTTCTTTTAATACATATTAGTAATGTTATAATGTTAATTGTCCATACTCAACCTCTAAAAAGTTTCTAAACATAAGATACAGAGGTTTTGTCTTAATCCAAGAACGTGATTTCGTGAACGTGATTTCCTCTCTGAACAGCTCCTCCCGAGATCTTCGCGAGATCTGGGCAAAACCTAATGTCAGGTTGTGCCGTCCAATTAGTCCAGACTTAGCCAGAGCCAATCACAGCGCTGGACCTGCCCACACCGGAAACTATTCTAGCAGGCACTAACAACGGCAGATCATACTATGCCTTAGTAGCGTCTACACTTTTGGAAATACAAAAGAAGAACCACAGATCATTTGAGGTGCAGTTTTGTCAGTATCTCTCCCAAAGCTGCTTGTCCATTTACTTTTGGATGCGAAGAAAAACAACTATTTATCTTCCAAAAGAGGATGCCACTAGAAATCAGTGCGTAGCTTTTTTTGTTTGCTGGCAGCAAACAGCCACGGCCAAAGGGAACGTTAGCTGTTTGTGCTCAGCATTTCACCAAAGACAGCTTTGTTAATAAAGGATAATTCGACACAGGATAAGCGTTTCAGCTGCTTCTCAAACCTGAAGCAGTTGCATCGATCAAGCGCTCGGAGCCACACGCTGTAACGATATAACAGCAAATAATGTAAGTGAAGCTAACATGTTACGGGTGGCTAGCAGGACCGCTAGCGATAGTTAGCACTAACAACTGGCCTCAAACACAGGCTTTGTAAAATATCTGAAGATAAAGCCTGTATTGGTCGCGACTGTCCGTGACTCACAGACACAGAAGCTGTAAGTTGCTTTTACTGCATAAGCCAACCTGACGTGATAGCCAGTTGATTGTGGCTGTAGCACAGCGGCTAACGTAGCCAAGTTACTGTTGCTAATGTTTGTGTCCTAAATATGCAAGAGTAATATCAGGGGAAATTCTACAGAAGGTGTGTGAACATAAACCTCATTTGAAGCTAACTTTTTATATTTGTTTGTAATTTGGATGCTTGGTACAACTGTCCACGGTAACGGAACTTGCAGTCTGTAAAACCTCTATTGCAAGGGTTTGTCTCTGTGGTTATGACCGCTCACTTACCAGCTACTGCATGTTAGTTTGCATGCCGCCATGCTAATTAAAAATGCTCCTGGTTAACTTACAGGCAGTAATTCTGATCGGTATGCTTGTGTTACTTCAATAAGCATCAGTGTGGCAGTTTCCGATTGTAGCCACTACAGTTGAAGCGGCTGCTCGTGATTGCTTCACTTATCCATGACCAGGATCAGCCGGATCCCTATCACAAATATCTGGACTAGCTCTCTGCCTCTACCGTGAAGGCAATGCGAAACGCAGAAGCTCTACCGTGTCTGGTATAATAAAGGATTTCTCTGCACTACCGTGACATAATTTCATCCCCCTTTAGAAATTATTGTGGGTACTAAAAAGGCGGAGATTAAATAGGTAATTCTTTCCTGTAGAAGTGATCGATTCGCTAGCTCCACATAAGCAACTTGTCCACGCTAACACAATTTACGGTCTGCAAAACCTGTATTATGTTCATAACATAACCGAGCTCTCTCGAGCTGTCGCGTACTATCCATAAAGCTGCTTTCACATCGGAAACAAATTTTTTGAGGGACAGATTAGCTACATTGAAATCTCAATGCAAAGACGCGAATACACGTTATGGGCACGTTAAGCAGCTTTCACACCAGACGCGAAACTAATTTTTCACGCGACAGATTAGCTACATTCAAAGTCAATGCAAAGACTCGAATACATGCGTTATGGGCATGTCAAGCCGCTTTCACACTGGACGCGAAACGAATTTTTCGCGCGACAGATTAGCTACATTAAAAGTCAATGCAAAGACACAAATACACGCGTTATGGGCGCGTTAAGCAGCTTTCACACCAGACGCGAAACGAATTTTTCGCGCGACAGATTAGCTACATTCAAAGTCAATGAAAAGACGCGAATACACGCGTTATGGGCGCGTTAAGCAGCTTTCACACCGGACGCCAAACAAATTTTTCGCACGAGAGATTACATTCAAAGTAAATGCAAAGAAAATGCATTGACTTTGAATATGATCTGTCGCACAAAAAATTTGTTTCACGTCCGGTGTGGAAGCAGCTTATCGCGCCCATTTTTTCTGAGAAAACGCTGGTCATTCCGACGCAATAAGTAACCATTACCACGGGCAATTTCCGAAAAGGCCGTTTAGCCTGGAGTTTCGCCCCTTCGTCATACACCAGCGCAGAAGCTGTTCGTTACTCCACGCTAACGACACACCACAGTTATGCACACGAACCAGCAGGTCCTTATATACACACCAATGCAGTCCATAAGCTGTTGGTCCATTTTTAGCTGCTCCTCACTGTCCATGTTTCCCTCTAAACTCAGACCCACCGGATTTCTACGGTCTCCGGTCTACACTTGGGTTTGTCGACCCGTTTTACAAATGTGTCTATATGGGGTTGATTCTAGCTTTCCCTCAATCCTAGCTATAGAGTAGAAACACCGGTGTACTCACCATAGTAGCTGGCGTTGGTAGACAGCAAATTCGAGTTGAGCTGCCAGACATTCAAACTGCATCCTCCGCTTTCGCCGTTGCGTTTATTAGAACAAGGTAATTTCATTACATCTTTACACATGTACTGCGTTTGATTGCGGGGTATGCCCGTCGATTCCTTCGGGAGACGCGTCTCAGTTTCACTCTGAAGAGGCGGACCCAGAAAACTGTGTTCTGCTGCCTCATCCTGCCTAGATCCGCCCTCCACAGAGCTGGCCAGTCAGAAGAAAGTGGGCACACGGGGAGAGGGGGCCATAGTGGAAAAGCCACCCCAATAGGCGTTTCAGGCAGAGACTACAATGGACTACAAATGAGGTCTTTTGAGGATGGCAGTATGAGCTAAATAAGGACCCTGTTTAGGACTTTGAACAATCAGGAGTACTCTAGGGGAGTCCAAGATCAAAATATAAACTTGGAAATGTAGCATAATACATAATTCCCTTTAAGGAATTCTCGACCAAACTTTGACAGTTTTCATTTCTCGTTGGGTGTCCCTGTTTGGCTTTTGGCGGCATCACTTGATAGTTCAAATTATAAAATTCTCAACTTCAGCAAATAGGCAAACAACAAAGCAGGATGAAGAAAATAAAGAAATTATTAATCTTTACAGAGGATCGAAAATAAACAATAAATGCAGTGATGGAGACAGATTTTCTTCTGGTCCAAACTTTCAACTATAATAGCGACTTTTGTGGCCCATGAAATGATTTTTTTATTGTGTTGCATCAGGGTATGTGATAAAGGGTCTTTAAGCTCAAGAGAAGAGACAGAGGCCTACCCAATAACTTGGACAACTGAGTGTAAAATGTGCCCATCATTACCGAATGACTTCACACATTATCTGCCTGACTTGGGTCCCCTCAAGTGGAGTCACATCAAGATAATCATTGGTACATGATCACTTAACGCACATATTGTGTATGTCAATTGATTGGTTGCATCATTTTGAAGTTTTCAACAGAGAATGGGCCTTGGTAAATACTTCAGACTAGCATCTTGGAAAATGCGAACGTAGAAGGGCTCGCAACTTTACTCAGTTCCAGATACTGGCTAGTGTGCATGTAATCACTCAAAAATGCAAATTGATCTCAGTAATGGGTTTCTTAAATTAGTCTAAAGTTATCTATTACAAAATGCTGTGCTAACCATAAAACAATAAATAAACAATATAAAAAATTGTTTTGTTAAAGTACGATGCCGGGCTTGTTTTCCGTGGTGTATATTGAAAAGTATATAATTCATTCTACCAGCGAATGCTTTGAATGGGTAAAAATGGCAAAACAAAAGAATTATAGCACAGAAAAGTTGCCATCCTACCACAACTCATTAGTCACACGGTGGGAGGCCATGTTGACAGGCTGCTGAGGAATTGAACAATCAGTGACCCACTTCTCTGCTGGTGTGTTAAGCTGAAAGGAAGGCCATGGAGACCGTGCAATAATGTAACTATCAGCAACTTCCAGATGTGGCAATAATATCCTTACTAAATTTGGATCAATGGAAAAAAAAGAAAGAAGCACAGAATAGTAAATTAGACATGACACAGTCCAATGTACATTAATACCTCTGTGATGTGTGGCTTTGTCCAATCCAAACACAGTCAATAGTCCAGTCTTAAGTGTTTATCACAGCTATTGTCACGTAATGAATAACACTGTTTCAAGAAAGAAATACACATATAAAGATGTTCAATAGACAGGATTGTGAACTGGCTAGCAAATGTGGCTATAATACATCTCAATTGGTTTTAACGTCCGCTGGACTAGAACTGAGCTGGTTTTGGGGGTGCGCAGAGGTGATTTGCAGCGGTCTGTGAAGGTTGTGGAAAGTTAACCCCTTTGCGCAGAAGCCAAATCTGGCTATTTATGCATTTCCTTATTTAAGGTTTTAAAATTCAAGACTGCAGCTTCACAGAGAGGAAGGAATGGCTAAACTGAGTCAAGACATTTGAACCATTTAGCATTCCATTGTATTTCAGTTTATTTTCATGATTTTGGTAGAGAAAAAGGGCTGCAAACATAAAAAAAAACTTCAGGTAAATTCAGCATTAAAGATGTAAAAAAAATAATACTGAGAACTGAAAAATGGCTGGGGGGTTAAAACTATACATCTCTGGGATCATAAACTCCTTTACCACAAGTGTCATTCATCTGAGCATTAAATTCTGAATTACCGACTCTCTTGGAGCCAAATAAGACCGCTATCCAGGTGGCTCCCCAAACTCTAAGATCCCTCAAAATGGCGCACTGTCGAATCATAAAATAATCATATATTTAGCACAAATCAACTTTTGACGGATGAAATTCAATATGAACTAATGATTTTCTAGTTGAATTTAGCATGAGTTTATTAAAATAGGTGCAGTTGGACATCAGTGTTCACCAGTAACCTCTCCAAACACAAAACATGCCTTTTCTCCATGATAAAGTTTAGAATTTTGTCCATTTTTGGGCTGGGCCGAGCAGCGGCCAGGCCCCTACAAATGCGAATGTGGCTGAGTACCTGAGTGACTGACTGACTGAGTGAGTGAGTGAGTGAGGTGAGTGAGTGATCAAGTTCAATGATTGGCTGGCCGGCGGGGAAGAAGTTCAGCGGTTGGTCGGCCGGCGGGGAAGAACTTAAACGATTGGTTGGTCGACGATTGGCTGGCCGGCGGGGAAGAAGTTCAGCGATTGGTCGGCCGGCGGGGAAGAACTTCAACGATTGGTTGGCAGACTACTGGCCTGTGAATTATAAATAGGCTACATGGGCGGCGGATGTCGGCATTGACGCTTTGCAGTAGGTACGGAATACTCTGCTGTTGGTGGATTTCGGAATTGAAACGGAGCACCTACTTTGCTGTTGCTGGATTTTGGATTTGACCGGAGTTCTTTGCCGTTGGTGGATTTTGGATTTGTCCCTAGAACGTAAGTGAAATTTTCACTTTGCTGACTTACGAATGTGTGCCTAGATGAAGTCAGACCATTCGAAATTCATGGCTTGAAAAAAGTTCACCCATTTAAAAACGGGGGCATTTCATGAGTTAAGTCACAGTACGTATTTGTTTAGTGCAGGGTTGGCCACCCCTGGTTTAGTGCTTCTGCGGTCCGCGATATTGCTCGAAAATTCAGTTAGCAAAGTCACAGTAGTGTTTGTTTAGGGCTTTTGCGGGTCCGCGATGTTGCTCGAAAATGAAGTTAAGCACCCAGTTTTATTCTCTTGCATGGGCATTTCATCATGAGTTAAGTTACAGTACTACGTGTCTGTTCGCAGCATCTACGTGTCCGAAACCGGTGTTGCTCAAATTAAGTTAGCTACCCAGTTTTATTCTCTTACATGGGCATTTCATCATGATTTAAGTTACAGTAGGCTACGGCGTTTGTTTGTTCGCAGTGTCCACGAGTCCGAAATCGGTGTTGCTCAAATTAAGTTAGCTACCCAGTTTTATTGTCTTGCATGAGGTTCATGGCTTGAAAAAAAAAAAAGTTAAAAGTGAATTATGAATTATTGAAAACCATCCGACTGTTGGACACGGAGACACCTCGAAGCAGTGTCTACCGAAAGTCGGACATGGTTTTAATATAACTTAGTGTCCGACAGTCTGATGGTTTCAATAGAAATCTTAATATAGCGGATGCATATGCTGCGCTCGCCCTAGCTACCATCCCGGTCTTTTAAAAAGTTCCATTCGATTTTTGATTATGAGCACAATCCGACCATTATTAGGCTAATCTTCTTTCACTCTAGATTGGTTCGGTTTGTTTCAGTCCTCCATGCTTATTTTCTTTGGCACCGGTTGTGAGATTCCATAAAGATAGAGGAGTGTAACAAATCGCACCAATCTAGCGTGAAATAATAACAACAATGGTCGGAATGTGTTTTTAATTTCCCTGTTCAATCTCGCAACCGATACGACAGTTAACAAGCATTTAGGACAGTATCGGTTGCGAGGTTGAATAGGGAAATTAAAAACACATTCCGACCTTTGTTAAGATTCTATTACGTTAGATTGGTCCGATGTGTTACATTCCTCCATCTCCCTATTGAATTTCGCAGCAGGTACCAGAATCATTTTCCTCAATCTTTCTATTGAATCTCGCAACCGATACGAGAGAAAACGGGAACAATGAAGGGATTTGGGATACATTATCTTACAGAGGTGTACATGTACTTCGTTAGAATACTGAAGTAGTTTTTTTTTTTTTTTTTTTTTTTTGAGTAGGCCTATTTGTACTTTACTTGAGTTTTTTTTCAACCGGGACTTTTACTTTTACTCTACCACATTTAAAAGATTAAAAAGTAGCCTATACTTTCACTTCGTTACTTTGACACTGGCCACTTCGTTTCTCGTTACACATTAAAATATGAATGTAATTCATCATTTAAGGATTATCTGGATTTGGCGTGTTCAAGAAGAACAACGGTGCTCGGCAAGGTATCTTGGCCGCTTTGTGCAGATGTGTTTGCCAACGGACATGGAGCTGCAAATTTATGCACGCAGTTACACTATTATATCACTAGATGGCACACCCGGATCAGTTATTGAATATTCACAAGCAAGCCGAGCTCTTAGAATATGGACGAGTTCACTCCAATACCTGTTTTTCAGGACTTGCCTTTATTGAACTCCTCAGCTAAGCCTGATGTGCAAACTGCGCAATATACTTGCCCATATCAGTTAAAAAAAAATCATAATAAAAATTCTATATATATATATATATATATATATATATATATATATATATATAGTATCCCAATTAGAAGTTCAGAATAAGCAGTTTTCTGAAGCAAAAATTCAACATGGTATTGATACCATGTAATTCTATTAACTACAGTCAATTATTTTGGTTTTTTAATCCGCCACTAAACTCGAAGAAGAAGAAATGTATAAAGGAGAGACTGCCAGTTTGTTTTTTAAATACTGTATCTTTTATTCACCTGAAAATTAATTAAAGAGCACAAGCAGAGAACAACGCGTGGTTGCTTTGCTTCTTTCTATGCGTGCTATGAAAAATACTTTGTACTTGCACTTTTGATACTTAATTATATTTTTTCACAAGATACTACTTAAGTAAATTTAATGTGAGCTACTTTAAGACTTTTACTGAAATCATTTTCTTATGGGTGACTTCAACTCTTACCAAAGTAACTTTCAGTAATGGTACTTTTACTCTTTCCTAACTTTTTCCCAGTACTTTATACTCCTTTGTTATCATATTAGCTATATGACAAAGTGCAATACTTGGTCAGGTTGTGACTGTCGCTTATGAAAATCGTTCATGCTTTCTTTCCTGAATTCTTGTATTTTACTGCATTTTTTTTAAAAACATTGCTTATATCATTTCTTTGACTGTCTACCATATTTGAGGTAAAATTGACCTAAATTGCTCACTTCGCAACACACTTTTTTCTTTATCCGCAGCGACTGAAATAAATACCGAACAATTCGCTATTTGGGGGCACTATAAAATTTCAAAACTTTCTTATTTCTCGGCCAATTCTCATGATCTTGGTGTCAACTACAAGGCCTTTTCGAGAGCTTTCAATAGCTAATCAATTCATTAAAATTAATTGCATTTCAATTTTTTTTATCACAGTTAACTATATTCAACCATCACCAATATCGAATAACGCTTTATGTAAACACACTTTCACACTCTCACTCTCCCACTCTCCTCACCCACTTTGTAAATAATTTATCAACTCCAGCTCATTACGAAACTTGCACTTCAAATAACAGAATGAGCTTTGCCTCATTTAGCACCCTTTTCTTGGGCGCACATTCTCATACAGCACTTGGCGGCCCAGCCATATACTAGGTTGCACCTAGTCTTGTTCTTCCCACAAGCTGCAAAAACCAGGACACATACTCATTAAAGGAACTGCTTATTTAATGGTCAGAACATTCACCCTGCAATGAAAAGCTAGTAGTTCCCACTTCCGAGCTCGCAACCTTATATAAACACATTCCAAACCTTATAAGGAAAAAGTATACCTCACTAACTCAGTAATGTCTGAAATATACCTTATTTTAACAGAACAGACATTCCACTATCAGGAAAAATCAAGGAATATTCTACCCTAGATTAATCAGAATCGTGCAATGAACGTACCAGGGGGTCTACCGAAGTGCTTGAGTTGTTGGTACATTAAACAAGCCAAAACTTCGGCATTCGATTTCTTTGAATACAGTATAAATTCCAAAACAAAAAGCCACATTGAGCAAAATGCTACTACAGTAGCAGTAGCAGTATTTCTTCATTTAATCCCTCCTCCAGAGACAGATATATCCAGTAGAAGGAACCCTGCAGTCCTGTTTCATTCCAAATAATTCCCATTGACTATGTCCGTACTATATTTAAATCCCATAAACATACCTGAACACTTCATGCCGGTTTTCAAAGTATTTTTTTCTTGAAATCTCATCATTTTCAGCTGCGCCACTGTGCGCAACGTTAAGAGAATACAACTTATCTTGCTGTTATGCAGAGACTTGTATACATTTCTGTAAAGGAGGTAAATTACAAAGCACTGAGACACCTATTAATTATTTCTGGATCATTTTTTTTAGGAGTTAAGAACTTTCCTAGGCAAAAATGACTATTCGGACGCAGCCATTCTCTAAGCATGAACAGCGCAACACCAAAAGGGGATACTTTTTTCATCAATCTGTGCACGTCACACAGCTGTAAAACGTCTGTTCTAATTAAATGCGGTGGCGCATGTAAACACCAGATCGGAATACCTCACAACACATGTAAACAGTTGACCTGAAATCTTCAATCAGAGTGATTTCAATCAGAATGAAAAAATTCTGCATGTAAACCAGGCTACTGCCAATAGGCAGTTGCTTTGTCATTTGCATTTCTTAATTATTACTGGTCATGCATTGGTCTTGTAGTTCCAGTGACGTGCCATCGGAGGTAAGTCAGGTGAGGCAGAATCCTCGCCGTTAAACAAACAACAACTCCCTGTTATTTCGCTTGATTAGCAATCAGAGGATTGATTAACTAATTTACTAATGCTAGGTTCCCACTATCACGATTTGCGGCATGATTGAAATCGTAGTCTTAATTGTGGAGTAATCGTGGTGATCCTATCAGATCTTATCAGATCTTGAGGTCAGTCGAGGCGATCGTGTTGATCGTAGAAAAGTTTTGGACGGTTCAAAAATTTCCTACGATCAACACAATTAATTGTCAATCGTGATCATCCCATCACCTCATATCCAAACTTGAAATTTCAGAGAAGTTCCACGATCAGCTACGAATGGCCAATCGTGGCGTTCGTAACGGAGCGCATGGCAGTGGGAACTAAGCATAAGACTAAACAATGCTTGGTCAATATGTTTACAATGATGTTTTCCCCCTTAAATACGTACTTTTTAATGCCATTCAAAAAAAGAGAGTTTATTTTCAGTTTTCTTTCATAATCCAATAAACAAAAGTTTAATGTGACGTTTCGGTACTTAAACCTTCATCAGACAAATTTGTCTGAAGGTTTAAGTACCGAAACGTCACATTAAACTTTTGCTATTTGCAAGTTAGACAGTGTGCGGGACTCCTTTGTTTCCTTTGAACTGTTTATCCTAGTCCGACGCACCTGTCATTAGAAATAGATGTGCGAAGTGTCTCCTTGTCTCCATAATCCAATAAACAAAAGGTCAAAACGATACCTGGAATTACCGAGAGAGTTCAGATGTTTTCTAATTACGAAGATTTCCGTCCTTGCAGTCTCGAATCAAAGCGTAAACGTAAATGAATCTTTTTGTCATTATCACCTCTTAATCATACATATCGGCTAGGTCTTAATTGTTCCGTAAAAAAAGTAAAAATTGATTGTCGATCAGGCATAGTGCTTGGAAACAGGTTGACAAAATTCAGCGATAAAAGGTGAAGTCACTGCCTCCCCTGACCGCACGTCCCTGGGTTGTTCAGTCAATAAATAGTTTGACTGTTAATCAGGCGAACTAGATGCGGCAAAGGGTGATGTTACTGAAGGCCTTCTTAACATCTGACAGCAAGCCACTGGTCATATCTGTTAGCTAACACTGGTGCTCAGTCATAATGAGCAGTGAGACAATGGAGGATTAGTTCCACGGATAATGTGAAGTTTTGACGTAAATATAACAAAGTGTCTACCAGTATGGGACCGTACAGCAATTAGTAAAGTTTAGCCGTACGGGAGTCCTGACATTCTCTGAGTACAGAATAATAAGTCCTGTATTTGGTTAAGTCAATCATGTGTTTAACAAGCTGGCTCACTCGATGATGGCGCTGCAGCGCAGAAGAATTATAACTACCCTACCGCGAGTTTGAACCCCGGTCGGTAGAATTTTTACAGCAGCGCACAATTGGTTTCGCACTAGGGGGAAATACATTGATAAATTTGTGGTGAATGATTCAACGTTTTTACTGACCCTTTTATCATTTCATGTGATGCACCGCACATTGCACCATGCTCTCCTTCTGTTTTTTATTGATTATGTCACATGTTGAAACCTAATCGATAAAAAACTTAAGGAGCACGTTTCTTAATTTGACACTGATGAGGACCAGATTATAGCCACGCCTAAAGCATCTTCTACCTTTATCCTTTATTCTAGTCTATATAGGACCATAACAAAAATGAACATCATGATATATTGAAGGAGACTTGAAACTTGCGATAGATACCACAAAATAATGTGGAAAATCATATAATCAGGTGGGAAAGCAGGGTCATTTTCTCATAGACTTCTATAGCATTGAACTTCTTTCTGCAACCACCGACATCGCCATCTGCTGGCCATTAAATAGAATGCAATTTTTAGAGATTTCCGTATTGGCCTCACTTCTCAGACCCGGGTACTATTCCGGTACTGCTAACCTGGCAACTTTGCAGTACGGTCCCGTACTTGTAGCCACGGCCTAAATATAATCCAGTGGTTCTCAAACTTGGTTCTGACGCCCCACTGTGCATGCTGGTTTTTGTTCCAACCACGATTGCAATCTTAGGATTTTAACAAGCTGTTGATTTGTCTTAACTAGGTGCATTTATGTTTAGAGCAGTTATTCATCCTCTTAAGCCATATTTGACAAATCTATACATGCCATGAAGAATAAAAATTTCATATCTAGACATATTGGAAACTAGTATAAATAACTGCATACGGAAACAATTTAACCAAACATTTAATCAACGTAAACAATCCATAGGTTTCTGAGTAGTGAACCTGTTGACCCATGGTTGCAAAAACTAACAATTTATTTGGCAACCAATAGAGTAGCACCTGTTTTGTGTCATGTTCATTTTATTAAGATCAGGCAAATTATTTTGACCCAATTTGGAGCCAAGTGATTTTTCAAATTTGATCTGTTTAAAATGTTTTTACCTGAAAATCCTCTCAATAGAGAAAAATATGCACAAGATGTTCAGAGGTTTTTATTCTTCATAGCACAATGGATATGTCCATCAAAATGTGGCTTAAGATGGTAAAAACACTGCTCTAAACATGGACTGCAGCTAATAAAGACAAATTAACAGCTTTTTAAAATTCTACAATTGCAATTGTGGTTTGAACAAAAACCAGCATACACAGTGGGGCACCAAGACCAAGTTTGAGAACCACTGATATAAACAGTGGTGTAAGAAGTACTCAAATCCTTAACATAAGTTAAAATATCAATACCATAATGTAAAAATACTTAAATACAGGTAAAAGTCTTGCATTTAAAATCCTACTAAAAGTACTGGTTTTACAGAAAATTGTACTGTGACTGATATATTAAATAAATGTAACGTTGTTAGTACTGATATTAAACGCATAAGCAGCATTCGATGTGGAGCTGGTTTGAACTGCTTTGAAAGGGTCACAGAATAAATGTCAGTGGTGGTGAGATGATGGATTAGGCAGAAAAGAAAAGAGGAAAAGAAGTTCTGATACATAAATTTGGATTCATTTTTCAGATTTTTTTTTTTTTTTTTTTTGCATTTTTGTAATATTGGACAGTTGTACGTCTTTGGGCCTGAAGCAGTTATGTATTTGAAACAATATGAAGGGAAGCGTCTGACGTACCTTAGAATTGTACTTAATTACAGTTCTTGAGTAAATGTACTTAGTTACTTTCCACCACTGAATATAGCGTTTATTTCATTTTAATAGCCTTTCGTGTCACTGTGGTGGTTTAGATATTTTACCTTATAATAAGCATGATGAGAACAATGTAAGAAATGTAATTAAATGATAACAGCTCCCCCCCAAAAAATCTCCAAATCCCCCCTATCTGAAAAAGTAGGGGAGGAATTCCCCCCTAGTTTGAAAAATGAATTTTAGGCCCTGATACATAACAGATATTTAACTTTGAATAGCGGGATTTTGCAATCATGGATACCCGCGATGGCAGCTCCAGACGTGACGAAAGATTGTTGATTCTGCCTGGCAAACAGCCCCTATCCAAAAGGACAGGATCATCAATTGTGCACGGTTTTGTTTACCTTTATTAAACAACCAAATATTTTACCTGTATGGCTGTTCTATTACACCCCCTCTGCCCTTGGTCGTTTGGATTTGGGGGATGTTTTGACCTCCTGAACCCGAACGCCCTGATACCATGAGCAGCAGCGCAACTCACAACGAACACCATGCAAGGCAGGGCATGATAACCGTATACCATTGTCCTCAGGGGTGCACAATATTATCAGCATAATATCAGTATTGGCCGATAGAGCTTAAAAAGTTAATTATCGGTATTGGCAGATATTAAAATTTCCACCAATATGTATGGCAGATAAGATGATACATTACTTATGTGTGTGCAATGACAGCTTACACGCTCCAAAAATAAGCTTCAACCTTGGAAGTACAACCCCAATTCCGAAATAGTTGGGTACAAGTGTAAATTGTGAATATAATCAAAAAGCAATGACTTTCAGATCACATGAGCCAATATGTTATTTACAATAGAACATAAATAACATTTGAAATGATGAAACTGAGACATTTTACATTTTTATCCACAAAATGAGCTTATTTCAAATTTTCTGGCTGCAACAGGTCTCAAAAAAGTTGGGACACAGGTGGAAAAAAAAAAAAGGCTGAAAAAGCAACTCCAATTCCAGTACCGAGTGTGACCGCCACCTTCCTGCAACAAAGCCATCACTCGTCTTTGCATGGACAGCACCACTCTGTTGAGCTGTTGCTGGGGAAAGGCCTGCCACTCCTGGAGAAGGGCTTCTTAGAGCTCTGCCCTCGTCCTGGGCGCTGGAGTGCGTTGCTGAACCCGCTGATCCAACAGGTCCCACACATGCTCGATGCAGTTCATGTCAGGGCTGAACGGTGGCCATTCCATGACTCGCACACCATTCTGGGCCAGGAGCTGCTGGGTCACACGTGCTGAGTGAGGTCTTGAATTGTCTTGCATGAACATGACCTCAGGGTTGTCTGTGATGTAAGGCACAACGTGCGGTCTGATGACAAGGACACAGTAGCAGGCCGCATTCAGATTTCCATTCATTATGACCAGGTAAGACCTCCAGCCATACCGAATGGCACCCCAGACCATCACCAAGCCTCCTCCAAAGCCATCTGTCTCAGCAATGCAGGGGGCCGCGTATCTCTCACCACATCTTCTGTAGACCCTCTGTCTTCCATCATGTCGGTACAGATAAAATCTGGACTCATCACTGAAGACAACATTCCTCCAGAATCGGTTGGGGAGTCGTCCCTGACCATATTCTTCAGCCCAGCGAAGCCTGGTAGCCCTGCACCGTGCATCAAGCTGCATTCCAACACATGCCCTGTGGGCTCCGATTCCTCCCTCTGCAAGTCAGCGACTCACTGTTCTTCGGCTGATCCTTGGTCTGTTGATTCCCGGGGTCTCCCGAGCCGTCCTAGTGAAGGTTCAAAACCGATCTCTCAGGTGGACGAGGCGGGTCTGATTGTCCTGGGCTGGGGTTGTGACCCTAGGTTAACCAGGTCGGGGTCGATCATTGGTGCTTCCAGTCTCCTGGTAACGAGCCACAAGGTTAGAGATTGTGAGTTGGGCTAACCCCAAAACACTGGGCGATGTGATTTTCTGATGTTCCAGCCATCCACAGCCCAATGGCTTGACCACGTTGGGGTCTGGGAACAAATGCTCTCGGGTTCTGGCCTTAATGACCTCAAGGATTGTTTTAAGGCATTTGACAGCATTGCAATTTGAAGCCGGACGAGGTTACATCACTAATTCCTCAAATCCTGCTTCGCAGACACAAACAAGGCCATGACCTCATGCACTGTTGTGTCTCCTTACTGAATGACTACTGCATATCAATTAAGTAATCAACAAATTAAAGTTCCCCTAACCCAACTATACCATTTCTGTCTAGTCAGACTTAAGTTTTTAAAGTCCATCAGAGAATCAGCTGAAAGAACATTTAGCAAGTAATTAAGTTAACTGGCATCAGGTGTGTAACATGATTGGCTATAAAAGGGATGTCTTAGAGACGCTGAGTCTCTTAGGAGTAAAGATGGCCAGAGGCTCTCCAACCTGTGAAGGCTCGCGTAAAAAAATTGTGGAATATTCCTCAATGTCAAATTGCAAAGGCTTTGAAGGTCTCATCATTGACAGCACATAACATCATCAAAAGATTCAGAGAAACTGGAAAAATCTCTGTGCGTAAGGGACAAGGCCGAAGACCTTTACTGGATGCCCATGATCTTCGGGCCCTCAGACGCCATTGCATAACTTACAGGCATGATTCTATCATTGACATTACTAAATGGGCCCAGGAATACTTCAAGAAACCACTGTCTGTAAACACAGTCAGCCGTGCCACCTAAAACTCCATCATGCAAAAAGGAAGCCATTGTTGAGCATGATCTAGAAGCGTCGCTGTGTTGTGTGGGCCAAGGCTCATTTAAAATGGACTGTAGCAAAGTGGCAAAGAGTCCTGTGGTCAGATAAGTCCAAATTTGACATTCTTGTTCGAAATCATGGGCATCGTGTCCTCCGGGCTAAAGAGGAGAAAGACCACCCCTCCTGTTATCAGCGTTCAGTTCAAAAGCCAGCAGCTCTGATGGTATGAGGATGCATTAGTGCATATGGTGTGGGACACTTGCATGTTTTAAAAAGCACCATGAATGCTGAAAGGTATATAAAGGTTTTAGAGCAACATATGCTCCCCTCCAGACGAAATCTATTCCTGGGAAGGCCTTGTGTATTTCAGCAGGACATTGCAAAACCACATACTGCAGCTATTACAACACCATGGCTTCGTAGTTGAAGAGTCCGTGTGCTGAACTGGCCTGCCTGCAGTCCTGGTCTTTCACTGATTAAGAACATTTGGCGCATAATTAAACAAAAAGTCCGTCAAAGGAGACCCAAAACTCTCCAGCAGCTGAAAGCCTGTCTTAAACAAGAGTGGAATCACATTCCAATGGCTAAACTCAAGAAACTTGTCTCCTCAATGCCCAGACACCTCCACTCTGTGTTAAGAAGAGGGGATGCTACACCATGGTAAACAGGCCCCAGTCCCAATTTTTTTGAGACCTGTAGCAGCCATCAAATTGAATGAGCTCATTTTTTGGATGAAATTTCAAAATGTCTGCGTTTCAACATCTGCTATATTATCTCTGTTCTATTGTGAATAAAATACTGGCCGGCGTGAGTTGAAAATCATTGCGTTTTGATTTTATTCACAATTTACACTTTGTCCCAACTATTTCGGAATTGGGGTTATATTATACAAGCTATACGGTATATAAGAATGGCAACCCATTCATTTCAATGGAAATTGTGCAATGGCACAGCACTGAGACATGGGGCCTTATTTCCAGAGCCACACGGACATGCGCTGTGTGACTTTAGCCTCGCACTGGCAAGGTTTGCTCCTGCATGAGCACGCTGCTATTAGTGGTCACCGACCAACAGCCTGTGCCTGCGGCTCTCCCATCTCCCTTCATGTGGCTGGGTATCAAAGACTTAAAGCCATTATAAATTTATGCAATATCCAAGCAGTAAATGGCATGAGTAAGCATAGCACACAGTAAAGGCTTCACATACAGTTTGGAAAAGGTGCCAGGATTATGTAGGGGAAATTACGTCAGAAAAACAGTTCATTTGCTATTCTTTTACATTACAGTATGTTTGAACACATGCTAACCTGGTACTTACAATTTGCATGTTTTCCACATGAATAGACAAAGTTAGCTAGCAACATTTTGTGCTTTTTACCGTGCAAATTTTACAGACGTTTCTGGATTTAAGATTCAACTTAACCTTACAGAGCAGTGCCCATGGTTAATGAATCACTATGTTTCAACGTAAGTAATGCACTTCTTATCTTTGTTTCATTACTCTTCTTTTTTCTTAGTGAATAAGAAGTTCACGTGTATCAGCAGATCGCAATTGAATCTCCTTGACTTTAGCTACTTTGAGATCAGACACTGCTCAGCGTTGTTTGCATTTTACTCTGTCTCAAACTTTCCTAAAAGTGCCCAAATCTGCCTACCCACAATGTTCCCATGCTAGGCTATGTTTGGTTTTGTAATCATTGAGGGGATAAGCAAAATTAGGGCACTCTACTAACCTTACCTTCTCAAAATTATAAGCTAACAAAGGTTAGGCAAAGAGCAACTTTCTTTCCTAAACCACCAACGGTTGGGGGAATAGCCACTTTGTAAAGGTTAAACTACGAATTGCACGCTTGTTCAGTGCTGTTGTATAGATCACCAGCTATGTATAACAAAATCTACAAAATGAAAATTTTGTAACACTCGGTACCTTTTCCGGAATACCAATAAATTATTTAGGCTACATTGACACTTTGCTACAAACACAATGCCACTTATATCTAGCTAGCTAGTAATATACCATACATAAAACGAGTAACGTTACAGTCAGTGATCTGATTCGATGTTCATTTATTCATAATTTGTAATTACATAAACGTAATTTAAAAAACAACTGTTTATGTAGATTTCTAACATTTCATTATGCAACGTAAAGTAACTATGTACATTGCTGTAGGAAGTCATGTTAAATTTCAATATTAACCCCTCTGTGCAGATGTTGACGCCAGCGGACTTGGAGCTGCAAATTCATGCACGCAGTTACACTATTCTATCACGAGATGGCACACTCGGATCAGTTATTGAATATTCACTAGCAAGCCGAACTCAAACACGGTTTAGAATATGGACGAGTTCACTCCCACCCGTCTTTCATGAGTTGCATGAATTAAACTCCTGAGCTAAGCCTGATGTGCAAACTGCTCAATATACTTGCTCATAGTATCTATCCAGCATTTTAAAAAAGGGATCTCTTCCAACAGAAACAATCATTGTCCTACGTAACAACTACTGCAGATATAGTGAGCCAATGGTATCCCAATTAAGTCGTTTAAAAAAATCAGTTTTCTGAAGCAAAAATTTGCCATGGTATTGATTCTGTGTAATTCTACTATCAATTATAGTCATCAAATATTAAAAACGTGAAATTTCCTACCGTGGATTTACGCGTAGATTCATCTGTCGAAGAATTCAGCTGTCTTTAGAGCCTCATACAAGCTCTCACGGAAATACAATCACTTCAGTGGTTATTCAATGGTATCTGCGAAACAGCAAGCTATAGTACACGCCCACTTGAAAATCTACCGGTAATTACCTATTGATTGACACGATTTTTATCCAATTCCAGACAGTGTAAGCTTTCCTCAGTAATTGAGAGTCATTGATTGGACCCTCAGAAACGTATTTAAACACTTGTGTAATAGACGTTACATTGTATTCTCTCAACTTTGCTCAGCTGTTAGTGACGTAGTTGCATGGAAAAAAGACTTCCAGAAAAAAGCCTGGAGTGCTGAGCTTATATTTAAAGGATGGAATTGTCATTCTGAGATGTGAAATGGTAGTTATTCTGAATGGAACTGACTGGATCGCTGACAGCATTGACTATTTGGAGGAGCAATTCAATGATGGAGAGTTTTTTTCTCTTGAAGTGGGAGTAAAACTGTCTTTGTGTGGTGTAGCTCCATCTTACTTCTAGCCAGCTAGCTAACTAGCCAGCTGTTTCTTACTTTCGGTTTACCACCGTGATCACAGAGCTAGTTTGTCACATTAGGTAACAAGCGTGGTCGATACTGCAGTGTGCTGGCATTTTGCTTGATGTGGCAATCTGTTTTAGAATTTATACCGCATTCAACAAAATAGAAAGTCTTGGACTTTCGCACATTTAAAATGTGAGCAACTATTACTGTGTTGTGAGTCACACCTGCTCCTTACAGGGTGTGAAGAGCGTTGTTTCAAGCTTGCGTTTCACTTGGATGATCGGAATTGTAAACAGCATGCTTTCTGTCTGAGTGAACGTTCTGACCGTAAAATAAGCAGTTCCTTTAATGAGTACGTGTGGTTGCTGATGCGGCTTTGTTGAAAAATGGCCGAAACTCTGAACTTTATCATGGAGAAAAGGTATGTTTTCGGTTTGGAGAGGTATTTATTAGATAAATATTTGTGTTTTTTATTATCAGTTTACCTGATTTTGATTATATTGGTTATATCATGGAAGCTTTCACTTTTAGGAATGTCCTTATTTGAAAAAAGAGCCCTGTAGCAACCTCATTTTTTTAGATTATTTATTTCTGAACAGGGGTCTTTACTGTGTTTACTGTGCATTTTGCCCATTGGTTTGCCATGATCGGAAGCTGGCGCCTACATGACCATGGCGGAATGTAGCAAGAATAGAGGGAATGCAGTCTAGTTTTTTTCTCTCTGTCATTGATATTAACTGAATACAAGCTAGCGAACTAAATAGCAACCAAATCAAAAGCAGCCTTAGCTCACCCTACATTCTTTTCAAAAGGCTAGTTGGTCCATAACAAATTCATCACACAAAAAAAAACAATAAAACATTCAAATCGTGACGATTGCTCATTTTACAGCCTTGGGTTGAGTTAGAGATGGCCAGTAAGGTATCCTCAGAACTCCACTTGTGGTCACACTTACGCACTGTTATGCTGAATGCAGTGAATAATAACAACCACTGAGAACAAGTGAGAACCCACAAGGCCCCATTGGCATTCACATAGCCTGAATAAAAATATAACCTTTTGTCCCTACTGAGGAAAAAGGCACCAATGATTTTAAAGTGAAAAACTCAGAGATTGCACATCGATTGTGTGGTTCACTGCATGAAAAATCTGGAATCAAATCCAATATTTCGTCCACTAAAAAACTTACCGTCAGTCACTTGATTGTAACAGTGCTCTTCACTGAAAAATACGCATAGACCTGGAACAGTTTTAGTAGAACCAAAAAGCCGACTTGTCAGCTTAAGGTTTTGTTTTTTTCTCCAGCCTCATTCATCATTCTTTTAAATGACTGAAAGACTGAAGTTTTAGGTCTGGACTACAGCTAGTTTTATTTTTTGCACTTGAAATGTGTTTTTCTGTATTATTTAAAACCACTTTTATCAGGATTGTCACAGGGAATTATCATGTTCCAGGAGGAGAAAAGTTATATTTTTATTTTAAAAAGTGTTTTTACTTAAAAAGGTGGCATATTTTTTGTGCGGTAAAGAGCACTCTGTCACTGGGTTGTTAAAGTGCTGTTCATAGCTCTCAAAAGGGCATGTAAAGCTTGGTTTTACTAATATTGTTAAAGATACATTTTGCATGTACTAGACATGTAATCCAAAAAAAAAAAAAAAAAAATTCTTTGTTTTTGTTTACCTAATGTCTGTATTTGAAAAAGAATACATTTATCATTGAAAGTAGAAGCAAATGTTGTCTTGCTTTATGTCTGTTTCTAAAAAAAAAAACAGACGGTCACAAAAAGATTAACAAGTAATTTAGAACAGGAGAGACTTGGTGTTCTTTCAAAAAAAAAAAAAAAAAAAGTGCGTATATATGAGCATTGGTATTCGCCAAAAAGAGTTTGAAAATATCAAAATATCGGATATTGGAAAAAAATCCAAAATCATGCATCCCTAAACGTAGTCATTTTATATACACACTTAACCAGAAGAAACTTAACTAAAATAACCTTTTTTGATAAATATTATAACTAGCTATCATAATAACCAATTTTACCAAAATGAAACACAATTCCAACACCAAGTAATTACTGTAAATGAGCTTGTAGCAAAAACACGCAAAGAGTGCATGTTTCACATATGCGGTGCAAGCGAATAACTTCATTCAACCACAAGAGCAAAAAGTCATATAAAAGCAGAAACTCTAACCACACAAGTTTTATCACTATACGACCAAAACGCAGTGGATTAGCAGTCAAAAAAGAGCAAAATCAAACTGCACTTCAAACAGCCATATCCATACATTTTTTCTGACCTAAGCTGTCTTGCGATCAAAGTTGTTCTTGAGGGAATAACAGTTCTGCATACATTTTATCCAAAGACTCTTTTTCGTTTGAATTGATTGCTGTCTCCAGGTAACTGACCCTGTGCAGGGTCCAAAATGAACTTTTTGGTCTATCTGCCAACGGCCAGTAAACTGAAAAAAAGAAAAAATTACTGGCCAAAATATTGTTTTTACCGGCTAGAAAATGGGATCTATATTATGTCATTAAAAATAATTACTCAATGTAAAAGCCCATCAATTCGCAAAGAATACTGGAAATAGGTAATCATGAGCCAATTCATCTCTTAATTTAAAGTAATTCAAATTCATAATCAGCATATTCAATTCAAAGATACTCTAAGAACATAAAAAAATAATCTAAGCCCATTTCATTTAACATGTGACGAGGGAGGGTGGATTTTTTTTTTTTTTAATTTTATAGTAAATATATTTTTATATAGAGCTTACTTAAGCATTTGAGTCATGTTTTTCCAGGTTTCTTGACTGGTTTATTTTCCGGGACTCAACTAAGAACAACACAGGAACATATATTTTCCAAGTACCTGCAGTCTGCGGCAGATCCAGCTGTCTCTAGCCCAGATGTTACCAGACACACACATACATTTAGGCCACTTTCAATTTCTGAAATATAGTGAAGGAACAGCCTTGCTTTCACTTGGTTCCTGTATGCCCACCCAAACACTTTTATATGAGGCTAATCCAATCTGAGAGATCAAAGAACTGATCTCTGTCACTTGCTATTTAGAAATGTTCGTATAGAAATAAAAGGAAAAGTAAACATATGGTAAACCTAAATTGCCAGATAAAGTACATAATCTTTGCTATCCAAAACGAGAAGCCATTATTTATATATATATATATATATATATATATATATATATATATATATATATATATATATATATATATATATTTTTTTTTACATCGTGTAATCTGCTTTCAAACATCGCAGAATCCTAGAAATTTCAGAATCTGCCATTGCCACCATAGAAAATAATCGACCACTCAAACAATAGGAAATATTCTGCGCAGACCAGTGCGTGATGTCACCTGGGCTGATCATGTCTTTCGAGTGTATGGAGTCAAAGCATAAGTATTGAAAGTTGAGTCGTTCATGAGGAGCTGTGACATGCCATCGGAGCTCAGTTAGGAGAAGCAGAATCCTAACCATTAAACAAACGATAACTCCCTATTACTTTGCTTGATTAGCAGTCAGAGGATTAAAAAACTAATTTACAAGACTAAATGGCAGAATGGCGTGCCAATTTCATCCATGACATTATTGCTCAGTGCATCCAACTTAAAATGCCCACGAGACAGCAAATTTGTTCATATTTGCTTAGAGGAAGCTAAGGCAATGCCATTAACAAATATCAAAATGTTTTTCATGCCGCGTTCAATGCATGGTCAATATGTTTACGATAATGTTTCCCCCCTTAACTATATACTTTTTAATGCCATTCAAAAAATATAGGGCAAGTTGGGGTAATATGGACCTTTGGGGAATATGGACACCCTCCCACTACCCACGGTGCAATGCGCTTTCGGGACTCTGGATGCAACGTTACACACACAGCCACCATTGTGACGGACAACAGATGAAGGCGAAAGCGTGCAATTCAAGGGAATATGAACACACCAGTGTTTCCAGTCTAGAAATGTGCAATGTAGTGAAGTGTTATATGATGCAGACGTTTCTATTAAGTCGTTTTCTGAATCAGGTGCTGGTAAGATTCTGCGCAAAAATTTGTCCTCTACAGACCACGTGCGAGATTGCCCCACCAAAGCATACCGTATTCAAGCATTGATCCGTTATGATTGAACAGTAGGGGAAGCCGGGGCACAGTGAATCAAGGGGCACAGTGAATCAGGGCTATTTTTGAAAAATTGACAAAAGGAATTACCGGTATGACGACATCATTTTTTGTGTTTAGAGAATACTCATCCATGAAAGTTTAGTTAATTCGTTTGGATTATCTACTGACAGAAACACAAGGTAAAGTATGTTTTTATGCGTGTAAAGTAAATTTCCATGGCTTCTGATCGTGTGTCATATCTTATAGATCATCTGGAAGCAATAAATCCATTATGATGCAGCATTTGGAGCACATGGGTCAGTCCAAGTGAAGGCATCCAGAAAATCAGAAAATTCCTGGGTCACCTCCTCAGAAATTTCTCAAAAAATTCATATAGGTACCTCTGATGGACTTATGAAATAATACC
The DNA here is from genome assembly GCA_029692085.1 of Gymnothorax javanicus. Classification (NCBI taxonomy): domain Eukaryota; kingdom Metazoa; phylum Chordata; class Actinopteri; order Anguilliformes; family Muraenidae; genus Gymnothorax; species Gymnothorax javanicus. Next base: position 27,700,473 of record CM056204.1, on the reverse strand, counting down.
AAGTATTAGACTAATATCCCTAATAGTTTTGAAGTGATGGCCTGTCACAATTTTAAGTATTTTTTTTTTTTTTTTTTTAATTTTGACGAAATTGTGTTTAGTCCAACTTTGGGCTTCCACTGCTCCTCTATTATTTGACCTACAGATCAGATTTTTGGTCTCCCAGGCCAACTTTCCCCTAGAATCAGAATTTCTGGTCAGATTAGGTGTATCTACCTTGGTTGCTCCACAATAGGGCTCCAAAGTTGGCGAAAAAAAGCCAAAAATCGCAAAAATTGCTGTACTTTTTTAAATGCTACAGATCAGAAAGTTTAGGGAATTCAAGCTTGAAATTTTTTTTGTGACCAGTCCTGATACCTCTCATAGGTAATCCACTTTAATCTTGTTTGTATCTTGGCAGAAATGAGAAGAAAAACATTTTTTTTTATTTTGCTCGTTTTTCATTTTACGGAAAAAATAGCAATTTTGAAGTCCATGGTTCAACATGTGCGCAATTGACCACATCCTTCAAATCTTTACCATAGATTGCTATAGTTAATCAACTTCATCTGACAAAAAAATTGGGATGGTGTTCAGCCTATTTTTTTTTACTGCAATTTTTTGAATGATGTTACCTATTTCAAGCAGATATTGATGAAAATTCAGCATTGTGTAGCATCAATTGCCAAATTCAGCACATTTGCCACATCTAGGCTCTTTGAAACAGCTAAATACATGCAAAAAATAACTTCAATACAATTTTTCAAGCAAAGTCATTGTTTTATTTGAAGCTTAGCAATGGATTACATGTACGACTACTACATTGGAATGGTTCACGTGGTTTTTGTTAGAGACCATAAGAATCTTAATCTTTAATTTTAATCTCATTATGTAATTTTTGCTAACATTGCAAACTATCAAATTTACGTTCACTGCCAGGAACTTAGAGGACTAAAAATCACACATTATGCAAATCTGTAATGGAATCAGGATAAACTTATACAATTGCTACACCAAAACATGGAAATTACACTTACGTGAAATCTGTTTGGTATGAATATTTCCTGGATCTGCACATGTACGCTGTTCACTCATGAACAGAGATAAAAACATCTTCTCATGATGAAAACAAAGTTGCTCAATTTCCTCAAGCATAACTCCAGATCTCCAGGCGAGCAATTCTTGATCCTCATTGCTTAAGGTGTCCACTCTGAAGAAGCCAGTTTTTCTTGCCATACGTGTATTGTGACATTTATCACCCAATTTGGTGCCTAAGTCACACTGTGGTAAATCCCTCTTACCCTCCATGGTTTGAGTGATTATGATAATCTGAACATTGGAGCTCTTTTATACTGGTCATCATTACGCAATACCAAAACGAGTTCAGACGAATTATGGATTAAGTCATCACACTTCACTTACCTCAGATTGCAGATTTAATGATGATGTAAGATGAAACAAGTTTGTGCTTGTCTCAAGATTTCATTATTTGTTCAAGTTTTAACATGATGAACTGAACATTACTTAATATTCATACTTTCAACAAATCAATAGCATTTTATGATGTACGATGGTGCGTTTAAATGGCCAATATGGTGTGTCTATTGAAAAATTCACATAAAATAAACAAGGCTGAACACCATCCCAAGTTTTTTGTCAGATGAAGTTGACAACTATAGCAATCTATGGTAAAGATTTGAAGGATGTGGTCAATTGCGCATATGGTGAACCATGGACTTCAAAATTGCTATTTTTTCCGTAAAATGAAAAACGAGCAAAATAAAAAAAAAATTTTTCTTCTCATTCCTGCCAAGATACAAACAAGATTAAAGTGGATTACCCATGAGAGGTATCAGGAATGGTCACAAAAAAATTTCAAGCTTGAATTCCCTAAACTTTCTGATCTGTAGCATTTAAAAAGTACAGCAATTTTTGCGATTTTTGGCTTTTCGGCCAACTTTGGAGCTCTATTGTGGAGCAACCAAGGTAGGTACACCTAATCTGACCAGAAATTCTGATTCTAGGGGAAAAGTTGGCCGGAGAAACCACAAATATGATCTGTAGGTTAAATAATAGAGGAGCAGTGGAAGCCCAAAGTTGGACGAAACACAATTTCGTCAAAATTAAAAAAAAAAAAAAATACTTAAAATTGTGACAGGCCATCACTTCAAAACTATTAGGGATATTGGTCTAATACTTGGTATTATTTCATAAGTCCACCAGAGATACCCATATGAATTTTTTGAGAAATTTCTGAGGGGGTCATCTGGGAGGGTCTGGATGCTTAGATATGGACTGACCCACATATTTGTCACAATACTGAATGGGTGTTTTCTTGAAACCAAAGCAACATGTGACCTTGGGAGATAGTTTTAGGTAATGAAAGCACATGGGGCACAGTGAATCGGGACACAGTGAATCATTGGAAAGGTGATTCACTGTACCTCAGTAGGATTCTTTAACACATGGGCCCAGATTCTGTTTGAATAAAGAATAACATGGGAATTGGCAGAGAAATGTGATGTTCAGTACAACTATAGTCAGTTCTGGGACTATGCAGAATGTGGTCAAGGAAATCATGAGGTCCACGGGAAATCGTAGGTGTTGTTGGCCTGACTCGCCCTTAAAGGATCGAACAATCGGCTGTACAAACAGTACTTGCAAATTAGGTATTGGCATTAACTTTTGAAATTAAGGGGAGGAGAAATCCAAAAATCACTTCAATCTGCTCAAGAACAGGACAATCAATCAGAGGGAGCAGGAGGGAGTTTATGCTTCAGGGGCATTTTAATGTTCTAAGTTGACTGTTACAATGATTTGTAGGTGTACTTTGACTTTAACCTGGATTTTCTCAAAACCTGATTTTTGCCCCGATTGCTCTATCTCACTTATTTGTGGAGCTTTTCTCATGAAATTTTGACAGAAGTCTGTGTACATATCAGGAAGTCTACTGAACTAAAAGTTTTGGTTTAGCACTTTGGGTCTGTGAGTTATGGTGATTTATATTTCATATCGAGGGGGCGAAAAATGGCAAAATCCTCTTTTACCCCACTAAATCTCTAGTATTAAGTGTAAATGCTTTATTCTAGTTCAGAAGGTGTAAACATAACTAAATCTAATAAAAAAAAACCTGATTCAAATATCTTGCTTCAGTCCTGAGATATAAGGCAAAGAAATAATGGTGAAATCGAGGTGGTGGCCGTCTTGAATCACATGACCTAATTATGCAAATTAGGTCAAATTCATATTTTGTGTATTTCAGGTCATATACTGTCAATACATCAAGTATGAAGGATTTCTATCCAAAAATGACAATTTTTTTTTTCCAAAAGGTTTCTCCTCCCCTTAAGTGTTTTGAACTCAACATCCTGTTGTAAATTGTTCATAAATGTCTTAATTGATGATTGAGTGATTAGAAAGTGTCTTTCAGCCTAAGTGCGCATTCATGAAGTCCACTGAAAAAATTAGATGTTGTGGTTCAGACACCCACCTTCATGCATTGTACAATCAACAGTACAAACATGACTTGTGAATTTGAGTATTGGCATTTGACTTTTGAATTTAAGGGTTTTGGACTCAGTGTCCTGTTGTGAATCATTGAATGATTAGAAAGGAACTGTCATTCGGCCTAAATGGCATTTGTTTACTTTAAAGGTTAAATAAAAGTTGATTAAAGCAAATTTAGTGGTGTTCCCTTCACGTTAATTGAGTGATTCACTGTGCCCTGAAAGCCGATTCACTCTACCCCAGTACTGGGGCACAGTGAATCGCTCAAAATCTGTTTTTCAAAACCCTCTTATCAGAGTTAAGCGTGAGTTAGCAAAGATCTGCTGCCTTGTATTAATGCACAACACCGCCCTCTTTCAGATGTAGGATGATATGGAATTATTATCACTCCCAGGACAGAAAAAAATCAACAAAACAACTTTTCTGATTCACTGTGCCCCGGCTTTTCCTACGGTTCGGGGAATATGGACCCATCGCTCTCATTTAATATGGACTCAGGTCCATATTTCCCACATTGACGGTCCATATACCCCTCACAATCTGTCGAGTGGAAAATCAACAAAATATGTAAGCTGGACCCATCAATGCATACCCCAGACATTTGTAACTTTGCCCATATGGAAATTGAATTCATAAACATCTACATCAATAAGCTTGCCTTGTTTTTGGAGCTGAAGATCTAGGTCTGTAATGTACTTATGACAATTTTCCAGAGCATGAATGCAGGAAAGAAAACCTTTGAAATTATTTTATTTTGTTCTTGCAGATGGTTAGAACATATAGAGGGATTATCAGTCTACGTCACTACAGACGTCACCCCGCTCTACTGCGCATGTCGACTACAGAAAGCGAGCAGGAAGCGCTGCGACCATGTATGTCTTGTTGTGCTGTTGGTTGCACAAACCGTTTCGATAAGAATAACAAAACGCGCAAGTTTTACAGACTTTGAACATCAGTACTGCAGCATGCCTACAGCATGACCCCAAGCTGAGAGAAGAAAAGAACATTGGTATTCATTTCGAGCAATGTAATATGTTAGACTCATTGGTTTGAATGGTGATAAAGCTAGATATGCCCGCAGGCACAGCTGTATTATTGCAGCAAATGAGTTGTGAAATGTTTACTACAATAACAACAGTGACTGAAGACGAGGTGACATAGCAATGGAAAGATAAGATAAACTTTTATTGATCCCATAGTGGGGAAATTTCATCGTTACAGCAGCTCAAAAAGATAGTGATATGAGAGGGGGAAATAAACAAATGTGTACAAGTACAAAGGAAGCCAAAATTAATTTGTAACGTTATATTATTCTAAATTACATGCAGGTGCAGTTCGTGGTCAGGATGCAGTTGTTTTTCTTGTTCACAATGACCCAGACTTTCTCATCTTTCTCGTCATTTATCCACTCACCTGCACGTAAAGCGTATGGGTCATTAACACGTTGACTGCCAACTACAAGATAACTCGTAATGGGGGGTCAGGGCCAGCGCTAGACTTGAATATTCGGGGGAAATTATCCATCCCTTTATTGACAACAATTAGTCCTGGCTAATTCTAGATGGTTTTCCTTTATAAACACGTTTTCCAATTCAAGAATAATCAAGTGGTAATTGAAGACACGGCTTCTCTCCCCCATGCGATCTAACAGCAAATAATGGGCTACATTCAGTACAGAAAAATAATTAAATTATAATTAGGTCTATGCACTGGCACTCAGCAATGTTTTTTTTTTCCAGCGAGAGCTGCATTTCAGAACTCATTTGCGATGAAGGTAATTTCGGCAAGTACCTACACCTGTTTTTGCAGCATGGTCACGCAACTTGCTGTAAAAAATAGACAGCTGTCAGACTGGAAAATGTAAACGGAGGAAACCACGTATACTTGTCACCAGAATTACCTTCATTCGCTGAAGAGTTCTGAAATGCCGCTCTCGCTGGAAAAAAAAATTACCGCTGCTGAGTGCCAGTGCATAGACCTAATTATTATTAAATTATTTTTCTCTACTGAATGTTGCCCATTATTTGCTGTTAGATCGCATGCGGGAGAGCCGTGTCTTCAATTGCCATTTGATTATTCTTGAATTGGAAAATTGGAATTGTGGCTGTTGTAGGTCCTTGTAAGTAAGCATGGAGGTATTTAACATACATCCTTTGTACTAGCCAATGCTCCTGATAAGAATATTGGGTTTGGCAGTGTTCAAATTGTGGACAGAAGTGAACAACAACATAAACATTTCACAGGTCAGTTTCATTCACCTTCAAATACTGTAACAACGTAACAATAATAAACTGAACTTTGTGGAAACATACAATAATAAATAAATATATATATGAAAAAATCATCAAAAGATTTTTCAAAAATGTTGAACAACTGCAGTTGGCCGTACGGATCCTGTAAGCAAAGAAACAACCAACAAGTTAAACTACACAATCAATGACTGATGAAATACTAGTTGCCGAGTTGTCACTTCTGCTGCATGACATTGGTTTGCAGGATGCTGCTAACACTTTAGCATACACATTGTAGGCTGTTTGGCTTACATTACCATGTGGATGGCTATACACTCAAAAGTCATACACCTTTCATTAGTTTATCCATTTCATAAGCGAATTTGGCTAAGAAGGAAAAATAGCAGTTTGTCGACGGCACTAGTCTTTCACTTACCGCCAGGATTTCATTACGTGCAACATCTTCCTTGTCGATGCACTCCCCACTTTCATTATAGCGCCAGATGAACTTGTTTTGTGCCACAGGTTTCATAAATGCGACTGTCAGTTGTTCTGCTCTCACAGCCTCAACTGTTCCTGGCCACCACTCGTCATCATATATGAATGCAACCCAGTCACCACAATCAACTGCTGGCAAGACATCTGAAACATATGTCAGGAAAATAACATGCAAAAGTACTACTGAGCTGTTCAAAGGAATTGGAATGGAGTTTTTTTTACATCAGGTTCAAAAAGGATACACAGTGTTTGTGATGGCTGACTGTTTTCATCTGTTTCTTGGTCATGATCGCCGGCCGTTGTCACGCTATCGTCGGCAGGTAAGGGAATGTCATTGGAATCCTTATTATCTTGGGATGTCTCAAGCATATACGTGTACTTGACTTGGGAGGTCAGGTGTGGGTTGGCCAGACACATGTCAAAGATGGATTTCCTTATCAGTGTGTTTGCATATGACATCATGCATGAAGCGAATACCTTCAACAGCAACTACCTCTTTCCAAGGATCAAGGGCTGCAGTTGTTCGCTTTATCTCATCTTCACTGATGTGAAGAATAGTGGTGGCTGACATCAGATCTCTTGCCATATCTGCGAAATGCTCTGATGACTGCACAAAGTTATCCTCATTCTGGCTCATGGACTTTTGACGCACAAGTGATTTGGCTTGACCCCCCAATTCCATCAACAACTCCCTTGCCATGTGAGGTGGCAAAGTATTTCCAAGACATGTCTTTGTGATATTTCTGTGACAAATCAAGAAGAATTTTCAAGCAGAATTCATTCCTGAATTCTGAAGATGGCCCATCATAAAATATCACATCACCAATGTCATTCCCACCAGGAACATCCTGCATTATCAGTTCATACAGTTTGTTCACAAAAATGCATACAGTGTCTTTTCCCCTGTCCTTTGTGTCTGAACATATCAAGTAGGTTTTTGTAATGTCTCTGTGAAAGACTGCTGCTGTGAACAAAGTTACACTGGCTCGGCTCCACAGGGCTGACTGGACCTCTGCCTGGTACTCACAGGAAAATGCCATGGCGAAATCGATCTGCAGTATTCGATTAGCTTCCTTCAGGGACTAAAAAGCATCACTTTGGATACGTTTAACCCGTGTGTGTTCCTGAACTTCAGGAAGTGTTTCTAAAATTCTGTCTAGCAGTTCACCACAGCAGCCACTATGGGTAATTTTGCGCAGATTACCCTCTTTCTTCTCCCATTGTTGCCATTGAACAGGCTTGGCCAGATCAAGATCAGAGGACACCTTGGCTTGGAATGATTTGCCACCTTTACACACATCACAGTTACCCAGCCAGCAAACAGATTGCAAGTCCTCTGCATCACAAAGGCAGGACTGCCACCATGACCTCTCGTATTCTATGTGGAGTCCTTTAGGTTTCAGCCTGAAGTTCTCATGTATCCGACATTTGCATTGGTCTGTTGGGGTGTCTTTCAATAGAAGTACATTATCTGGCCTCATCCGACAGAATGTAGAAAACCCAATTGATATATCAGGCTTGTACCTTTCATTGGACAAGGCATATGCCTCTCTCAGAGTGTCAAATAGTATTTCCTGAGGCGGACTTTCTTACCGTTTTTCCACACTGTCATCTCATCGTTCATACCTGGCATGGTGTAAGAGACATCCGTTATAAAGTAGAACTCCTCTACAGTCTTTTTGGTCTCATCAGAAAGTCCACTTCGACTGGCTGAGGAGTTAAGGGCTTTGTCCACTTCACTGACCAAAGCTATGCCAAACCTTTCAGCCAAGCCCTGCACTACTAGCTTCTTCTTTCGTGGTGATTTTGGCTATGAACGGACATTGCCTTCCCAAGTGACTGTGGGCATGAATAGGGCTTGGAGGTCGCACCATTTGTTGGAGGTTCATTAAGGCGTTCCTTCCGACCAGCATTTTCAGCTTGTTTTTGTTTTTGTAGCATTCTGCTCTTTCTTTTCCGCGCTGCTGCTGCCAAACGGTATTCCTGGCGCTGAGACTGGGTCATCGCAGCTACTCTGTTCTTTCGACATTTCTCAACCCTTTCAATTTCCTTCGTCCTGAAGTCTTCCCCTTGCTTCTGACAAAATTTTTTAATTCTTTCTGCGCCTGTTAGCCTTTCGTTTGGGTCTTCCATCCTGCAAACAAAATCGGATGTCAGTTTCACAAGAGAAATTATATTGTTTATTAGGCCTACATGTACAGAATTTGTTGATGTAACACAGTGGTTCTCAAACTTGGTCCTGGCGACCCACTGTGTATGCTGGTTTTGGTTCCAACCACAACTGCAGTTGTAGAATTTTTAAAAGCTGTTAATTTGTCCTAATTAGCTGCATTCCATGTTCAGAGCAGTTATTTAACTTCTTACGCCACATCTTGATGGACATATCCGATGTGCCATGAAGAATAAAATCCCTTGAACACATTGTGCTTATTTTCCAATATTGTGAGGATGTTTGGGTAAAAACATTTTTAAACAGATCAAGTTAGACGCTGAAAATCAGTAAGCTCCAATTTAGGTTGCTGAACGCAGGTGTTTTGAGTTCTTTCAAAATAATTTTCCTGAACTTAATAAAATTAATATGAAAAAAAAAAAAAACAGGTGCGATTCTGTTGTTTGCCAAATAATTTGTTAGTTTTGCGACCATGGGCTCTAATTTCTTGGCGCAGCGCAGGGTGGCGCAGCGTGGCGTAGCGTGGCACAGCCCACGCAGTGGTAATTTCGTCCGGTGCAGCCCGCGCAGTGGTAATTTCGTGCGGTGCAAAACCGTGCGCAGCCACTTTGGCAATCTGGTAGACGGACGGCGCCGAGATGGGTGTGGCGGCGTAGTAGGGGAGGTGTCACATATTCATCAAGACGCAGTGACAATTTCGAGAAAAAGTCTTCGCTGAAGTTGCGCAGAAAGCTCGCCAGCTCCAACCTGGTTTACTTTCTGTGCAGTGGTAATTTGGCTGACCGGCGCACAGTGCGCACACGTCACCGAAACCTCACAGGCAGGTTTCCAGAATGTCAGGCACATTTCGATGCAATAAATAATTACAGCAACCACTATTTAATGTAACTATCTGAATCAGGAAATAAATGATAGTATCTATATCGATTGTCCTGATGTCAGATTAAAGGCGGTTGGCACGCGTAATGGAAACTCCACCTGGCTTAAACAACGCAGCTGAATCTGTGATGCAAACTAACGACTTCACATCTTTCTCAGCCAACCACAAACTGCCTACATATAATGCTTGTGTTCTATGCTCAGTAAAGCCGCTTGCACACTGACTTGAAACGAATTTTTCCCCGACTGATTACAGTCAAAGTCAATGCAAAGACGCGAAAGTCGGACAGGGTTTTAATATATCTCCGTGTCCGAAAGTCATAAAAGTTCTAATTTTTCGAGTATTCCAGGAATTACTAGACGTGGAAACTTGGCCATATTTGTGTTCGACCTTCACAAAATGCAAATGGATAGCTATCGACTGTTCTTGGTCTTTTTATTCGTGTGTTTTCTTCCGTTGAAGATATACAACAGTCTTTATTCGGTCTCTCTTCTGAAAATTAGTCAGATGGATCGAACAGATTCACGCTTTATTTCCACACCGGAGATAAAATAGCGCTTGTAGTCAGTGAGCAAATCAATTCCATGACCATTGACAGTGTGAATAAATTATCGCATGCACAATCAAGACTGTCCGAGGCGAAATGCAAAATACTCCATGTACGGCAGCCAGCAAAAAGTAAAAGTATTAGTATGAGAACAGATTTGTAATGAAATAAAGAATAAAAATATATCACCAACAAACAGAGCATCCAAAAAAGATGGCCCGCAAATAAATAAATCGCAGTGTTCATTGGATGTTCTGTTTGTTGTTAAAATGTTTCTTTTTATGCTTTATTTCGTTATCAATCTGTTCTAATCGTCCTCTTTTTTTTGGCTGTCAGACACGGAGTATTTTGCATTTAATGTCCGACAGGCATTGTACAGAAACATTGATTGAAATTCTCGGTACTCATCTTGAAGAACTGAGCCCTCTTATCAAAACATTCACTTTTAATATCTAAAAGATTCAGTAGATTTGAAGAAATTAAAAACAATAATCGACTGTCGGACACGGAGATATATTAAAACCCTGTCAGACTTTCGGACACGTAGACACTGCGTTCAACGCAATCTGTCGTCGAAAAAAAATTAGTTTCGGCGTCCAGTGTGCAAGCGGCTTAATACTAGGCTACTATTTATTGTCACTTAGGTTTTATCGTTTTTAGTGGGGGAAAGGAATACAGCCTGATTGCTATGATCTCGTTCTGAGTTAAGATCACATATTGAAAATAAATGTGTAACGTATCTTGCATTGTTGTCCATGCATGTTAATCCCAAAATTTTAAGCGACAACAGGGTGTAATAATAGGAACACGCTATCCATCGTTTCTCTTCCCAATGATGCAGGCAGAAGAAATAAATGAGCAACCGTCGTATTTCATTCCAACTTCATAAGTTTGAATGATCTGACGTAGTTTCGTTTTGAAATTCCATTCAAGTTCGCTAATGGTAATAATTCGAGAATGCCCTAGCTAGCCAGCTAACTCATATTCGTAATGCTTAATATAGGCGTGGCGGTGCAGAAAACATGCCTGAAGCAGCAAAGTATAATGCAACATTAACGCATCATGCAGACATAGGACGGAGGCTTCTATATTCCAACACATTAAAGGTGAGGAGAGGAGCTCATTTGATTGGTGAAGATTTGACTCGGCTGTGTTATACCCAAACACGCCTTCTTTGCCATTTGCGCCGGCAGGAGGGACCGAGGCGGGACAGAGGAGTACTTGCGCCAGGCTACGCCGGGCACGAAATTGCAACATACGCCTGGACACACCCCGTTGGCGCGGCACACTCCCCATTCGCCGCGCCTGCGCCACGCCTGCGCCTGGTCTACGAATTTAGAGCCCCATGTGTCAACAGTTTCACCAATGATGAACCTTTTCATTGTTTACATTGATTCATTGTTTTGATAAATTGTTTCCGTCTGCAGTCATTTCTACTAGTTTCCAACACATCTCGACATGGAAATTTTTATTCTTCATGGCATGTACAGGTTTTTCAAATGTGGCTCATGAGGATAAATAACTGCTCTAAACATGAATGTGCCTAATTAAGACAAATCAACAACTAGTTAAAATCCTAAGATTGCAAATGTGGTTGGAACAAACACCAGCACACACAGTGGGGCGCAGGACCGAGTTTGAGAACCACTGATGTAATATGAGAACCATAGCTAAGCCTACTGTTGAACAGAGCTGTCATGAATATTCCATATTTGAATACATTGTAGGAGCTGGGAAAGGAGCGAGGCAGGAGGCGAGGGATATGCTTTTTTAAAGCTCCGAGAACGCAAGCAACTTTAATCACTTCTCACACACGTAACCTCAACATAAACATTGCCAGACTACCCAACGCACGCATAGCGCGCCTAGTAAACGTGACTACGTCACCAGCTGTCCAATAGTGAATTATCACCAGCTAGGTAGGAACCCCTACAACATATCGATTTTTTTTATCAATAAAACGAACCACTAAACATGAAAATTAATCATCTAATATTTTAAAAAGTCTCGTCAAAATAATTAACCTACTGTTAGTGTGTGCAGTGTACAGCCGGTGGCTACCAGCGCGCTATCCTGCAGAGACGGCTCACGGTTTTGAAACTGCTACGTCTTTGTGCCAGGCGTGCGCAGTGCGTGCCGTTTTACCAGATGACCAAGAGCTGGAGTCACACTACAGCATTGATATTTTACATGGTAGTGATGGCGGAGAGTTTGATTTCACAAGAAAGCTCTGGTTCAGAAAATAACCAGGTTACACCCAGGAGAATCTAAAAATCACCTTTTGGAAATACTTTGGGTTTTGGTTAGTCGACGATGGTAAAACTGAGGACCGAACGAAAGTTGTTTGCAAACTATGCAAGTTCGAGTTAGCCTACCATTCCTGCAGCGGGTGCTGGTTTTTCAGTTCCAAATTTGGTTTCATTTGCGAACACTAGTATTGGATTTACCCGTGGTGAGAGAGCTAATGATGTCGTGGAATTAACTTCGCTGTCTCACGGAATAAAACTGAACGGTTGGCATCTTGTTCAAACTTGGATGAGCCTTGTGTGTTGTTATTTCGTGAGCTCTGCGATGCGTTGGGGTCCTGAGTTCAGACTCACTGTGTCGGGGCTTATTGCAGAGACATAGCAAACTCTAGATCTTAATCTGTGTTTATTATCCATCAAATATAAGTTTATGTTGATGTATCTTATATTAGTAGTAGTTTGGCATCTCGTTGTTTTGTGGGGGGAAATATAGAAAGTTGAATATATAATATCATATCGATATCGTTTAATTAGAGCGAATATTCGAGGCATTTTTGGCTCATTCTGACAGCTCTACTGTTGAACGGCATGGCCACACCCCCACCCAGTTGCACAATGTGTATTTATACTAAAATATGCAAAAATACCTTATATTGCTAAAGACTGAGCTCATATTTTTAGTAACAACATATTAGTGAAGTCATTTTTATTGAAAACACAGCGAACAGATGAGATAACCTTCATGACCTTAGCGAAGATAACAGGTGCCTGACCCACTTGCATTAATTTAATCCAACTAATAGCGTTGTCAACTTGTCACATTACTTTCTGAACCTTACATATTCCACAATATTACATCTAAATTCTTACCTGCTTTGCACATGGGTATACACATCAAACGTCCAAAAATCTGGCAAAATATTTAGGTCAAGCGATGGGGTGGCTGACCCGCCTGTTGAAGGCTTCAGTCATTTTGTTGTTCTGGATAGAGATAACCTAGACCACCTTTTGACAGAGGCATGAACTAAACCTTTATTAGTCTAAAGATAAAAGAAAGAGGTCATTAATGTCATCATAGGCATAGGCTTTGCACTTTGGTCACAAACGTAATGTCATAAATGTCACATGTAACACAGCGTTACGTGTGTGACGGGTACATTTTTGTCTATAAAACAGATTATATTTACGGAACTGAGGAAGTTGTACCCTCCAAGCATGGAAGTTATGGTATTAATTTATAATATCAAGTTTCATATGTTTTCCCTTAGATTTATCAATTTTATAAAAACTTTTGTTGCCATGCGTTACGTGTGTGACGTCATTAACCACCATATATTTTGGCCCCTTAAAAAGGGCAACTTTTAAGTCTGCAGGGACTGTTGCTACAAAAGTTGAAAAATAACAACCTCAACAATAGATTATTTCTGCTGTTGAGTTTGACACTCATCCAAATCACAAAAAGATGACTTCAATTTCAAGAGTGACCCATATCTCAAAAAATGGCGAAAAACCGAGTGACTTGAAAATTGGGAAATTTTGCTCCAAAATGCAATTTTTCTGAAATTGGCATTTGCCATTCTAAACTAGAATAATAGTAGTTAGAAACACAAGCATTAGTTATTTGATGCAGCTTATTTGAAAATTTGCCCTTTCAGGCTCATATTTCAGAGAATGGCCCTACAGCTTTAACCTTCGTAGATTGCATGGCGAACTGTGTTCACAGACAATGATTTCTGGAAGTGTTCCTGAGCCCATGCAGTGAATTCCAGCGCAGAATCATTTCTGTTTTTAATGCAGTACCGCCTGAGGGCCCGAAGATCACGAGCATCCAATACTGACCTCCGGCCTTGTCCCTCATGCAGAGATTTCTCCAGATTTTCTGAATCTTTTGATAATTTTATGTACTGTAGATGGGGGGACATTAAGTCTTTGCAATTTTACATTTAGGAACATTTTTCTGAAATTGAAAACAATTTTCTGAAATTGTTCCACAATTTTTAGACACAGTTTTTCAGATTGGTGAGCCTTTGCCCATCTTTACTTCTGATAGACTCTGCCACTCTAAAATGCTTTTTATACCCAGTCATGTTACTGACCTGTTGCCAGTTGATATAGGTTAATTAGTTGCAAAATGCTCCTCCAGATGTTTTATATGAGTACCACTTACCTTTCCAGCCTTTTGTTGCCCCATCCCAACTTTTTTGAGACGTGTTCCTGCCATCACATTCAAAATGAGCTAATATTTTTCATGAAATGGTAAAATGTCTCACTTAACATCTCATATGTTGTCTATGCTCTATTGTGAATGAAGTGTGGGTTTATGGGATTTGCAAATCATTGCATTCTGTTTTCATTCATATTTCACACACCATCCCAACTTTTTTGGAATTGCGGTTGTAAATAAAAACAGAATTCAATGATTTACAAATCATTTGAACCCTATATTAAACTGAAAATAGTGCAAAGACAACATATCAAATGTTGAAACTGACAAATTTTAATGTCTTTTGAAAAACACCTGCTCATGTTGAATTTGATGCCAGCAACACATAATGTTAAATATGAGGTGGTCATCGCCAGGGTCATGCTGAACAGGAATACATTGTTAATTTCATGTAAGCTGCTCTGTTTATTTTATTAATGACATCTCAAATTGGAGGAGATTATTACCGTATTGTAATTTGAGAGGACCTTCCCTTCAATTTCTCTCAAAGTATACAGGTAAATCACATAAAATCCGACATCATTATAGCCCGGGATATCCTGAACAGAAATCAATTGTAAATGTAATTATCCCATTAAGGACTTTCTTTAATGACACCTCAAATAGAAGAAAATTTCGACTTTGTTGTCTTGTGAGCTGACTTTCCCTTTTAATTTCCTTAATATTGTACAGTAACATCTCATGAATTCTAAACTGCTCATGGCCAGCGTCATTATGAACAGTAATGCATTATGATTCTGACGAGAAACCAGATGCTGAAAAAAAGCACAATCCAAAAGTAAGGTTTATTGATAGTCAGACAGTCATGATTGTGAGAGATGGAGCCCAGAGCAGAATTGAACAGTTCAGATTGTAATAGGTATGAGTTTTGGGCATGTCTGCACCTGGCCAGGGGTGTTCCGGGGCAGTAGCCTGATGGAGAACTCTCTTGCCAGCGCAGAACTCTCAGATCGCTGGACTGGAGACTTAAGCAGAAACAGTCCTAATCCTGATGACCGCTGAAGGCTTAGGCTATGTTCCAAATAAACTGGGCAGAAGAACAAACTGATGCATGAATAACACAAACATAGTTCCAATCCCGGAGACCAAGGGAAAGGCTTGGGAGCATGTTGCTATAAGTAAGACTAGGAAGAGTACTTCTTTATTTAACTATCATTAAAGATCACAAATAATTTCTGAACACAAACTTTTACGTGGAAGATACTGTTTGCTTGAGCTAGAGGGCATACAGCAAGTGACAGTGCAGAAAATTGCACACTCTAAGTAAAGGCTATATATGCGCCAAACACACGTAAGGGACTGGGGAGCACGTATGAATTACAGATGGTTGACTCAGGACATCAAACCAATCAAAGGACACAATATATCCAAAAGACATGCTCCTGAATGGGGGGAGAAACAAAAGGAATTCACAAGAGGGCTGTGAAATCCATGTTAAATTGAATATAACCTGTAAATGACATTTATGGAACTAAAACACTGCCATGACGCGAAACTGAAAGAAAAAACTTTGAAAGTTTGAAACCCCGTGTTTGAAAGCGTACAAAAGATTTGAAACTTTGGAACTAAGTTTTGAAGGTGTATATAGTGTTTTGATAGGCTGAAAAAAAAATTCAAATCTCTGAAAACATTATTTTGTACTTGAATTTTCATTCCAAATCTCTACAACTTTCCTGTTTTTTCTTTTTCTTCTTCACAACTACAGCATTGGTTTTACAGTGTTTCAACAACACATTTTCAGAGTTTCAAATTTGGCACTGTTCTCCCACAGTAAAATTTTGCTATCCAGTTTTGAAACCTTGTAAATGGAGATCTGAAAACTGGTGTGAATATATTTAGAAAAAAGTGTTGAAATGTTGAAACGTGAGTTTCGAAAGGGCGAATCTCTGTTTTGAAAAATTTGAAGGTGTATATAGTGTTTTGGCAGCCTGGAAAAAAAAATTCAAATCTCTGAAAACATTATTCTGTATTTGAAAATTCATTCCAAATCTCTACAACTTTTCTTTGTTTTTTTCTTTTTCTTCTTCACAACTACAGCATTGTTTTTACAGTGTTTCAACAACACATTTTCAGAGTTTCAAATTTGGCACTGTTCTCCCACAGTATTATTTTGTTATCCAGTTTTGAAACCTTGTAAATGGTGATCTGGAAAAAAAAACCCTCTGAAAAAAAGATTTGAAAGTCTGAAAGAAGTTTTGAAACTGAAAAAAAAAAACCCTCTGAAAGTCTGGGAAAAAAAAACCCTGAAGCTCTGAAACTAAGTTTTGCATCTCTGTAAAAAAGTTTTGAAACTCTGAAAAGAGGAGGTGGGATTTGGTGTCAACCTTCTCAGCCTATTGGTTGCTAAAGTAAGCTCATAGTCCAATGACATGTCATGACATACAAAATTGACAGACTGCTCCACCAGTGCTGTGACAAAGCAAGAGTGGGAGAGCTCTGATGAGATCATGCCAGTCAGTCACAAGAAGGAAGCAGAAGTAGGAGACAATAATGTTGCTCCTTCTTAGCTGTATTAGTTCTGTAATGTGGTAAAAAGCCACTAGATGGCAGTATTGACATTTTTTTGTTAAGCAATCTAAAGCTAGGTTTGGGCATGTCCCGAGCATGCCTCAGAGGGGGCTGGAAAAGAGTATATAAGGAGAAAAATCGAGAGAGTGCACTTAGTTGGAGAAATTGCTAGGAGAAATTGTGGAAGGATACATTTGACCAGACCTGTCACTCTTTTCAAGACCTGTGAAGCTTTTTGTGGATTTTTGCCTGTGTTGGAGCATTTTCCTGTCCCAGGACATCGCAACATAGCAGGCCATCTCAATTACCAAGGGACTGTAACTATTTTTTTTATTATTATTTCAATCTTGGTCAGTAGGGTAGAGTGTAGTTTAGTTCTAATTGTTTGTTTAATTAAATCTGTTGAAGTTTAAGAATTTTGTCTGTCATCCCTTGCTGTCTGTGACGCCATAACAAATTGGGGGCTCGTCCGGGATAGACCATTGTGCGAGTCATTTATTGAAAATCTAAAATTTCAAATAGTGAAATTGTTTTTTTTTAATTTTCCTAGATATATATTGGCAGATCAACAGCAATGGATCATTTCTTGGCATCACCAACCGTAGAGGTTTTGAAGTCTTTTAAAAAGACAGAACTGCGAGAAATATGCAGACAGTTAGAGCTGACAGATGTAAAACCAGCCATGCGAAAAGCAAGACTGGCTAGAGAGATTGTTGAATATTACATTGATGAAAATGTGTTTGCACCAGGAGATCTGGAACAGTTTCCGGTGGAAAATCCAAATGTAGAATTGGAACTTAAATTAAAAATGCTAGATATTGAAAGGGAGGAAAAAGAAAAACAAAGAGAATTTGAGAGAGAGAAAGAGAAAAAAGAAAGGGAGGAAAAAGAAAAACAAAGGCAGTTTGAGTTAGAAAAATAAGCAAGAGAAGAGAAAAAAGAGAGAGAGAAAGAGGAAAGAGCAGACAGAGAGAGACAGAGACAGAGAGATTTCGATTTAGAAAAATTAGATAGAGAAGAAAGGCTCCAAATGGAGCTACTAAAAATCAAAATGCAAACTGAAAACAAATTTCGGGCTAGCCAGGAGGTAAAGCTGGTGCCTCAATTCTCAGAGAAGGAGGTTGATAAGTATTTCCAGTGCTTCGAGAAGGTAGCTAAGAGTTGTCAGTGGCCAAAGGAACACTGGCCTCTGATGTTGCAAACTGTCCTCAAGGGTAAAGCTCAACAAGCCTATTCGGCTTTGTCTGCAGATGATTCCTCTGATTATGAGGTTGTCAAAAAGGTTATTTTGACAGCTTATGAGTTGGTTCCAGAGGCTTACCGACAGAAATTCAGAGGTCTGAAGAAATCTGACAATCAGACTTATGTGGAATTTGCTAACGAGAAGAAGGTTTGCTTTGAGCGCTGGTGTACTTCTATGGAGGTCAAGGTTGATTTCAACTCACTAAAAGAGATGGTGTTAGTTGAAGAATTCAAGAACTGTGTCAAGGATGATATTAAGACCTACCTTAATGAGAAGCAAGCACTGAATTTGCAATCAGCTGCCAAGTTTGCAGACGAATATGTTCTCACACATAAGTCCAAATTTCAGTCTAGCAGTAACAATAGATGGTCCCAATTTCAGAAGAAAGGTAACGGTGATACCCAAGATTCCTCACCCAAAGACAAAGACAAATCTGGTGATGAAATCCAGAAAAGGTCTGAACAAAGTGTGAAAGCTGACAGTGACAAAAGTGGTCTAGTTTGCAATTATTGCAAGAAATCTGGTCATGTTACAACTAACTGTTGGTTCCTTAAAGCTAAGAAAGAACAAGAAAAGGAGACCAAACCCAATGCCTTTGTGAAGACAAGGTTAGAAACCCTTGTAGTAGATGACCGATCTGCTAAATTGCCTGCTCCTTGTGAGGCTAAGAAGCCTGATACTGCTGACTTTGTGAGGGAGGAATTTCTTCCATTTGTGTCAGAGGGATTAGTGGCTCTGAATGAGCATTCTCCTCCTGTCCCCATATATATCCTAAGGGATACCGGAGCTTCTCAGTCACTTTTGTTGATGGACTCCTTGGAGTTACGTGATGAGACCGCTTCTGGGGATTTCATGCTTGTACAAGGTATTGAAGGGAGGACTGTATCTGTACCCCTGCGCTCTGTATTCTTGAAGTCAGATTTAGTTACAGGACAGGTAAAGGTGGGACTTATGTCAAGTCTACCTATCAAGGGTGTGTTTCTCTGTTGCTAGGCAATGACCTGGCTGGGGGCAATGTAGTTCCCCCTGTTCATCTTACTTAGCAGCCGAGCACTGAAGATGGCGATGAAGACCCATCTCTGTATCCTTCCTGTGCAGTGACTCGTGCTATGGCCAGGAAGGCTCAAGAAGAAGATGATGTGGTGCCGTCCAGCACCTTGAATAGTCATGACTCAGGTGGTTCGCCTCATGACTCTGTTCAGCCTACTATGGTCTCTCCGTTTGAGGACTTATCAGACACTTTTATCAGTTCTCTATTCAGCCAGCCAGATGGGTCTGGTGATTTTGATGTGTCTGGAGACTTGTCTCTGTCCAGAAAGCGGTTGATTCAGGAGCAAACCAATGATCCTGAAATTTGTGTACTAAAAAAGAGAGCCCTTCCTGATGAAGAAATAGACGCAGTTCCAGTTGGGTATCATCTCAAGGATGGAGTGTTGATGCGGAAGTGGCGCCCTCCTGATATCCCTGCCAATGCAGATTGGGCAGTGGTCTAGCAAATTGTTGTTCCGAAGGTCTACAGGAATGAGATCTTAACAATGGCTCATAGTTTGCCTTTAGGAGGTCATCTTGGTGTTAACAAGACTGTTGACAAGATCATGAAACACTTCTTCTGGCCTGGACTTCGGAAAGATGTTTCCAACTTTTGCAAAACCTGTCACACTTGTCAGGTAGTTGGAAAACACCAGTTAGACCCACCTGTAGCTCCATTGCAGCCTATCCCAGCATTTGGGGAGCCCTTCTCCAAGGTCATTGTTGATTGTGTTGGTCCAATACCCAAGACTAGATCTGGAAATCAATACTTGTTGACAATCATGTGTGCATCTACCAGATTCCCTGAAGCCATCCCTCTATGCAACATCAAGGCAACTGCAATTTCGAAGGCTTTGATAAAGTTCTTCACGTTGTTTGGCCTTCCCAGGGAAATTCAGTCAGATCAAGGTAGCAATTTCACTTCCGGATTGTTTCAGCAGGTTGTGTATGAACTAGGTGCGAAGCAGATTCTTTCCAGCGCCTATCATCCAGAGAGTCAGGGTGCCTTAGAGCGGTTTCATTCCACTCTCAAGACAATGATGAGGATTTATTGTTATGACCATGAGAAAGACTGGGATGAAGGTGTCAATTTGCTGTTGTTTGCAGCTAGGGAAGCAGTGCAGGAGTCTACTGGATTCAGTCCGTTTGAGCTAGTGTTTGGCCATGAAGTGAGAGGACCTTTGCTATTGTTGAGTGAACAATGGCAAGAGAAAGAGCCGCATATCAGTCTGTTAGACTATGTTAGCAAGTTCAAGGAAAGACTGCGTGCAGCTTGTGACCTAGCCAAAGAGAACTTGAAATAAAGTCAGGGAAAAATGAAAACTTAGTATGATCATAAGGCTAGAAGCCGTGAGTTTAAACCAGGAGACAAGGTCCTTGTGTTGTTTCCCTTGCAGTCCAATCCATTGCAGGCTAGATTTCATGGTCCTTATGGAATTCTGACTCCAGATAGGAGAAAGCCAAAACAGTTGTGTCACATTAACATGCTGAAGCCTTATCATGATAGGAATGCTAGGGTTGCAGCTGTCACTTCAGATCCTCCTATGGCCGAGACTTGTGAAGATGAGGGGGAGTTTCAAGATGATGAACCTAGAATTAAAGCTGAAGTTCTTTCATGTAAATTGTCAAATTCTGAAGTGTTGCAAAATCTTCACGTAAAACTCCAGCACTTAGAACCCTCACAGAGAGATCAGTTTGAGAGGTTGATCGGGAAATATAAAGATCTATTTCCTGACGTTCCAAAGAGAGTTTCTATAGCCTCTCATGATGTAGATGTTGGTGATGCCAAACCAATAAAACAGCATCCGTACCGGATGAATCCTGAAAAGAGAAAGATTGCTGAGAAAGAGGTTGAGTACATGTTAGAACATGATATTATCAGACCCTCTAACTCCGATTGGAGTTCACCCTGTGTTCTCGTTCCAAAACCTGATGGAAGTACTAGATTCTGTACAGATTATCGCAAAGTCAATGCTGTGACTAGAACTGATGTGTTTCCAATACCTAGGATTGATGATTGTATCGATAGAGTAGGGCAAGCAAAGTTTCTGACCAAGATTGATTTATTGAAGGGTTATTGGTGTGTGCCTTTAACTGAGAGGGCCAAGAGCATCTCTGCTTTTGCCACACCATCTGGGTTATACCAGTATGAAGTCCTACCCTTTGGCATGAAAAATGCCCCAGCCACGTTCCAAAGGATGATACAGTCTACAATCACCGGATTGCCACACACGGGTGCGTACATCGACGACCTGATCACATGGAGTGACTCCTGGGAAGAACATCTGAAAGATGTAGAGACGTTGTTCCAGCGCTTGACCCAGGCTAACCTGACTGTTAACCTGAACAAGAGTGACTTTGGTTGTGCTACTGTTACGTATCTTGGCTACGTCATAGGCCAGGGTAAGGTGGCACCCATAAATGCTAAAGTCCAAGCCATCATGGACTTTCCAGTTCCTGACAACAAAAAAGCTTTGCGCCGCTTCCTTGGAATGATCGGGTACTACCGCAAGTTCTGCAAGAACTTTGCTCTCAGTCTCACCAACCAACTGAAGAAAGGCATAAAGTTCACTTGGGATGACGCATGCCAAAGAGCCTTCGATCGCCTGAAGTCCCTGCTATGTCACTTCCCCGTGCTCAAATCTCCTGACTTCAACAAACCGTTCTCCATGGCGGTCGACGCTAGCGACCAAGCTTGTGGATCTGTGCTCCTACAGAGAAGTGACTCTGATGACATGGCATACTTCTCCAGGAAGTTCAATCGCCACCAAAAGAACTATTCCACAATTGAGAAGGAGCTGTTGGCTCTGGTTCTATCCTTACAACACTTTGAGGTTTATGTTTGTACAGGGCAAAAGCCAATGATTGTATATACTGACCACAATCCGTTAATGTTTTTGAGTAAGATGAAAAACAAGAATCGGAGATTGTTGAATTGGAGTTTGATTTTAAAAGAGTTTGACTTGGAAATTAAGCATGTAAAGGGTACTGACAATGTAATTGCTGATTGCTTATCCCGTGCTTGAGTATGTGTATATATATCACGTGTTTATTAGCATATTGTATTATATGTATATATACACAAGTGTCTACTTAACCATTTTTGTATTGAAAAGAAAAATTTTGCCTTTATAAGTCAAAATTTTTCCCTTTTGGAATGGAGGTGTAATGTGGTAAAAAGCCACTAGATGGCAGTATTGACATTTTTTTTGTTCAGCAATCTAAAGCTAGGTTTGGGCATGTCCCGGGCATGCCTCAGAGGGGGCTGGAAAAGAGTATATAAGGAGAAAAATTGAGAGAGTGTAGTTAGTTGGAGAAATTGCTAGGAGAAATTGTGGAAGGATACATTTGACCAGACCTGTCACTCTTTTCAAGACCTGTGAAGCTTTTTGTGGATTTTTGCCTGTGTTGGAGCATTTTCCTGTCCCAGGACATCGCAACATAGCAGCCCATTTCAATTACCAAGGGACTGTAACTATTTTTTTATTATTATTTCAATCTTGGTCAGTAGGGTAGAGTGTAGTTTAGTTCTAAGTGTTTCATTAAATCTGTTGAAGTTTAAGAATTTTGTCTGTCATCCCTTGCTGTCCGTGACGCCATAACAAATTGGGGCCATAACAGTTTGCTTGCCTACCTACCAAGTTCGCTAGCCTAGCTAGCCAACAGTTTGGTGCACGGATGTCAATAGAAAATAAATGAATAAAAAAACCATTATTTTGCAATCTCACTCAGCTAGAATTGAACCGCAAGCATTTAATTTATACCAAATACAACTGGTCCCTAGTCATTATTCGCAGCTGGGCTAGCGAACTTGGTTGGTAAGCAAGCGAACTAACATCAGCTAAGAAGGAGCAACATTATCGTCTCCTACTTCTGCTTCCTTCTTGTGACTGACTGGCATGCGCTTCTCAGAGCTCTCCTACTCTTGCTTTGTCACAGCATTGGTGGAGCAGTCTGTCAATTTCGTATGTCATGACATGTCATTGGACTATAAGCTTGCTTCAGCAACCAATAGGTTGAGAAGATTGACACCAAATCCCGCCTCCTCTTTTCAGAGTTTCAAAACATTTTTACAGAGATTCAGAACCTAGTTTCAGAGCTTCAGGGGTTTTTTTCCAGACTTTCAGAGGGTTTTTTTTTCAGTTTCAAAACTTCTTTCAGAGTTTCAAATCTTTTTTTTCAGAGGTTTTTTTTTTTTCCAGATCTCCATTTCAAGGTTTCAAAACTGGATAACAAAATGATACTGTGGGAGAACAGTGCCAAATTTGAAACTCTGAAAATGTGTTGTTGAAACACCGTAAAACAGTGCTGTAGTTGTGAAGAAGAAAAAGAAAAAAACAAAGAAAAGTTGTAGAGATTTGGAATGAATTTTCAAATACAGAATAATGTTTTCAGAGATTTGAATTTTTTTTCAAGGCTGCCAAAACACTATATACACCTTCAAATTTTTCAAAACAGAGATTCGCCCTTTCGAAACTCACGTTTCAACATTTCAACACTTTTTTCTAAATATATTCACACCAGTTTTCAGATCTCCATTTACAAGGTTTCAAATACAAAATAATGTTTTCAGAGATTTGAATTTTTTTTTTTCAGCCTATCAAAACACTATATACACCTTCAAAACTTAGTTCCAAAGTTTCAAATCTTTTGTACGCTTTCAAACACGGGGTTTCAAACTTTCAAAGTTTTTTCTTTCAGTTTCACATCATGGCAGTGTTTTAGCTCCATAGACATTCTTTACTGACACCTCAAATTGAGGGAAATTTCCACTATGTATTTATTTTAGGTGACTTTCCCTTATATTTACTCTTCAACTGTATAGTAAGATCACATGAAATCTAAGATGGACATAGACGGGGTGCATCATGAACAGGAATCCATTATAAATTTCATATAACCAGTAAGACCTTCTCAGGCCTCGAACTACAGGTGATAAGGGGCACGGCAAAAGTTGCTGTGGTCCATGCTGAAAATATAAGGGCACTACGGCAAATGAGCCTCCATATAAGGGGCACCACAGCAAAGTCTGCCGCTACCTTGAGGGCACAGCAGCAAATCCACCATGGAGCTTTAGGTCATCACTTTAGCTAATAAAAAGTAAAGGTCCGTAGTCTCAGATGTTCCTCACATAAAGTGACCAATCAGCTTGCGCTATGCAAATCAAAACCATTCTTGAAAGAAAACGTTTCCCGTATTTTTCCCCGCTTGCTGTCTTGGAAATTGGCTCAGTATTGCACTGGGACATCGTTTGGGCATTGCTATAATGCAAGTACAAGCAAAGGACATTCCAATCAAACGCTGGGTCATTGAAAAAATAATTATATTCAGCCATTTTGTCCATCTTCTGCCAATCGCGAAATTCGGACTTTCTCCTGTCATTCCAACGCTCACACTGACAGCAGCGCTAAATACTGGCTAAAAAGACCACTTCCCAAGCTTTATCAACACACAACACGCAACCTATCCACCTTATTCCTGAGGGCGCTACTATAGATATGACCATGGGTGCAACTTCCAGCGGAAGTAGTTTTTAGCGAGTGGCTAGTCAAGAACAGTGGCGTTTCTTTCAGTTAACTTAGCGATTACAGCTCGTTTTTTTAACAAATTAACTTGCTTTTCTTAAAATGTCCCTTCAGAGCTCAGGCACCTATTGTGCTGTTCGAGGCTGAACTAACAACCAGAGGAAGCTAAATTTATGGTTTGATCAACAGTGTTTTGAACACGCACCCAGAACATTGGGGATTGTCCTTGTGTTCAGCAAAACGGTTTCCATCGCCTACCTACAGAAGAGGAAGCCAGAATTTGGCTGAAAAACCTGAATTTGAAAAGACCCCCGAAAACATTAGGTGCTCATTTCATTATGTCGACAAACAACGATTCCTACTTTATGGCTAAGCTCAGACAGACCGCCACAGAGGACACGCCGGGTCCTCAGAAGCATTTTAACAGCAGTGCCAGGAGAGCACAAGGTATGATTTCACGTGTAGGGAGGACAGATAATTGTTGTATTCGTCCGGTAATGCCAGTCAGTGTAACTAACGTTTCATCCTGTACAGTTTAAGATGAGGCTGTAGAAGTAGCAATAGTCTGCTACAATTTGAAAATAGCCTACTCTGTTCCAAACAACAGTCTTGCACTGCAAACCTCATTTCACTAAAATTAAAAGTATGGGAAAAATGTATGGAACGAAATTTGATCCAACAGAAATTGAATTGAATTTTGGTTTTGAATTGAATTGAATTAGTTTTGAATTGAATTTAACCTGCTTTGAATTGAATTTTATCAGGTTTTGAATTGAATTTTGGGTTTGAATTGAATTTTATCGGTTCTGAAATTGAATGAACAAGTAATCTGAAACTGAATCCAATTATTTGTATTGAATTTAAGATAAAACTTGAAGCATTTCATTCAGTTCGCACATTCAAATTCAGTTCTCTAAATTCAAATTCAAGTTGAGTAACATCACATGAATGCGCATCGCGAGCTGCAGCCACGCCTCCGTCCCTCGTGGCTTGCCTTATTTGGAATAAGGTGACGTATGTAATGTCCGGGAAGCGCACCTTTTGAATTCCAAACCCATCCAACTATACACCGAAAAACGTTTACCAAAACTTCGGCTCTTTATCACTTTATTTGTTTTAGCTCATCATATTAATCTTCAACAGTTAACCCTGAGTTAGCCCAAGATCATCAGTAAATGCACTCGCTAATTTCTAGCGTTTCTTCGGCGTAGTAAAAATGCTAACGTTAGTTACAATTGAGTCACTTTTTCTCCCAATCGGTATGTGTGAATAT
Organism: Gymnothorax javanicus; assembly: GCA_029692085.1. NCBI lineage: Eukaryota > Metazoa > Chordata > Actinopteri > Anguilliformes > Muraenidae > Gymnothorax > Gymnothorax javanicus. Next base: position 27,674,613 of record CM056204.1, on the reverse strand, counting down.
ATTTAGCTGACAAGCCTACACGTTTAAGCTCGTGGGCTTCAAGTGTAACGTTATATTCAGTCAAAATCAAAATAATTTGATAGCGCTGTTCAGAACTTAAACTTTATATGGCTTAATGGCTCAGAATACCTGGAGTAACAAAATGATGACATACCCGCGAAGAGAAGAGACTGCAATTAATCCAGTAGGGGTTGCAGCTTTAATTGTTTCAAGAAATATTCCGTTTTCGGAGCTGTACTTCACGCACATGCAAAGTCCCTTATACACGAAAATATGCGGTTAAGAGTACGGGGCTATGCTCTTTGCTGAAATGCTGTGCCAACACGGATTTACGTATTGTGTGCACATGATTTTGCAGGAGCATTTTAAACGCACCAGGTTCATTTATAGCTGGCTAGCTATATCCGGCAAATCATCTACAGCATTCACGGACACATGAAATGCAATGCCTTTTAAATTTGAGTGGCTCCTCAGAATTCGTACTTTTCTACTGGTCATCAGCATATTCCTTCAGGGTTTTAACCTGCCAGAGACCGAACTAGTGACATTGCGTGGTGACCAGTGTCCGAATTCCGATTTTTACTTCATTGCATTTATTCCGTGAATTCTTTATATGATTTTCGGATATTAAATGAACTGGAGCATTTAATTGCCACTACAGAACCAGTGAAACACAATGCCTAATTCCGAGGAGCCACCGAATTTCAGCAGATTGCATTTCCGTGTCCGTGAATGCTTTATATGAGTGAATTTCGGATATAGCTGAAGTCAGCTCCAAAAGGAGAATTTAATATTTTCAGAACCAGTTTCAGCTGCAACTCCTACTTGATTGTTGGAGTTTTCTTCTCACGCAGAGAGCATATCCCATCATTTTAACTGCATATTTTGAACCATTAAGCATGAAGTTGAAGTTTAAGTTCTGAACAGCTCTATCTAATTATTTAGATTTTGACTGAATATAACGTTTCACTGAAGCCCACTTGATTGATTGGAGTAAGTTCGCCAGCCAAATACATTCATTTTGCGGACTGGGAGAAAAAGTGAACCAATAAGCCAACTAACGTTAGCATTATTTACTTAGCGAAGCTCTATAGAAATTAGCGAGTGCATTTACTGATGATCTTGGGCTAACTCTTGGGGTTAACTGCTGAAGATTAATATGATGAGAAAAAACAAATAAACTGATAAAGAGCCAATTTTTGGTAAACGTTTCCGTGTATGGTTGGGTGGGTTTAGAATTCATTCTGAAGTGTTATTCTGCGACATTATATAGGTCACCTTATTCCAAATAAAGGCAAGTTTTGGTAAACGGACGGAGATGGTGGCTGCAGAATTCATTTCTCGCGATGCGCTGCTCATGTGATGTTACTCAACTTGAATTTGAATTTAGAGAACTGAATTTGAATTTTATGAACTGAATTTGAATGTGCGAACTGAATGAAATGCTTCAAGTTTTATCTTAAATTCAATACAAATAGTTGGATTCAGTTTCAGATTACTTGTTCATTCAATTTCAAAACCGATAAAATTCAATTCAAAGCCAATTAAATTCAATTCAAACCCAAAATTCAATTCAAAACCTGATAAGATTCAATTCAAAGCAGGTTAAATTCAATTCAAAACTAATTAAATTCAATTCAAAACCAAAATTCAATTCAATTTCTGTTGGAACAAATTTCGTTCCATAAAAATGGATTCACTGTGTTTTACATGTTATAGTATTGGATTAGCTAGCAACTCAATACCGTATAAGGTAGTTGGCTGGAGTAGAGCCAATTTGACTCGTACTGTCGGATGGCTTAATTTATACTGTATAACAATCCATTACGTTTCATATGTACAGCAATATTTACCGCTGAAATATAGTGTTTCCTTCATAAATATTCTCAGAAAGTACTTTTATATCTGTTTTAAGGTGCATAAGGTCATATACTACCTCCTTTAACAAAACGCGACTGACCTTGTTGCTGTGGAAGTACTGCATACGCTTTGGAGCTTTGTAGATTGTTCATAGCTTCGCAGTCTGAGGCAACGGAGTCGCTAATGTAGCTGTTGGAGCTACATTAGTTTTGCTTTAAATAGTGGTAATTTTGTCAATTAATTTGTTTATTATTATGATTTTGCTCACATTAGTAATTTATATTTTGGTAATATTCTTTTGTTAGTTATTTGTCTAGTTAATTGCTTTGCTTCATGTGTTTAGTCTTTATTTTGGTTTATTAACTGTAACATTTGGTTTAGACACCTGGGGGTAGTAGTGTGCACAGGAAAGGGTGGATATAGGTAGGAAGTGGTAAGACACCTGTATGCACCTGGGTAGTGGGCACATGGTTTTTTTTTTACCAGTGCAAGAGATACATGGATTTGTTTGCTCACCTGGAAAATAACAATAAACCAGCCTCAAAGAGAGAATTTTTGCCTGGAAACTACGTTTATTCTTGCCTGCGTACATTACCTGCCCAGGGTGCCAGAAGTTGTCGTTTGCTTTGTTTAATTTAAGTTTAATTTAATTTAGTTAAAGTTTGCTTGAAAAACGGCCACTACATCAAGTAAAAAACCCGCCCATGGATTAAAGAAAGAAGAAGAACAAACTTTCCTTGGAATTTGATCCTTCAGACAATATTGGAGTATCCGATGGAAAATCAACACGGATTGTTTAATCATCATTCGGGGATTATCTGCTGGCGTGAGAAAGAGGCCTGTTCCATGTCAAAGAAATCTCCAGTTGGTATGTGCACTGTTTAAAAATCGCCGTATAGGAAAACGGTGAAAATCAGTATTTCATGAAAAGGCAAGTTATATGACCTTAAAACTTGGACTGCTTTAATTCGCTGTGCGCTTTGTTGGATTATTGATGCACTAGGCGGACTTCATTCATAAAAAAGTAAAGCCTTGTGTATGTGTACCTTGTGTGGATGAAGAAGTTTGTTTTAAAAACAAGTTGTTGCCGATAACGTTGCCACCTTTTGCTTGCCTTGTTGCCCGATTGCGGACCCTCACTGCTATATTATCAGTAATTTTAAGTTTGCAACAAAATAAGCGGCGTAGAAGCGCCACCCGATGTGGAAAGGCCGGAATCAAAACGGTCAATTAAATTAACTTCTAAAGGAATGTGCTTTTACATACAAACTTGTCAAGAAAAACGCACTGCAAAAACTAACCAGGCTAAAAAGCTTATGAATAAAATCCGTGCCCTAATGAAATCAAATGACAATGCCGATGCAGTGAACTCTCAGCTCGCCTTGTTCACTAAGTGTTACGAAGATGCACGTAGCATACATGAAATGTTTATGGAATTGCCTCTACCAGAAGATGATCAAATACTTAACACTAAAACTAAAAACTTTGAGGAAAGGATGAAATCATGTCATGTATTTATTGAAGAGGTAAAAGAGTGGCTGTCTAAAACCGGTCATTCATATTTAGAGCCAAAGGAGCCTCCCGACGCAGAATGTGTTGATGATGAAATACAACCTGGAGATAGTATTTCTAACATCTCAAGTGTAAAAGCAAGTTCTGTAAAATCACGCGCCACTGGTGTATCAAAGACTTCTGCAACATCCATGGCGCGCATTAATGTGGAGGCCGAGAGAGCAGCTCTTCTCAAACGCTCCGAAGCTCTAAAAAAGAAGCATCTAATAGAAGCGCAAGAGGAAAGGCTTCGTAGAGAAAAGGAGCAATTGGAGCTTGAAACAGATTTAGCAGCAACGACTGCAAAGCTTCAGGTTTTAGAAATGAACTCTTCACAGTGTGGCTCAACTCGATCTGATGGAATGAACTCTTATTTGGAGAGGAGCAAAGCTCAAAGATTCGTAGGTTTAAATCCCCAGGCTAATGCCTTTGTCCCACATGAAAATAATGTTCTTGCTGAGCCTGATCCTGCACTAGTTGTTAGGCTAAAACAAAGATCTGCTGCGCAAATGGATGGAATGCCAGAAGCCCCACATCAAGAAACACAGACTGCTTATGGATGTCAAATGGGGTATACATTAAACTCTCAAACTCAGACTGGTAACAACCAAAATGATATGGTGAGCATTATGCAAAAACAAAATGAAATCACTGCATTGTTGGTTCAGCAAAATGTCTTCTGTTCTCCCTGCAAGAAATCTCCCTATTTTTGATGGAGACCCTCTTCAATATAAGTCCTTCATTAGAGCCTTTGAAAATGGAGTGGAGAAGAAAACAAATAATCTCAGCGACTGTTTGTACTTTCTTGAACAGTACACTAGGGGGCAGCCAAAAGATCTTGTGCATAGCTGTCAACATTTACCTCCAGATCAAGGCTATCAAAGAGCCAAGAGTCTTTTGGCACAACACTTTGGAGATGAACATAAAATTGCAACTGCTTACATGGAAAAAATATTTAACTGGGCACCTGTTAAATGTGAAGATGTAAAAGCATTACAATCATTCTCTCTGTTTCTCCGAGGATGTTCAAACTTAACAGAACAAGTGATGTATATGAGGGAACTGGACTTGCCATCTAACATGCGGAGCATCATCTTAAAACTTCCTTACAAACTAAGAGAAAAATGGAGGAGTATTGCGTGTGATCTGCAAGAAAGAAGGAGACAGAGGGCCACATTCGCTGATTTTGTAAATTTTATTGAAAGACAAGTGAAAATTGCTTTAGATCCAGTTTTCGGAAACATTCAAGACCCCCAACATCTAAACACCAAGGCCTCCAGTAGCAGCCAGCCAAGACAAAGAAGGAAGGGAAGCAGCTACGCTACAAATGTCACTCCTGTGAGGGAAGACGCTACGGCGCGGCCTGCAGGACATAAGAATAATGCCCCCTCCACTCATTGCTGTCTGTTCTGCCTGCAGAGGAACCACACACTGGATCAGTGCCCACAGTTTAAAGCCAAAGCACATCGGGACAAGATCAGCTTCATCAAGGACAAGGGTATTTGTTTTGGTTGCCTGAAGGTAGGCCATACAAGCAAAGACTGCAGGAGTCGATTGGATTGCCATGTATGTCACCAGAAACACCCCGGAGTCCTCCATATAGAAAGACAGGATAAAGGTATATCCGTAGAACAAGCCAAACATTCTCTGAGCCCTCCAAGTGTTTCAACTGTAACCTCTCAGACGTGTGGCCATATTGGGGCCGGTGTGGAAGATGATTCCACCTTTTCTATTGTCGCAGAAAAGATCAGAAGCAAACTGACTAATAAGACCATGCAGACATATGCTTTCTTGGATCCTGGCAGTTCTGGCACATTTTGTACAGAAGCCATGGCAAAAAGGTTGAATTTGCGAGGTGAGAAGACAAGCATTCTGTTGAGAACATTGGGCCAACGAAAAGTTGTGAATGCTCATGTTTTGTCAGGTCTTGAAGTGTCTGGCATGGGTGTTGAAGATTTTATAGAGCTTCCTGATGTTTTGACTCAAAGAACTATGCCTGTGTCTACCCTTAATATTCCACGACAAGCAGATATTGATCCATGGTCGTATCTGAAGGATGTAAAACTCCACGACATTCATGCAAGTGTTGATCTGCTTATTGGAACTGATGCCCCTAAGGTCTTGGAGCCGTGGGAAGTGATAAACAGCTAGAATGAAGGACCATATGCTGTCAGAACCAGGGTTGGCTGGGTCATTAATGGTCCTCTTCATGGTGGAAGCTGCAGAAGTAAGAGTGGCTATTCTTCTGTTACAGCAAACCGTATCTCTGTTGAACACCTGCAAGAAATGCTTGTAAAACAGTATCACCACGACTTCAATGAGAGATCATCAGAAGAATAGATTGAAATGTCCAGGGAAGACATCAAATTCATGGATATAGTGAGTAGCACAGCAAAACTAATTGGAGGTCATTATTGCATTGACTTGCCATTTAGAAAAGAAAATGTAACCCTGCCAGATAATCGTTATTTCGCAGAACAGCGCTTATGTAGCCTGAAAAGAAAGCTTGACAGCAACAGTGAGTTTAAGGAGGAATACACCACATTCCTAAGTGAAATGATAGCACAACAATATGCTGAGCCAGTGCCTCCTGACCAGCTGACACAGAGCAATGGGAAAGTTTGGTATATCCCTCACCACGGGGTGTATCATCCTCAGAAGGGCAAGCTCAGAGTTGTTTTTGATTGTGCAGCCTCATACAAAGGAATATCACTTAACAGTCAGCTTTTGCAAGGCCCCAATCTCACTAACAGCCTCATTGGAGTTCTTGTCCGATTTAGGCAGGAGCCTATTGCAATAGTGGCTGATATCCAATCCATGTTTCGCCAGGTTCATGTTTCAGATAAGCACACTAACTTTCTCCGCTTCCTCTGGTGGCCAAATGGTGACACTGCACAGGCTCCGCAGGAATATAGCATGAAGGTACATCTATTTGGAGCTGCATCATCGCCAAGCTGTGCCAATTATGCCTTGAGGAGAACTGCAGATGACAACGCAGAACACTTTCCTCCAGAGGTTGTGAGTACAGTAAAAAACAACTTTTATGTCGATGACTGCCTCCGTTCCATGGCCTCAGAAGAGGAAGCTAGGAAAATGATCCAGGATTTAACTGCACTCTGTCACAAAGGAGGATTCACTCTGTCAAAGTGGGTCAGCAACAGTTGCGCAGTGCTGCGCTCTGTCAGCGAAGGCCACAGAGCAAAGGACATGATGGAGCTGGATTTGGATACAGATCAACTTCCTGTTGAGCAAACGTTAGGACTACAGTGGTACGTTGAGACTGACCAATTTGGATTTAAGGCCTCGGCACCAGAGCGACCACAGACGAGAAGAGGAATTCTTTCAGTGGTCAGCTCCCTCTATGATCCATTAGGCTTTCTTGCTCCATTCAGCATGGTGGCTAAGCTGTTACTGCAGGAACTCTGTAGAAAAAATCTTGGATGGGATGAAGCTATTCCCAATGTTCTCTCCAAGCAATGGGCTGGCTGGTTGGAAGATCTCCACAAGGTGGCAGAGTTCAAGATTGATCGTTGCATTAAGCCTAAAGACTTTGTCAACCCTGTCACTGTACAACTTCATCACTTCTCTGATGCCAGCGAGGTCAGGTATGGAACTGTGTCTTATTTAAGACTGGAAAAGGACAATAAAGTGCATGTTGCTTTTATGATGGGGAAGGCCAGAGTGGCTCCGCTGAAGCAGACTACAGTTCCTTGCTTGGAGCTAACAGCTGCAGTCCTCGCTGTTAGAGTAGACAGCATGCTACAGAAGGAATTGCAATTTAAGCTGGAGAAGTCAGTTTTTTGGACCGACAGCACAACAGTCCTTAAATATATATGCATTGAAAGCCGGCGATTCCATGCCTTTGTGGCCAACAGAACCGCAGTCATCAGAGAGGCAACTGATGTTGATCAGTGGAGGTATGTGGGGACGAAGGAGAACCCTGCAGATGAAGTGTCAAGAGGAATGAGGGCAGAAGACCTCCTGAATGGAAGGAGATGGATGATGGGACCTGATTTCCTCTACAAGTCCAAGGATGAGTGGCCTAAATTGGACGTAGACCTTCAGGCGATTCCCGGCACTGACCCTGAGATCAAAAGGAACTTGACTGTGAATGCTGTTGTTAAAGACAAAGACAATGCTATGAGCCGCCTGATCCATTAATTTTCATCTTGGTGGAGACTGCGAGTAGCTGTAGCTTGGCTTCTTAAGATCAAGGACACTCTTGTGTTATTGGGACATAGGAGAAGAGAGCTTTGTGCTTCTGCTGACCTCAGTATGGACACTCCAGACAGTCAACAAGTGGAAAGCCAAATGCAGAGCTTTAAGGCTACACTCAAGGGACAGAGTTTGACACCTCAAGATGTGACCAGGGCAGAGATGTCAGTCATCCAGTATGTGCAACATCAACGGTTTAAGGATGAAATCACTTCGCTGCAGAATGGTGTGAAAACCATATCTAAGGACAGTCCACTGTACAGATTGGACCCAGTGATGGAAGGTGAGATCCTCAGAGTGGGAGGTCGGCTGAGTAAGGCCTCACTGCCAGTGGAATCCAAGCGTCCTGCTATTCTGTCCAAAGATCTGCATGTATCAACCTTAATTCTGCGCCACATTCATCAGCAGCTAGGTCACGCTGGAAGAAATTACATGTTGTCCAGTTTAATGCGGAAGTATTGGATTCTAAATGCAAACTCTGCTGCCAGAAAGGTCATATCAGATTGTGTTGTTTGCAGACGCCACAGAGGAAGACTCCATGAACAAAAGATGGCAGACTTGCTTGTTGAGAGGGTGTTGCCTGATGAGGCCCCTTTCACTCATGTTGGCATTGATTATTTTGGGCCCATTGAGGTCAAAAGAGGCAGGGGTCTTCTTAAAAGATACGGAGTGCTCTTCACCTGTATGACCAGCCGTGCTGTACACTTGGAAGTAGCATATACATTGGATACAGACTCCTGTATAAATTCAGTGAGAAGGTTCATCTGCAGACGAGGCCCAGTCTCAACTCTTAGGTCTGACAACGGAACCAACTTTGTTGGAGCCAGCCATGAGCTCAAGGAGAATCTGATGGCTCTGAATCATGGTAAAATCCAAAGAGCCTTTCTTCAGGACGGCATAGAATGGAGATTCAATACCCCATCAGCTTCCCATCAAGGTGGTGTTTGGGAGCGCCTGATTCGCTCAGTGAAGAATGTTCTTAACTCAGTCCTTAAACAGCAGATCCTGGACGATGAAGGACTCCAAACAATTTTTTGCGAAGTTGAGGCAATATTGAATGATAGGCCTATTACAAAGGCCTCAGATGATTCGAATGACTTGGAAGCCCTGACACCAAATCACATTCTGTTGTTGAAAGGCAAACCAGTTATGCCACCAGGACTGTTTGACAGAAATGATCTGTATGTTAGGAAAAGGTGGAGGCAGATACAGTACATGGCGGAACTCTTCTGGAAGAGGTGGGTTTCTCAGTATCTGCCATTGATGCAACAGAGACAAAAATGGGCAACACTAAGAAGAAACCTCGTACCTGGAGATGTTGTTCTTGTGGCAGACGCTACAGCTCCAAGAGGATCTTGGATGATGGGGAAAGTTTTGGAAGTCAGATCAGATGTGAATGGCCATGCGCGCTCTATGCGCCTCCAAACGAAGACTAGCATCTTGGAGAGGCCTGTGACGAAGCTGTGCCTGCTGCTGGAGGCAGCAGTGTGATCATGGTCTCTCTCTCTCTCTCTCTGTTATTCTCTTTCTTTCACTAACATCTTTCCTTTGCAGGTGCGGCAAACAAGACATCTGTGCCTGATGTAGTTAAAATGCATGCTTAGTGTGTAGCTCCATTTTTTAAGAGTTCAGTAATTGGGATAATGCACAATTAGGGGCCGGAGTGTTGGAGCTACATTAGTTTTGCTTTAAATAGTGGTAATTTTGTCAATTAATTTGTTTATTATTATGATTTTGCTCACATTAGTAATTTATATTTTGGTAATATTCTTTTGTTAGTTATTTGTCTAGTTAATTGCTTTGCTTCATGTGTTTAGTCTTTATTTTGGTTTATTAACTGTAACATTTGGTTTAGACACCTGGGGGTAGTAGTGTGCACAGGAAAGGGTGGATATAGGTAGGAAGTGGTAAGACACCTGTATGCACCTGGGTAGTGGGCACATGGTTTTTTTTACCAGCGCAAGAGATACATGGATTTGTTTGCTCACCTGGTAAATAACAATAAACCAGCCTCAAAAAGAGAATTTTTGCCTGGAAACTACGTTTATTCTTGCCTGCGTACATTACCTGCCCAGAGTGCCAGAAGTTGTCGTTTGCTTTGTTTAATTTAAGTTTAATTTAATTTAGTTAAAGTTTGTTTGACAAACGGCCACTACAGTAGCCAAATGCGCTAGTGTGGCCACTGGTTGTTCTCCCATTCTTCGATAGTAGAAGGCAGCGGTACCGTAACTTTATCCCGTCTGAGGGCTAAAAGGTGATGTTCCCTCATATATTATTTTCCAAATCGCTTAAAAAAAGAGAATTTGCGTGAGCCGCTACCCTGGTAAACAGTTCAGTGACAGGATGCAGCGGAAGTTACGCCCAGAATTCGCACAAGGGATCATGGGATGTGGGAATAAGGTGGATAAGAGAATTTCAGTACCTCCATAAATTTGCCACACTTTGCGGCTGCCGACTGTAATTCGGCATTTTTTCTTTCTTTTTTTTGTTCCTTTCACCTGTCGGCATCGAGATCGGAGTTAAAAATAGAGGAGATACATACATTATTAAAGAATAATTCTGCGCCCATGATCGCAAGAAAAGGGTGAAAAAGACAGTTGTAAAAACTAGTGCTGGGTATCATATGGATGATACGATACGATATATCGTATCATATCATTGATACGACACACGATATTTATCGCGATTCATCAACATACGCAAACCTTTTAGAACATAGTCTTTATTCAGATAACACATATAAATCCGTAAAAGTTAATGTCTTATTTCATTCTTTATTGTTTTATTCAGTAAGGTAAATCCAGAAAACCATGTTGCTTCATCTTTTTTCATGTTGCTTCAAATATTTGTTTGTACCTTTCAATTTTGAAGATTCAAAAATGAATAATTCATAATATTTGCTTTTAATTCTTGTCGAAAATTCATCACCATAGGTTAAAAAATAACACATTCATTTCTTTTTAATGAGGCCCAGCTGTATTATTGCCAGCATCCCCCGGAGACATAAGTGCTTAAATATTACTTACGTTCTGAATTTACATTTCGTCAAGCTAACACAGTTCACTTCAGTTCAGAATGCATCATTGTAGTCTGTTCCAGGGCCCAAATATGCTTTGCTCGGATTAGCGCTAGACTACCGATAGAGGTCTTAATTATAATACCGTGTAAAGTCTGACATTTCCCAGAATACTCGTTTCTGACAATATGCACTAGGGGAACGCACGATAGAAATTTTATGAAGCCGATTGTCAGAAAGAAAGTTGATAAAACTCATCATCATTGCCATGGGGAGTCCCTGGTATCAACGGGTTAGACAAAACAATTTTCGTCAAACCTTTATTACATTTGAACCCGTTTTGTTATGAATGGTCACGACAGAATGGCGAAGCTTACCGGCTACGGACGGATGCGGCTGCACTTCAATTTTGTGTGTACGGCGCAGGTGGCTTGCGAGGTGACTTGTGTTTCCTCTCTTACTTGAGACATCTTTGTCTCAGTGGTTGCATTTTCCACAGAGAGGAGCTTTTGCAAAGTGATTCCACACCTTGCTTTTGACGGGAGGCGACGTATTTGCGATCTTTGCGATTTGTATGATACGGAATGACACATCCCAGGATTAGTTACACCGAGGTTTTCGTCGGGGTGCAGGAATTTCCTCATGAAATGTTTCAAATTAAAATTCATATTGTCCATTATGTGGACTGGTGACACTATAGACTCAAGTATCGTTCCCATTCTCGAACGGGCGAGCAAACAGTGTAAAATAATTTCGATCGATGCCTCTGGAGTAAGTTGTTTGTTGCGTTTTTTGCGTAATGACTCATGTGTCTGCATGCATAAATTATGCGCGGCAGGGTCGGCTTTCACTTGGCTGTTTCCGGATCGGAGTTTCATTCGTAGTTTTACCGCATGGGAATCTATAGTAAACAGGCGAACCAATCGCAGAGCAGACAGCGCGCACCTCATTTGCATTTCTCCGGCCCCAGATTGTTAACCATGGTAGCACATGACGAGGCTGGTTTTAACTTCCTAATATGGTCGGGGATCCCGTGACAGCTTCAGCATGGAAATGCCGCTTCTTTCGCAACAAAAGTCTCGTTTCTGGCGAGATTCACCGAGAGAAAAACAATGTATACGACGGCAAGAATGTTTCAGATTGAAGTTAGATTGAACGATGTTCATTTGGTCAGTGTCATTGTGCACAGTTCAGTCACCAGCGTGGCCTGCAGTTGTTGGAAACTAGCGAACGGTAGGTGAGAAATGATTCGATACAGTGTACCGTTTCCACACGAATTTAACAACCGGTTATGGTATCGCAACGTTGGTACCGGCGATATGATATATGGCGTACTGGTACCCAGCACTAATATTCACTATATTAGTGACGTAAAGGCTAAACGCTGGCTATACGACTGAGGCCAGACTGATAAGTCAGTGACCGTCGGGAGCGACCAGCACTTTATCAGTATGGATTCCAGGCTATATTTCAATTACACAAATGAAATAATTTAACTTAACCACAACTAAAATGTTGAAGGTAACCATATGTTACTAATATATTTGTAGTAAAATAAGAAGATTCACAAACTAAGTCTCTGTGTGTGTGCTTGTGGGTGTGTGCTTGTGCGAGCTCGGCTTGCTCGTGAATATTCAATAACTGATCCGGGTGTGTCATCTAATGATAGAATATTGTAACTGCATGCATAAATTTGCAGCTCCATGTCCACTGGCAGAAACATCTGCACAAAGCGCTTAAGATACCCTGCCGAGCACCGTTGTTCTTCTCGAACACACCACATCCACATTATCCTTAAATGATGAATTACATACATATTTTTATTTTTAACGAGTAGCATGTCGCCAGTGACTAAGTAACGAAGTAAAAGTATACTTTTTATCTTTTAAATGTACTAGAGTAAAAGTAAAAGTCCCGGTTTAAAAAAAAAAAAAAAATCTCAAGTAAAGTACAAATCCTTAAAACTACTTAAGCACTGTAACGAAGTAGCCTACATGTAGGCGACTACGTTACTATACACCTCTGGTGTGTATGCGCATATACCTGTATGTGATGTGATTACTATAAAGCTCTCTTTCTCTTATTTTTTCTAACTCGCTCTCTCCCCTAGACATAGAAGTCAGTCAGTACAACATACTGTAGCCTATGCAACCGTGAGCAAGCAGTTACCTTGCATCTTACATTATGGACTGCGTTGTCAGTTAACTGAATTTGGGCATTGTTCATTTCATGAAATACAAAGTTGTTGTCACAGAATAAGTATGATAGTGAGAATGCTGGTTTTCAAAATGGTTCAAGCCACAAATCAAATTGATTATGTGTGTGAAAATCTACCCCTTTGGAGCCTTTTTTCAAAAGTTATCGCGAACCAAACGAAAAACTAAAATCTGTTGCCATGGCAACATTTTACATTTTAGAACTTTGAAAAGTGTCCCAAGCAAATTTGCTAGACCCATATTATAACTGGTCCAAAGGGCATCTAAAAATTCAAAGTAGTTTTGAAATGACAGCCAAAACAAAATGCGGCGGAGACGGCGGCGGAGACAGCGGCGGTCAAATTCAGATGAAAACCATATACCCCACGATGAGATACATTGTAGTGTATAATAACTGCGGGTGCCAATCTTAGATACCGTTTCAATCAATGTTACACTTTAACTGATGCTAGTTACTTTTCTCCTGTTGATGCTGTAACTGCCGGCAACCTTCAGGGCCCTTGGCACTCTAGTTGTCCAAAGCGGGGCTTGAGACGCGCAACTGGATCGCCAGCTTTGATTACATGGTGTTTGCAATGGCTTGCCCGTTGAAGAGAACCATAATTAGGCATTTGTTCCATTTTGGTGACAAAAGAGGACCCTGCTCAGTCATGCATGAAAAGACACAACAACGCATGGTGTGAATTGAAGCATGACACCCCTACAAACATATGTATATAAATAAATTTGTTCCACGAAATAATTTTTGGAATTTCTGATTATTTTTCTGAGTGTTCACTTTTTTTTTAATCACCCAGTAGATTCCTTTTTATGATATTGCTGGATTTGACCATTTAGAATTTCATGGGATTTTACTGTACAGTTTTAGAAAAATTGAAAAGGAAAATCCACTCAAATGACCGGATTGTCATAATTTCCTCCTATTTGAGCAGTCATTAAAGAATGCAGGGCTCGAATTTCACGACGAATTTCCCTACCTGTTTGCCGTGCTGCTCACCTATAAAAGCCCCAGTTCACGGCAATGCCGTGCCCTTTCCCTGCATTGCCGTAAGTGCCCCTCGGCCAAAACACCTACCCAAAATAAATAAATCACACAGCATTTCCCGTTTTTACCAGTGGCGGTTCGTCGGCCGTAACAAAGGGAAGCCAAAACCTCGCCCTTCAAAGCTTAATGACTTAAACCTTTTGCAGTTTACTTTTCTTGATCAGCAGTTGCTCATACGAATTGGTAGGAGGACAGTAAAATTTATTTTCTATAGCAAATGACGATGCAAATTATCAATACGACTTTATAAATTAGTTTGCGAGGCTTCTTTCGCAAGAAGCCACAAGAATCCGTTTTCTACAATCTTAATATAGGAGTAAAGAATGCGATGTTGCGCAGCTTATTCCTTAATGAGCCTCACTAATCAATTTGCGAATCTATGCTGTTTCATAAGCTACTTGAGTGCGGAATTTACAAAGACATAGGTCTGGTAATTTACGTCGTAATTTATGTGTGAAAGAAAACCCCTCAATTTCGTGGTGCAATGTATAACCATGCTATGGAAAATAAATTTGACGGTCCTTCTACCAATTCATATGAGCAACTGCTGATCAAGAAAAGTAAACTGCGAAAGGTTTTAGTCATTAACCTTTGAAGGGCGAGGTTTTGGCTTCCCTTTGTTACGGCCGACGAATTGCCACTGGTTTGAATATATGAATATTCATGTTTTCTGCTTTTGGCGAGAACCGCCAATCGAATATGAGTTAGCTGGTCAGCAGCGGCATTCGTGAATGTTATTTGACATGAGCTTAAAAATTAGATTGTGGTTTGCTTGCGTTTACTCTTGGAGTGGTTGTTAGGTTTTGAACAGGATAATGTTTGGCCATATCTGTATTTTATTTCAGTGGGATTCCCCGGTATAATAAAGGCTAAATTAAATAATACTCAAATTTTATAACATATTGAACGGTAATTGGCAATAGCTATAGCTCGAAGGGCATGATTGCATCAGCTAGCTTAAAGTGATACTCCACCCAAAAACTATAATTTGTATCACTTACTCACCATTAGACGTCTTGAACGGACGAAGTTGTTCTTCACCTGGCGCAACTTTATGGCCACTGGAGAGTTTTGAAAAATTATCCAAATTCCTTTTTTGCAGGAAGCAAATGGGGTCACGCAGTAGCAATGGGAAAACTCCGCAAACCGTCCGTTGACAAACTTTCAAACCATCGTCCAACGCATCGTCCAGTATAATCCAAGTCAGCTTTGTCCACTGGTATCCTCAGAACTCTAGAAACGCGGTTATTTTTCGCTAAAAATAATAAAATACCAGTTATGCTTCAAGTAAGCTCACGCATTCAACGGAAGTCCCGCCTCCCGGCTCGTTCATTGCCCGGAGACTCTGCTGCCACTCAGATGAATACTCGTATGAACACGAGCCGGGAAGCGAGACTTCCGTTGAATGCAGAACTGGGGTATTTTTATTTATTTTTAAGTCTGTCTAAAGGGGGGAGGGGGGCACCCTTGCGACTGTGAGCCAATCACAGATCTCGCATGGATTTTGTACGAATATTAGAAAGTCAAACGCTGGTCTACCGACTGAGGCCAGACGTACAAGAATGTGACCGTTGGGAGCGACCAAAGCTTGATACGGATGGATTCCAGGCTACCAAAGAGATGCCTTGTTTGCTTGGAAGCTATAATTGACTTTAGTTGCATTGAGAATGCCTATGAATGTGTGTGGAAACTACCTGTGCCAATTAATAGTTCTACTGACTTTTTATGAAGTTTGGTGTGTTACCTTGCCTATGCAGTGAGTTTAAATTCATTTGTCAAGCTTCAGTAATGTTTTGCGTCATTTGATGGCAGTTCTAGTTTAAAGGCTTTTCTCCTGGAAGACCAAAGTCAAATCCAATATGGTGTGTTTGATCAGCATACATGATTTGTCATTAGTATCCAACACATACCGAAGATCTAAAGCCAATATTAAAGGACTTTTAGGCCGTTTTTGTCATTACCTGGACCTTGTTGCCCAAGGTCAAATCCAGTATGTCGAAAACAACCAGCATACATGATTTGCTATTAGTGCCCAATACATACCTAAGCTCTAAAAACAATAGTAAACAAGTTATGGGCCAATAACCTTGACCTTGAGGCCCAACGTCAAATTTGACTGACTGCCTAAGAATGTTCAGCATACATGGTTTCCTATAGGTGCCCCAAACATACCTGAGCTCTAATTGCCATATTCAGCGAATTATAGCACATTTTTGCCATTTGCCGAGGTGTAAAATCCAGGGGTCAGAAAGTAGAAGTCCTGTCAAGTTTTTCCATCTCCCACAGAATGAGCTGATCACTCAAATTGGCTCTATCTCCTGTCCGAAGTACAACCCCAATTCCGAAATAGTTGGGACAAAGTGTAAATTGTGAATAAATTCAAAACGCAATGACTTTCAAATCACCCCAGCCAGCATTTTATTCACAATAGAACAGAGATAACATAGTAAATGTTGAAACTGAGAAATTTTACAATTTTATCCACAAAATGAGCTCATTTCTAATTTAATGGCTACTACAGGTCTCAAAAAAGTTGGGACAGGGGCCTGTTTACGTGTAGCATCCCCTCTTCTTTTTAACGCAGAGTGGAGGCGTCTGGGCATTGAGGAGACAAATTTCTTGAGTTTAGCCATTGGAATATGATCCCACTCTTGTTTAATACAGGCTTCCAGCTGCTGGAGAGTTTTGGGTCTCCTTTGATGGACTTCTCGTTTAATTATGCACCAAATGTTCTCAATCGGTGAAAGATCAGGACTGCAGGCAGGCCAGTTCAGCACATGGACTCTTCTACTACGAAGCCATGCTGTTGTAATAGCTGCAGTATGTGGTTTTGCATTGTCCTGCTGAAATACACAAGGCCTTCCCTGGAATAGATGCCATCTGGAGGGGAGCATATGTTGCTCTAAAACCTTTATATACCTTTCAGCATTCATGGTGCTTTTTAAAACATGCAAGTGTCCCACACCATATGCACTAATGCATTCCCATACCATTAGAGATGCTGGCTTTTGAACTGAACGCTGATAACAGGAGGGGTGGTCTTTCTCCTCTTTAGCCCGGAGGACACAACGCCCATGATTTCAGACAAGAATGTCCAATTTGGACTCGTCTGACCACAGGACACTTTGCTACAGTCCATTTTAAATGAGCCTTGGCCCACAGAACATGGCGGCGCTTCTGGATCATGCTCAACAATGGCTTCCTTTTTGCATGATAGAGTTTTAGGTGGCATCTGTGGATGGCTAGGCGGACTGTGTTTACAGACAGTGGTTTCTTGAAGTATTCCTGGGCCCATTTAGTAATGTCAATGACAGAATCATGCCAGTGAGTGATGCAGTGGCGTCTGAGGGCCCGAAGATCACGGGCATCCAGTAAAGGTCTTCGGCCTTGTCCCTTACTCCTAGAGATTTTTCCAGTTTCTCTGAATCTTTTGATTATGTTATGCACTGTCGATGATGAGACCTTCAAAGCCTTTGCGATTTGACGTTGAGGAACATTGTTTTTAAAGTATTCCACAATTTTTTTTATGCAGGCCTTCACAGGTTGGAGAGCCTCTGGCCATTTTTACTTCTGAGAGACTCAGCCTCTCTGAGACATCCCTTTTATAGCCAGTCATGTTACACGCCTGATGCCAGTTAACTTAATTACTTGCTAAATGTTCTTTCAGCTGATTCTCTTATATATGAATTGCTTTTTCAGCCCCTTTTTTGCCTGTGTCCCAACTTTTTTGAGACCTGTTGCAGCCAGAAAATTTGAAATAAGCTCATTTTGTGGATAAAAATATAAAATGCCTCAGTTTCCACATTTGAAATGTTATCTGTGGTCTATTGTAAATAAGATACTGTCTCGTGATCTGAAAGTCATTGCATTTTGATTTTATTCACAATTTACACTTCGTCCCAGCTATTTCGGAATTGGGGTTGTAAATCCAGGTGGTTGAAATAAAGTTATGGGGATGATTTTTACTTTCTGAGCCCGGATTTTACACCCTGGCCATTTGACCTTGACATCCAATGTCATATTAAACTTGCCGAGAATGCTTGGCTTACATGATTCCCTATAGGTGCCTCACACATACCTAAGCTCTAAATGCCACATCAAGCTGTTATAAACACATTTTTGCCATTAGACCTTCACCTTGAGGCTCAAGGTCAAATGTGATTGACTCACAATGTTCGGCATACCTGATTCCCTATAGGTGCCACATACATACCTAAACTCTAAATGCTAAATTAAGAGAGTTATTGCACATTTTTGCCATTTGACCTTGACCTTTTGGCTCAAGGTAAAATTCAACCAACCAAGAATGTTTGGCATACATGATTCCCTATGGGTCCCTCATACATATCTGAGCTCTGAATGTCATATTAGGGCCATTTCACGGTATTTATTTTGTTGCGGACAGGACATTCACAGGCTTTTTTTGTTAATTAAAATTATTCCTGGGAATAATTGAAAAGTTTTAATGGGTGAGAGGCAAGTACTACCCAAGTACCTTATTTGATAAAAACATCCAATGTTTTGAATTTCATTTTAATTTTCAAAATGAGGCTGGAAGTTGTGTTGCGGACAGGACAAAAAGTGAAGTGGTTTTTTTTTCCTCGGAGGGAAGTGAAAAGTTCTGTCCATCCACTGGAGTTTTATAATCCAAAGCCAGGTAATTTTGTTCCTCTACATCTTAGGTAGGTTTAAGAAGAAATTATGAATTTGTCACTCAAACAGTGAGCCGAGGGGGGGGAACTTATTCCAATGGGATGAGCGTTGCGGACAGGATGTGTCGGACAGGACACTTTTTCACTTGGATTAAAAATGAGCAAAAACACACATTTACTTCATATAAAATGTATTATATAGGCATGGGCAATACAAATGAATAAAATGACAACATTTCTTGAGTTGCTGAGAAAAAAGTTTTTATTATTTTCTTATGATTTTTTGCAGGTAAGTACAGAAGACACAGACGAAGAGTTTGCCACAAGTCCAACGCCTTTACAGGAAAGGGTCTCAGAGCCACAGGGTCCCAAAAATGGCTGATTTCGGCATTTATCAACAAAACCCATTGTGAAAATTGGGGGGTGAAGCCTGAGGGCATTTTCGAAAATGCAGTCTACTCAGAAATAAACCTGGCCAAATTATCCATTAGGGTACCCTAACAGAAATAATTGATGCTAAAGTCATCAACCCCTTTTCTGAAGTACAGCAGCGCCCCCTAGGCCCTTTTTAATGGAAAATGCATTGAATTTCACCCAATTATGTTCAACAAACATTAGATGTTGCATTGATATTAAAAAATGGTATGAATGGGTTGCCTGTGAAGTTTTTTTTGGATCAATGGCCTGCAAAAATGTAAAAATTATCAGTGGGAGGGCAAAATTAACGCTACTCGCCCATTACTGTATAAAATGCAGTGAAGTCGCTGATGCGGCAGTTGTTTGCCCTCCCACTGCTCTAAACGTTCCCCTTCAATAACCCGCGGTGATTAAAAAAAAAAAAAAAAAAACTTCACACTGTTTTTATAATGTCCATATACCCTCCTCCATGATAGTTTCAATGAGCTACTGTGAATAATTCATAGTAAAACACAGTGGCGTGCAGTCGGAGGTTAGTTTTGTGAGGCAGAAACCTCCCCTTGCTTGATTAGCAATCAGGCGATTAACTAGTTTAGTAAGACTATTCGGCAGAATGACGGGCCAGTTTAGGTTTCATGGCGTTATTACTCAGTATATCGAACCTGAAATGCTCACAGGACAGCAGATTTGTGCGTACTTGCTTCCAGGAAGCCGAAGCAATGTCATCAACAAATATTAAAACAGTTCGACTTATGCAGAGTTCAATGCTTAATCAATATACAATGTTATTCTCCTTTAAATACGCGCTTTTACACCCAAACAAAAAGCGGGCGCTTATTTTCAGTCTTCTTTCATAATCCGATCAACAAAATGTTTAAACGATATACAGAATTACCGAGAGCGAGAATTTTTCCTAATTGATTATTCAGATTTCCATCCTCGCAGTCTCGAATTGAAGGGTATAAGTGAATGAATCTTGTGACCGGTGTTCGCGAGGTGGCATAGGTAGCAAAATTCGTCAGAACACTGGTAGGTTTTGAACGCCTGGCGCTGGTTTATTCCTTGGTATATTTTACTGAAACTTCACAAATAGGGTCACAGGATATTCTGTCAACTAACTATGTATGTTTGCAGTAAAAATACACTCACCTTTCTTGCTATTGTTGAGAAGAAGTCACGGCGAACTCTCGACGAACTTCAACAACTTCTGTCGAACTAATTTCACATCCCCTGGAGGTCTAGACTGGAACACACAGACTCGTAATTTCTCAAATTAGATGGCTGTAAGGCAATAAGGGCCGTAGCTGGGATATCACGTCAGCGCGGGCTGTCTGAAATCTACCTCCAAAATGGATATTTTTGCCACGCCGTGCACTTGAAAGTTTGTAAACACGGCGCAAATTGAGGTCACGCATTCATCCAACGGGCGAATAATAGCTCTGTTCAAATCGCGTTATTGGCCGTAATAGGCAGAGTTCATGTATGAAATGCGGGTATCCTATTGAAAAGGTTGCTTTTAATCAAACCATGGTGTTCTTTTTGTATGAAAATTGTATTTACATCATTTTTTTATAAGTTTTCTGAGGCTTGTTTACCGCCCCAGTTCAGCTGTTACGCATTCCATTAGAGTTTATGCAGAGCGTTGCCCATGCCTATATTATATTGCATTATTTACATATTTAGAACATAAAGCTGCATAATATAAAACAGTTGACATGTTTGAGAGGATATCAAAGATTTCAGCAGACCCCCCCCCCCACCACCACCACCAACACCACCTCACCATCAACCTGATGGGACATTCTCAGAAAATTCTAGTAGGATATATAAGCAGTACAGACAAAGTTCAAAATATGATTCCTGTCAAACAATCATTTTAAACTCAAAGTGTCTGGAAATTAATCAAACAACAGTCCACTCAAACGAGCAAATATGCCTGGTTAATTAAGACTCCATTACTCAAAAAACAATTGATTCAATTGAGCAAACCTGCCAGGTTATAATAAGATAACAATTAATTCTTGGGAGTCATAGGGCATAATTAAGAATCTGATGTCCAAAGAGCCATTAATTGCAATTGCATTTTAGTAAATGATTTGGAAGAAAAGGGCTCACAAACATGTCAAACACTAATTACTCAAATAAGTAGGAGTGCCTAATGAAATGAGACAGTGAATCCAGATTCAACACCAAGCTTCCTTGCCAGTGCCATGAAAACACCCATTCAAACTCCTAGAAAGTTAACGGAAATAAAACAATACTCTTGAAACATGTCAAACAATAATAAAAATCTTGAAATCTGTGTTATTGAATTGAAAGACAAGCCATCCTTGCACCAAACTCATACCCTTTTTTTTTCTGTCTTCATTTATAGGACATTTATTGTCTGCAATCAGAAAGACCTACATTTGCATTTGTTTCCTCTAAAAGTGCCTCAATATTAGTTAAATAAGAAACAACCTCCTAGTATTTAAAAGCCTTAAATACATTAAAAGCCTTTATTCTAAGTAGAAGGGGAATATCCATACCAACTAAAAGCCAAATCCATAATCACTACATTAACTTGTCGTGTCATAGCGTTTTTTGTCCTGTCAGACACATAAAACGTTGCGGACAGGACAAAAAAAAGAGTTGTGGTTTCTGATGAGCTGTGTTGAGATTTTTCAAAAAACTTTTTGTTATTTTGTTTTATACTACCTAAGCTATTCTAACTTTGGTGTTTATAGGCTTATTATTGTAGGAAAAAAATTAACTTTTTTGTTCCAACCCTGTGTTGGACAGGATACTTGGCATCCGTGAAGTGGAAATTTTATCACTTCACAATCTGAAAAAGAAAACTCACTGATGGATTGTCTGCATGGACATAAAACGTATCCTTTCAGCAAGAAAAAAATTTCAAAAATGAAACACACCACGAAAAAATGTGTGTCCTGTCCGCAACGCTCTGGACCCATGAATTTGCGAGAAAATCTAATTTGCATAATTAAGGAGCAAGAATTTCAACTCAATTTTCTTTTTTCCAGTAAATTCAGATACCTATCCAAGTCATCCAGTTGTTTTTTTGGTAAGATTCAGACATTCAATTTTTTTTCATGCCACTTCACAATTACCATGAAATGGCCCATTAAGCAAGTTATAGCACATTTTTGCCATTTGACTTTGACCTTGAGGCCCAAGGTCAAATGTGACTGACTCGCAATGTTCGGCATACCTGATTCCCTATCGGTAACTCATACATACCTAAGCTCTAAATGCTATTTTAAGAGAGTTATAGCACATTTCTCCATTTGACCTTGACCTTTCGGCTCAAGGTCAAATTCGACCAACCAACAGCACTCGGCAAGAATGATATGCTGTACCTGCTCAGTGCATACCTAAACTATAAATGCAATAATAAGCAAGTTACAGCACATTTTGTGCCAAAACACTCCGAAAAATGACTAAGTCCAGACACGTTGCCTAGGTGGCGCTATGAAGGAGCGATTCAATCAAAACGCCGTTTACACTGTTGAAGCAGGTCACGATACTGATTCCATT
The DNA here is from genome assembly GCA_029692085.1 of Gymnothorax javanicus. Classification (NCBI taxonomy): domain Eukaryota; kingdom Metazoa; phylum Chordata; class Actinopteri; order Anguilliformes; family Muraenidae; genus Gymnothorax; species Gymnothorax javanicus. The sequence continues at coordinate 27,652,104 of CM056204.1, read as the reverse complement.
GCTGCGATAAAAAAAAAAAATCATCTGACAGTTTTTGAGAAATTTGCATTGAAGTGCCAAAAATGGCCATTTTCGACATTGAAATGGCTGCCAAGTCTAATCGAACGATTCAATCAAAAAAATTTTTGCTTGGGCATTAACTTGATGACCTATTTGATCACATCCCGAAATTTAAAAAAAAATCCATCTGAGCGTTTTTGAGATACGGCTTTAAACGGACGACGCCGCCAGATGCAAAGTTACGACAATAGGTTACTGGCCTACGGCCTGCAACCTAAAATTGAATATTCATGACCTGATTAGAGTGGTCCAGAGCCAAGGCTCTAGAGTGGTCAATTTACACTTCACTTTTAGCCTTCAGGTAGCCCCTCCCTTTCAATCAATCAAATGCTAGAATGCTTAAATAGGTTGTCTTAGAGACGTAGCCTCCACAACTGGGTCTAACATGGCTTATCTGAAAAGATGATAAGAACGAGTTCACTGAAATATTGGTAGGGACAATCTGGCTACCCAAAATATATGTAGGGACATGTGGGTCATTCCATGCCAAGTGGAAACACTTAAGGTACCTTTTGGGCCATCATGGTCTCAGATTTTTCTCTGACTTGGTATATTTGTTAATTTGAACTCAAATGATGGGTATCTCCAATTTTTTCACAAATGGCCCACCTGTATGGATTTTATGGGCCTCTGAAAAAATGGCCTGTTGGGGGCGCTTTTCAACACATGCTGTAGAAAAAGTCTCATATCTTTGATTCTATGACAGATACAGATCTGGAAGGTGGCTTGATCCTTGACATGAACCTTGCTCTAGGCTGACAGTCTTAAAGGTTGCTAGTATCAAAGGTGAATGCCATGGAAATTAAGGTCAAAGAGCCCAAGTTTAAGGGCCTAGCTCGCCCACAGGGGAAAGTTGCTCTGACACCACTTTGCACCTGAGCAGTGTCTAATGACCTGAATTACACTGCTATGGCCCCAAAATCCAATATATAGGCTGGTTTCCCACCAAAAAGCTGGCCTAAAAAGTTGTAAAAATCATTGTTTTTCTTTGCATTGAAATGTACATGGCACTGTACCATTATGTGCTGGAAATAAAGAAACCCGCTTGAACATCATGTGGGTTACTTTACTTGAGCTGAAAACCTGATATTGATATTCTTTGCAATTGTAGTGACCTTATTAGGATCATTCCATACCAAGTGGAAACACACCTCGGCCATCATGGTCTTGGATTTTACTTTAACTTTGTCTATTTGTTCATTTTGGCCCAAATAATGGATATCGCTAATTTTTTTTCACGAATTGCCCTCCGGTATTGGTTTTATGGACCTCTGAAGAAATGGCCTGTAGGGGGCACTTTTCAAAACATACTGTGGAAAAACCCTTATATCTCTGGCCCTATTACTGATACAGTTCTGGGGTTTGGATGGATTTGTAATACGAGGCTTCCTCTAGCACCACCATCATTTACAATGGTTGTATCTGTTCTATTTTCCATGCAAACTGATTGGGCAAATTTGAGATTTTTCACTTTTTTTGTCACTATATACTGGACTGATGGTGCTTTCCCGTATAATTCAGGTCACCTGACATGCAACAGGTGCAAATTCATAATGATACAACTTTTCCCCGGGGATGGACAGACCCCTTGAACTTGTGACTTTTTCAGTTGTAAGCAACTTTGAAAGGGTTAATCTGATAAAAAATTAAATCAGAACACAATAGTTTAATAAAAGTGTCAACGATCTATCTGAAATAAAGTTTCTTTTGTAACTTCTTCAGTATCACCAGTAATTGGTGAGTAATAACGGTCATAAAAGAGGAAAAAATCTCAAATTTGCCCAACTTCAAACAGTTTCCATGGGAACAAGAACAGATACAACCATTATAAATGATAATGGTGCTAGAGGAAGCCTCATATTACAAATCCATCCAAACCTCATACTTGTATCAGTAATAGGGCCAGAGATATAAGGGTTTTTCTCCTTCATGTTTTGAGAAGCGCCCCCTACAGGGCATTTCTTCAAAGGTCCACAAAACCAATACCAGAGGGCAGTTTACGAAAAAATTTGAGATATCCATTTTTTAGGCCAAACTGAACAAACAGAAAAAGTTAAAGTAAAATCCAAGACCATGATGGCCCAGGTGCATTTCCACTTGGCGTGGAGTGACCCATGTCCCTACCATCCATATGCAAACCTACACCTTCGCCTTGATGTAGTTGCAAAAAAAACTGTGCAGCAGTTTGTCCTGCAGGACAGGACAAAAAAACGTATCGGACGGGACTTCAGTTTTCTAGTAATGGACCAATGGCTAATTCCAGAGTTGATACTGCAACTTCCACTGCTACTAAGGCTTGTAAAAGGCTGTTCTGTTCTTTTTGAGTTCAGAAACCACTGGCTGATTTAATTGCCAGAAATTAGAGAGATGACTTCCCAATTAGCACCTGTCATTAAATATGTTGGAGTAATTGGAAGGGGTGGGACTTGCAAACGTGCACACGTGTACACGGTGTTAGTCAATCATTTTTTTTTTAATTTTTTATTTAAGCCTGTCCGGTCCTTGCGGAGCATAGGCCACCAACGAGCTCTTTCCACTTTTTTCTATCTCTCGACATTCGAACCATGGAGTGCCAGTCCAAGCCAGCTTCTTTCATTTCATTTTCCCAGGAGCGGCGCCAGGTGTTTCTTGGTCGTCCACGTCTTCTCTTGCCAGGTGGGTTCCAACGCAGGGCTTGCCGGGTGATGTTCGGCTCCTCCTTCCTCAGGGTGTGGCCAATCCAACCCCACTTTCTCTTTCTTACTTCCATGGCTGGGGGTAGTTGTTTTGTGCGCTGCCATAGCTCATCATTCGATATCTTCTCGGGCCATCTTATGCCAAGGATTTTGCGGAGACAGCCGTTGACAAATGACTGAATTCTTCTGCTGAGGACTACTGTAGTCTTCCAAGTCTCGGCATTGTACAAGAGGACAGACTTCACATTGGAGTTGAAGATGCTCACTTTGATCTTTTCCCCTATCTCTCTTAACTTCCTCACTCAGTGCAGCATCTTGAATGCGGTTCGTGCCTTTCCAATTCTCACTCTGATGTCTTCCTCTGAGCCTCCTTCTTGGTCCACAATGCTTCTTAGGTAAGTAAAAAAAAAGTAGTCAATCATAAACGTTTATTAAAAAACACTAACCGTGTGCACGCACTCATCGGCTGCGTCGAAAAAAAAAAAAAAAAAAAATACGTCCTATCATCTAATTCCTAACCACTTTTCTTTAACCTGTGTAAAACGTCATGAGGTAAAGGAAAGGTGTAAAGGGGACTCCTTTACAGCTTGGGAAGAGAACTGCGCTCATAAGAGAATCAGAATGCACTTACACTAGGCACATTGATCTCCTGCCTCCTGCCCGTCATGTTTGTTTGTTTTCGTGATGGCCGGATGGACGATCATCGCGGAATTGCGGGATAGCATTTCCGCCTTTCTTTTTGAAAAGGATGCTTCAGTGTACCCCATGCTAAAGGTGATAACTTAGGAAGCATTGTACACCTTTCCTTTACATTTAAAGAATCCGAACACTCTTATCATGACTGCCACGTAAATACTTACGAATCGTTTTCTAGGAGTTAGGAACTTTCCTAAGCAAAAAAAAAAAAAAAAAAAAAAGACTATTCGGACGCAGCCATCGTCTCCACGCTCAATTCCTCTTTATGTTGCTTTAAAACACAATTGGTTAATAGCTCATTATTTTTTATTTCACCTATCGTTCATTGTGTGTTTTTTACATTTTTGGTGGACGTTCCGTCGGCCGCCTATATTTCATGCACAATGTCATCCTTGCGTCTGCTCGTTAAAAGAAAAGCATATTCATTTTGTTATTTGAATGAGCACACGTAAAACGCAGTTTACATTTCTTTTTGTTTTAGCTTTGTGGATGTAAAAAGTGTTTCTCAATTTAGTTTTACTTTAGCTGCTTTTCCTCCTCAATTACAATTCACTTTAATGACGCTATGAAACTTAATGATAGTGAGACGCAGCTCCCGCTGTGAGTGAGGGATGCAGTTTGCTAAATCAAATTGTACAAAACAGTGGCGGGCGGTGGACCGAGAACAAGGAGGGCGATAAGCATGTCTTTAAATTGCTTATTAGTCTTGATCTGTTTTCATTCAATTTCCCTGGTAAAAGACACTTGAACTCTCCCCTCTCAGGTGTGGCTAATTGTCTTCGTTAAGCCGAGAAATCAAACGCACCAGTTGAAAGCAAAAAAGAGCGCATTTCTATCTTTTTCAGTTAAACAATCATTACGCACAGGTTTGGCTACTTGCTTAGGATGTGACAAAATTTTACGCGGAAAATCCATAGTGGTTTCTTGGGTGAAGAATTGCCTATTTAGGCATGTGAATTAAACATTTTATAGAATTTATTATTTACTCGCCTAAACATTTAATTATAAGGGAAACTAACATGTTGACCAAGAACAATGATTGAAATCGGGTCACTAATCTCATCGTTTCAAGGGATGTTTTCCGCAAAATCCACAAACTCTGTAGGCACCAGTACACTCAATTATACGGCGCGTGTACATGTTTAGAATTTTTTGTACACGTTCCCACCCCTAGTAAATGGTGATGGGTTAAGTAAGTGGTGACGTGTTAAGTACATGTAAGTGGTACCAAACTTACAAATTAGAAGACACTGAGCAAAATTGAGGAACCTCTCTGGAAGAGCTGATTGCTTTAAAATGAAGTGGTTTCTTCCAGTGTGTTTGTGTTTTGACAAGTTTGCGTAACTCAAAAGATACCATGTCAGCTTCCTTGGAACTATAAACTGCACCCCAGATTTGATGGGTCCATCATTATAATGCAGGTACAGAGAGAAGCAACAGCCATGCCACCTAAAACAGATGCTAAGAGGAGCCGTACCAAAAGGGAAAAAAATCAAGAATGACAGTGAGAAGTAGGAGGCAGCCAAAAAGTAGGACAGCGAAAGAAAAAGCATTTTATAATAATCATGTGTGTGTCTTCTGTCATTTTGGTCCCAAGTGAAAAAGTGTCCTGTCCGACACGCGGACCAAGCGGGAACTTGTTGTGACCCCCCCTCAGATATACTTTGAGTTAAGAAACCAAAATTTCCTCTGAAACCTAGCTAAGATATCAGGGAACACAACTGCTTGGCTAAATTCTATGAATACCATGTGGTTGGACAGAACTCTGCAGTTTTCCAACATGGCAAAAATACCACTTCACTTTTTGTCCTGTCCGACACAAACTTTCTGGCTTCATTTTGAGCAGGAAAAATAAAATCAGAAGACTTCAGTTTTTTACCATATAAATTGGTCCTATGGCTCTTGCATATGACCAGTCCAAACTTATTTATCATTCCCTAGAGTAATGACTATGGTGGAAAAAAACCTGCAAATGTCCTGTCCTACACGAAACAAATACCATGAAATGGCCCAATATGATTGCCGGTGTGGAATTTGTAACAATGTGCTTTGCTCAACAAATCATACAATTCCAAAAGAACATTGTTGCCCATCCCCAATTATTTCTGCCAATCAAAGAGGTTTCAATTCCGCCTTTGTACCAACTGTGATTTTAAATGACAACTGGGTGCATCTGTGCATTTATCTCCTTTAGTGCCAGAGCATATCATAATCTGTTGCTTAATTTTACACAGCAACAGAAATCAAAAGAGTGGAGATAGGGAATGGACTTTAAACAAAACATTGGCTACCTTTTTTTTTTTTTTTTTTGGAAAAAAGACGTTATTGACTGTCATATCTCAAATGTTTTTTGATCAGATCACAAACACAATTTATTGAGGGACCAGTGGGTGGTGCCGCAGCACCCTCAGTACCCCACTTCCTGCACCAATGACTTTGCTTTTGAACCTTTCAATGATTTTATCAGGGGCAGATCCAGGGTAGTTTACGTAGTTTCCAGAACTCACTCAAACACCTCATTGATTGGCTGGAAACACTTTCTTTGTGTTGGAACTCACTCAAACCTCATTCTGATTAGCTATTCATGTCTCAAACAAAACCTGGATCCAATCCTGTTTATACAATGGACCTTTCCAACCAGCTTCATCCGCCTTAGTTACTGTTGCTAAGACCCACAACTATGCAGCTCAGTTCCACGTTGACAACAGAACAGTAGAAGTTTGAGCATCACTCTCTCACCGTCCGCAATATTTTCAGGAATATTTTGTACCGAATGCATCCAACTTGTCCGGCAAAGTCTTCCAGAGAGGCCTTGACTATTTCACGCAAGGATATACCCATGACATCAAAATTTTTAACGGAACGGGTGGAGATACAAGAGTCACCGCAAAGTGCTGGCGATCAATGCAGAAAGGCCGAGGACCCATTGAACTGCAAATTGAAATCAAACCAGGCAAAATAGAGGAATTGCACTGCACATATAAAGCAGGGCAAGTGGTTTTCATACATTTGTTGCCATCATTGAGCTAAAAATAACACTGGATCCAGTATGCTGTCTAACGTCAATAAGCTAGCTAGACTTTGTAATAAATGATATTACGCAATGCAGCTAACTCTTAAACTAGCCACATTAGACATAATCGAGTTATTAATCTAACGTTTGTTATGACGGCATTTTCCTCCAAACCAATTTCCATGACATGCTAACTTAACTCATTTCGGCTAAGCGACTGACATTCTGAATCTGATTGTGGCTTCTCGCATTAAAGTTTCTAAGCAGATTACATCATGGCATTACAATATCCTTCACCATTTGGCTACATGTTTTATATTATCACCTCTGCCAAGGAGGTTATAAAATCGCCTGCGTTTATTTGTTTGTCTGTTAGCAGGATTACTCAAAAACTGCTGAGCAGATCATCATGAAGATTGGTACACAGGTGTATCTTGATCCAAGGAAGAACCCATTAAATTTTGGTGGCGATCCTTTTGTCTGTCTGTCTGTCTGTCTGTTAGCAGGATATCTCAAAAACGGCCACATAGATTTTAACCAAACTTTGCTGGATGTTAGAGTAGCACAAGAGGAACAAGCGATTAAACTTTGGCATATCTAGGCCAAAGAACAGCTGAGATATAGGCCAAAGTTCAAATCCATGTTGGCAGAGTCTTTCCAATGGGCCGGATTTCCAATCGGCGTGCTTTTGGGTTTTGCTGCCACCCGGTGGTGGAATGCAACAATACCCTTTATCAGCCAACCAAGATAACTAATGCACACAGTTGCCTTGGCATGGTGGAGGTGCTGCGCTCTCTGAGTGCTCTTGTCTAGTGTTGCGAATGCCTGGGCTGGGTGGCATGAAGGAATCATGTTCTAGGCAGAATAGCTACTGGTTTGCAGCCACATCTGGTATTGCGTGCAGAAGTCCACTGGGGAAAAACAATACTATGTTCATGTATACATCAATGGTGCCGTTGGTGTAATTCTGTCTTCTCAGCAAAAACATATGCATAGATTGTTGGTAACTAACTAGTGAAGGCAAAATGGCAAAAAAAAAAAAAATCATTTGCTTACCTTTGAGTAAACAGCCTTGTTTGTTGATGTAATTCACATTTAGTTGCGTGTGAGGCTTTCCACAGGCCTTAATCCATCGCAAACATTTTTACAACTGCATTTTGGCTTTGGAAAAGGATTAATTGAGCTCTCTGTAGCCAGGCCGGGTATCTTTCATCAGTATTACATGTTCCCCGAGTGCATCCAAGAACTATTTTCGAAAAAGTTGGACACCTTGCCCATTGCGCACAGCTAATGACTGCATTTCACGTGGGACAATATGGTGGTGCTGTTGGGGCCATGGAGGTAATATAATAGAACTGGAGAGAGCGAGGAAGTACCACCCCTATTACTTTCAATGGGAGATGCTAGGCTAGCTACTTCAGCCCAGGAAGTACGGAATTGACCGACGCCATCTATAAAAATGGCATTCCATGGGTGCTTATTTCTGGCACCATTTCATAAGATTGCCAATCTGATTACACAGTACAAATGGCCAAGAAAATGTGTCGTCTGTGCGGATTGGCGAATGAGTTCGAGGGGAAATGACGAGCAACGCTGTTAATCTGGAACGCGCACACACTATACACTCATTGGCTGATCTGCTGCAGTCAGAGCAACAGCCGGACAACCAAACTGGTGCACGAGCTGTCATCAAGCTTTAAGTAGCAGTTCTTAATTTACAGGCCCTCTTGAAAACATCGAACAGTTGCGTCAAACAAAGAGCAAAATAATGAAGGATTACCAAATAGATCTTCTTTTGTTTTCGTTTTATTTGGCAAGAAAAAAATGCACACTTTTCAATTGGTGTCTATGGAGCTGCCGCATCTTTGGCCACAAAATTGCATCCTTGGGAAACTCGGAAGCAGGAAGCTAACATGCTAACTGGCTGAAGCTGCAGGGTGAAGTTGCCTTCAGATGTCGACTTCCAGGCTGCTCAGCCTGTCAGGCTGTGTAAACGCCGCCCCCAAGTACAACCAATCAGATCGCAAGCTAGAGTACAACCAATCCGCTCACGAGGCAGCCAATTCAATTCGGAAGCCTTTACTCGGTAAATGGGCTTAAGAACATCAATATTTTTAAAAACGAATGCATCTAATCGTGAGTTTTCTCATTAAAGAAACTAATTTGTGAGGTAACGTTAGACATTTCAGCTATTTTGACTATGTTAACCAATGCAAAGAAGTGCTATTTTTTTGTCTTACAGTGAACTTATAGACCTAACCTTAGCTAAACAGGTCATACTTGTTAAGTTAAACACTTCTACAATATAACTTAAAATATAACTCTTTTTGAAACATTAAATTGGCCTACTTGTGAGATATTTTGTTCAATAAGCTGTCTAGTTGAGCTTCTTCAACTGCAAGTTGCTGTAACGTTAGCTGCCTTCAAGGCTGATTGTAGGGACTAGTGCCTTAAAGGCTGGTTAGAAGGCTAATGTTGATTTCATATTGCATAACCTTTGATAATATTCAGTCAGATGCCTTCCAGGCTGACAGTAGAGACTATTGCCTTGCAGGCTGGTTGGTAGGTTGGTGATTTCATCATAGGGTCATTCCATGTCAATTCACACAAATCCCCAAAACCTCCCCAGTGACACCTCTTCAATTTGCCTGATTTTTTTTCTATTAGCGCCTTATGATGTCAAATGAAATAGTCCGAAGTTTGAGCTTCCTAGCTCAAACGGTTTTTGAATTATGGCCCTTCAAAGTTTGGGTGCTACGCCCTTTTGGGGTCCGGGAATTGCACACTTAATTTGCAAGCATTTTTGGAGACCCATATCTTTTGTTTTAAGCTAGCTACAGGCCTGTAAATTGCTATATCTATGTATTCTGGCCCTGTCTATCAGAATCTGCACTTAAAACTAGCATAGGTTTACTATTTTTAGAGATATTAACCCCTTAAAAGTGGATTTTTTAATGGTAATAATAAATTTTTGGAGCACTTTGGGGGTCTATATCTTGGAAAGTTTTTGTCCTGATGGGGTTTCAACTAATTTATCATCATATTTGGGTACACTACTGTGTATTTAGAGAATTTCAGGGCTCTCAGAGCCTTGATGGGGGTACAGGAGGGTCCCAAATATGGCCTCGGGACAAAATTACCCTTTGGTACCCCCTACTTCAGTCCCCGAGTTGGCCATGTGGGCACATGATGACTGGAATGAGCTTTTTACCCCATCAACAGTCACCTTTTATCCAAGTTTTGAGCCAATAAAAACTTTGATTATCAAACTCCTTCACTATCAACTAAGCCTTTGCATATGGCACTATTTTTGGATATTTTCGGAAAAATCCTAAGTCCAGAAAGTAGGTCAACTGTTGTTTTAACTGTCTATTCATGTTTAAGGCAGTTAAAACAGACCAACTTTATAAAATATAATAAAATATAATAAAATATACGTTAAATAACAGATTCTAACAATGAACACATATATTTACATGTATGAATTGAAAAATTACATTTATTTACCCTTCACACACTGTACACATACATTTAACACCTATAATGTATTTACATCATCTGATCAGATCCATATCAAGGAGGCAAGATGTCATTGACTACTGTTGCAATATAAGCAGATACAATTCTACAATTCAGGTCAATGATACAGGCTTGCTGATTAATAGGCAATGAACTTGGGGAGAAGCCTCTGAATTCTTTCAACATCAACTGCAACAAGTTTATAATGCCGAGCACTACGACCTTGAATCTCTGGAGCATTTGCACGACATTTGATATCTTGAAATGGTACCCAGCATGGTGGATTTTGGCGGTTTTCAGCAGGGCAAGACAGAGTCATGTTTGATCGCTAAATGAAATGACAGCCTATACTGAGTAATAACGCCGCGGAAACTTAAACTAGCCCGTCATTCTGCTGAATAGTCTTAGTAAACTAGTTAATCGTCTGATTGCTAATCAAGCAAAGGGGAGGTTTCTGCCTCACCAAACTAACCTCCACCGCACGTCACTGCCTTGTTTTAATCTTTGCCTTTCCTATTTGAAAGATGCATTTATCTCTTAATCGAAATAATCCAACTCAAGTAGTTGGAGTTGTCAGAGTTTGGTCAGATACAGGGAAAGCCCAAGGAAAGGTGTCAATTACTGTAAAAACGACATTTTGTTAGCGGCTGGGAAAGGGTTAATCCCTTGTTTTTTCAATATAACTGGGGGATGTTGGCTGCTAATAGCACATTTTAATCTTCCCATAGATCAATTTAATCCATAGGTCTGTTTTTACTACCATAAACATGAATAGGCAGTTAAAAACAACAGTTGACCTACTTTCTGGACTTAGGATTTTTCCGAAAATATCCAAAAATAGTGCCATGTGCAAAGGCTTAGTTGATAGTGAAGGAGTTTGATAATCAAAGTTTTTATTGGCTCAAAACTTGATAAAAGGTGACTGTTGATGGGGTAAAAAGCTCATTCCAGTCATCATGTGCCCATATGGCCAACTCGGGGCCTGAAGTAGGGGGCACCAAAGGGTAATTTTGTCCCGAGGCCATATTTGGGACCCTCCTGTACCCCCATCAAGGCTCTGAGTGCCCTGAAATTCTCTAAATACACAGTAGTGTACCCAAATATGATGATAAATTAGTTGAAACCCCATCAGGACAAAAACTTTCCAAGCTTAAGACCCTCAAAGTGCCCCAAAAATGTATTGCGTCATTAAAAAATCCACTTTTAAGGGGTTAATATCTCTAAAAATAGTAAACCTATGCTAGTTTTAAGTGCAGATTCTGATAGACAGGGCCAGAATACATAGATATAGAAATTTACAGGCCAGTAGCTAGCTTAAAACAAAAGATATGGGTCTCCAAAAATGCTTGCAAATTAAGTGTGCAACTCCCGGACCCCAAAAGTGGGCGTGGCACCCAAACTTTGAAGGGCCATAACTCAAAAACCGTTTGAGCTAGGAAGCTCAAACTTCGGATTCTTTCATTTGACATCATAAGGCACTAATAGAATAAAAATCAGGCAAATTGAAGAGGTGTCATTGGGGAGGGTGTGTGACTTGACATGGAATGACCCCATATATATTTATATATATATATATATATATATATATATATATATATATGTGTGTGTGTGTGTGTGTGTGTGTGTGTGTGTGTGTGTGTGTGTTCAATTCTGATACACTCTTTTAAGGAGTTCAAACGATCTCGGCGCCATCGTGGAGCCCTATCTACCCGCCCCGCTAAAAAAGTAAAAGACAGCCCCAGCACTCACCCCAGGCCCTGATGCCTTGAAGGCATCTGACTGAATACTATGAAAGATCATACAATATGAAATCAACATTAGCCTTCTAACCAGCCTGCAAGGCACTAGTCTCTACGGTCAGCCTGGAAGGCACTAGTGCTCTACAATCAGCCTTGAAGGCATCTGACTGAATACTATTGAAGATTATACAATAAGAAATCAACATTATCCTTCTAGCCAGCCTGGAAGGCACTAGTCCCTACAATCAGCCTTGAAGACATCTGACTGAATACTATTGAAGATTATACAATATGAAATCAACATTAGCCTTCTAACCAGCCTGCAAGGCACTAGTCTCTACAATCAGCCTTGTAGGCATCTGAGGCAATACTATTGAAGATTATACAATATGAAATCAACATTAGCCTTCCAACCAGCCTGCAAGGCACTAGTCTCTACAATCAGCCTTGAAGGCAGCTAATGTTACAGCAACTTGCTTTTGAAGTTCTTAAGAAGCTCAACTAAACAGCTTATTGAACAAAATATCTCGCAAGTAGGCCAATTTTACAGAGTTATACTTGAAGATATATTGTAGAAGTGTTTAAGTTAACAAGTATGACCTGTTTAGCTAAGGTTAGGTCTATAAGTCAAATGTAAGACAAAAAAAGCACTTGTTTGCATTGGTTAACATAATCAAAATAGCTGAAATATCTAAGGTTACCTCACTAATCAGTTTCTTTAATGAAAAAAGACGATTAAATGCATTCGTTTTTAACAATATTGATGTTCTTAAGCCCGCTCCGCTTTGAGAAGAGGAATCTGAATTGAATTGGCTGCCTCGTGAGCGGATTGGTTGTACTCCAGCTCGCGATCTGATTGGCTGTACTTGGGGGCGGTGTTTACACAGCCTGACAGGCTGAGCAGCCTGGAAGTCGACGGCTGAAGGCAACTTCACCCTGCAGCCTGGCTGAAGCAAAGGTACTTCTTCGTTCTCTCTGGCTCTATTATATATCTCTATGGTTGGGGCAGGCAGGACCTTAGTAAGATAAGGCAATCTGATTGGTAGTTATTCTCCACTTGATTGACAGGTCAGGAAGGTTCATTGTTGGCAAATTGGTAATCCTTGGCCCATTTTTGTTCATGAAGAACTTGGCCCACCTTGAATGCTGGTTTCGCACCAGATCTTGATTACAGTCACCTGCTGACATCAGCTGTCTTAAATGATGTCATTGCTCAGATTTTTTTACCACATTATTAATCCGAAATTGCCCCATCTTAACTATTTTGTAATGTGCTGCAAGCCTGAATTGCAGGTATTTACAAGTAAAATCAAGTTGACGAAACTTTAAAGCTGCTGTAACTGTTTTGTTCGTTTTCGTAGCTTCTTGTCCGAAACCTATGTAAGCAGTCCCCGCCCCCCATCTCCAAGCCACTCACAGGAACGCGCATCGGTTTCGACAGAGCCAGAAGAGTAGCGTCTGAGTTACAATATAAACAGACACTCTCAGTGATTGTCGTGTGAAAGCCTCACTGAAAACATAGACCAACGACAAATTACATTCATGCAGAAACTGCGGAATGAATGGTTTTGTGAAGGTATTAGCTAAAACTAGCTAGTGTCTTGTAGCCACACATACTTTCGTTACTCAGCTAAGCAAGCTATAGTCGGCCACAAACGATGACGGTTCATTCATAAACTGACATTATCAGGATTAAAAACCCCCAACAGGACTATCTGAGACTGATAAAACTACTAAACTACTACAGAGTAAAACAAAGCTTACCTGTCCAGAAGCAGCAAGGCTAGCTGTGCATCGCTTTTTAAACCCTTTGATTCCTTCAGTTTTCCCCATTGAAAGTGGCGCCGATATAAATACAGCTCTTGGTCATCTCGCGCTTTTCCTCCTTAGTTCCAATTGTTCCTCCACCGTTCTTTGGTGCTTTGGCTGTTTAATTGTGTACGCCGTCTCCCGTAGCTTGCCAACAACATAGATTTTTCTTCTAATGATGTTTCCGACAGATGGCGCACTAACAACGCAGATTGAGCTCTGCGCGTTCACAAGCAGAGAGAAATGCGTTTTATGGCGTTCTCTCACCTGATTGGATAGAGGCAGTCGGCGACTCCAGGATTTTATATGCTGCTTTATGGCAGAAGACAGTGACTGAGAGACCAGTGTTATCGACCATATACTCTAAATAAATGATCTCAGTCGGAATGTAGAGCTATTTAACACTTTTTTCAAAGCAAAAAAAAAAAAAATCACTTACAGCAGCTTCTTTTTTGCATACTATCTACCATGAAATAGCTGTCAAAGTAAATTTAGAAAAAAACTGCTGTTTTTTTTTTTTTTTTTTTTTTTTCTATGCTGTCTCAACTTTTTCTGAGTTGGGGTTGTACAATCATATACACCTTACAATCCCTGCAGTTTTACTCCAGAGTTTGAATTGTAAAAATTCAGGGTTCTACATGGGTAGTTTTGAACTTGCATACATTTGGAAAACTATAACTTTCAGGTGCTAAAAAAACAGAGAGCCAAGAACTCAGGAAATGGTCTCAGTGTTCCCTGTTGTTTCAGCCTAGCTGTTGAAGGAAGTGGTAAGTAAAACCCATATCAGGAATTTCCTTTCTGAGAGGAAAGCAGAATTTTCCTTTTTGTTTTTCAATGCAAATGTTTGTCAGCAGAACAGGGGCAAGAGGGAGAAAGAAGGAAATGGGTTGCATTTATAGTGGTCCACTGAAATGATAATCCTTGGCCGTATGTATCGACATTAGGTGGAAGGGAACTGAGAGGGAGCTCTTTTAAACTTGCAGGACATCAGAAGTGGTAAGACCTAATGACTTCTCATGCAAGACTGCGTATAACTAGGAATGAGGCTTAGAAAACAGAGCCAGTGCTTGGGCTGGGGTGAGTCCATTCTTACCTGCGGACAGAAATTTCTGTCTGCTGTTTCTGCTATGATTTGTGCATTGTGGTACGGTGGGCTACTGGGATACTTTCCCGTTTTCATTGTTTTATACTGTATATATTGCACGCTAAATTTCTTAAATTTATATTTGGTCTCAGATCAGGTTCATGTCTTGTTTTCCACTTGTGTATTACTGTTGAAAAAAGGAAAATTTGAAACGCTAAATGTTAATTCTAAGAGCTAATTATTCAAAAATTCTTGTATTTCACTGAAGACAGTTGATAAAATGATTTCAACTTTTAGGCTGACAGGGATTACCAGGTGAGCCAGACGCAAATGAGATTGTGAACCTGCAGGGGGACTTGGGCAGGTTCTGCAATATGCTTGGAACAGTCAAACAGCAAATTATCCTGAAAAACAATGAATTTACAGAACAGTGTTCCTAATTTTGGGCAAAAGATTGCTACACCAAATATTGATTTGATTTCATTTTTTTAATAACTCTTAATTACGCATTTTTAAAAATATTTATAAACCTTTCACTTTTCATGTCATGATTTCTGGAGCATCCTCACCTTTCTGAATGGTTTTAAATGTGCTGACCACACTCGCTCAGTACTGCATCAATAATGTGTGCAAGCATGCCATTAATTTGGCATGGAGAACCTGTCCACTGAAACTTAGAGCACTTTTTGGACTATATTTCTTGATGTGTTACTGGGGAAAACGCCTCACCCCAAAAATGTTTATATGTTCTTGGTAAGTCTTATTTATACTGTATGTTACATACAGTATAATTTTTTTTTGAACTGATGAGACGGTGCAATATTGATTTCCAGTAAAGATGCAATTCAGATAACATTCAATAGGTAGAAGTTATGACATTTGCTGAAATAACTCTATTCAGTCATTGCAAAACATTGTGGCCCCGTTTTCTTATGTAATTCTTTTTAACTCTGCATGTCACGACAAGTTTTAGAAATTGAACTCAAGTTCATAATTTTTTGAAAGTTACACTTAAATTTATCAATTCTCTTGACTAATTGTTAGTTGAAACAAAACTTATCCTCAGGAGTGCGTTTCCCAAAAACGTAGTTGCTAACCAAGTTAGCAACTTAAATAGTTTTTCTATTCACAGTCAATGAGTCCAACTATGTAAGTTAGCATCTGTGATTTTGGGAAATGTATCCCAGGTTGAGTTAACTCACAATTTTTTGAAGATAACTTACATTTTTAAGGCAGCCAGTAAACTGTCGTTTCTAAGTTTAACCAACTTAAAATGTATTGCAGTGGTTTTATGCGTAAGGGCAGATACACTGACTGCTTACGTCAGTATGTGACAGGCTTAGCAACAACTAATGGGGAAACTAGTCTCCCAGCAAACATGAGACGTCTGCCCGACGTGCAGATGACGTTTGTAACGCGATATAGACATGATCTGCACGTCGGGCAGACGTCTCATATTTGCTGGGCTCATATGCATTTAACTAAATGCTAAGAGTGCATTTAGTTTTGGTTTATTCCATGTTCAAATAAATAATTGGACTAAAAACAGACCATCTGTTTATTGGCCAATTCTTGAGTGCCCTCTTTGAATGTCCCATCGACATTATATCTGTAATATAGACTGCCCACATTTTTCTTTTGGCTTTCGCATTCGGAATTCAATATACTTTTTTTTTTCAAGGAAACCAAAAACATTTAGCCTGCTTCAGAATTCCAACAGCTTTTTAAAATGTTATACAGTTGAGCCATTAGCCTTGAGGAGAACCTGAGAACATCACACAGAATTTTGAAAGTAAATCTTAAAGCAAACCTTGCATCCCACTGTAGTCCTTCTTGTGTATTTGACTGCATAGTCAAGGGCTGCAGCAGTAGCATATAAAAAAAAAAATTGTATTGTGCCCTCCAGAAAAATTGGTGCCCTTAGTGACTATGACTAAAACAGTCTGTGAAAAAAAAATGTCTTTTTGTTTAGTCCTCTTGGTCTTTCACACAGAATATTCACAAAAATCTCACCTTTTCTTTAAGTAAAATTATTGGAGGAAAAAAAGTGATAACATTAAATAATTATTGTTCTCCGATGCATCTTGGCCATGAATTTTACGTTCACCACTGTCTAACATTGCCTCGCCTTTTAATAACTCTCTGTATTCATTTTGGAACTGAGGACAGTCACTGCTGTAGTTTTGAATGTGGAATTTGTTTCCATGCTTGTTAAATATAGAATTACAGTTAGTCAACAGTCCGGGGTTAAATGGGAGACAGATCTGGGTTGTCTCTCTACACGCAGTCTGTGTCTTGGAGACCACACTGTTTCATTACATTCATAATGTCGCTACATTATCCTGCTGTATCAAGCAAGCGCGTGCCTAAAAATGATGACTTCTGGAAAGCACAAACATTGCTCTAACATCCGCATTTAGCCTTCTGTGTCAATTTTGCCCTCACACATGAGCAAGTTGCCTATGCTGAGTGCAATAATGCGGCCTTAGACTGACAGAAATTCATGCCTTCGAACATGTTGTCGTCGATAACAGTCCAGATGGTTCCCCACCTCTTTGGCCCTGAAAACACAACGTCTCCATAAACAATTGACAAGATGGACTTGTCTGACTGCAGCATTCCTCTCCATCTTCCCATCAGTTAATTTTAGATGACCCTGAGCCCAGAGAAGTCGGCGATGCTTCTGGGTGGTGTTGATGAATGGTTTCCTCTTTGCAAAGTAGAGGCTTAACTTGCATTTGATGATGCCACAACAAACAATGTTCACTGACTCGAGTCTTCTGACGTATTTAAGTGCCCATGTGATTATGTTCATTACATGTTGGCTCTTAATGCAGTGTTTTTGGCTCTTAACACAGAGGAAGGAAATACACAACCAATATTTGTATTCTGCCTTGTCTTTTATGCACAGAGATTGGTCCAGTTTCTGCAAATTCACTGGAACACAATATTATGGACTGTCGATGGTGAAATCCCTAAATTCTGTGCAATCACACTTTAACAAAAATTCTAGTTAAACTGTTCAACTGGTCATCACTCATAAAGTTCACGTTTTTACATTAGTTTTTTTTTTAATGTGCATTAATACCACATGTAAAATTAGAGAGAGACGTAAAATTCCACATTTCCATGAGTCTGACTTTAACAAAGGTTGACAATAATTTTTACGTGAAAAGATATGCCTTGAAATGGCTAAGGTTTTTGTCACGAGTTGGTAACGTGATTTCTTGCATATTTCACAAACCAAATGGCCTTATGTACGCCCATTCCACATACATTTGTATATCTTTGGCTAATTTTTGTGGCTCAGCTCTTGAATGAATGTATAAATCAATAAATTAATGCTGAATTCCAGGAAAGAAAACATGATGTTTGAACTTGGGTAAGGACCCTTCAAAAATACATTGTCTTTGCGACGGACATATTGTGCCTATTTGAATTGTAAATGTCAAAAACACCTTTAGCATATAGGAAGGTCAAAGAAGTAATGTTTTCTATCCAGTAACACAAAGAACACTTTGACTCCTGATGTGTATTTTAAACATAATGTGTCAGCACATTTGCAGAACAACTTGCACATATGGTAAAATCTGTATTCAGCCCAAGGGGAGCAGATCTTGTGCACCTCACTGTATATGAGTCATAATAATTTCTACTATTTCCCCTGGATATTTGAATCTTGGGGTAAAACTTTATAATTAGCTTGGAAAATACAACGTAAATTACTGATTGTCACAGACGTTAAAATAAACCAAACATGTTACTCCCGAGCTGGCCTCTGCCTTCCTGACTGTTAAAAACTGTCTTAAATGTATGCTTCAAATGGAAATTCACCTAACATTAAGAAAAGGAGAAAGGCAGCATTTCCTTATTGGGTGGGGGGTGGGGAAACAAAACACAGAGCTGTTTCATGTCAGAGCAGCTTCAGAATGCACGATAATGCTATTTTGACAGCAAGAGATGGCAAGGGGTAGGTTTCATCTCATGAAGGACATACTGAGGAATGGGCTGCATGTTGTTTTTCACGCTATGTTGCTTATTGTGCATACATCTGTGCATCCTTGCACACTGTGACATGTCTGTCTTAAGGGCTGCATGATGGCTTCATAAGCCAATACAATTTGTCACAATGGCCTTTTGATTTGGTGTGCCATTAACAACTGTCGCAACCCTTGTGTCTCATATAATTAGTCCTTCCCCTGTTTCGGCGGTCTTCATGAGTTTTTCGGTTTTTCCTGATTGATTGATTTTTCCCTTGCCCAATGTGTGTTTCCTATCTGGACATTTGTATGCCTCTCCCCTTTGGCTAATTGTCTCGTGAAGTTATATAATTTTCTTTTGGTGTCTCAGTCTTCGCTGGATTGTCCCTTTGCCGCTTGTCTGAAGTTCCCTTCTAGTCATTTAGTATTGAGCTAGGAGCTTCTTCCTCCATGTTTTAGTGATATTGAAATGAAAAAAAGGTTTGTCTCTCCTTGAGAACACATTATTAGGAACACCTTCCAGTTCTCCTGCTGTCTCCAGGGATTGTGTCCCAAAAAAGAAACATTCTTGGAAGCCGTCTGCCTCTGCAGTTTTGGATTGACCACTTGGTTTCTGACCCTTTGACTGTCTTGATAATGGCTCGGATACGACCCTCCATTGCTGCGTACGAATCGCTTTACTCAGACTGCCCCTCATCTTGAGTTTTCCCAAGCCCTCATCTGTTCTGTAGCGCATTGCTCACAATAAATTTGGCCCCGTATGAAAAGGACGCCATGAATCGCACATTTCTGATATGCTTTCAGTGTTCTCACCATGGAGGTAATATTATAGAACTGGAGAGTGCGAGGAAGTACCACCCCTATTACTTTCAATGGGAGATGCTCGGCTAGCTACTTCAGCCCAGGAAGTACAGAATTGACTGACGCCATCTATAAAAATCCATTTCATAAGATTGCCAATCTGATTACACGGCATGCGTAAATGGCCAAGAAAATGTGTCGTCTGTGCGGATTGGCAAATGTGTTTGAGGGGAAATGACGAGCAATGCTGTTAATCTGGGACACGCACGCACTATACACTCATTGGCTGAACTGCTGCAGTCAGAGCAACAGCTGGACAACCAAACTCGTGCACGAGCTGTCATCAAGCTCTAAGTAGCAGTTCTTATTTTACAGGCCCTCTTGAAAACATCGAACAGTTGCGTCAGACAAAGAGCAAAATAATGAAGGATTACCGAATACATTTTCTTTTGTTTTCGCTTTATTTGGCAAGAAAAAAATGCGCACTTTTCAATTGGTGTCTATGGAGCTTCAGCGTCTTTGGCCACAAAATTGCATCCTTGGAAAACGCGGAAGCAGGAAGCTAACATGCTAACTGGCTGAAACAAAGGTACTTCCTTGTTCTCTCTGGTTCTATTATATATCTACGCTGTCTTTCAAACTGCATGCTTGCAAAGTTTGACAGATTTTCCAATAAAGTATGTGCAAATTTTACTAAAAAACTTGTTTCTCTACCGTCGTCTTCGCTGCAAACGAATAACGTATGTTTTGTTTTGACAGAAACAACCATGTGCACATTGTGATATGAGATTGTTTAGGAAAGAACGGGGGGGTGCTTGATACTCCCGTATCCCGGTGCCATTCACTCCCGGTGAATGATTAATGCAGCTTTCAGAACGTTGTTGTTGCAGGATCACATAAATAATTCCATGATAACAGTGTTTTTTTTCCATTGGTTGTTGCCCTAAATCTTATCCAGATACGATTGTGCTATTATCTGATTGGCTATTGTGTAGCCCCTTTCCTTTTTTTGATTGGCTGGCAGGTGGCAAGCTGCCACCGAGAACTTCAGGGGAGACGTGTTTGATTCCCGCCGGTTTACACAGTTATAGCGGCGCTGCTGCGCATATAGGCCTACTGTTAGAAATTGTTTTCGTTTTAGTCATTTCTTTGCGTGAGAAATACTGTGTGTGGCGTAAGTGTGTGACATCCGTCTGAAATGAGTGACAATCATGCTCATTGCGTGAGACTTGAGAGCCCTGCATTAGCATAACCCCTCAGTTCGCATCAGAATAAAAGCCTTTGCAAGTTTACCTTTAGCTACAATGGTCCCAGGTATTATTTCAAGAGATTTTACATGCAAGATTTGTAATCTAGGTGAGTATATATATCCTTAAATTGGGCCATCTAGTCTGTCAAATAGGCCTCAAAAAACCATAAATTGCCAGAGCTTCCGGGGGGCTTTGCCCCCGCGGGCCGCCCACCAAGGATCTTCCCCTGGACCCCCTTGGGGCCCCCAAACCCCCGGCCGATTTGGGTGATGTCCCACCCCACTACGCTGTCAGAAATTTCCAGTGAGAATCCCGGCTTTTACCCTTTCCTTCCAGGATTTTTTCTGAGAAACTTGATCTCAAATTTCCTCAATGTGAGCAGGACACATCTGGGTTAAAGGTGACATAGAATGGTTGAACGGGGTATTTATCCTTGTTCTGTGATGTGACATATAGACAACAAAATTTTGGTTGGGTCTGTAATGCCTCAGAAGCTTCCTAAAAACCTTTCTCAAAAAGCTATGTTAGGGTGGGGGATTTTGAACGCGTTGTTTTGTACCTTTTTGGCGACCTTTCGGGCTTAACTGGCAACCTCATTATGAAATGCAAGCACTTGATGCTGATTGGCTGGCTTTGCTGCCACTCAAAAGAATGTAACTTCACCCAGAGCGGTAGGGAAAATGGAAAACCCTCGCTGGCTTCGGAACATGGACAGACCAACTTTATGCAGCTATGGCATATTCAGAAATTCAGCCTTATATGTTTGAGCCCAAATTGGATGAGGACGCTGAATTGGAGGAAGAACCAGTCCAGCAAAGGCTTTATTTAAACGTTTCTGGATGGTAAGTTTTTTTTTTTTTTAAAAGATTATTTTTTTGGGAACTTTTACCTTTATTTGACAGTTGTACAGTGTAGAGAGACAGGAAAGTTGGGGAGAAGAATGGGGGAAGACATGCAGCAAATGACCTGAGCAGGAATCGAACCCAGGTCGCTGCGGGAAGGACACAGCCTTTATGGTGCGCGCACTTAGACCGAGCCACCGGGCGCCCCATGGTAAGTATTTTTGAATGTTTTTTTTTTTTTTCAAACGTAATAACCAGAGCTGCCAAGGCTTACACATTCGGAGTGAGTCTCTCGCATTGACGTTCCTGTGCCGTAGTCAGCAAGTATTCAATCAAAGCACACTGAAGAAATTCATTTGTGGAATTTAAGTCCTTGTGCAATAAGTTAATCTGTCTCACATGCATTACGGTGGATTTCCCCACTAGTGACACGGAAATCGATTATGACTCTGGAATTCTCACACTTGTCTTTACTGAGGGATTGGAAGCAATGCAATTGCATAAAGACGTGTATGCAAATTATTTTGAAGGGGAGGAAACGGAATGAGAGTGAGGGGGCAGTGAGATACATGTGACATCATATGTATCCGTTGTTCAGATTGGCCCGTTTTCTGGCGATCATTTTTAAAAGAGGAATTTCTATGAAACGGAGATGTTCAGAATGTCTAGCACTTTTCATATGTTCTTGAATGCGGGTAGACTACCGTTATTCAACATAGAATCAAAAACCGTTTTTACCTTGTCTATGTCACCTTTAAATTTGAAACAGTCATAGGTATATTGCGATCCTGGATAGTTTAGCTTTCAAAATACAGGTCATTTGCACAACCTGTCTATGACCATGGTAACATAATGTCCTGTCAAAAAAAAACTTGTATTTATTTTATCGCTAAAGTTTTATTTATTATTGCTCTCACCAAAGGGAATCTCCGGGAGAAATGCTCAATAAGTTACTCAGAATTTGCTATTAAAATAAAAGATAGGTTGCAGAAACCTTTTTTTTTTTTTTTTTTTTTTTTTTTTTAATTTGGCATCTCCAATCCCACCCGAATCTGGAATGCCCGATTGGTGAACTATGTACAAAGCTTGCTCGTTTGCGACCCCTTGCTGCCAACTCAGGAGAGCGAAGACAGTTCACGGCTCTCCTCCGAAGCACGTGCCTGTCAGCCACTGCTTCTTATACACTCATTGGTTGAATCTTCGCGAGTTCAGAACGAGGGCGGAGGATACCCGGACATGAACAGACTTAGAATCTTCCTGACGAGCGCCCGTCCTGGCCAACAGGAGGCGCTTTTGAGCAACGAACAAAGCTATTTATTTATTTCCCTTTTCGGCAGTCCTTCCCAATTTGAAACCCTGTAGCGATGGCCAATTGTGCGCTTACTCTGAAAAAGCTGCAGACCACTGCCGGTTGGTACGACCGGGGCTCGAACCCGCGACGTGATAGTCACTTCTGCACTGCAACGCAGTGCCTCAACCGAGTGAGCTATCCGGCAGCTCGCAGAAACCTTGTTTATGGGTGAACTGCAGCAAATCTAACCTCGTATTTCTGACAAACTATCTAGATGGGCAGGCACTATTCAGGATGGATAATGGGAACATGCTAACCATCCTTTTTCTCCTTTAAAGGAGAATAGAAACACTTTGACATTTATGCCTGTATCAATAATTAGGCAGTAAAACAGTTAAGTTTTGATGTTCCTATCATTCTTCTCGATTGATGAAAGAATGAGCTTTTAAAAATACCCGCCATTATGAGCTGTGACCTGCCATTGGGCGGAGGCGGATCTCCATGACTTAACTGATTGGAGAGCCTCCCCTCTTGGTGAATTGACCCTTTCATGATCGCCCATAACACATAGCGCGGACATGCAGTTTCCGTTGGACACTCGCAATGGCCACGATAAGCGATCCAGGCAAAACTTTCCAATTACTGGGTAAGAAGAAGCACTATAGTGGATGTTTTTGCTCAGCATCTGGCTGTGTAAATGTCGCCAGTCAAGATAAAGTGAGAGGAGTGAAAAGATTGTATTATTTGTATCCATTAAATTTGCCTTCATTGGTTTACAATTTTCAATAAAACTTTTTAACAGTCACCAATAAAAGCATTAAAACTTTGTATCAATCGAAAGACAAAAAGCATCTCAAACTGTGGCTTTCTGCGATCCCAAGAGATCAGTGGACACCATCCAAATCCAGATAAATCTGCTCTGAGTATTTCATTGGGGATAAGACGAGCTTTTATTAGTGAATGAGTTTTTCTCTCATCCTAAATTACCCAAGTTACAAATTTATTTCCTTGGGACGACATTTTCTTGTTTAATCGCCCCAGTAAATGGGCGAAAATAGGTGGTAACCTAGTTAGCTAGTCAGCCAGTGTTGGTGAAAAGCTCGCTCTTTTCGCTTCCTTCACTATAGTTGGGTTTCAGGCCATAGGCAAACTTTGAGGTTTATGTAAACGCAGCACAGTGCAAAACAACTGCTTTCCTGTAATACATATACGTATATTTGTCTAGTTGTACCATTTACTGCTCTCTCATCGCGGGATCAGCTTAGATTACCTTGTTTTCAGCAGTCAATCGACATGGTTGGCATTAAATTCCATCCACCAAGAGCATGAACCTGAGATTTCTGAATGAATCATAACTGGTGACACCACATTATCAGAAATTTGACAGATCGCCTCGCCTAAAACAGATTATGAAAATAATCCCCTGATTATGATCCCCTAACCCTAACCCTGACTCTCTCGACCGAGGTCCTTTTGCTGGATGGAATCTATACACTACCAATTGACATTACCCAGGCAGATCAAGGCAAGGTCACGTGACCCCGTGATCTTGGACGAGATTTGATGGGAGGATGGCTGCCAAGCCCACAGAGTCAAAATGACAGTTACCCATTTCCATTTTAAAAGACATATTTCTCAGTATCAACACTTAACCATGTGTTTAAAACATACCAGAATCAAGAAAAATTAGTAAGGTATTTATTTCACCAATTGTTTTTGAATGATTTTATTTAACGATGCCAGAGTGAAAACCATTTTGGTTCGCTTAAAACCTCAAAGTTCGCCTATGACCTTAAGTACAACACTTGTGAGCCCAGGCAAACAGAGTTGTTCTATGTATAAAAATGCCCATCCAGTTTGCAGCCAAGCTAGCTGGCTAGCCAATTAATAGCTATGCTACGATAAGATTTCCAGAGCTTGCTTCGGGCCCATCAATGCATCTGGGATGGATTGTCATTCAAATTAAGTGAGTTAGCATTCCTGACTGGCAAGAAAGCATTTGCAGGCCCTCTCTGTTCTAACCCGAGGCAGCTCATGTGGAGCCTAAGCTGCAATATTTTAATGAGTATGGATGAAAATGGCATATGCCACCGGACAGAATCCTTGTAGTGGGCTAGCTCGCTATATATGATGTCAGCCACCAGGGCACGCCCAGCGCCATGGGGGTGCTGAAGGAGGCTTTGCCCCCTCAGTTGTATTTTCCACCCCCCTATTTTAAGTTTTATGTACCCTATTGGAAAATGGCAAAATATTGGTCAAGAAAACAGAGCAGCTATTTCAGATCCATGGGCAGCGCTGCTTGTTGTGCATTGTCAAACAGATTTAAACCTCGCGGCAAGCTGTATGTGATGTGATTAAAAAAATGAAACAATTAAAACTGGTAACACCCAAGCTAGCTAGCTTGCTAATGTTATGCCCCCAATTTGTAATGACCCCAATTTTTTTATGGCCCCAATTTGTTATGGCGTCACGGACAGCAAGGGATGACTGACAAAATCCTTTAAGTTCAACAGATTTAATTAAACAAACACATAGAACTAATCTACACCCTACACTACTGACCAAGATTGAAAAGAAAATAAAAAATGAGATATTTACAATTCCCTGTAATGGAGATGGGCTGCTATGTTGTGATGTCCTGGGACAGGAAAATGCTCCAACACAGGCAAAAATCCACAAAAAGCTTAACAGGTCTTGAAAAGAGTGACAGGTCTGGTCAAATGTATCCTTCTTGCAATTTCTCCTACTACCACACACTCTCGATTTTTCTCCTTATATACTCTTGTTCAGCCCCCTCCCATTTCTGGGACTCTCCCCTCTGGGCATGCCCTGGACATGCCCAACCTAGCTTCAGACTGGGCTTCACAAAAAAAAAAAGTCAATACTGCCATCTAGTGGCTATTTACCACATTACACCTCCATTCAAAAGGGAAAATTTTGACTCATAAAGGCAAAATTTTTCTTTTCAATACAAAAATGGTTAAGTTGACACTTGTATATACATACATATAATACAATATGCTAATAAACACGTGATATATATACACATATTCAAACACGGGATAAGCAATCGGCAATTACATTGTCAGCACCCTTTACATGCTTAATTCCCAAGTCAAACTCTTGTAAAATCAAACTCCAATTCAACAATCTCCGATTATTTTTTTTCATCTTACTCAAAAACATTAACGGATTGTGGTCAGTATATACAATCATTGGCTTTTGCCCCGAACAAACATAAACCTCAAAGTGTTGTAAGGATAGAACCAGAGCCAACAGCTCCTTCTCAATTGTGGAATAGTTCTTTTGGTGGCGATTGAACTTCCTGGAGAAGTATGCCACGGGATGCTCAATGTCATCAGAGTCACTTCTCTGTAGGAGCACAGATCCACAAGCTTGGTCGCTAGCATCGACCGCCATGGAGAACGGTTTGTTGAAGTCAGGAGATTTGAGCACGGGGAAGTGACACAGCAGAGACTTCAGGCGATCGAAGGCTCTTTGGCATGCTTCATCCCAAGTGAACTTTACGCCTTTCTTCAGTTGGTTGGTGAGACTGAGAGCAATCTCAGCAAAGTTCTTGCAGAACTTGCAGTAGTACCCGATCATTCCAAGGAAGCGCGCAAAGCTTTTTTTGTTGTCAGGAACTGGAAAGTCCATGATGGCTTGGACTTTAGCACTTATGGGTGCCACCTTACCCTGGCCTATGACTTAGCCAAGATACATGACAGTAGCACAACCAAAGTCACTCTTGTTCAGGTTAACAGTCAGGTTAGCCTGGGTCAAGCGCTGGAACAACGTCTCTACATCTTTCAGATGTTCTTCCCAGGAGTCACTCCATGTGATCAGGTCGTCGATGTACGCACCCGTGTGTGGCAATCCGGCGATTGTAGACTGTATCATCCTTTGGAACGTGGCTGGGGCATTTTTCATGCCAAAGGGTAGGACTTCATATTGGTATAACCCAGATGGTGTGGCAAAAGCAGAGATGCTCTTGGCCCTCTCAGTTAAAGGCACACACCAATAACCCTTCAATAAATCAATCTTGGTCAGAAACTTTGCTTGCCCTACTCTATCGATACAATCATCAATCCTAGGTATTGGAAACACATCAGTTCTAGTTACAGCATTGACTTTGCGATAATCTGTACAGAATCTAGTGCTTCCATCAGGTTTTGGAACTAGAACACAGGGTGAACTCCAATCTGAGTTAGAGGGTCTGATAATATCATGTTCTAACATGTACTCAACCTCTTTCTCAGCAATCTTTCTCTTTTCAGGATTCATCCGGTACGGATGCTGTTTTATTAGTTTGGCATCACCGACATCTACATCATGAGAGGCTATAGAAACTCTCTTTGGAACATCAGGAAATAGATCTTTATATTTCTTGATCAACCTCTCAAACTGATCTCTCTGTGAGGGTTCTAAGTGCTGGAGTTTTACATCAAGATTTTGCAACACTTCAGAATTTGACAATTTACAAGAAAGAACTTCAGCTTTAATTCTAGGTTCATCATCTTGAAACTCCCCCTCACCTTCACAAGTCTCGGCCATAGGAGGATCTGAAGTGACAGCTGCAACCCTAGCATTCCTATCATGATAAGGCTTCAGCATGTAAATGTGACACAACTGTTTTGGCTTTCTCCTGTCTGGAGTCTTCACAATGTAATTGAGATCATTGAGTTTTGTCAGAATTTCATAAGGACCATGAAATCTAGCCTGCAATGGATTGGACTGCAAGGGAAACAACACAAGGACCTTGTCTCCTGGTTTAAACTCACGGCTTCTAGCCTTATGATCATACCAAGTTTTCATTTTTCCCTGATTGATTTCAAGTTCTCTTTGGCTAGGTCACAAGCTGCACGCAGTCTTTCCTTGAACTTGCTAACATAGTCTAACAGACTGATATGCGGCTCTTTCTCTTGCCATTGTTCACTCAACAATAGCAAAGGTCCTCTCACTTCATGGCCAAACACTAACTCAAACGGACTGAATCCAGTAGACTCCTGCACTGCTTCCCTAGCTGCAAACAACAGCAAATGAACACCTTCATCCCAGTCTTTCTCATGGTCATAACAATAAGTCCTCATCATTGTCTTGAGAGTGGAATGAAACCGCTCTAAGGCACCCTGACTCTCTGGATGATAGGCACTGGAAAGAATCTGCTTCGCACCTAGTTCATACACAACCTGCTGAAACAATTCGGAAGTGAAATTGCTACCTTGATCTGACTGAATTTCCCTGGGAAGGCCAAACAACGTGAAGAACTTTATCAAAGCCTTCGAAATAGCAGTTGCTTTGATGTTGCGTAGAGGGATGGCTTCAGGGAATCTGGTTGATGCACACATGATTGTCAACAAGTACTGATTTCCAGATCTAGTCTTGGGTAATGGACCAACACAATCAACGATGACCTTGGAGAAGGGCTCCCCAAATGCTGGGATAGGCTGCAATGGAGCTACAGGTGGGTCTAACTGGTGTTTTCCAACTACCTGACAAGTGTGACAGGTTTTGCAAAAGTTGGAAACATCTTTCCGAAGTCCAGGCCAGAAGAAGTGTTTCATGATCTTGTCAACAGTCTTGTTAACACCAAGATGACCTCCTAAAGGCAAACTATGAGCCATTGTTAAGATCTCATTCCTGTAGACCTTCGGAACAACAATCTGCTTGACCACTGCCCAATCTGCATTGGCAGGGATATCAGGAGGGCGCCACTTCCGCATCAACACTCCATTCTTGAGATAATACCCAACTGGAACTGCGTCTATTTCTTCATCAGGAAGGGCTCTCTTTTTTAGTACACAAATTTCAGGATCATTGTTTTGCTCCTGAATCAACCGCTTTCTGGACAGAGACAAGTCTCCAGACACATCAGAATCACCAGACCCATCTGGCTGGCTGAATAGAGAACTGATAAAAGTGTCTGATAAGTCCTCAAACGGAGAAACCATAGTAGGCTGAACAAAGTCATGAGGCGAACCACCTGAGTCATGACTATTCAATGTGCTGGACGGCACCACATCATCTTCTTCTTGAGCCTTCTTGGCCATAGCACGAGTCACTGCACAGGAAGGATACAGAGATGGGTCTTCATCGCCATCTTCAGTGCTCGGCTGTGAAGTAAGATGAACAGGGGGAACTACATTGCCCCCAGCCAGGTCATTGCCTAGCAACAGAGAAACACCCTTGATAGGTAGACTTGACATAAGTCCCACCTTTACCTGTCCTGTAACTAAATCTGACTTCAAGAATACAGAGCGCAGGGGTACAGATACAGTCCTCCCTTCAATACCTTGTACAAGTATGAAATCCCCAGAAGCGGTCTCATCACGTAACTCCATCAACAAAAGTGACTGAGAAGCTCCGGTATCCCTTAGGATATATATGGGGACAGGAGGAGAATGCTCATTCAGAGCCACAAATCCCTCTGACACAAATGGAAGAAATTCCTCCCTCACAAAGTCAGCAGTATCAGGCTTCTTAGCCTCACAAGGAGCAGGCAATTTAGCAGATCGGTCATCTACTACAGGGGTTTCTAACCTTGTCTTCACAAAGGCATTGGGTTTGGTATCCTTTACTTGCTCTTTCTTAGCTTTAAGGAACCAACAGTTAGTTGTAACATGACCAGATTTCTTGCAATAATTGCAAACTAGACCACTTTTGTCACTGTCAGCTTTCACACTTTGTTCAGACCTTTTACTGGATTTCTGAGCACCATCATCAGATTTGTCTTTGTCTTTGGGTGAGGAATCTTGGGTATCACCGTTACCTTTCTTCTGAAATTGGGACCATCTATTGTTACTGCTAGACTGAAATTTGGACTTATGTGTGAGAACATATTCGTCTGCAAACTTGGCAGCTGATTGCAAATTCAGTGCTTGCTTCTCATTAAGGTAGGTCTTAATATCATCCTTGACACAGTTCTTGAATTCTTCAACTAACACCATCTCTTCTAGTGAGTTGAAATCATCCTTGACCTCCATAGAAGTACACCAGCGCTCAAAGCAAACCTTCTTCTCATTAGCAAATTCCACATAAGTCTGATTGTCAGATTTCTTC
This sequence comes from Gymnothorax javanicus, assembly GCA_029692085.1. NCBI lineage: Eukaryota > Metazoa > Chordata > Actinopteri > Anguilliformes > Muraenidae > Gymnothorax > Gymnothorax javanicus. The sequence continues at coordinate 27,622,286 of CM056204.1, read as the reverse complement.
AGACCTCTGAATTTCTGTCGGTAAGCCTCTGGAACCAACTCATAAACTGTCAAAATAACCTTTTTGACAACCTCATAATCAGAGGAATCATCTGCAGACAAAGCCGAATAGGCTTGTTGAGCTTACCCTTGAGGACAGTTTGCAACATCAGAGGCCAGTGTTCCTTTGGCCACTGACAACTCTTAGCTACCTTCTCGAAGCACTGGAAATACTAATCAACCTCCTTCTCTGAAAATGGAGGCACCAGCTTTACCTCCTGGCTAGCCCGAAATTTGTTTTCGGCTTCTATTTTGATTTTTAGTTGCTCCATTTGGAGCCTTTCTTCTCTGTCTAATTTTTCTAAATCGAAATCTCTCTGTCTCTGTCTCTCTCTTTCTGCTCTTTCCTCTTCTCTTGCTAATTTTTCTAACTCAAACTGCCTTTCTTTCTCTCTTTCTGCTCTCTCGAACTCTCTTTGTTTTTCTTTTTCCTCAATTTCTTTTCTCTTTCTCTCTCTCTTTTTTCTCTTCTCTTGCTAATTTTTTCTCCTCAAACTGCCTTTGTTTTTTTTTTTTTTTCTTCAATTTCTAGCATTTTTTAATTTAAGTTCCAATTCTACATTTGGATTTTCCACCGGAAACTGTTCCAGATCTCCTGGTGCAAACACATTTTCATCAATGTAATATTCAACAATCTCTCTCGCCAGTCTTGCTTTTCGCATGGCTGGTTTTACATCTGTCAGCTCTAACTGTCTGCATATTTCTAGCAGCTCTGTCTTTTTAAAAGACTTCAAAACCTCCACGGTTGGTGATGCCAAGAAATCATCCATTGCTGTTGATCTGCCAATATATATATATATATAGGAAAATTCAAAAAACAATTTCACTATTTGAAATTTTAGATTTTCAATAAATGACTCGCACAATGGTCTACCCCGGACCCGAGCCCCCAATTTGTTATGCCCCCAATTTGTAATGACCCCAATTTTTTTATGGCCCCAATTTGTTATGGCGTCACGGACAGCAAGGGATGACCGACAAAATCCTTGAAGTTCAACAGATTTAATTAAACAAACACATAGAACTAATCTACACCCTACACTACTGACCAAGATTGAAAAGAAAATAAAAAATGAGATATTTACAATTCCCTGTAATGGAGATGGGCTGCTATGTTGTGATGTCCTGGGACAGGAAAATGCTCCAACACAGGCAAAAATCCACAAAAAGCTTAACAGGTCTTGAAAAGAGTGACAGGTCTGGTCAAATGTATCCTTCTTGCAATTTCTCCTACTACCACACACTCTCGATTTTTCTCCTTATATACTGTTGTTCAGCCCCCTCCCATTTCTGGGACTTTCCCCTCTGGGCATGCCCTGGACATGCCCAACCTAGCTTCAGACTGGGCTTCACAAAAGAAAAAGTCAATACTGCCATCTAGTGGCTATTTACCACATTACACTAAGAAGTGTCCAACTTCACTGTTGCATTAAGTAGCTACCTTAACATTAGCCAAAAAAGCAGGTTCAAAGATGGATATCAGAACATGGCTTTTTAAGAAAAAACAAAACACCTCAGCCGATGCTAGTATCCTCAGCAGCAGCAAGGATATTGACGAGTCCGAACTGAATCAGCTCGCTCCACCAGCTTCAGATGGGCCACAACAAGCACAGTCAGAATGGACCCACCGCCCGCCCCAGCTCCGACTGCTCCAGTCGATCTTGAGACAGAGGAGGCAGCCCAGGTGCACCTATGATGCTGTAGGTGGTTATTTTGTTGTTTTTAGCAGTCATCTCTCGATGGTTAAAATCGTTCATAAATTCTATTATTTTGCATGTTGAAGGCCTATGTTCCAAATGCTTTGATTCCCTAAATTGTGCGAGGAGACTCAGGTTTAATATTGGCTTCATCACATTGGGAAATAAATGTATAATTTGATTTTGAAATGGTAGTTGTTGTTTTTAAGCCATTCAAATGCTTTTCCATGGTTGAATCAATTAATTTAAGCAAACATACAACCAGAGCAATTTTAGGTGGTGACCAGACAAAATGCCCCAAATATTTCTATTTCATGTTATTAACGTATGGAAAAGGTGGGGAATGGTTCGCAAAGTCAAAACGCCAATATATCGCCACCCGCAGGCAGAAGCAGAAATAGGCATAACAAGATGATAACCTAATATTTTACTATATAAAAATATTGGCCCCCTCACTATTTCTAATTGCTCCCGCAGTCAATTCATCTTGGCGCCGGGCCTGCACCAGGGCCAGCTTTTGGCAGCTGATGATATGGCTGTCATTCAGATATTAGCTCGTACGTCTGACTGAACTGAGGTGCAGACCTTACTGGTGTGCAAATTACAAATGCTTTCCCTCTGGCCTTCGTACATAGCTTGGTAGCATAATAATGGCTATTCACATTCATTTCTGTACAAAACTATCCCCATGTTATTTGCAAGTTTCTGTTAAAGTCTGTTATTTGCCAGGCTTTACACTTCAGTCATTATCCATACTTATTTGGGTGGCTGCATTGCCTTATTACTGCCCAAAATGTGACTACTATTGCAGAGATGGATTCCCACTCACCGGAAACTGAACACGAAAGTATGAGAGAGCGCAAGACTTGGGATCGTAATAACAAAGACTCTGAAGAGCAAGACTCCTCACCGAGGAGTAATTTGTGGTATCAGTCACGTGGGTGCCCTGCCCCTTAAGATAGACTTGCAGCAGGTCCTGAAGCTATTGAATCCAATGGGGGGAATTGAACTAGAGCGCAGATTATCACCAATTATTTCGCCCCATTGCCACAGCATTAAATATTGGAATTATTTTTCACAGGCCATATAACGTCCAAATATTCTGGCGCTGCAATGACATTTTTACGACTAACAGATCAGAAGAAAATGACCTTTGTTCAAGACCTGTGTCTCTTTCAGCAGCGCTCACATAACATCTGGCAATACAGAAATACAGTATGGACTGCAGGAAACAACAAATAAAAATTTAAAACTGAAATAATGTTTGTGTTTCTATGCTCAGTAATACTATTACTGTCATTGAGCTTTTATCGTTTTTAGAGGGCAGAAGGAACATTTTTTTTATTTATTTGACCTTTATTTAACCAGGAAAAACCTCAATGAGATTAAAAATCTCTTTTTCAAGAGTGTCCTGGCAACATAGCCTTTTAGATTGCTATGATCTTGCAGTGGGTTGATATCAGATATTAAAAAAGTGGCAAAATAAGGCACAAACATTAAATGTGTACCGTATTTTGCGTTGTTGTCCGTGCATGTTAAAGGGGACCTATTATGCTGATCCTTCTTTTAATGCATATTAGTAATGTTATAATGTTGGTTGGCCATGCTCAACCTCTGAAAAGTGTCTAAACATAAGATACAGGGGTTTTGCCGTAATCCAAGAACGTGATTTCGTGAGCGTGATTTCCTCTCTGAACAGTTCCTCCCGAGATCTTCACGAGATCTGGGCAAAACCTGACGTCAGGTTGTGCCGTCCAATTAGTACAGACCTAGCCAGAGCCAACCACTGTGCTGGACATGCCCACACCGGAAACTATTCTAGCAGGCACTAACAACGGCAAATCATACTATGCCTTAGTAGTCTCGACACTTTTGGAAATACAAAAGAAGAACCGCAGATCATTTGAGGTGCAATTTTGTTAGTACCTCTCCCAAAGCTACTTGTCCGTTTACTTTTGGACGCAAAGAAAAACAAATATTTCTCTTCGAAAAGACGATGCCACCAGAAATCAGTGGGTAGCTTTCTTTGTTTGCTGGCAGCAAACAGCCCCGGCCAAAGGGAACGTTAGCTGTTTGTGCTCAGCATTTCACCAAAGACAGCTTTGTCAATAAAGGATAATTCGACACAGGATAAGCGTTTCAGCTGCTTCTCAAACCTGAAGCAGTTGCATCGATCAAGCGCTCGGAGCCACAAGCTGTAAGTAACCATATAACAGCAAATAATGTAAGTGAAGCTAACGTGTTACAGGTGGCTAGCGGGACCGCTAGCGATAGTTAGCACTCACAACTGGCCTCAAGAGCAGGCTTTCTAAAATATCTGAAGATAAAGCCTGTATCGGTCGCGACTGTCCTTGACTCACAGACACAGAAGCTGTAAGTTGCTTTTACTGCATAAGCCAATCTGACGTAATAGCCAGTTAATTGTGACTGTAGCACAGCGGCTAACGTAGCCAAGTTACTGTCGCTAATGTTTGCGTCCTAAATATGCAAGAGTGATATCAGGGGAAATTCTACAGAAGGTGTGTGAACATAAACCTCATTTGAAGCTGACTTTTAATACTTGTTTGTAATTTGGATGCTTGGTACAACTGTTCACAGTAACAGAACTTGCTGTCTGTAAAACCTGTATTGCAAGGGTTTGTCTCTGTGGTTATAACCGCTAGGTTACCAGCTACTGCATGTTAGTTTGCGTGCTCTGCTAATTAAAAATGCTCCTGGTTAACTTATATGCAGAAATTATGATCGGTATGCTTGTGTTACTTCGGTAAGCATCAATGTGGCAGTTTCATCATAACGTTGCCCGATTGTAGCCACTACAGTTAGTGATCGCTTCACTTATGCATGACCGGGATCAGCCGGATGCTTCACAAATGTCTGAGCAAGCTCTCTGGTGCTACTGTGAAAGCAATGCGAAACGCAGAAGCTCTACCGGTTTACAAATGATTTCTCTGCACTACCTTGACATAATTTCATCCCCCTTTAGAAATTGTTGTGGCTAATAAAAAGCCGAAAAAGGCGGAGATTAAATAGGTAATTCTTTCCTGTAGAAGTGATCAATTCGCTAGCTCCACATGAGCAACTTGTCTGAACTTACGGTCTGCAAAACCTGTATTATGTTCATAACATAACCGAGCTCTCTCGAGCCGTCACGTACTATCCATAAAGCTGCTTTCACATCAGACACGAAACTAATTTTTCGCAGGACAGATTAGCCTACATTCAAAGTCAATGCAAAGACGCGAATACACGTTTTGGGCACGTCAAGCCGCTTTCACACCGGACGCGAAACGAATTTTTCGCGCGACGGATTAGCTACATTCAAAGTCAATGCAAAGATGCGAATACAGGCGTTATGGACGCGTTAAGCAGCTTTCACACCGGACGCGAAACGAATCTTTCGCACGACAGATTACATTCAAAGTCATGACCGCTTATCAGCTACTGCATGTTAGTTCGCCTGCTCTGCTAATTAAAAATGCTCCTGGTTAACTTATATGCAGCAATTATGATCAGTATGCTTGTGTTACTTCGGTAAGCATCAATGTGGCAGTTTCATCATAACGTTGGCCCATTGTAGCCACTACAGTTGAAGCTAACCGGAGAGGTGCTGTATGTCTGCCGAGTTGGGCTGCAGTTAGACCAGACGTAGATTTTGCAGAACTTGGGGTGCGTTTTTGGGTGCTTATGAAACGATCGCTTTACTTATCCATGACCGGGGTCAGCCTGATACATCTCCAATGTCTGGGCAAGCTCTCTGATACTACCGGTGAAAGCAATGGGGAAGCGCACAGCCTATAATGTGTCCGGTATAACAAACGATTTCTCTGCATTCCCATCAATTGAATATTAAATTATTTCCTGTAAAAGTGATCGATTCGCTAGCTCCACATAAGCAAACGGTTCACGCAGACGGAACTTACGGTCTGTAAAACCTGTATTATGTTCATGACATAACCGGAGCTCTGTCTAGCTCTCGCACGCTATACATAATGCGCCCATTTTCCGCGAGGAAAAGCTTGTCATTCCGAAGCAATAAGTAAACCATTACCACAGGCAATTTCCGAAAAGGCCGTTTAGCTTGGAGCTTTTGCCCCTCCGTCATATACCAGCGTGGAAGCTGTTCGTTTCTCCACGCTAACAACACACCACAGCTATGCACACGAACCAGCAGGTCCTAATACACACCAAAGCAGTCCATAAGCTGTTGGTCCACTTTTAGCTGCCCCTCACTGTCCATGTTTCCCTCTAAACTCAGACCCACCGGATTTCTACGGTCTCCGGTCTACATTTGGGCATGTCGACCCGTTCTACAAATGTGTCTATATGGGGTGGATTCTAGCTTCCCCTGCATCCTAGCTAGGAGTAGAAAAACCGCGGTACTCACCAAAGAAAACTGTAGCCGATAGCAAATTCATGCTTGAGCTGCCAGACTTTCGCACTGCGTCCTCCACTTTCGCCGTTGTGTTTATTAGAACAAGTTAATTTCATTAGATCTATACACATGTACTGCGTTTGATTGCAGAATTTCCCCGCTGATTCCTTAGCTCAGATGGCAGGCGCGTCTCACGTTTCACTCTGAGACCCGGAAACTGCGTTCAGCTGCCTCGTCCCGCCTAGATCCGCCCTCCACAGAGCTGGCCAGTCAGAAGAAAGTGGGCACACGGGGAGTGGGGGCCATAGCGGAAGAGCCACCCCAATGAGGCGTTTCAGGCAGAGACTACAATGGACTACAAATGGGTTTTTTTGAGGATGGCAGTATGAGCTACATAAGGACCCTGTTTGGGCTTTGAACGATCAGGAGTACTCTAGGGCAGTGGTTCTCAACGTCGGTCCTGGGGACCCCATGTGTGTGCACTGCGTCCTCCACTTTCGCCGTTGCGTTTATTAGAACAAGTTAATTTCATTAGATCTATACACATGTACTGCGTTTGATTGCAGAATTTCCCCGCGGATTCCTTAGCTCAGATGGCAGGCACGTCTCACGTTTCACTCTGAGACCCGGAAACTGCGTTCAGCTGCCTCGTCCCGTCTAGATCCGCCCTCCACAGAGCTGGCCAGTCAGAAGAAAGTGGGCACACGGGGAGTGGGGGCCATAGCGGAAGAGCCACCCCAATGAGACGTTTCAGGCAGAGACTACAATGGACTACAAATGGGGTTTTTTGAGGATGGCAGTATGAGCTAAATATGGACCCTGTTTGGGCTTTGAACGATCAGGAGCACTCTAGGGCAATGGTTCTCAACGTCGGTCCTGGGGACCCCATGTGTGTGCTGGCTTTTGGTCCTACCACAATTGCAATTGTAGAACTTTAGCAAGCTGTGACTGTCTTAATTAGGTGCTTTTCATCTTCAGAGTTGTTTATATATCTCATTAGTCAAATGTTACATAGGAACATCCATACATGCAATGAAGAATAAAACACTCTTGAAGATAGTGTGTTTATTGCAATACTGCAAGTAATGTCAAGTAACATAACATGTCAAACAAATCAAATTATACACTGAGGAAATCAATAAACCCCAGATTAGGCTGCTAGACACAACTGTTTGAAGTTCTTTCAAAAAGCTTCAGGTGAACTTAATCAGATCAACATAACACAAAACTGGTTTGTTTGTGGACTACATTTGTCATGATGAGCCAAGTAGTTTTCACTAATTAGGAGCCATCTACATCATTAATTTGATTGGTTACATTGTTTTCTCGCCTTTTATGCTGCTATTTCCGATATACTGCAATGTGCGAATGCTATTTTTGAAATTCTTGATGGCAAATAGATATTTCTGTTAAGTTGTGGGTTAAGAGGGCAACTAACTGCTCTAAACATTAAATGCACATAATTAAGACAAATTAGCAGCTTGTTAAAATCCTACAATTGCAATTGTGGTTGGAACAAAAGCCAGCACACACATGGGGTCCCCAGGACTGACGTTGAGAACCACTGCTCGAGGGGAGTCCAAGATCAAAATATAACCTTGGAAATATAGCATCCGAGGTCCCCTTTAAAAATACTGAAACCTTGTGCAGTAATTGGGATTGTAAAAGGGTTACAAAATGCTTGTAAAAAGAGAAATACACTCTATAGAGAAGTCATAAAACAATTAACTCTAGAGGCAGAAAATAAATATATATATATATATAAAAAAAAAGTTAACCAGTATTGTAAGGGTAGGTAGGAAGGTAGGTGGTGTTCCGAAACAGTATTGGGTCCGAAACAGTCTATTCTATATATAAGTGATATTTGCAAGATTTCAAAAATACTAAAATGAGTATTATTTGCAGCTGACAATATTTTTTGTTCTGGGGGAAACTTGCAGGAGCTACTAGAGACGATCACTTTCAAAATATGTAAATTAAAAAGGTGGTTTGACATTAATAAATTGTCGTTAAACCTAAGTAAAACTAAATTCATGTTACTTGGCAATTGTAATAGGAATACTCAAGTAAAGATACAGATAAATGGTGTGGATATTGAAAGAGTTCATGTAAATAAGTTTCTTGGTGTGATAATAGATGATAAAATAAGCTGGAAATCTCAAAAAAAAAACATGTACAAAATAAACTGTCAAGAGCCATTTCAGTTCTGAGTAGTGCAAAACATATTCTGGACCACAAATCACTCCACATTCTCTATTGTTCACTAGTTTCACCATACTTAAATTCAGTGGCGGTCCGTCGGCAGTAACAAATGCCTTCAGAACCTCGCCCTTCAACGCCCATTAACCCAAACTTCTCGCAGTTTGCTTTTCTTGATTAGCAAAAGTTGCCCAGACTAATTGGTAGGACCGGCGACAGTATAATTTATTTTTGATAGCATTGTTATACATTGCACCACAAAATGATGAGGCGTTTTCTCCCGTACAAAAATGTCGACGTAAAATCTGATTATGTCTTTACAATTTCTGCGCTCTTTTAGTTTGTGAAACAGCGCTGCTTTGCTCAGTTTGCGAGGCTCATTAAGTAATTAGCCACGAGAGTCCATTCTATATTCTGAATGCGGTCGTGCTAAAGGGCGTTGTTAGGCACACTGCACAGCTGAATGATGGTGAAAATAAATGTTGCAAAGTCCGCAGAAGTTTTGGATTTTTTGCATTTATGTTGCCGTTGCCATCGTACAATGCCATATCAATTATTAAATGTAGGTAATACACATTCAGTTTTTTCATTATCATTTCTTATTTTTGGCCATGGATTGTTCTTGGTTGTTCAGTCGATAAATTGTTTGATTGTTAATAAGGCGAACTTGAACGAGAACAGCTTGAGCACAATCGAGCGGTAAAGGGTGAGGTTACTGAAGGCCTTCTGAACATCTGATGGCACGCCGCTGCTTAAATTAGTGTGCGGAGGTTTGGAGTAATACTTTTAAATGTACACTTCAATCTCTCACTATACTGCAAACGAGCCAAATGGATAATTCACAACACAGGGTACAGAGCTCACACAAATTCACTATTCCTCAAATCAAAAATATTAAAATTCATTGATCTGGTTCATTTTCAAACAGCCCAAATAAAGTATAAGGCAATAAACAACCTACGCCCAGGAAATGTTCAAAAACTGTTTTTTTAAAAGAGATGGGGGTTATAATTTGAGGGGGGACTTAAATTTGAAACATCTTTGTGTCTGGACAACATTAAAGAAGTTTTGTGTTTCAATATGTGGAGTGAAGCTGTGGAACAGATTGGATGCAAGGCTAAAGCAATGTCCAAGCATGATCCAGTTCAAAAAGCAGCACGAAAACGTGGTTTTAACGAGATAGAGGGAGGAGGAAGGGCTTTAACAATTACCGGGTGTTTCACAGATTATTTATTTACTTGTTCAGTTATGTTATTCATTTTCTATTATTTGTAAATATGTGCATATGTACAAACCCCAATTCCAATGAAGTTGGGACTTTGTGTAAAACGTGAATAAAAACAGAATACAATGATTTGCAAATCGTTTTTGACCTATATTCAATTGAGTACACTACAAAGACAAGATATTTAATGTTCAAACTGATAAACTTTATTGTTTTTTTTTTGGAAATATTCACTCATTTGGAATTTGATGCCTGCAATACATTCCAAAAAAGCTGGGACAGGGACAACAAAAGACTGGGAAAGTTGGCGAATGCTCAAAAAACACCTGTTTGGAACATTCCATAGGTGAACAGGCTAATTGGAAACAGGTGACTGTCATGATTAGATATCGAAGGAGCATCCCCAAAAGGCTCAGTCGTTCACAAGCAAGCAGGGTGCGCGAGGTTCGCCATTTTGTGAACAATCGCATGAGCAAATAGTCCAACAGTTCAAGAACAACATTTCTCAGTGTGCAGTTGCAAGGAATTTAGGGATTTCATTACAGTCCACAATATCATAAAAAGATTCAGAGAATCCGGAGAAAACTCTACAGGACAAAAACCAACACTGAATGCCTGTGACCGTCGGTCCCTCATGCAGCACTGCATTAAAAACTGACATCATTCTGAAAAGCAGGGCTATTCAACATTATCCTGCGGGGGCCAGTGTGGGTGCAGGCTTTCATTCCAGCCAATCATTTACACACCTGACACCACTAATCAACCCTAAGGGTGCTTTCACACCAGCCCTACTGAATCAAACTCGTTTGCTTGGAAAGTCTGATTCGTTTGGGGAGGTGTGAATGTGCAATCGAACTCTGATGCGGATCAAAGAAGCGGACTCTGATCCGCCTAAAAACGTAGGTCTCGGTCCGCTTCATGCGAACCAAATGCCGGAAGCGGACTACAATGCAGGGCATAGAAGAGCAATGTTTCTTCTTCGTTCTGTGTCTCGGCTTCTCCTTCAGTAATTCTTGATACAGCGCCACCACAGGCGAGGAGGGTAATATGGTATTCAAGAAGTTCAGTTCGTTTGACAAAGCGCAGTGTGAATGCAATCTCGGACCAGCTGAATGTTGCAAATCCAATTGAACCAAGTCCCCAATAGAACCGAGTCTACAGGACTATTTAGGTGTGAAAACGCCCGAAGAGGCTTTGCAAAAGAGCTTGATAACAGTGAAAGTGCTTGGTTGGAATGAAAGCCTGCACCCACACTGGCCCCCGCAGGATAAAGTTGAATAGCCCTGCTGAAAAGGATATCACCATGTGGGCTCAGGAACACTTCGGAAAATCATTGTCAGTTAACAGTTTGTCGCTACATCTACAAGTGCAAGTTAAAACTCTACCATGCAAAGCGAAAGCCATATATCAACAACACCCAGAAACGCCGCTGGCTTCTCTGCGCCCGAGCTCATCTGAGATGGACTGACGCAAAGTGGAAAAGTGTGCTGTGGTCTGACGAGTCCACATTTCAAATTGTTTTTGGAAATCATGGCCGTCGTGTCCTCCAGGCTAAAGAGGAAAAGGACTATCCAGATTGTTTTCAGCACAAAGTTTCAGTTCAAAAGCCAGCATCTGTGATGGTATGGGGATGTGTTAGTGCCCATGGCATGGGTAACTTGCACATCTGTGAAGGCACCATTAATGCTGAAAGGTACATACAGGTTTTGGAGCAACATATGCTGCCATCCAAGCAACGTATTTTTTGGGACGTCCCTGCTCATTTCAGCAAGACAATGCCAAGCCACATTCTGCACGTGTTACAACAGCGTGGCTTCGCTAAAAAAAGAGCAAAAGGGGTAATAGACTGGCCTGCCTGCAGTCCAGACCTGTCTCCCATTGAAAATGTGTGGCGCATTATGAAGCGCAAGATAAAACAACGGAAACCCCGGACTGTTGAGGAACTGAAGTTGTATATCTTTTTTTTTTTCTTAAATTTGGCATCTCCAATCCCACCTGAATCTGGAATGCCCAGTTGGTGAACTATGATCAAGGCTTGCCCGTTTGCGACCCCTTGTTGCTAATTCAGGAGAGTGAAGACCGTTCACGGCTCTTCTCCGAAGCACGTGCCTGTCAGCCACTGCTTCTTATACACTCATTGGTTGAATCTTCGCAAGTTCAGAATGAGGGTACCCGAACATGAACAGGCTTAGAATCTTCCTGATGAGCGCCCGTCTAGCCAACAGGAAGCGCTTGAGCAACGAAAAAAGCTATTTATTTATTTCCCTTTCCCAGCAGTCCCTTCCCAATTTGAAACCCTGTAGCGCAATAGCCAATTGTGCGCTACTCTGAAAAAGCTGCCAACCACTGCCGGCTGGTATGACTGGGGCTCGAACCCGCGACGTGATAGTCCCTTCTGCACTGCAACACAGTGCCTTAACTGAGTGAGCTATCCGGTAGCTCCTGAAGTTCTACAGTGCCTGACAAAAGTCTTATCGCATAAGGACATAGTAACTAGAAATAGCATATAACTTTATTTCTAACCAATCAATTGTTACAATAAATGGTCCATTTTAATGTCAAGGGCTTTCACATTAATAATTTGGTGCAAAATGAAACCGTCAAAAAGTGTTCTGATGTTCACAGCTTGGCTAAGCCCATAACATCTGTTTTTGCTAGGACAAAAGTCTTGTCGTCTCTTCAGATGATGCAACAAATCGCAGATTAGAGTTTAACCTATGACAAATACTGTAATTAACACATTCCCAGATGTGTATAGAAATAACCCCAGCACACCAGACTTTCATATGAGGTGCGACTAGACCTCTGACAACATACCAAAGATTCAACCACAGACCAAAGTGCTGATCATCAAGAGCCTGAAGACTGAGTCTGCTGCTGAGGTGGCAGACATCTTTAATGTATCCAAATGTCAAGTGGAGGGGATGAGAAAAAGATTTGAAGAAACTGGTGACGTTCATGGCAAGCGCAGGTCAGACAGACCCCGGTATGACAACTGTTTGAAAGGACCGTTTGTTGCTTCAACTGTACAAGTCTAGCCCTTCTTCAACTATGGCGAAGCTACATGAGGAAATGTCACCAAAAATCCCGGTATCTACAAGAAGAGTTTGTCAAATTCTCTCTCAAAGTGGTTTTCATAGCCAAATTGGTACACAGAAGTCTGCATTAAACAGAAAACAAAAAACCTGCATTGCATTTGCCAAGGCCCACAGCTCGCAGAAAGGATTGATACTGGAAAAGTGGCTGAAAGTTAATTTTTCTGGTGAATCATCCATTGAATTGCATGCCAGTTGCCATACAAGACCTGTTGGAACCCTCATGGACCCAAGATTCTCCCAGAAAACAATCATGTTTGGTGGAGGAAAAATCATGGTTTGTTGTTACATCCAGCATGGGGGTGTGAGAAAGATCTGCAGAGTGGATGGCAACATCAACAGCCTGAAATATCAAGAAGTTCTTGCTGCCCTACTTACACTGCTGCTCCTTCTCATTCTTCTGCCTCCATGTCACAGTTCCTGAAAGCGAAGAAGGTGAAGGTACTCCAGGATTGGCCAACCCAGTCACCTGACATGAACATTATTGAGCATTTCAGGGGTAAGATGAAGGAGAAGGCTTGGAAGATGAAACCATAGAATCTTGATGAACTCTGGGAGTCCTGCAAGACTGCTTTCTATGCCATTCCAGATGATTTCATCATCAAGTTATCTCAGTCATTGCCAAGACATATGGATGCAGTCCTCCTAGCTCATGGGAGTCATATGCAATATTAATTCTTTTTTCCATGGCACGATGGCTTTATGTTCTGATTTTATTGTGGCATATTTGTGTATTCAAAATAAAGTGCATGTATAATTTCCACATTTTTTTTTCAATGCGACAAGACTTTTGTCCAAGCAAAATCTGACCTTTCTGTACAAATTAAATTATAAAACTCAATCAATGACACAAAACTCTATTTTGCTATATTTTGCATAATCTAGAGGGCTTTGCCTTTCATATAAGCCATTTTTAATTCCAATTGATCAACTACAAGTCAGGTTATTATTTGTTGTTCCTACAACTTGGATAAGTGACAAGACTTTTGTCAGGCACTGTATATCAAACAAGAATGAGAAAGAAATCCACCGACAAAGCTTCAATAATTAGTGTCCTCAGTTCCCAAACGCTTATTGAGTGTTGTGAAAAGGAAAGGTGATGTAACACAGTAGTAAACATGCCCCTGTCCCTGCTTTTTTGGAACATGTTGCAGGCATCAAATTCAAAATGAGTGAATATTTCCAAAAAAAAAAAAGTTTATCATTTTGAACATTAAATATCTTGTTTTTATCTTGTCTTGTAGTGTTCTCAATTGATTATTGGTCAAAAAGGATTTCCAAATCATTAGGGCCCGAGCGACGACTGCAAGTCGTCCGCGGAAGACCCTATTGAAATCGCGCTGTTTATTATTGGGACCCGAGCCGACTGCAAGTCGTCTGCGGAGGGCCCTATTGAAATCGCGCTGTTTATTATTATTTTTTTATTATTATTCTTATTATTATTCTTCCGACATTTCAAAGGCCAATTTCGCCCCTTTCCCAATTGTGAAAACGCGTCTACCTTTCCACATTAATTCGGCCGGATCCGAAATTCGATATTTTTGGGTGCTCGTTCATTGTCGACGCAAAATGCTAAAATAGCGCCCCCTAAACATGTTTCAAAATACCCATAGGGAAATTCAGTTACTTTCTCATAGGCAGACGAAATTCAGTACACATATGTATCATACCCAGACATACAAAAAATTTCATTGGAGCCACGCCCTAAACCCAACAGGAAGTCGGCCATTTTGATTTGAATTTTTGAATTTTAAAACGAACTCCTAGGGATTTCACCTGATCGACTTCAAATTTGGTCCAGATCATCTAGAGACCAAGCTGATCAAAAACTACGCTCTGCATGTCTGTAGGTCAAAGGGCGTGGCTGCTAGGGCGTGACAAAATTTGGAGACTCGATGAAAAAATTTCAAAATACTCTCACGCCCATATACTTGATCTTAGCAGCTTCAAACTTGCTGGACATGATGATGTCTCCGCCCTGAACGTCCCCATATCATAACTTTTCACTTTACTTAGAGCGCCCCCCAGTGGTAACAGGAAGTGACCAGTTTTTACTTTGAAAACAAACTCCTCCTCGGGATTTTGCCTGATCGACTTCAAATTTGGTCCAGATCATCTAGAGAGCAAGCTGATCAAAAGTTGTGCTCTGCATGTCTGTAGGTCAAAGGGCGTGGCTGCTAGGGCGTGACAAATTTTGGAGACTCGCCAAAAAAATTTCAAAATGCTCTCACGCCAACATACTTGATTGGAGCAGCTTCAAACTTGCTGGAAATGATGAAGGCTCCGCCCTGAACGTCTTGATATAATTACTTTCCACATTACTAATAGCGCCCCCCGGTGGTAACAGGAAGTGAAAAGTTCGGTTACTTTGTTGTAGGCAGACGAAATTCGATCGACATACGTATCATACCCAGACATACAAAAAACTTATTGGAGCCACGCCCTAAACCCAACAGGAAGTCGGCCATTTTGATTTGAATTTTTGAATTTTAAAACAAACTCCTAGGGTTTTCGACCGATTGACTTCAAATTTGGTACATATCATCGAGAGACCAAGCTGATTAAAAGTTGTGCTCTGCATGTCAGTCACTCAAAGGGCGTGGCTGCTAGGGTGTGACAAAAATTGGCGACTTGCCAAAAAAATTTCAAAATGTTCTCACGCCATCATACTTGATCGTAGCAGCTTCAAACTTGCTGGAAATGATGATGACTCCGCCCTGAACGTCAGGATATCATAATTTCCCACTTTACTGATAGCGCCCCCCGTTGGTAACAGGAAGTGAGCAGTTGGGTTACTTTGTTATGGGCAGACGAAATTCGATCGACATATGTATCATACCCAGACATACAAAAAACTCATTGGAGCCACGCCCTAAACCTAACACAAAGTCGGCCATTTTGATTTGAATTTTTGAATTTTAAAACGAACTCCTCCTAGGGTTTTCGACTGATTGACTTCAAATTTGGTACAGATCATCTAGATGCCAAGCCGATGAAAACCTGTGCTCTGCATGCCTGTCGGTCAAAGGGCGTGGCTGCTAGGGTGTGACAAAATTGGCGACTCGCCAAAAAAATTTCAAAATGTTCTCACGCCAACATACTTGATCGTAGAAGCTTCAAACTTGCTGCAAATGATGATGGCTCCGCCCTGAACGTCACAATATCATAAATTCCCACTTTAATAATAGCGCCTCCTGGTGGTAACAGGAAGTGAGCAGTTCGGTTACTTTGTCGTAGGCAGACGAAATTCGATACACATATGTAGCATACCCAGACATACAAAAAACTCTTTGGAGCCACGCCCTAAACCCAACAGGAAGTCGGCCATTTTGATTTGAATTTTTGAATTTTAAAACGAACTCCTCCTAGGGTTTTCGACCGATTGACTTCAAATTTGGTACAGATCATCTAGAGACCAAGCTGATGAAAAGTTGTGCTCTGCATGTCTGTAGGGCAAAGGGCGTGGCTGCTAGGGCGTGACAAAGTTTGGCGACTTGCCAAAAAAATTTCAAAATGCTGTCACGCCAACATACTTGACCATATAAGCTTCAATCTTGCTGGAGATGATGATGGCTTGGCGCTGAACGTCCAAATATATTAACTTCCCACTTTACTAAGAGCGCCCCCTAGTGGTAACAGGAAGTGACCATTTTTTACTTTAACATGTACTGATGACACATAGTTGAACCCATCAACTTCATTCCACTTCTAAAACATGCAGAACAAGTTGGTGAAGCTACATTATGAATGCTGTGAAGCTACAAGTAATGGCGTTCGTGTGGCAACGCGGTGAAGATGGATCCCTCGCCATGAAAATACGTTTGTGTTTTTCATTTCTTTACTGAACTCGTATCAGCATAAAAATTTATACACAGGTCAAGGATGGCAAGCTTTTAAATCTGATAGGGGCCTCGCCTATGGGGGGAGCAAAATGTCTCCATAGCGCTCCCTTGTGGAAACAGGAAATACCACATTTTACATTGACATTGGCCGATTTGCTCGAAACTTTGCATTTGTGCTGACGGTCTGCCCCTGAATGCACCTGCCCACATTTGGTTATGCTCAGAGCTCCCCCTGGTGGATGAACTATCAACTTTTCATAACTCCTTCCTCCTTTGTCCGATTCGCTCGAAACTTTATCACAGGTAGGTGCCTGTACTTGACCTGTCCACTGGTCGTGAGTGCACACCTGCACCCGTCAGGATCTCACCACTACCCCCAACGTGCACAAGGGTGCGAGGGACCATTGAACGCTGCTTGCAGCTTTAATTATTATTATTATTTTTTTTATTATTATTATTCTTCCGACATTTCAAAGGCCAATTTCTCCCCTTTCCCAATGGTAAAAACGCGCCTAATTTTCCACATCCGTACGGCCAGATCCGAAATTTGATATTTTTGGGTGATCGTTCATGGTCGACGCAAAATGCCAAAATAGCGCCCCCTAAACACGTTTCAAAATTCCCATAGGGAAATTCGGTTACTTTCTCGTTGGCAGAAGAAATTCGGTAGACAAATGTATCATACCCAGACATACAAAAAATTTCATTGGAGCCACGCACGAAACCCAACAGGTAGTCGGCCATTTTGATTTGAATTTTTGAATTTTAAAACGAACTCCTCCTAGGGATTTTGCCCGATTGACTTCAAATTTGGTCCAGATCATCTTGAGACCAAGCTGATCAAACGTTGTGTTCTTCATGTCTGTAGGTCAAAGGGCGTGGCTGCTAGGGTGTGACAAAATTTGGCGACTCGACAAAAAAATTGCAAAATGCTCTCACGCCCATATACTTGATCTTACCAGCTTCAAACTTGCTGGACATGATGATGTCTCCGCCCTGAACGTCCTCATATCATTACTTTTCACTTTACTAATAGCGCCCCCCAGTGGTAACAGGAAGTGACTAGTTTTTACTTTGAAAATGAACTCCTCCTAGGGATTTTGCTCGATTGACTTCAAATTTGGTCCTGATCATCTAGAGAGCAAGCTGATCAAAAGTTGTGCTCTGCATATCTGTTTGTCAAAGGGCGTGGCTGCTAGGGCATGACAAAGTTTGGCGACTCGCCAAAAAAATTTCAAAATGCTCTCACACCAACATACTTGATCATAGCAGCTTCAAACTTGCTGGAAATGATGATGTCTCCGCCCTGAACGTCATGATATTATGACTTCCCACATTACTTATGGCGCCCCCCTGTGGTAACAGGAAGAGAGCAGTTCAGTTACTTTGTTGTAGGCAGACGAAATTCGATACACATATGTATCATACCCAGACATACAAAAAACTTATTGGAGCCACGCCCTTAACCCAACAGGAAGTCGGCCATTTTGATTTGAATTTTTGAATTTTAAAACGAACTCCTCCTAGGGTTTTCGACCGATTGACTGCAGATTTGGTACAGATCATCTGGAGACCAAGCTGATCAAAAGTTGTGCTCTGCATGTCTGTCGGTTAAAGGGCGTGGCTGCTAGGGCGTGACAAATATTGGCGACTTGCCAAAAAAATTTCAAAATGCTCTCACACCAACATACTTCATTGTAGCAGCTTCAAACTTGCTGGAAATGATGAAGGCTCCGCCTGAACGTCATGATATCATAACTTCCCACTTTAATAATAGCGCCCCCTGGTGGTAACAGGAAGTGAGCAGTTCGGTTACTTTGTCGTAGGCAGACGAAATTCGATACACGGATGTATCATACCCAGACATACAAAAAACTCATAGGAGCCATGCCCTGAACCCAACAGGAAGTCGGCCATTTTGATTTGAATTTTTGAATTTTAAAACGAACTCCTCCTAGGGTTTTCGACCGATTTACTTCAAATTTGGTACAGATCATCTAGATACCAAGCTGATCAAAAGTTGTGTTCTGCATGTCTGTAGGGCAAAGGGCGTGGCTGCTAGGGCGTGATAAATATTGGCGACTTGCCAAAAAAATTTCAAAATGCTCTCACACCAACATACTTCATTGTAGCAGCTTCAAACTTGCTGGAAATGATGAAAGCTCTCGCCTGAACGTCATGATATCATAACTTCCCACTTTAATAATAGCGCCCCCTGGTGGTAACAGGAAGTGAGCAGTTCGGTTACTTTGTCGTAGGCAGACGAAATTCGATACACGGATGTATCATACCCAGACATACAAAAAACTCATAGGAGCCATGCCCTGAACCCAACAGGAAGTCAGCCATTTTGATTTGAATTTTTGAATTTTAAAACGAACTCCTCCTAGGGTTTTCGACCGATTTACTTCAAATTTGGTACAGATCATCTAGATACCAAGCTGATCAAAAGTTGTGCTCTGCATGTCTGTAGGGCAAAGGGCGTGGCTGCTAGGGCGTGACAAATATTGGCGACTTGCCAAAAAAATTTCAAAATGCTCTCACACCAACATACTTCATTGTAGCAGCTTCAAACTTGCTGGAAATGATGAAGGCTCCGCCTGAACGTCATGATATCATAACTTCCCACTTTAATAATAGCGCCCCCTGGTGGTAACAGGAAGTGAGCAGTTCGGTTACTTTGTCGTAGGCAAACGAAATTAGATACACATATGTATCATACCCAGACATACAAAAAACTGATTGGTGCCACGCCCTAAACCCAACAGGATGTCAGCCATTTTGATTTTAATTTTTGAATTTTAAAACGAACTCCTCCTAGGGTTTTCGACCGATTGACTTCAAATTTGGTACATTTCATCTAGAGACCAAGCTGATGAAAAGTTGTGCTCTGCATGTCTGTCACTCAAAGGGTGTGGCTGCTAGGGTGTGACAAAAATTGGCGATTTGCCAAAAAAATTTCAAAATGCTCTCACGCCAACATACTTGATCGTAGCAGCTTCAACTTGCTGGAAATGATCCTGTCTCTGCCCTGAACGTCACAATATCATAACTTCCTACTTTAATAATAGCGCCCCCGGTGGTAACAGGAAGTGAGCAGTTCGGTTACTTTGTCGTAGGCAGACGAAATTCGATCCACAGATGTATCATACCCAGACATACAAAAAACTCATAGAAGCCACGCCCTGAACCCAACAGGAAGTCAGCCATTTTGATTTGAATTTTTGAATTTTAAAACGAACTCCTCCTAGGGTTTTCGACCGATTTACTTCAAATTTGGTACAGATCATCTAGATACCAAGCTGATGAAAAGTTGTGCTCTGCATGTCTGTAGGGCAAAGGGCGTGGCTTCTAGGGCGTGACAAAGTTTGGCGACTCGCCAAAAAAATTTCAAAATGCTGTCACGCCAACATACTTGACCGTAGAAGCTTCAATCTTGCTGGAGATGATGATTGTTCCGCCCTGAACGTCCACATATTTTAACTTCCCACTTCACTAATAGCGCCCCCTGGTGGTAACAGGAAGTGACCATTTTTTACTTTAACATGTACTGATGATACATAGTTGAACCCATCAACTTCATTCCACTTCTAAAACATGCAGAACAAGTTGATGAAGCTACATTATGAATGCTGTGAAGCTACAAGTAATGGCGTTCGTGTGGCAACGCAGCAAAGATGGATCCCTTGCCATGAAAATACGTTTGTGTTTTTGATGTCTTTACTGAACTCGTATCATCATAAAAATTGATACACTGGTCAAGGATGGCCAGCTGTTAAATCTGATAGGGGCCTCGCCTATGGGGGGAGCAAAATGTCTCTATAGCGCCCCCTTGTGGAAACAGGAAATGCCATATTTTACATTGGCATTGGCCGATTTGCTCGAAACTTTGCATTTGTGCTGATGGTCTGCCCCTGAATGCACCTGCCCACATTTGGTTATGCTCAGAGCGCCCCCTGGTGGATGAACTATCAACTTTTCATAACTCCTTCCTGCTTTGTCCGATTCGCTCGAAACTTATCACAGGTAGGTGCCTGTACTTGTCCTGTCCACTAGTCGTGAGTGCACACCTGCACCCGTCAGGATCTCACCACTACCCCCAACGTGCACAAGGGTGCGAGGGCCCGTTCAACGCTGCTTGCAGCTTTAATTATGATTATTATTATTCCTTTGACATTTCATGCCCCAATTTCGCCTCTTTCCCAATGGTGAAAATGCGTCTAACTTTCCACATTTGTCCGGCAACATCCGAAATTTGATATTTTTGTGCACTCGCATGTGGTTGACGCGAAATTCCGAAATAGCGCCCCCTAAACACGTTTCAAAATTCCCATAGGGAAATTCGGTTACTTTCTCGTAAGCAGATGAAATTCGGTATACTTATGTATCATACCCAGACATACAAAAAATTTCATTGGCACCACGCCGTAAACCCAACAGGAAGTCGGCCATTTTGATTTGAATTTTTTCATTTTAAAATGAACTCCTCCTAGGGATTTCACCCGATCAACTTGAAATTTGGTACAGATCATCTAGAGCCCAAGCTGATCAAAAGTTATACTCTGCATGTCTGTAGGTCAAAGGGCGTGGCTACTAGGGCGTGACAAAATTTGGCGACTTACCAAAAAAATTTCAAAATGCTCTCACGCCCACATACTTGATCGTAGCAGCTTCAAACTTGCTGGACATGATGGTGGCTCCGCCCTGAACATCTGAATTTATTCGCTTCCTACTTTACTCATAGCACCTCCCTGTGGTAACAGGAAGTGACCAGTTTTTGCTTTCACTTGTACTGATGACACATAGTTGAATCCATCAACTTCATTCCACTTCTGAAACATGCAGAACAAGTTTGTGAAGCTACATTGTGAATGCTGTGAAGCTATGAGTAATGGCATCCGTGTGGCTACGCGGTGACTATGGATCCCTCGCCATGAAAATACGTTCAGGTTTTTGATGTCTTTAATGAACTTGTATAAACATGAAAATTAATACACAGGTCAAGGGTGGCAAGTTCTTACATCTGATAGGGGCAGCGCCCATGGGGGGAGCAAAATGCCTCTATAGCGCCCCCCTGAAATTTTCAAAAACCCCTCCCCATAGGTGATTTTTTGGAATAGGAAGATGAAAATTGTGACACATGTGCATGTTGCCAAGACGCACAAAAAGTCTCTGGCACCATTGGTCTACTCCAAACAGGAAGTCGGCCATTTTGATTTTAACATGTAATTTTCGCCTGATTTCCACACAATGTATTTTAACGAACTCCTCCTAGAGATTTTGTCCAATCAATCTCAGATTTATTACAGATCATCAAGAGACCATGCTGATCAAAAGTTGTGCTCTGCATGTCTGTAGGTCAATGGGCGTGGCCGCTATGGCGTCCCCATTTCTGAAGCCTCGCCAAGCATATTCAAGCAGCTCTCTCTCCCTCATACTTCATCCAAACGGCTTCAAAATTCCTGTACATGATAAGAGCCCCACCCTGATCGCCTCCATATGCTCGTAGGCAATCTCGCTCATGGCGCCCCCTTGTGGAAACAGGAAATGCCATATTTCACATTGACATTGGCCGATTTGCTCAAAACTTCACATTTGTGCTGAGGGTCTGCCCCTGAGTGCACCTGCCCACGTTTGGTTACCCTCCAAACGCCCCCTAGTGGATGAACTATCAACTTGTCATAACTCCTTCGGGCTTTGCCCGATTTGCTCAAAACTTTATCACAGTTGGGGGCCTGTACTTGACCTGTCCAATGGTCGTGAGTGCACACCTGCACCCATCAGGATCTCACCACTAACCCCAATGTGAGCAAGGGTGTGAGGGCCCGTTCAACACTGCTTGCAGCTTTAATTGTATTCTGTTTTTATGTACGTTTTACATAACGTCCCAACTTCATTGGAATTGGGCTTTGTAATTAAGACAAATTAACACCTTGTTAAAATTCTGAGATTGCAATTGTGGTTGGAACAGAAATCAGCATACCTAGTGGGTCTTCAGGATGAACGATCGGGACCACTGTATTACACCACTTTGGCTTCTTGTGCATTGAATGGCATGTCGTTGCATGTTGCTTACATACAGTATGTGAGAGTTGAAGGGGCAATTTACGACTAGAAAACTGAATGTTTATCAAATACGTTGGCCCTCTGAAAACAAATCATTCAAGACCTTTTCATTTTGTGAACAAACACTCAAGATATTCACTCAATTCACCCAATTCAGCTTCCCTGTGCATTTGCTGTGAAGACATTACCACAATGCATACACTTGCTAGCAATTGGGACACTATCCCTAACCACTTGAAGGTCGCGTTTTCCCAAGGCAGACCAGGCTTTCAGCACAAGATTGCACAATTCGGATTGCTTTGGACACGTGTTTTTTGCAGTTAGAGGCATTTATAAAGTGCCCAATGAAGCTTATTTAATGGCTGATGGTGTTTATTAAACACCTAGTGGTGTTTATGAATCACAAGGCAATTAATAAACACCACCACACATTTATTTGCCTCATGTATGACCGTATTCCCTCCCCCACATTCCCCTCTCATTAATGGACTTTGATGTAGTGCAGTTTGATTAAAATGGGTGTCCAAATGCATCCTTTTGTTTGTTAATTGGCATAAACTGCTTTTGCTGTGTCTTAATGGCTTGCAATGAAATTGTCCAAAGAGAAAGGCAATGAATAGCAGCCAAGGAGTCAGTTTCATTTGTATGGTGTTTAATTTCCCCATCATGTGTGATACCATCTAACCGACACCTTTTAAAAACACCAATCAAGGGACTGAAAATTAAATTTAGCTTTGCTTTGCAAATTCTGGAGCAGATACAGAATTTCAGGATTTATATATAAACGACTCTCTCTACAAAAGCTTACAGTGATGAATATAAATTTATTGTTGTTTGGACTAAACAATATGATCCAGATTAAAGTGAAATGCCATTGATGGTGAGTTGGGTAGGCAGAATCCTTTAACTCATGATTATTTTCATCCTTTTCCTATTTCTTTTGCATGATTAACAACCAAACTATTGACTGACTCAGTGACTTCACCTTTTTTCGCAGGATTTGGTGTAAATTATTTGAAGACCACAATGGAAAAATGATCAGTCACATTTTCACGTTGTGGAGAAATGATGAATTAAAAATTAAAAACGATCGTAGAAACAAAGCACTGAAAAAATATAAAATATATAAAATATTATGATAAGATATTATATTATTTATTATTATAAATATTATAATAATATATAAAATAAACAAAAATGCAAAATTTGGACTCTGATCGTTATTCCTTTGTGGTCTTCATTTGTTTTTATTTGTTTACAGGACAATGCACTGGTAGTATCTTCCTCTGAATAAGCAAAATAATTTAATTTGCCAGGCAATGAAAACTAATGTACAAAGGTGTTAGTTTGATGATTTCACTCAAGATGAAAAGAAGACACACCATAGAAGTAATAATAACTCTGTGGTTACAATTTGCTGAAGTGCGAACTGAACAATTACATTGCTAACCATCCATCAGAACAGTGGTTCTCAACCTAGAATTTGAATGAGGTGTTTATTTTTATTTTGCACTATTTACGTTTATAAGGGTCATTTACCCTTTCAAGGCAGGTTGTGTCAGAAATAGCTATGCATGCCCTGTGGAGTACCATATTCATATTATGGCCCAACAATATAGCAATTTTTTAATGCATTATAAAGTGTGGGAAACTGTAGCTGATGAACAGAAAGAATCAGTTGGTATCTAACTGGAGAAAGGGTGGACACATGGTCACCAAAAAAAGGCATTAGGTTGTTAATGACAAATTAAAAGACAAGCAAATACAATGAGCCAAACCTGCATTGTAACATTTTGCAAATGTTTGCAATTAAGCTAAGTTTTTATCCTACATGGATCACAGCTAAATATTTCACAAAATGTCGCTAAAGAGGGGAAGTAATCCCCTCAAATCCATCCATCCATTATCTATAGTGGGCGCCAAAATTACGAGGAACCCTGACTGGCAATGCACAAACAATACAAAAAAATATATAAACAATATAATTATAGAGTAAGGGAATATACCAACATGTGTGAAATACTTTATTAATACTTCACTGAAAAAAAACCAAAATCATACCAATCATTTAATACAACATAAATTTCAACAAAATCGAGGTTTCATAACACAACCCCAATTTCGAAATAGTTGGGACAAAGTTTAAATTGTGAATAAATCAAAATGCAATGACTTTCAAATCACACCAGCCAGTATTTTATTCACAATAGAGCATAGATAACATAGCAAATGTTGAAACTGAAAAATTTTACAATTTTATCCACAAAATGAGCTCATTTCAAATTTGATGGCTGCTACAGGTCTCAAAAAAGTTGGGACAGGGGCCTGTTTACCATGGTGAAGCATCCCCTCTTCTTTTTAAACACAGAGTGGAGGCGTCTGGGCATTGAGGAGACACATTTCTTGAGTTTAGCCATTGGAATTTGATCCCACTCTTGTTTAATACAGGTTTCCAGCTGCTGGAGAGTTTTGGGTCTCCTTTGACGGACTTTTCGTTTAATTATGCGCCAAATGTTCTCAATCGGTGAAAGATCAGGACTGCAGACAGACCAGTTCAGCACATGGACTCTTCTACTACGAAGCCATACTGTTGTAATAGCTGCAGTATGTGGTTTTGCATTGTTCTGCTGAAATACACAAGGCCTTCCCTGGAATAGATGTCATCTGGAGGGGAGCATATGTTGCTCTAAAACCTTTATATACCTTTCAGCATTCATGGTGCTTTTTAAAACATGCAAGTGTCCCACACCATATGCACTAATGCATCCCCATACTATCAAAGATGCTGGCTTTTGAACTGAACGCTGATAACAGGAAGGGTGGTCTTTCTCCTCTTAAGCCCGGAGGACACGACGCCCATGATTTCCAACAAGAATGTCAAATTTGGACTCGTCTGACCACAGGACACTTTGCCACTTTGCTACAGTCCATTTTAAATGAGCCTTGGCCCACAGAACACGGCGGCGCTTCTTAATCATGCTCAACGATGGCTTCCTTTTTGCATGATAGTTTTAGGTGGCATCTGTGGATGGCACGGTGGACTGTATCTACTGACAGTGGTTTCTTGAAGTATTCCTTGGCCCATTTAGTAATGTCAATGGCAGAATCATGCTGGTGAGTGATGCAGTGGCGTCTGAGGGCCCGAAGATCACGGGTATCCAGTAAAGGTCTTCGGCCTTGTCCCTTACGCACAGAGATTTTTCCAATTTCTCTGAATCTTTTGATGATGTTATGCACTGTTGATGATGAGACCTTCAAAGTCTCTGCAATTTGACGTTGAGGAACA
Source organism: Gymnothorax javanicus (assembly GCA_029692085.1). NCBI lineage: Eukaryota > Metazoa > Chordata > Actinopteri > Anguilliformes > Muraenidae > Gymnothorax > Gymnothorax javanicus. The sequence continues at coordinate 27,596,466 of CM056204.1, read as the reverse complement.
TTGTTTGTAAAGTATTCCACAATTTTTTTACGCAAGTCTTCACGGGTTGGAGAGCCTCTGGCCATCTTTACTTCTGAGAGACTCAGCCTCTCGAAGACATCCATTTTATAGCCAGTCATGTTACACCCCTGATGCCAGTTAACTTTATTACTTGCTAAATGTTCTATCAGCTGATTCTCTTATATATTAATTGCTTTTTCAGCCCTTTTTTGCCTGTGTCCCAACTTTTTAGAGACCTGTTGCAGCCATAAAATTTTAAATAAGCTCATTTTGTGGATAAAAATGTAAAATGTCTCAGTTTCAACATTTGAAATGTAATCTATGTTCTATTGTGAATAACATACCTGCTGGTGTGATTTGAAAGTCATTCCATTTTGATTTTATTCACAATTTACACTTTGTCCCAACTATTTCAGAATTGGGGTTGTAATTGGCACTCTTCATTTAGTACTTGGTGCAACTACCTCTGGCAAGGATAACAGCGCGGAGTCTTTTCCTGTCATTTTTGACAAGGTTAAGCCACATTTGGGAGGATTTTGGACCATACCTCTGAGCTGATCCTTCCAAGAGCCTTCACATTCTTGGGTTTGCGTGTTCCAACTTCCTTCTTCAACGATGCCCACAGGTTTTAAAATGGATGGAGGTTTGGCTACTGAGATGGCCATTGCAGAACTGACTTTATTGTCACTGAACCATTTCTGTGTGGATCTTGTGGAATGCCTTGGGTCATTGTCTTCTTGGAAAGTCCACCAACGACCAAGTCCCAGCCTTCTGGCAGAGGCAACAGGACTGTCAGCCAAAATATCTTGGTGGAATTCATTATGCCATTAATCTCAACCAATGCCCCTGGACCTCTTGAATTAAAACAGCCCCAAAACATGACTGACCCACACTGTGGGCATGAAGTGGTTCTCCCGTATGCATCTCTGTTTCAATGCCAAACATGCAGATGCTGTATCTGACCGAAACCTGCAACTTTGGTCTCATCTGACCAAAGCACCTTGATCCAGTCATAATTTAAATGACCTGTGGTAGACTCCTAGCTCTTGCTTCTCTCATCTCTGGTCAGGAAAGGCTTTCCTCTGGCAGCCCTTCCAAAGAGCCCGTGGTTGTGAAAGTGGCACCTGATGGTGCTTTTTGAAACAGGTGACCCTAAGATGCCACTAAGGCCTGCAATTCCTTCACTGAGTCTTGGGGATTTTTTTTTGCTTCTCTCACCATCCTCCTCAGTATCCTGGTGGGCAAAATGCAGCTGCATCCTCTACCCTTGTGATTTTCAACAGTTCCATAGCTTTGAAATTTTTTTAGTAATTACCCTGACAGTGCTCAGTGGCATATTTAATCATTTGTGAATCTTCTTGTGGAACATTTCCAGATTTTTGAAGGTCTATGACCATATGCCTCCTTTGAACTGACAGTTTTTTTGTTTTCTTCATGGTGTTGAATGACAAAGGGATATTACATGTGTGCAATCTCATTTTTATTCCCCAGTGAAACAGGAAGTGATGTAATGGCTCAATATAGTTCCTTAACACTTGGATAGAACTTAAATAAGTGCAATTTAACACCTGGTTTAATTTTTGTAAATGTTATTTACAGTAAGATTTAAGGGTGCCATTAATTGTGATACCCTGATTTGGAGGAAATTGATTTCTAATTAAATCAGTTAATGACTTTGTTTGGATTTATTGCAACATTAATATTGTACAGTAATTTCTAATATGTTGTTGGACTTTTTCTATAAATACATTTATTTATTTATTTATTTTAAACATTGTTTGTTCACTGCAAGTCAGGGTTGCCAGTAATTTTGGAGACCACTATATGTCAGCTTCATCCTCACTAGGGTCAAAGGAGAGCTTGAGCCTGTCCCTTTTGACTGAGTGATAGGCAGGAACTCACCCTGGAGTCCTGGACAGCTTGCCTATCTATTGCACTATTCACTCCTATACTTTTACCTATGGGCAATTTAGACTCCCCAATCCGGGAGTTGCATGTCCACCATATTGGATTTTCGCTCATGCAAGGGATTGTGGAGCCAGTGGTCCTGTCAGCGCCCTATCCGTACCTCTGGAGCTTCAGGATGCCGGGTTACACGTGTCTAGTGCCTGGATGCTACAGAAATCATCAGAGGGATTGAGAATTGAGCTTTTATAATTTTCCGAAGGACTCAAAGCTTAGAAAGAAGTGGCTGATTAACATAAGACGGGCTGGAAAGAAGGGCAAATACAACCAGTTCGCAGTATTATTCTGCCATAAAACCAGTTTTTTTTCCCCGCTGAAAAAGATGCAATATTCAGTGGTTTGTCTATTGTCACGTTGATGTACAAGGGAGCGACTGAAGAATACGGCCTGCATAGCATCACTATAACGATAACTTTACAGTTTCATAATGATTCATGAAATATAACTCGCTAACGTATCGGAGGTTTCATTATAACCTAGCTGGCTTCCCGTCACATTTGCTAGCAGCAATAATGAACTACAGTCACAAAACTGTAAGTTAGCCAGCTGGGTAACGTAACCTTAGATTTGCGATGCAGGCCGTATTCTTCAGTCGCTCCGCGGCAAGGTTCGAGGATGAATTCATGGAGTGCAGTGGCGTGCCGTCAGATGTCAGGAAGGCCTTCAGTAACATCACCCTTTCCCGCATAATTGCTCTTAAACTGTTTGTGATCAAGTTTGCCTGATTAACAATCAAACAATTTATTAACTGAACAACCACCACCAATGCATGACACGTAATGATAAAGAAATGCTAATGACAAAGCAATTGCCTATTGCCTGTGTTGATATAATTGATGTGACTCCGCAAGGATGACAATCTGCAAAAAATTAGAAATATTCGTGGACTTAGCAGCAATTATTTTCGCCATCACTCAGCTGTGCATCGTACCTAACAACGCACTTTAGCTGTCACTACATTCAGACTATAGAACGGATTCTCATGGCTTATTTCTCTATGAGCCTCGCAAGCTAATTTACGCAAATCTGTGCTACAGGAGCACAGAAATTATCAAGACATATTGATATTTTTCCACCGCTGCAGTTCCAAAACAGACCCTGCCTCAAATGACAGAATTACAGCTCCTGGCACTTTGTCCAGGGTGAAATCAGGCTCCCAAAAACACCTAAGTTCTGCAGTCTCCACGTTACACTCTATTTGTTTGGACCACTGTGAATCCCGGTATGCATTGCGCGGGAGCTTCTTCCGGCTATGCGCAGTGAGACATGCAACTCCCGTATTAGCCTGACGTATCCGTGAACTGTGGGAGGACACTGGACTCAACCAAAACATTAAAGGACATAACTTGGCAAAAAAAAAAAAAAAAAAAAACTGTCATAAAATTGTGACTGCAGATTGCAGTTGCACTTGAAATGAACACCAGCATATACAGGGGGTCCCCAGGCCCTACAATATTCTACTGTATTCAGACATTGCAAAAGCAGCTTGATGCCTGATTCATAAACAGTAGACTGCCATCTACTGGACACATTATGACACAGCAAACACATCTTGAGATGGTTTTGTCACAGTGATCATACCATAGGCGCCGATCTTTTTTTCTGCTGGTGGATGCTCAAAATAGTCTGATAGGCTAACTCTCATGGCCAGCACTGTAAAATCACAAAGCAGTATGTGCAATCTATTTGACACATTGATATCTGCATATTAAACCCCATATTGAATGTAGTGAAAATATTGCTTTGAATTGCATGAAAGTATCACAACTGCTTTGTGTGTTATCTTTAAGTACACAATGAGTATTCTCCCTACATTATCATATATCCTTGTGGATGGCATATGAGGATGTCAGGTTGGCAGGACAAATTAACACGAGGAACTGAACCCCTAATAGTTTTAAATCTAAATGACTTTCCTCCCTAATACATTACATTAAGAAAAAGTTCTGGAACTGGGTGCAAAGAAATGGCTTTTTTCAGGTTATGGTGATCGACAATGTGTTCACACACTCGTGTTGATGTTAAAAGCCAGTGAACTGCCCCTTTCACAATTTATTGTACCAAATTGTGAGGCAGCCTACATTTGATTATTTTAGATTCTGCCATGACGTAAAAGTGCAGAGATGTCATGTGGATATTGAAAAGTAGGTTGGTTTCTTTTTCTTTGGGGGGCTTGTCAGGGTAAACGTAGATTAGAGGCTTTTACGGGCAGGTATGACCGTATCTGCCACTTTACCTTTGTTTCGCGTGAAAAAGACATCACAAATATTTGAAGCTTCCAGTTCTGAATAGGCTCCAGTGTAATTCAATTTTGAATATATTTTGGATTGTTGCTGTATTATTGTTGTTTTTATAACCTTTTCCATGTACTTCAACCTATATACATTGGCTGAAAATTTGCTGGCACCCTTGACTTGCAATGCACAAACAACACTTAAAAAAATTTGAAAATATATATTTATAGAGGACATCCAAATAACAACACATGAGAAATACTGCACAGTATTAATATTCCAATGGAAGCTACCAAAATCATTTACTGATTTATAATCAATTTCCTCCAAATCAAGGTTTCACATTTAATGGCACCCTTAAAGATTATTGTAAATAACATCTACCAAAATTCAATCAGGTATAAAAATATCCACTTAATTTTATTCTAAGCGTTAAGGAGCTATATTGAGCCAGTACATCACTTACTGTTTCATTAGGGTATAAACATGAGGAAACAACATGCAATATCCCTTTGTCATCCAACACCATGAAAAAAACACTGTTAGTTCAAAAGAGGCAGATGGTCATAGATCTTCATAAATCTGGTAATGAGCACTGTCAGGGCAATTATTAAGAAATTCCAAAGTTATGGAACTGTTGAAAACCTCAAGGGTAGAGGACGCAGCTGCATTTTGCCCACCAGGATACTGAGGAGGATGGTGGGAGAAGCAACAAAACCCCCAAGAATTTTGCTGGAATTGCAGACCTTGGTGAAATCTTGGGCTCAGCAGATTTCAAAAAACACCATCAGGCGCCACCTGCACAACCATAGGCTCTCTGGAAGTGTTGCCAGAAGAATGCCTTTTCTTACCAGAGGACACTGAAGCAAGCACTTGGAGTTTACCAAAGGTCATTTAAATTATGACTGGATCAAGTCGCTTTGGTCAGATAAGACCATAATTGCAGGTTTCGGTCAGATACAGCATCAACATGCTTGCCATCAAAATGGAGATAGATACAAGGAGAAGAACCTCATACTCATGGTAAAATATGATGGTGGGCCAGTCATGTTTTGGGGCTGTTTTAATTCAAGAGGTCCAGGGGCACTGATTAAGATTAATGGCATTTTGGCTGCAGTCCTGTTGCCTTTGCCAGAAGGCTGGGACTTGGTCGTTGGTGGACTTTCCAACAAGACAATGACCCAAGGCATTCCTCAAGATCCACACAGAAATGGTTCAGTGACAATAAAATCAGAGTTCTGCAATGGCCATCTCAGTAGCCAAACCTCCATCCTTTTTAAAACCTGCCGGCTGCGTTGAAGAGGGCAATTGATACACGCAAACCCAAGAATGTGAAGGCTCTTGGAAGGATCAGCTCATAAGTATGGTCCAAAATCCCCCCAAATGTGTGTCTTAACCTTGTCAAAAATGACAAGAAAAGACTCCATGCTGTTATCCTTGCCAGAGGTGGTTGCACGAAGTACTAAATGAAGGGTGCCAATTTTTATGAAACCTTGATTTTGTTGAAATTTATGTTGTATTAAATGATTGGTATGATTTTGGTTGTTTTCATCAAAACATTAATAAAGTCTAGTATTTCACACGTTGGTATATTCTGTTTCTCGATAAATTGTTTAGATTTTTCTTGTATTTTTTGTGCATTGCCAGTCAGGGATGCCTGTAATTTTGGTGCTCACTGTGTGTGTTCACACACACACACACACACGTATACATCTGCATATATATACACACATAATTGTTACGGCAGAAGTTCGAGCACAGAGCCATGGCAAACTAGAATTGGGAAAAGGAAATCATGCTGCTCAAAGAGCCTCAACCAGGGCTGTGTCGATACCCATATGATAATGCTAAATCTATAAATGAATATAACTCCCACAACCTTTTGATAGAGCCCATTTTGAATCACTGTAATAATTGAACGATGTGCTGAACTTTATCTAATTAAAACCTTTTTGCGCAGATATCGACGCTGGCGTCCATTAATTCCGAAATTTAATTCCTAAATAATTCTGTAATTGAATTTCCAAATGTCTTGCTTCACTGGTATATTTTCCACAGTCTCTGTGATACAAATACTGTGTTACAATGCTTAAATAAGCTCATGCATCACAGGAAAAAATAGGCATTATTTGTATTCTGTGCAAAGGGGTTAAGCCATCTCTAACACTCAGTTGATGTTTGGAGTTACTCCATAATGGCAGGCCCCCAAAACAGCCCTAATGTCCACAAAGTCCTCCGTCTGCTGGACCTGCCAAGCAGCCTCTGCCTTTTTTCAGCTAAAAGAGCATCTTATCAACCCAGCCCAGGGCCTAAAATTGGGCGCGGGCTTGGGAGTATCGCACATGCTTTAATCAATTCCCGCAAATCTGGAATTTTACTGCGGGACAATCCCGCAGTGCTGACTTGTAGCAGCAAGTGCGGAATGAAGCTGGCTTGTCTTCCTCCTCGATTTCACGGCCTAATCATCTGAATGCCTCGCCCCTTTTTGGTGGAGGGTCCCATCTATATAATTTGCTTGTTGTGTCAGCACTGTTGCTGGGTCATCAAGGTTCTGTCACTGCTAAACCTTCCAGTCTGTTTGTGTTTTTGAGTATTGAGCCAAGTGTTCTTCCTCTGTCTCTTGGTTTTAAATAGTGTTAAGAAAATATAATTACTCTTCAGAGTTTATACATTTGAACAAACTCTCAAGCCTTAATTGGTCTCCAGGATTGGGACTTCTTTCCTGTTAATATCTTCTTCCTGCCTGTTCCTCTGCTGAAGCAACTTAATAAGGATACCTCCCAAGCCTTCTTCCATCTCCAGGATTTGGGACGGCATTCCTGTCAAACCCTTCAATCCTGTTGGCAAGCTATCCTGCGTCTGCAAGGGGGATTCTCCGTCTGGCTTCTGCCCTGGGATGGCCACTGGCCAGGGTGCGGATATGCCCCTACGCTCTCCAGTCATTACCAACTTAGCTGGACTGGCCCTCTTCAGCTTTAGGCTGTGGCCTTCCCCTTCTTCAATTACCATATTCGAGTTAAATACTCCCTTGTGAATTGTAACCTGAATCTATGTTTGCTTCCTTGTCTGTATCATAGCAGGTTGATTTATGTTATGCTGAAAAAAATCCCATCTGTTATGTTCAATACATCTTTCAATCAGATATATTGACTCAAAATGTGCTCTACCAAAAGGTTGTGTAGGCGGTTAAAGGATTGTGTGTTGGAAAGATATGCATATTCTTCCCAATTTCAAAAAGAGATTTGCGATGACTTATGACAGAACATTTGTATATCTAAATGTAAGATCTGTTCAGGGAATGGACAATTTTTGGTCGAATAAAACACTGAAAAAACCTTTCCTCAGTCCATCTTGATCCGGCAATGTTCGATGGAATTATATGCTGCGGAAAATCCAAAACTAAAATGTTAATTCACGTTGGTATCAGAATTTCTGGGAACTCCTGTTTAATTAATGCCCTGGGACTTTAAAATGTGTTTTCATGCAAAGACTTGACAAGGGTAGCAGGAAAGGTTTTGAGTTTGACAAAAATTATCACAAAAAATGAAGAATTTAAACATTTCTAAAACAGCTCTACCAAGAAAGTTCTCTTTTTTAGTTATAAAAGAGGCTTTTTTTCTGTTACTTGACTCATCAAATGTATGTATTGCTGACAGCTTGATACTTGCAGTCAGTTTATAAGTACTGACCGAGCACAAGATGTTCCTGATTGTGCTGGTTTGCATACCAATTGCCAGTTGGTTTGACTCTGTTGATGGAATAGCCTGACCACCATAACATCAATTAAATATTTATGGCCTTTCTATGAGAAGTTCCTTTATATTTTTCACTTTGTTCCCTGCTTATTAAAGCAATACAAACTCAGATCTGCATCATCATCTTCCGTGAAACTCTCAACCCCTGGACTCTAAACAAGGTTGGAATGTAGTACTTTGTATATCTAATGTACAGAACTTGATTAATTTTCATTTAACATGCATTATTCAAAAGGCAGGGCATGTCGGGCAATGTTTTTTCTGCTTTGATCACAGTTTTCAATGAATGATGAATGCACTGCCTGTTGTGAGGGGAACAGTCTCGCCTGTCATGCTGCACGTAATATCATCCGGATATTCACACCTTTATTCATTCAACATAAACTATGTGATGGCTTTCTCTTTGGCTGTCTTGGTGCTTTTATCCTCAACCTGTTCAGAGTTTCAGAAGGCTTCCTTTGCTTCGGCTGCATGTGCTGTACCTTCTCGATTGAAAATCTCTAACATAAACTCATTGGACCCCATTTGTCAAAGTGATGAAGGATCAAAATTATCTAACAATTATTTCAATGACAGGATTGGGATTCGTCAATTATCTTTGGCAGCTTGGCTAGATCAAACATCTGATTGGTGAGGCCATAGATTTGAATGTAACATGGGATGCTTGATTCAGCAGTAAGCATTAATTTCCTGTCTGAGTAAAAACACCAATTCCAATGAAGTTGGGACATCGTGTAAAATGTGAATAAAAGCAGAATACAATGATTTGCAAATCCTTTTCGACCTGTATTCAATTTAGTACACTACAAAGACAAGATATGATCAAACTGATAAACTTTATTGTTTTTTTGGAAATATTCACTCATTTTGAATTTGATGCTTGCAACACATTCCAAAAAAGCTGGGACAGGGGCAACGAAAGACTGGGAAAGTTGAGGAATGCTCAAAAAAACACCTGTTTAGAACATTCCACAGGTGAACAGGTTAATTGGAAACAGCTGAGTGTCATGATTAGGTAAAAAAGGAGCATCCCCAAAAGGCTCAGACATTCACAATCAAGGAGGGGGCGAGGTTCACCACTTTGAGAACAACTGCGTGAGCAAATAGTCCAACAGTTCAAGAACAATGTTTCTTAATGTGCAATTGCAAGGAATTTAGGGATTTCATCATCTACAATCCATACTATCATCAAAAGATTCAGATAATCCGGAGAAATCCCGACACGTGAGCAGCAAGGCCGAAAACCAACATTGAATGACCAAGACCGTCAGTCCCTCAGGCGACACTGCATTAAAAACCGACATCATTCTGTAAAGGATCATACCATGTGGGCTCAGGAACACTTCGGAAAACCATTGTCAATTAACGCAGTTCCTCGCTACATTTACACTTGCAAGTTAAAACTCTACCATGCAAAGTGAAAGCCATACATGGACAACACCCAAAAACGCTGCCAGTTTCTCTGGGCCCGAGCTCATCTGAGATGTACTGACGCACAGTGGAAAAGTGTGCTGTGTTCTGACGTGTCAACATTTCAAATTGTTTTTGGAAAACATGGACGTTGTGTCCTCCGAGCTAAAGAGGAAAAGGACCATCCAGATTGTTATCAGCGCAAAGTTCAAAAGCCAGCATCTGTGATGGTATGGGGATGTGTTGCACATCTGTGAAGGCACCATTAACGCTGAAAGGTACATACAGGTTTTGGAGAAACGTGCTGCCATCCAAGCAACGTCTTTTTCAGGGACGTTCCTGCTTATTTCAGCAAGACGATGCCAAGGCCCATTCTGCATGTGTTACAACAGCTTGGCTTCGTAGTAAAAGAGTGCGGGTAATAGACTGGCCTGCCTGCAGTCCAGACCTATCTCCCATTGAAAATGTGTGGTGCATTATGAAGCGCAAAATACCACAACTTAGACCCCGGACTGTTGAGCAACCGAAGTCATATATCAAGCAAGAATGGGAAAGAATTCCTCCTACAAAGCTTCTACAATTGGTGTCCTCAGTTCCCAAACGCGTATTGAGTATTGTTAAAAGGAAAGGTGATGTAACACAGTGGTAAACATGTCCCTGTCCCAGCTTTTGTGGAATGTGCTGCAGGCATCAAATTCAAAATGAGAGAATATTTCCAAAAATCAATAAAGTTTATCATTTTGAACATTAAATATCTGGTCTTTGAAGCGTACCCAATTGAATACAGGTCGTAAAGGATTTGCAAATCATTGTATTCTGTTTTTATTCACGTTTTACACAACGTCCCAACTTCATTGGAATTGGAGTTTGTATTTGTGACCACATTTGTCGAAGGAATGATAACCAGATGTTTTGGTTTTTCCTTACCTTTCTGTACAAAATTTCTGTATCTGTTTGACAGTGAGTCAAATTGATGTTGCTGGATTTTATGCCACAACATTGGACCGGCAACCCATTAGAACAGTACTTTATGAGGATAACCACCGCTTAAACTATACAGTATTACACTGCGATACCTTTAATAAATTATTTGTATGCACACATACAATAATTCAGGCAATTTTGATTACAATGAAGGAGTGGCTTTGAAATATAATGATTTCCTTGAAGGTTTGTCTACCTTTGGTCTGTACAAAGGAAAGAGTTAGGGATGTTTTGTTAAATGGAACTTCCATGAGGGCATATTCAAGTGTTTCACACCTGTGGTCAATAACAACATAAATTCTCCAATTCAATTTCCTTTTCTGTCTACAAAGCATTACCAAATATAGCCCATTGACCCCAATAAAAGACCTCATCAACCTGTTTGGTCAAATTATGTACACAAGTAATTTTCCCATAAATATCTTCTTTGCCCTCCTGACCTCAAAATAATGTGTTTTCTGACTGAGGGAAGAAGAGGAAATTTTTTATGCCCAAGGCTGAATCATATTTTTTGAGGTAGAGAGGGCGAGAAGTCAAGGTTTTGGACTGTCCAGGCGTTGCATACCTCAGTGCTGGCATTCAAAAAGAGACTGATGCCTTGAATCTATATGCTGTCAATTTTGTGGTCACCTTTTCCCGCCGCTTATGTCATGTAGAAGTCAGCATTCACTGAAATCAGTAAAAGTGCCTTATTGAATTTTTAATCTTCATGATTCATGTATTATTGTAAATCTCCATGTAGATTCACTTAATCTACATGAATGATTGTTGGCAAATGATGCATTTACAACCCCATTTCCAAAAAAGTTGGAGCACTGTCTGCAATGAAAGTAATAACAGAATTCAATGATTTGCAAATTTTCATTGAAAATAGAACAAAGAAAACGTATCAGATGTTGAAATTTTATGTCTTGTTACGTTGAGAAATTTTATTGTTTTTAAAAAAATGTATGCTCATTTTGAATTTGATTCCAGCAAAATGTTTCAAAAAAGTTGGAACAGGGCCATGTTTACCTCTGTGTAGCATCACCTCTTCTTTTAAGAACACTCTGTGAGGGTCATTCCATGCCAAATCAACCAGAATGAGAAAATTTTCCCAGGTCACCATCTCAAAAAATTTTGAAAAAAATCATAGATGTCTTACTACCTGAGAGATGAATGTGTGCTAAATTTTAGGTCAATCTAAGCAATAGTTTCAGAGATTCAGCTACCTAAATATTTCAGTTACTTTTTCGTTTTTCGAAAATTTGACTTTCGTCCATGTTCAAAGGAGCATAATTATACAGCATTCTGTTAAAGCTACAGAGTTGAGATTTTTTTTGTACAAGGGCATCTTTTGCTTTTTTTTCCATTTCTGCCATGAAAATGGGTCTACCTTTTAACCCTGATTGTCCAGAGAGCTCCAAAAATGAAAAAAAAAAAGACATTTCCAAAATTGTTTCCAAACTTTGCAGCCCTGCTGCAGGGGAGTGCCTTACAGTTCAGAGCTGAAATCATTTGTATAGTTTTGTAGTTTTGCCTAATATATTAACACTTCCATGCTGTTAAAAGCATGCAAATAATACCTTGCCCATAGTGTGCATTCAAAATAACATACTTTTTCAGTTTTTTTTTTTTTTTTTTGGAAAAAGGCCTTTATTCAATCAATTAAAACCACAGGATGGCAGTTAATGACAGTCTTGAGATTTTTACAATATGTTCTTATACATGTGAAGATTATTTGTTGCAAATTTCACTTTAAAGAGCAACTTGCAGGTTGAATTGAAAAGTATATTTATACTTGATCTGGTTTGAAAATGTCTTTGAAAAACATCTATGTATAAATTACCATGTTTTGCAAAACCCACTAGTAGTTATTTACATAAAATGTGCCCATTTTCAATTAGTTCTGAGCCACGCCTTCCCTGATGAGTGACATAAGAAAAGGCATAATAAGCCTGCTTGCGCACCATTTTCCCTGTGGTGGGTGTAGGTGCAGGGCTCTCAAATCTCACAAAATGAGCGTGATTGTCACTCATTTCAGACGGATGTCACGCACTTATGCCACACATAGTATTTCTCACGCAAAAAAAAAAAAGATTTAAACGAAAACAATTTTCAACAGTAGGCCTATGCGCTGCAGCACCGCTATAACTGTGGAAACCGCAGGAATCCAACACTTCTCCCCTGGAGTTCTCGGTGGCAGCTTGAGAATGGAAAGGGGCTACACAATAGCCAATCAGATAATAGCACTGTTGTATTTGGGTAAGATTTAGGGCAACAACCAATGAAAAAAAAAAACAGTTATGCTGCTTATCCACCTAATTTGTTCTGTCATTGCTCACTGTACTGAAGAGAGATCGGCAGCCAGAATGCATTCAGGCTCCACTTGTTCTGTTGTTAGTTGTACCAATAACTCTAAAAACATAAAAGTTTTTTATGGAAACGGAGTGCTTTATTTACAAGGTGATTAGAAAAGATTGCCCTTACCCAGCACCTTACGGTATGCCTGCGACTAGGCGCTTGGAGTGGCTAGCCGCGCTAAGACTGAAGTATCCACCCAAGAGGATATAGCTACGTATGCTCACACCATTTCGTGAACGAAGTGTATATTTTGCCATGAACCGTTTTTACATTTCAACAGCTATTTGGCCGTGCCCTCCGGTACACCTGCGCCATTGTATTATTTTTGGACTTGCTCATAGAAGTCAATGGATAATAGTGAATAGTTATAACTTCGCCATTTAGGCACCTAGCTCGCATATACATACATTAAATATAGCTAGATAAGTTGGCATAAAGGGTCTCTTGCTAGCCATCTAACGTTATATTTCATGCATTTAAATTTATTCAATTTAAAATGCGTATAGCCATTATTATGCGAACTAATTTGGCTGGAGTTGCACCGCGAGCATCTAGCTCGCTAGCTGGCATTAAAATGGGCCGAATAAAAAGGTTGCCAGCTAAAGCCGCTTTCACACCGTACGCCGGTTTTGAAACACAACAGGTTACATTCAAAGTTACTGCAAAGACGCGAATACACGCGTCTCTCATTGACTTTGAATGTAATCTGTTACACGCGTCTTTGCATTGACTTTGAATGTAATCTGTCCTGCGAAAAATTCGTTTCGTGTCCGGTGTAAAAGTGGTTTTATCCTGAAATTATTTACATGATCCTGCTACAACAACGTTTTGAAAGCTGCATTATTTATTCACCCAAGGTGGAAAACGGGACTATCGTGCTCCCTGTAGATGCGTAGTTACAGCAGTTGCGAGAGATTGGCTAAGGGGTAAAATGATGTCTGAACTCATTCCGTCCCTCTTCAAAGTGGGACGACTCTGGTCAGACTGTGAAGTTTCCGTGCATCGGGGTTTCAGTACCATACTACACAAAGAGAGGGAGGCTGGACTCTAGAGCAGGTTTTCCATAATTTTTTGCCCTGACATTGATTTCTTCATGGCTAGCTAGCTACAATGTTGATAGCCCGTCATTTGACAGTTAGCGCATCGCTAACTGTTTCTCATCTCCCGCCGCCATCTCCCACCTCACGGCAATAGCTATTTTCCAGCCATAATGTATTTATTCATCGCAATTGATAAATCTCCCACACTTTGCTACTGAAGTGTTCATTATTTTGGTAGAGGCTCTCTTCATATGTCCTGTTTTTAAAATAATTTTCAGAATCCATTGCTGACATTGTCTGGTACTTGCTCGGAGTGCCTTATGCTACGTCACTTCCTAGTTACGCCCCGTTTTTGATGTGAACATTATTTTCTTACAATTTAATGTAAAAAAAAAATGCTTATGGTGCCGTTAAATGTCTGATTCTTTCTCGGAACATTGTTATTCTATCATGTATCTACATTATGGTTTATATGGGTGCCGAACCTGCAAGTTGCTCTATAAGTATGAAAGTGGCTTTATTTTTAAAAATGCAACAAACATTTGCCAGTTCTAAGGAAAAACGAATGTATAAAATATACAAAAATATGCATAATGTTGTAACATTCGTACATTTGCAGAAAATGTATTGATTTTTTTTCTACTCGTACTCTGTGTTCTCAGTTTGCATTAGAAATATAGAGTCAAGAGTAAGGTCTATCATGCTGGTAACATCAATTTATATCATTATCATTAAATGAATAAATCTCTTTCAAGATCACTTACAGTGCAGCGAAAAAGTATTTGCCCCCTTCCTGATTTCTTATGTTTTTGCATATTTGTCACATTTAAATGTTTCAGATCATCAAACAAATTTTAACATTAGACAAAAATAACCAAAGTAAATAGAAAATGTAGTTTTTAAATGATGATTGCATTTATTGAGGGGAAAAAAGCTATCCAAACCTATCTGGCCCTATGTGAAAAAAGTAATTGCCCCCCCTTTCAAAATCATGAATTAACTGTGAGTAACCACATTTGTTGAGTTCAACTTCACTAGCCACACCCAGGCCTGATTACTGCCGGACCTGTTGAATCAAGAAATCACTTAAATAGAACCTGTCTGACAAAGTGAAGTAGGCTAAATGCTCTCAAAGCGCAACACATCATGCCGCGACAGTGATCAGATTAGGCGGATTCGCATCGCAAAATGCGAATCAAATTTCAGCAGTTTTGAGAAAATGCTAATCATCATAACAATCCCTTCGCAAAAAATGCGATTCAAAAATCCTAAAGATATTTCATTGATCCCGACTCACTGGCCTGCGAACTTCCGAGTTCCCGAGCCACATAGCAACAGGAGAAGTTTTCGCGACTTTGCTTGGCTGGAAAATGATGTTTATTTGCATACCAACCAATCAGCTTCTGGGAAGCGCATGCATGCGCTAGGGCGGCTTTCTGGTATCGTCATAATGTCTCGACTGCAGTGTGAGCCATAGCGTATTAAATTAAGTTGCTCTTTGGATATAGCCACCTAGTTCGCTAGTAAGCTAACTAAAAAAAATCTTTGTAAATGATCATCACGTTAAGGCGATATGATTTGTTTCTTGCCCCAACTTGACTAACTTTACCAGCTGTCATAGGCATGAACTTATCTGAGGTTTCACGGCAATTTCATCCAACCGAACTGAACTCTCACATTTTTGGGACGTTAGCTAATTTGGGAGCTAGTTCAAAAGCAATCGCTTAGGTACAGCTTGCTGGCTAGTGAACCTATGGTTACTATGATGCCTATTGGAGTAGTTTTTATTGCTCTGATGTGTCACTTTCAACGCCATCGCACGGAGAGGATCTCTATCAACATTGATGACCCGCTTATTTTACCTAAAGAGCAAACAGACAGTTTGGGCCTGAGACGTGTTATTTCATGGCTAGTTTTAGCGGCATTATCTTGTTATGCGTGCAATCGCGTATAACTTTACTCTTCAGATTATAAAGCAAGCCATCTTCCTACCTAGCTGATGCTAGTTAAGGGGAATCTTTGTCATCATTGCTATACTAAAGCGATGTGATTTTTATTTTGCCCTTCTGGAGAAAAATTGCGTGTCTGACCTCCAGTTTTTTCGGCATTTACTCTAAATCGTCTTGACTGGATGTACGCTTTACATTTTTACACACCCGATTGTTCCTCGAGCCACCCAAACATCACGGTAAGCCGATCAAAGTCATCAAAACTTCTCTCATTGCCATGTGGGTTTAGGGAATTGCAAGTTCGCCGGCCTCTCTAAAACATGGAGAATGATCTCTAATCATTCAAATACATGATGTTGTGATGTCAAAAACGTGACTGAGTTGGAGAGTGCGTTGTATGATGGGTATGAATCATTTCACATCTCTGATTAGGTGCTACATCATATGCTACAGTAAGGTATAGATAAGACAGCTGTACTGCAGGTTACAAGAAGTTTACAGATATTTCACAGGGAAACGGAGGTGTGCTGTATTAAATGAAGATAGGGTAGTTCAAGGTAAAATTGATGCCTTTTGGAAATAATTTGTTTTGCTTTCAGAGTGGAGTTGTATTTCTCTTTGTAATCTGTTATCAGGAAAGAATTAAAAAAAGCCCTTTTGTCATTTAAAATCTGATTTACTGTTTTTTCATTTTTGCTAATCATTATTCAAATGTGCTAAACAATTGCTAATCAATTGATATAATGATTAGCAAAAAATGCTAATCAATTTTTTTTCCTTAATCTGATCACTGCATGATCTAAAGAAATTCAAGAACAGATGAGAAACAAAGTCATTGACATCGATCTGTCTGGAAAGGGTTACGAAGCCATTTCTAAGGCTTTGGGACTCCAGCAAACCACGGTGAGAGCCATTATCCACAAATGGAGAAAACGTGGAACAGTGGTGTTCAATTTAACTGGGCACACCAAGGTATGATCACTGCTAGCCCTGCTGAATCCAAACATCACTTAAATAGAACCTCTCTGGCAATGTGAAGTAGGAGAAAAGCAGCTCATGATGCTATGATCTAAAGAAATTCAAGAACAGATGAGGAAGAACCGTGAGCTGGAAAGGGTTACAGAGCCATTTCAAAGGCTCTGGGACTACAGCAAACTGCAGTGAGAGCCATTATCTATTAATGGAGGAAACTTGGAACAATGGCAAACTTTCCCAGGTGTGGCCAGCCTACCAAAATCACTCCAAGAGTGCATTGACGACTCATCCAGGAGGTCACAAAAGAACCCAGAACAACATTTAAAGAACTGCAGGCCTCACTTGTCTCAGTTAAAGTCAGTGTTCATGATTCAACAATAAGAAAGAGACTGGGCAAAAATGGCATCCATGGGAGAGTTCAAAGGCGAAAACCACTGCTGACCGAAAAGAACACAAAGGCTCATGTCACATTTGCCAAAAAACATCTTGTTGATCCTCAAGACTTTTGGGAAATTTTTTCTGTGGACTGACGAGACAAAAGCTGAACTTTTTGGAAGGTGTGCATCCCATTACATCTGGCTTGAAACTAACACAGCATTTCATAAGAAAACATCATACCAACAGTCAAACATGGTGGCGGTATTGTGATGGTCTGGGGCTGCTTTGTTGCTTCAGGACCTGGATGTCCTGCCGTAATTGATGGAACCACGAATTCTGCTCTCTACCAGAAAATCCTGAAGGATAATGTCCAACCATCAGTTTGTGACCTCAAGCTCAAGCACAGTTGGATTATGCAGCAGGACAATGATCCGAAACACACCAGCAGGTCCATCTCTTAATGGCTTAAGAAAAAACAAAATTATGGTTTTGGAGTGGCCTTGTCAAAGTCAGGACTTAAATCCAATTGAAATGCTGTGGCATGACCTTAAACAGGCCGTTTATGCTAGAAAACCCTTCAATGTGGCTGAATTAAAACAATTCTGCAAGGAAGAGTGGGCCACAATTCCTCCACACCGATGTGAAAGACTCATTGCCAGTTATCGCAAATGTTTTTGTTGCAGAGGGTGACACAACCAGTTATTAGGTTTAGGGGCCAATTACATTTTCACATAGGGCCAGGTAGGTTTGGATAGCTTTTTCCCTCAATAAATGAAATAATCAAAAACTGCATTTTCAATTTACTCAGTTTATCTTTGACTAATATTAAAATTTTTTTGATGATCTGAAACATTTGCATGTGACAAATATGCAAAAACATAAGAAATCAGGAAGGGGGCAAATACTTTTTCATGGCACTGTACATTATATATATATATATATATATATATATATATATATCCAGTTTGCTAACTGATTCATACATATGTATACATTTTACACAATTTTTTCTTCATTGGGGCTAATTAAGTATGCCGCATGTTTTATACTTCACTGAACATTCAAAAATTGTGGAAACCGAGACAAAACCTTATTCAGATCCTCTGGACTTAAAGTGTAGTGATGGGCACCTCTCTTGAACATTCGGTGCATCAACCATACAAGTGATATGTTGTCGAGGGACCTGGCATTCATCCTTCCTTGACATTGGAGGCCAGGAAAAGACATTGTTGCGGGATCTTTTCATAAAATGTACAACTCCAATTCCGAAATAGTTGGGACGAAGTGTAAATTGTGAATAAAATCAAAATGCAATGACTTTCAGATCACATGAGCCAATATGTTATTTACAATAGAACATAGATAACGTTTCAAATGTTGAAAATGAGACATTTTACATTTTTATCCACAAAATGAGCTTATTTCAAATTTTCTGGCTGCAACGGTTCTCAAAAAAGTTGGGACACAGGCAAAAAAAAGGCTGAAAAAGCAATTAATATAAGAGAATCAGCTGAAAGAGCATTTAGCAAGTAATTAAGTTAACTGGCATCAGGTGTGTAACATGATTGGCTATAAAAGGGATGTCTTAGAGAGGTTGAGTCTCTCAGAAGTTAAGATGGCCAGAGGCTCTCCAACCTTTGAAGGCTTGCATAAAAAAATTGTGGAATACTTAAAAACAATGTTCCTCAACGTCAAATTGCAAAGACTTTGAAGGTCTTATCATCGACAGTACATAACATCATCAAAAGATTCATAGAAACTGGAAAAATCTCTGTGCCTAAGGGATGAGGCCAAAGACCTTTACTGGATGCCAGTGATCTCCGGGCTCTCAGACGCCACTACATCACTCACCGGCATGATTCTGTCATTGACATTACTAAATGGGCCCAGGAATACTTCAAGAAACCAATGTCTGTAAACACAGTCTACCATGCCATCCACAGATGCCACCTAAAACTATCATGCAAAAAGGAAGCCATTGTTGAGCATGATCCAGAAGCGCTGCCCTGTTCTGTGGGCCAGGGCTCATTTAAAATGGACTGTAGCAAAGTGGCAAAGTGTCCGTGGGTCAGACAAGTCTAAATTTGACATTCTTGTTGGAAATCATGGGCGTTGTGTCCTCTGGGCTAAAGAGGAGAAAGACCACCCCTCCTGTTATCAGTGTTCAGTTCAAAAGCCAGCATGTCTGATGGTATGGGGATGCAGTAGTGCATATGGTGTGGGACACTTGCATGTTTTAAAAAGCACCATGAATGCTGAAAGGTATATGAAGGTTTTAGAGCAACATATGCTCCCCTCCAGACAACATCTATTCCAGGGAAGGCCTGTGTATTTCATCAGGATGATGCAAAACCACATACTGCAGCTATTACAACAGCATGGCTTCGTAGTATAATGTGGGGGGAAAAAAAGCCACTAGATGGCAGTATTGACATTTTTTTTGTGAAGCCCAGTCTGGAGCTAGGTTTGGGGCATGTCCTGGGCATACCTCAGAGGGGACTGGAAAAGAGTATATAAGGAGAAAAATTGAGAGAGTGAAAGGTAGTAGGAGAAATTGCAAGGAGAAATTGTGGAAGGATACATTTGACCAGACCTGTCACTCTTTTCAAGACCTGTGAAGCTTTTTTGTGGATTTTTTGCCTGTGTTGGAGCATTTTCCTGTCCCAGGACATCGCAACATAGCAGCCCATCTCAATTACCAAGGGACTGTAAATATCCTTTTTTTTGTATTTCAATCTTGGTCAGTAGGGTAGATTGTAGATTAGTTCTAAGTGTTTGTTTAATTAAATCTGTTGAAGTTTAAGAATTTTGTCTGTCATCCCTTGCTGTCCATGACGTCATAACAAATTGACGCCATAACAAATTGGGGCCATAACAAAGTGGGGGCTGGTCCGGGATAGACCATTGTGCGAGTCATTTATTGAAAATCTAAAATTTCAAATTGTGAAATTGTTTTTTGAATTTTCCTAGATATATTTTGACAGATCAACAGCAATGGATGATTTCTTGGCATCACCAACCGTAGAGGTTTTGAAGTCTTTTAAAAAGACAGAACTGCTAGAAATATGCAGACCGTTAGAGCTGACAGATGTAAAACCAGCCATGCGAAAAGCAAGACTGGCTAGAGAGATTGTTGAATATTACATTGATGAAAATGTGTTTGCATCAGGAGATCTGGAACAGTTTCCAGTGGAAAATCCAAATGTAGAAATGGAACTTAAATTAAAAATGCTAGAGATTGAAAGAGAGGAAAGAGTATTCGAGAGAGCAGAAAGAGAAAAAGAAAAACAAAGAGTTTGAGAGAGCAGAAAGAGAAAGAAAGGCAGTTTGAGAGAGAGAAAGAGGAAAGAGCAGAAAGAGAGAGACAGAGAGATTTCGATTTAGAAAAATTAGACAGGGAAGAAAGGCTCCAAATGGAGCTACTAAAAATCAAAATGGTAGCTGAAAACAAATTTTGTGCTAGCCAGGAGGTAAAGCTGGTGCCATTCTCGGAGAAGGAGGTTGATAAGTATTTCCAGTGCTTCGAGAAGGTAGCTAAGAGTTGTCAGTGGCCAAAAGAACACTGGCCTCTGATGTTGCAAACTGTCCTCAAGGGTAAAGCTCAACAAGCCTATTCGGCTTTGTCTGCAGATGATTCCTCTGATTATGAGGTTGTCAAAAAGGTTATTTTGACCGCTTATGAGTTGGTTCCAGAGGCTTACCGACAGAAATTCAGAGGTCTGAAGAAATCTGACAATCAGACTTATGTGGAATTTGCTAACGAGAAGAAGGTTTGCTTTGAGCGCTGGTGTACTTCTATGGAGGTCAAGGATGATTTCAACTCACTAAAAGAGATGGTGTTAGTTGAAGAATTCAAGAACTGTGTCAAGAATAATATTAAGACCTACCTTAATGAGAAGCAGGCACTGAATTTGCAATCAGCTGCCAAGTTTGCAGACAAATATGTTCTCACACTTAAGTCCAAATTTCAGTCTAGCAGTAACAATAGATGGTCCCAATTTCAGAAGAAAGGTAACGGTGATACCCTAGATTCCTCACCCAAAGACAAAGACAAATCTGGTGATGGTGCTCAGAAATCCAGTCAAAGGTCTGATCAAAGTGTGAAAGCTGACAGTGACAAAAGTGGTCTAGTTTGCAATTATTGCAAGAAATCTGGTCATGTTACAACTAACTGTTGGTTCCTTAAAGCTAAGAAAGAAAAAGAAAAGGATACCAAACCCAATGCCTTTGTGAAGACAAGGTTAGAAACCCCTGTAGTAGATGACCGATCTGCTAAATTGCCTGCTCCTTGTGAGGCTAAGAAGCCTGATACTGCTGACTTTGTGAGGGAGGAATTCTTTCCATTTGTGTCAGAGAGATTTGTGGCTCTGAATGAGCATTCTCCTCCTGTCCCCATATATATCCTAAGGGATACCGGAGCTTCTCAGTCACTTTTCTTGATGGACTCCTTGGAGTTACATGATGAGACCGCTTCTGGGGATTTCATACTTGTACAAGGTATTGAAGGGAGGACTGTATCTGTACCCCTGCGCTCTGTATTCTTGAAGTCAGATTTAGTTACAGGACAGGTAAAGGTGAGACTTATGTCAAGTCTACCTATCACGGGTGTTTCCCTGTTGCTGGGCAATGACCTGGCAGGGGGCAATGTAGTTCCCCCTGTTCATCTTACTTCACAGTCGAGCACTGAAGATGGCGATGAAGACCCATCTCTGTATCCTTCCTGTGCAGTGACTCGTGCTATGGCCAATAAGGCTCAAGAAGAAGATGATGTGGTGCCGTCCAGCACATTGAATAGTCATGACTCAGGTGGTTCGCCTCATGACTCTGTTCAGCCTACTATGGTTTCTCCGTTTGAGGACTTATCAGACACTTTTATCAGTTCTCTGTTCAGCCAGCCAGATGGGTCTGGTGATTCTGATGTGTCTGGAGACTTGTCTCTGTCCAGAAAGCGGTTGATTCAGGAGCAAACCAATGATCCTGAAATTTGTGTACTAAAGAAGAGAGCCCTTCCTGATGAAGAAATAGACGCAGTTCCAGTTGGGTATTATCTCAAGAATGGAGTGTTGATGCGGAAGTGGCGCCCTCCTGATATCCCTGCCAATGCAGGTTGGGCAGTGGTCAAGCAAATTGTTGTTCCGAAGGTCTACAGGAATGAGATCTTAACAATGGCTCATAGTTTGCCTTTAGGAGGTCATCTTGGTGTTAACAAGACTGTTGACAAGATCATGAAACACTTCTTCTGGCCTGGACTTCGGAAAGATGTTTCCAACTTTTGCAAAACCTGTCACACTTGTCAGGTAGTTGGAAAACACCAGTTAGACCCACCTGTAGCTCCATTGCAGCCTATCCCAGCATTTGGGGAGCCCTTCTCCAAGGTCATCGTTGATTGTGTTAGTCCATTACCCAAGACTAGATCTGGAAATCAGTACTTTTTGACAATCATGTGTGCATCTACCAGATTCCCTGAAGCCATACCTCTTCGCAACATCAAGGCAACTGCAATCTCGAAGGCTTTGATAAAGGTCTTCACGTTGTTTGGCCTTCCCAGGGAAATTCAGTCAGATCAAGGTAGCAATTTCACTTCCGGATTGTTTCAGCAGGTTGTGTATGAACTAGGTGCGAAGCAGATTCTTTCCAGTGCCTATCATCCAGAGAGTCAGGGTGCTTAGAGCGGTTTCATTCCACTCTCAAGACAATGATGAGGACTTATTGTTATGACCATGAGAAAGACTGGGATGAAGGTGTTCATTTGCTGTTGTTTGCAGCTAGGGAAGCAGTGCAGGAGTCTACTGGATTCAGTCCGTTTGAGCTAGTGTTTGGCCATGAAGTGAGAGGACCTTTGCTATTGTTGAGTGAACAATGGCAAGAGAAAGAGCCGCATATCAGTCTGTTAGATGTTAGACTATGTTAGCAAGTTCAAGGAAAGACTGCGTGCAGCTTGTGACCTAGCCAAAGAGAACTTGAAATAAAGTCAGGGAAAAATGAAAACTTGGTATGATCATAAGGCTAGAAGCCGTGAGTTTAAACCAGGAGACAAGGTCCTTGTGTTGTTTCCCTTGCAGTCCAATCCATTGCAGGCTAGATTTCATGGTCCTTATGAAATTCTGACAAAACTCAATGATCTCAATTACATTGTGAAGACTCCAGATAGGAGAAAGCCAAAATAGTTGTGTCACATTAACATGCTGAAGCCTTATCATGATAGGAATGCTAGGGTTGCAGCTGTCACTTCAGATCCTCCTATGGCTAAGACTTGTGAAGATGAGGGGGAGTTTCAAGATGATGAACCTAGAATTAAAGCTGAAGTTCTTTCATGTAAATTGTCAAATTCTGAAGTGTTGCAAAATCTTGATGTAAAACTCCAGCACTTAGAACCCTCCCAGAAAGATCAGTTTGAGAGGTTGATCAAGAAATATAAAGATCTATTTCCTGATGTTCCAAAGAGAGTTTCTATTGCCTCTCATGATGTAGATGTTGGTGATGCCAAACCAATAAAACAGCATCCATACCGGATGAATCCTGAAAAGAGAAAGATTGCTGAGAAAGAGGTTGAGTATATGTTAGAACATGATATTATCAGACCCTCTAACTCCGATTGGAGTTCACCCTGTGTTCTAGTTCCAAAACCTGATGGAAGTACTAGATTCTGTACAGATTATCGCAAAGTCAATGCTGTAACTAGAACTGATGTGTTTCCAATACCTAGGATTGATGATTGTATCGATAGAGTAGGGCAAGCAAAGTTTCTGACCAAGATCAACTTATTGAAGCGTTATTGGTGAGTGCCTTTAACTGAGAGGGCCAAGAGCATCTCTGCTTTTGCCACACCATCTGGGTTATACCAGTATGAAGTCCTACCCTTTGGCATGAAAAATGCCCTAGCCACGTTCCAAAGGATGATATAGTCTTCAATCGCCGGATTGCCACACACGGGTGCGTACATCGACGACCTGATCACATGGAGTGACTCCTGGGAAGAACATCTGAAAGATGTAGAGACGTTGTTCCAGCGCTTGACCCAGGCTAACCTGACTGTTAACCTGAACAAGAGTGACTTTTGTTGTGCTACTGTCACGTATCTTGGCTACGTCATAGGCTAGGGTAAGGTGGCACCCATAAATGCTAAAGTCCAAGCCATCATGGACTTTCCAGTTCCTGACAACAAAAAAGCTTTGCGCCGCTTCCTTGGAATGATCGGGTACTACCGCAAGTTCTGCAAGAACTTTGCCGAGATTGTGCTCAGTCTCACCAACCAACTGAAGAAAGGCGTAAAGTTCACTTGGGATGAAGCATGCCAAAGAGCCTTCGATCGCCTGAAGTCTCTGCTGTGTCACTTCCCTGTGCTCAAATCTCATGACTTCAACAAACCGTTCTCCATGGCAGTCGATGCTAGCGACCAAGCTTGTGGATCTGTGCTCCTACAGAGAAGTGACTGATGACATTGAGCATCCTGTGGCATACTTCTCCAGGAAGTTCAATCACCACCAAAAGAACTATTCCACAATTGAGAAGGAGCTGTTGGCTCTGGTTCTATCCTTACAACACTTTGAGGTTTATGTTGTACAGGGCAAAAGCCAATGATTGTATATACTGACCACAATCCGTTAATGTTTTTGAGTAAGATGAAAAACAAGAATCGGAGATTGTTGAATTGGAGTTTGATTTTACAGGAGTTTGACTTGGAAATTAAGCATGTAAAGGGTACTGACAATGTAATTGCTGATTGCTTATCCCGAGTTTGAGTATGTGTGTATATATCACGTGTTTATTAGCATATTGTATTTATATATATATATATATATATATATATATACACAAGTGTCTACTTAACCATTTTTGTACTGAAAAGAAAAATTTTGCCTTTTTGAGTCAAAATTTTTCCCTTTTGGAATGGAGGTGTAATGGGGAAGGGAAAAAAAAGCCACTAGATGGCAGTATTGACAATTTTTTTTGTGAAGCCCAGTCTGGAGCTAGGTTTGGCATGTCCTGGGCATGCCTCGGAGGGGGCTGGACAAGAGTATATAAGGAGAAAAATTGAGAGAGTGGAAGGGTAGTTGGAGAAATTGCAAGGAGAAATTGTGGAAGGATACATTTGACCAGACCTGTCACTCTTTTTCAAGACCTGTGAAGCTTTTTTGTGATTTTTTGCCTGTGTTGGAGCATTTTCCTGTCCCAGGACATCGCAACATAGCAGCCCATCTCAATTACCAAGGGACTGTAACTATCTTTTTTTTATTTCAATCTTGGTCAGTAGGGTAGAGTGTAGATTAGTTCTAAGTGTTTGTTTAATTAAATCTGTTGAAGTTGAAGAATTTTGTCTGTCATCCCTTGCTGTCCGTGACGCCATAACAAATTGGGGCCATAACAATAGTCTGTCAGCCAAAAACTCAAAAAGAGACCTTTTATGGCATTTTTTGTTGAAACCTGGCAACCAAGTTTAAAGTATTGCTAGGGTAATGATGAATATGTTTTGAGTGGCTGCCAGGATTGCAAAAGCATTTCATGGTCAGACAGAAGTCATAAAGGTAATTGAGGTCATTTTGCATTTAGAATTTCTTTAATTCACAGGAGCAAAAACTTAAGGGCTGAAAATCATCATTTTAATTTTTATGTGGTTAAGTCAGAATTAACTTACAGTGGATGAGTGAGTTCTTGGTGTTTAAAGGGGCTATGTCAATAGCTGGGCATGTGCAGATTAGTTGCAAAACTGATCTTTTCTGTGGACCACAGGAAAGTCAAGCGTTCGCCAATAAAAAGGGGAGTGCGACAGTCTAAACGAATCCACATTTCTTGCATGTCATTTACGCAAAATATTTATAAAAGAGTGCTGCATTATTAGGCAATGTCGTGGACAGGATATTTAGGTTATTTTTAACTTCCCGAGGCCAAAATATGGCTTTGAGGAATCCAAATGTGAGATGGGGCATTATCGGCAGACCGATGCCGTAGAAAGTGGAGGTTGCACATGGGAATGTCTCCGCACTCACCCTGGTTTTGAAAGGGTGATCGGGTGAAAGCATCTGTCTGCCGATAATGCCCTGTCTCACATTTGGATTCCTCAAAGCCATAGTTTGGCCATGGGCATTGAAAAATAACCAAAATTTCCTTCCCACGACATTGCCTAATAATGCAGCACCCTTCTTTTATACAGTGGGGTGCAAAAATTTGGACACCTCTGGTTTAAATGTCTGTTACAATTAATCTCCAAGTGATTGAAAGCAAACCTGAACACTAAATGCTACAAAGTTAAACATGACACATTTCATCACATTTTAAAGCAAGAATAATTTTTATTTTGAACCTTTTACAGTTTCAAAATAATAAAACAAGGAAAAAGGCCTTGTGCAAAAGTTTGGGAACCCTGTCAGCTAGTACTTTGTAACTCCTCCTCGGGCAGCTATAACAGCTTGCAAACACTTCCTGTGGCCAGCTAAGAGTCTTTCAATTCTCGTCTTTGGAATTTTTCCTCATTCTTCCTGACAGAACACCTCTAGCTCAGAAATATTCTTCAGCCTTCTTGCATGTATGGCATGTTTGAGGTCTCTCCACAGATTTTCAATAATATTCAAGTCTGGAGACTGTGATGGCCATTCCAAAACCTTCATCTGTCTTTCCTGGAGGTACTTCATGGTGGATTTTGAGGTATGCTTCAGGTCATTGTCTTGCTGGAAAACCCAACGTCTCTTCAACTTCAATTTCTGGACTGAGCTTTGAACATTAGCTTCTAGAATGTCTCGATATTTGTTGGAATCCATTCTTCCTTCCACCCGCAGCACAATATTGCCTGTCCCCCCAGCTGCTCCACAACCCCATAGCGTAATGGATCCACCTCCATGCTTAACAGATGGCAACGTGTTCTTCTCAACAAATGCTTCACTCTTTTTTTCCAAACATACCCTCTTTGGTTGTGGCCAGAAAGTTCGATTTTGGTTTTGTCAGTCCACAGCACATTGTTCCAATAGGCTTGAGGTTTCTCAAGGTTTTCTTTTGCATACTTCAGATGCTTAATTTTGTGTTGAGGTCGTAAGAAAGGCTTCTTTCTTGCAACTCTGCCATGTAGGTCTTTGTTGTTTAAGGTACGCTGTATTGTTGTCCTGTGAACAACTAGACCTGTGTCTGCTACTCTTTTTTTGCAGCTCTTTTGCAGTGATGTGTGGGTTCTTCTGAGCATTTCTCACCAGGTATCGGGCCGTTCTATCTGAAATTTTTCTTGGTCTTCCAGATCTTGCCTTGACTTAAATTGTTTCATTTATTTTCAGTTTTCTTACGATGTTTCTGACAGTAGAAATGGGTAGTTTGAAACGTGAGAGTTTTTTTTGTAGCCCTCTCCTTGTTGGTGGAAGTGAATTATCTTGATTTTGACATCCTTGGACAACTGTTCAGAGGAACACATGGTTTTTAACGCCAGACACAACAGCCACCACAGTCGGATACTTTCGAAGGCATGAAGTTACTTCAGAATATACTGTATAGTTCAACCCTGGAATTATATTCACCTGACTCATTGAAGCCCTAATGAGTAAATCACCCGGATCTGGGCCTTAGTATTCATCTTCTTAAAAGGTAACAAATCCAAAAGGGTTCCCAAAGGGCCCTTTTTCCTTTCTTATCATTTAAAAACTCAGAAAAATTAAAATAAAAGAAACCTTGCTTTTAAATTTGCAGAATGGTGCCATGTTTAACTTTGTGGCATTTAGTGTTCAGGTTTGCTTTCAATCACTTGGAGATAAAGGGTGTGCACATGTGGCTCACTTGCTTTGTTCTGATTCAGGGGCAAAAATTATACAATTTTTGCATTTGTCCTTTGGCTTGTTTGTGTTCACATGGCAACAGTCTCTACCGGTCCAATGTTGTAAACAAATGCCATGTGTGAAGAAACTGTTCTGCCGTTGGTCAGAAATCTTACCCAGAAAGGAAGGGGCGTTTCTTCTTCTGTGTGAATGTGAGTGTGAACTACAGCTATGAGTCAGCTCTGCCAGTTGCTGAGACGATGTGATCTTACTGCAAACGAACCGCTCCAGGGTTCGAATGGAAGCGAGCCGAGACCACCCTTTTTTGGCGATCTCGACCCGCTTGTTTTGTTCCGCATCAGAGTGTGTTTTCTGTGTTCACACCAGCCCAAACGAACTGACCTCTGGGGGAAAACGCTCCCTGTGTCGGAACAATTGCTCCAAACGAGCCAAGTGTGAATACACCCTAATTGTAACAGACATTTAAACCAGGGGTGCCCAAATTTTTGCACCTCACTGTAAATATTTTGCGCAGATGACATGAAAGCTGGATGCATTTAGATTGTCGCGCTCCCCCTTTGTAATGGCGAACACTAGACTTTCCCATGACCCACGGAAAAGATAAGTCTTGCGATCAAACTGCGCCTGCGCTATTGACATAGCCCCTTTAATGCCATAGTCTGCCATTTTTCAGCTATATGATGGCAGTGTCCGCTTGAGACAAGAAGCTGTTGCCAGCCGCTCTTTATTATACAGGTTTGCCTGTATAATAGGTGGAGCTATGGAGATGTATAACGCGTTTCAGGCTATGTCTTCTAAATCGTAAGTCATAGAAACAAAATTCTTTTTTTAGTTGGATTCTGTGGATCAAACCGAATCAACTGATATGGGCCCCACCCATTTTTGCATGTGCAAATTTTCCGCAATTTTGAATTGTTTGTGAAAACTTTCATTTTTATCTCCTCCTAGACGGTGCAATGAGTTTGCGCAAAATTTGGTAGGCAGCGTCTTCAGACCAAGATCTAAAATCTCAGGTTAAAGAATTTTGCGAAGTGAAAGGATGTGGCCACAGTAAGCCAATGAATTTTGAGGGCGTGGCCTCTATGGATATAATGTGCTGGAAATCCTGAAAGCAATGGCCATTCCTCACCAAAATTAAGATCTGTCATCCACAGGCCAGGCTACTCAAACACACCAAATAGGTGGCGCTACAGCAAACAAATGGTCATAGCTCCTAAACCATTTGTCCGATCAACTTGAAATTTTGCATAATTCATGTTAGTCAGGGTTGCTATGTAAATCTATAAGAACAAATGAAACAACATGGCCAACATCAGCCAATCAAATTCCAGTTGTCCTTATACTCACTTTAGCTGTCACTTGTCATCATCAAACTTTATATTCTTGATAAAGATGTGGAAAAGAGCCTTTTTTTTACAGTAGTAAACTAACTTTGATTGGCATGGTGGTGCTAAATATATCTTGGCCAATAACTTCTAAACTATAGGTTGCAGAAACAAAATTCTTTTTTGATAGATTCTGCTGGTCAAGACGAATCAATCCGTGTAAGCTACACCCATTTTTGTATTTGCCAACTTTCTGCCACTTTGAATTGTTTGTGAAACCTTTAATTTTTATATCTTCCTAAGCAGTGAGATCAATTCACTCAAAATTTAAGAACATGGCCTATATTGATATAAAGAGCTGTAACTCCTAAATCCAATGTCCACCATCACCAAACTTGAGATCACACATCAACAGGCCATGCAACTTTTTCAAACCAAATTTGGTTTAAATCCGTTGGTAGGTGGCACTATAGCAAACAAATGGTCATAACTCTTAAACCATTGTGCTAGCAACTTTAAATTTTGCATGCAAGGTTGCCATGAAAACCCAGAAGAACAAAGTGATAGTTCAAATAAGATGGCTGACATCAGCCAATCAAATGTTACTAGCCCGTATTCTCATTTTTTTTTTTTTAAGATTTTTTTTGAGAATTTTTCCTTTTTTTAATTTGATGGTTATACAGTGGAGAGAGACAGGAAGGTCAGGGAGAAGAATGGGGAAGACATGCAGCAAATGACCCAAGCCGGAATGGAACCTGGGTTGCCACGGGAAGGGCACAGCCTTCATGGTGCGCGCGCTTAGACCAATGAGCCACCAGGACCGGGGCACCCTCTGTATTCTCATTTTAGCCGTCATCAATCATGAAACTTTATACTATTGTTAAGGATGTGTAAAAGGGCAATCTAAATGCAAATTACTTTGATTGGCTAAATGGGGGCGCTATAGAGAGGTACAACAAATTTGATTCCAGTTGGCCAAAGTGTGGCGCTGTAGTAAGAAAAACGATGAAAAATTCTATACTTGTTTTCAACCATTTGACTCAGTGGTTCTAATTTTGCATATTGCATCTCTGCATGAGGATTAAATTGTCTTTCCAATGACCAAAATAAATCTTTAAATATCTGGCTGCTTTTTTGTCAATCAGGTAACAGCTGCTATTTCAAAGACATGACAGTGAATAATCAATGTGAAATCTGCAGGGAAAAGTATACCATGCACAGTTATGTGCCACGAACTGGAAATTGTTTGAAAACATACAATTTGTGTCGTCACTGCTTCAGAACTGATGATTACCTCATGTTGCTTGGACCCCGCAGTTATGTAGTACATATTTTTTTTCCTGCACAAATTGTACAAAAGGCGTCCTCATTGTCCCAATGTTGGACCCAAGCATAAAAAATACTACCACTTGTGAGCTTAAATAACACTAAAGCCTGAAAAAAAACCAAGTGAGCTGCAGTGCCCATGGCAATATTTTTTTACTTTTGGCTGCTGTAACCGAATAGTAGACAGCCTAAAAGTTATTGAGGTTATGAGCTAATTAGATATACAGTACCAGTCAAAAGTTTGGACACGCTTTGCTAATGTCACACCACTCTGTTTTTAGAGAATTTTAAACTGCTTAACTTCTCTATATAATCACAAATGGAATCTTGTAAAAGGTAAACAGTCAGGAGTGAAAAGAGAATAATTTACTTGTTTGAATAGTGTCCAAAATCTTGGAATTCTTAAAGAAGCCATATTTTGCAAAGTAAATAGACAAATAAACTCCTTCTATTTTCCAACAGCCAAATTAAAGTCAAGCAGTTTTGGGAATTATTGGGCGAAAAGATTGATGAAAAGCGCACCTCAAGTGCAGCATGTCTACGGGAAGTTGGACAGCCGTGCAACTGCAAATTCATTATAGTAATATGACTGCCCTTATTAAAAAAAAAAAGTGAGAATGCTCTGCAAATATGATAAAAAATGATGGTTAGTTTGATGGATTTAAGAATTAGATCTTTTTTTTTGCAAAATAAAGGCTGCTTATTTCTTTATTTAACATACTGTATATTGTAAGAAAAATGTGGGTGTGTCTAAACTTTTCACTAGTACTGTAGGCTAATAAGTTTACAACATTAAGTGAGTTCTTACATGATGCACTGAACTGAAAATAACTACTTTTTTTAGCTCCGCTGCGATGATAGTCAGCAGGCAGCGAAGCTTTTCTCGTGCCAAGACGTCCGGCGTCCGTCCGTCTGTCTGTCTGTCTGTCCGGCGTCAACTTTTCACTTCAAATTTGAATATCTCAAAAATGGTCAGATAAATTTCTTTCTAATTTGGTGTGAGCCTTCCTTATGATATTCTGAATATTCTCTGTGAAAATGAGAAAATTCTACATCTCAGTTTTTGAGAAATTTAGCATTTTGGACTCAGAAAATCAGTGTTTGTGCTCATTTTTTCAGTCTTTCATTAATATATCAAAAATGTCAGATAACTTCTTATCTAATTTGTTGTGAGCCTTCCTTATGATGTTCTGACGATCCCCTGCGAAAATGAGAAAATTCTACATCCTGGTTTTTGACAAATTCAGCATTTGGGACTTAGAAAATCAGTGTTTGTGTGCATTTTTACCTCCGCTGTGACGATAGTCAGCAGTCAGCGGAGCTTTTCTAATGCCAAGTCATCCGACGTCCATCTGTCTGTCTGCCTGTGTCTGTCTGGCTGGCTGTCCACCGTCAACTTTTCTCTTCAAATTTGAATATCTCAAAAACTGTCTGATTAACTTTTTTTCTCATTTGGTGCAAGCCTTCCTTATGATATTCTGAATATTCACTGTGAAAATTAGAAAATTCTACGTCCAATGTTCAAAATGGGATTAGCAGACACAGACAACTGCATACAATGCACTCTGGACGCTACAGACAATTATTTTCACGCCACTTGGGTTTGCCAACCGGTTCGCTCCTTCTGGACAACAATATCTGGAAAGCTTTCCATGATTTTTGGTTGCAGAATTCCAATGGACCCATCACTCTGCCTACTAGGAAATACTACAGAAATAACCCTTCCACCAAAATGTAAAAATCCGTTACTTATCTCTCTAACCATCGGCGAGAAAATAATTTTTCAAAACTGGAAATCAAAAAAATCTTGTCATGTTACTTACTGGATCAACCTCCCCAAAGAACACATTTCAATAATCAGAACAACAACCCACAAACAAAACACTATATCAGCCTTTAATGAAACATGGAACCCTTTCATAACCCACTTTGAACTCACCCAACCGCCAAACCCACTTCCTTGACCACAGACCCCAGTCACAATAACCATCACACCTATCAAAGCACACTACAACTCTTTAATCTTTATACCCTATTTACTGTTTTTTTTTTTATTATTAGTTTTGTTGCTTATTGGCTAATTTAACAATTTTGCTCATTCTTTTTTTTCCTCTTCTTTCTTTGTTTCCCTTTCTCTTTTTCTTTTTCCTTTTTTTCTCCCTGTCTCCCAATCATTTTGTGTCCTGTCCATGTCTATCCATATCTGTACTTTCCTGTACTGCTATACGTATCTTGGTTTTTTGTTATACCCTTCCCTCATTTTGGGATCACTAATTAAAATAAAAATAAAGGAAAATAAAGCTGACCTCCCAAGAGGGGGGGGTGGTGGCGGGGGGGAAAAAAAAAATTCTACTTCCCGGTTTTTGAGAAATTCAGCATTTTAGCCTTAGAAAATAAGTGTTTGTGCTCATTTTTTTCCGTCTTTCATTAATATCTCAACAAGGGGCCTTTCGACCTCGAGAGCTCCGCTGAGGATGACTGAAATGATCATATTGTGCTGGATCATGTTATTCTGCATCATGTTGTTCCTCATCATTGTTCTGGATCACGTTGTTCCAGATCATTGTTCTGGATTAATTGTTCTGCATCATATTGTCCTTTGACAGTGTTAGAAGGATTGTGACTGCTATATCTGTGATGCACTGGGGGGGACGGGTATTTGTTGGTTGTTAGTATTGCTTTGTGGTAAGATGATCGAAATAAATGATTGCATTTTGCAATTTGGTTCTATTGTGATACTACATAAATTGAGACCCCAAACCAAATGTGTTATATGAGTTCATATTGCAATATTTTTCAAGAATTTCTGAAATTAAGTTATGACATGGACATTTCGCTCATCCTCAGCGGAGCTCTCTAGCCCGACAGGCCTCTTGTTTAGGGAGTGTGGACACATTGAACAGGAATCAGGGGTGAATATGGGCAAAGCTTGGCCCCTATAGTACATCTGTAGTGATATGCATGTTTTTAATGCAACATGTCATTCAGTCTTTATAGAGAAATATTTTTTTTCAGAATGTGGGAGCAATGATCCCCCAATCGTAGCATTGCGGGAACAATTGGCCCTCAATGCCCCTCCATAGTTGACGCCAGTGTATAGGCCTATAGGATTGTTGTGTCAAGGCATTGAGAAAATATGTAACTGAATGTTACAACCCCAATTCCGAAATAGTTGGGACAAAGTGTAAATTGTGAATAAAATCAAAATGCAATGACTTTCAGATCACATGAGCCAATATGTTATTTACAATAGGATATAGATAACATTTTGAATGTTGAAACTGAGACATTTTACATTTTTATCCACAAAATGAGCTTATTTCAAATTTTCTGGCTGCAACAAGTCTCAAAAAGTTGGGAACACAGGCAAAAAAGGGCTGAAAAAGCAATTATTATATAAGACAATCAGCTGAAAGAACATTTAGCACGTAATTAAGTTAAGTGGCATCAGGTGTGTAACATGATTGGTGATAAAAGGGATGTCTTAGAGAGGCTGAGTCTCTCAGAAGTAAAGATGGCCAGAGGCTCTCCAACCTGTGAAGACTTGCGTAAAAAATTGTGGAATACTTTAACAACAATGTTCCTCAACCTCAAATTGCAAAGGCTTTGAAGGTCTCATCATCGACAGTGCATAACATCATCAAAAGATTCATAGAAACTGGAAAAATCTCTAGGAGTAAGGGACAAGGCCGAAGACCTTTACTGGATGCCCGTGATCTTTGGGCCCTCAGACACCACTGCATCACTCACCGGCATGATTCTGTCATTGACATTACTAAATGGGCTCAGGAATACTTCAAGAAACCACTGACTGTAAACACAGTCCGCCATGCCATCCACAGATGCCACCTAAAACTTTATCATGCAAAAAGGAAGCCATTGTTGAGCATGATCTAGCAGCGCCGCCGTGTTTGGTGGGTCGAAGCTCATTTAAAATGGAGTGTAGCAAAGTGGCAAAGTGTCCTGTGGTCAGACGAGTCCAAATTTCACATTCTTGTTGGAAATC
The DNA here is from genome assembly GCA_029692085.1 of Gymnothorax javanicus. NCBI lineage: Eukaryota > Metazoa > Chordata > Actinopteri > Anguilliformes > Muraenidae > Gymnothorax > Gymnothorax javanicus. The sequence goes on along the minus strand of CM056204.1, from coordinate 27,562,025 downwards.
ATGGGTGTCGTGTCCTCCGGGCTAAAGAGGAGAAAGACCACCCCTCCTGTTATCAGCATTCAGTTCAAAAGCCAGCATCTGATGGTATGGGGATGCATTAGTGCATATGGTGTGGGACACTTGCATGTTTTAAAAAGCACCATGAATGCTGAAAGGTATATAAAGGTTTTAGAGCTACATATGCTCCCCTCCAGACGACATCTGTTCCAGGGAAGGCCTTGTGTATTTCATCAGGATGATGCAAAACCACATACTGCAGCTATTACAACAGTATGGCTTCGTAGTAGAAGAGTCCGTGTGCTGAACTGGCCTGCCTGCAGTCCTGATCTTTCACCGATTGAGAACATTTGGGGCATAATTAAACTAAAAGCCCATCAAAACTCTCCAGCAGCTGGAGGCCTGTATTAAACAAGAGTGGGATCAAATTCCAAGGGCTAAATTCAAGAAACTTGTCTCCTCAATGCCCAGGTCCCTCCACTCTGTGTTGAAAAGAAGAGGGGATGCTACACCATGGTAAACAGGCCCCTGTCCCAACTTTTTTGAGACCTGTAGCAGCCATCAAATTTGAAATGAGCTCATTTTGTGGTTAAAATTGTAAAATTTCTCAGTTTCAACATTTGCTGTGTTATCTCTGTTCTATTGTGAATAAAATACTGGCTGGTATGATTTGAAAGTCATTGCGTTTTGATTTTATTCACAATTTACACTTTGTCCCAACTATTTCGGAATTGGGGTTGTATATAGGGAGTTTATTTTCAGTCCTCTTTCATAATCTGATAATCAAAAAGTCAAACCGATACCCGGAATTACTGAGAGAGTTGAGGTTTTTTGTAATTAGCCTAATTATTAAGATTTCCATCCTCGCAGTCTCGAATCAAAGCATAAACCTAAATTAATATTTTTGTCACCATCACCTTTTAATCATTACAGGCTACATATAGCTTCGGCTAGGTCTTAATTTTTCGGTAAAGAAAAAGTTAAAATTGATTGATTGTCAATCAGGAAAAGTACATGGAAACAGGTTGCGCGGCTGTTGAGTGTTCCAACGACACAGGTGATCCAAACCGGACTGATGTGAGCTACCAGCCCGAGTGACGTAGGCATCCTCTTTTAGCCGAACGAACATGGCTGCTTGCTTGAGCTGTCTTATGCCAGACATTTACACGCAGATTACTTGCTGTAAAAAAATTTAAAAAATAATGGCTTATCATTTTGGATAGCAGAGATTATGTACTTTATCTGGCAATGTAAGTTTACCATGCGTTTACTTTTCCTTTAAATTTAAAGTTTACACTATTATTTCTTCTCACTTTTTAAAAATTTATATTTTTCATTTAATCTTATGTGTGAAGCATTGTATATGAAGTGCGCAATATCAATAAACTTGCCTTGATACAGACTAGGCGTATGAAAGTGTTGTGAGGCAGGCAAATAATTTCTGTCCTTCGGGGCTTTTGGCAAATGCAATCATTTCTCTTGAATTGTAGTCTCCCTGATTAATTTCCATTACCTTTATATTTACATTCACAGTTATTCATACCAATATGCAATATTCTCAAGTGCATGATGCAAATGGTGCCGGCAAGTGCAGGAGCTTTGGAAAGATATGCTACAATATGCGGTGGCAGAATCCCTGATTGTAATCCCGTCATGCCGTATCCTCCCGTGTTTTGATATACCTCAGTGCTCAAATAACATAAATCAATTTTCTTAAATCAAGTTTGTGCACTCGCTCAACACCTCCCGCATTCCTCCAATATAAGCAAAGTGTTATTTTTACTTTGCAGTGTGAGAAGGCAGCTGGCAAAGTGTGCTTACCTCTCCCTGGTGAGGCAGATGTTGGATGATAATGCGGTTAGTGCTAGTCTGAGCTGACATCTCATGTTTCACAGGGAGTCGAGGCAGATGGTGTCCTTGACTCCAGCTAAAATAGGATAGGTTATTGAATGCAATAGGTTGTTACAATTCATAATGGTAAATTGCTTTCGCCTGCACACCAGCCTACCTGACAGCATAGCAGCTAACACTCCCTAATAATCCATTGTCTCTTTTAAGGTAACCTCATTTCTTTGATAATGACAGTGGAGCTGTGGCAAAGGGATTTCTGGGCAGTTCTCTTTTTGTGATGTCTTTCTTTGGCTGGGCTTCTCCTCTGCAAATAACTGATGAAATGGACGGTGTTTACTAGGTTCCTATAACTGCTGTTTTCACTGTAGCCACACAACTATGCTGAGAAAATTCTTTTACGTAGTGTGCATTATGTATATTTTGTGCCATTGCTGCACTCAGCAGTGGAATGGTGCAGGGTCAGATTGGATTAAGGATGTGTGGGAACTGGACTGGGATGAAAAGCTTGCACGTTAGGTGGGGTACCAGTTGCATTTTTTGGCCAATGTACTTACAGTATGCAACTTTTTTTTATTTAAATAAATGTTTGTTTATTTATTTATTTATTTTTGGTTGGCACAATATTCTTGAATAACCTGAATAAATCTGATCAGCCATAGAACCAGGTTGATCTGTGCTATGTTGACTTGTATTGGGTTTATTTTCCTGTGTGGTGAGTGATCTGCAATCTGTTGTACATTGCTTTAGCAGAGGGATTCACTGGATACCTTTAATGGAGATATTGAGGAATTGTTAATAATTGTTGATATTAGAATGCACCATTACTCAGTTTGAATGGATGTCATAAAAAAGGAATCATAGCATGCGTTTTGACAACATGAAATGGTGGTAGTAACTCTAAGTGGGGGGAAAAAATGTTCATATTTGTTGCAGTTTTCAGCCTGGCTGTCGGCTCTGCCATTTTGTATTCTACATGATATGTGTCTGGATTCCCTGGACAGGAATGGTTCATAAATCCCATCTCTCATCCCTCCAAAATACCCCCCCCCCCCTCCACTGTCATCCCCCCTCAGTAAATATAGCACTTTTAGATGGCTGCTTGTCACTTCTTGGCCACTGTCAGATCCTAAGTTTGCATAGAAAATACAGACAGATGCTTCATACTGCGTGTTAAGTGCCAGACATTACCAATTAGACTGCCATTCATCATTTGCTGGTGAGAGATAATTCTGCTCTCCACATACACATACCTCAGCCCTCTTCATAATTTTGCATGAACGTCTCTATTTTGCAAGGGACTTTAGGAGTAATTAAGGGATCATGGAGCTCCCTCAATATTAACAAATGATTTGGGGTTTGCTTGTGGAGTAAAATTCTTCAGTTGATTCTGCAGATGGACCAATGTTATCAGCAGTGATAAGGCTACATAAAAAAGATACTTAGCTTCCTTTAAATTTCAATTTTCAGGGGTGGATTGGAGGATTTGTTCAGAGGTTTATTTTATCTTTTAATATAGTAATCGCGTCTATAGTAATATAGTTTTAATCGCGCAACAAACCCAAATCACAAGTGTACTGTAAACCCACATAGTGTGGCGAACTCAAATGGTTTGTGGAAACCTATTACCTCAAAAAAAAAATTGTGTAAGCCAACATAATTGCATTGTGTGGGCAGTACTTAAAGGAAATAAGGTAAAAATTTTGAAAAGTTATTATTTTTACCATGTTTTTAACCCCTTCACGCAGAAGCCAAATCTGACTATTTATGTGTTACCCAATTTAAGACTTTATAATTCAAGATTTGAGCTTCACACAGAGGGGGAATATGGCTCAACTGAGACAAAATACTTGCAGCATTTAGTATTCCATCATATTTCAATTTATTTTCATGATTTTGGTGTAGAAAAGGGGCTGCAAACATAAGAAATCTTCATGGAAATTCAGCAATGAAATTGAAAAAAAAACTGAATTGAATAATGGCTGGGAGTTAAAACAATACATTTCTGGGATCATAAACTCCTTGACCACAAGTGTACTTCATCTTCGCATGAAATTCGAAATTATCTACTTTCTAAGAGCTAAATAAGTCAGCTCTTAAGGTGGCTCTCCAAACTCTCAGAGCCCTCAAAACGGCGCAATGAGAAAGTAATCATATTTTTACGCAAATCAACCTTTGACGGATGAAATTCAATATAAATTAATGACGTTCGGGTGGAATTTAGCATGAGTTTATCAATACTGGTGCAGCTGGACATCAGTGGTCACCAGTAACCTCTCCAAACCCAAAAATGCCTTTTCTCCTGTTAAAGTTCAGAATTTTGTCCTTTTTTTTCAGAGCCCCACAAGCCAGCACACGTAACGTTACTCAATAAAAGGACTGCTTATTTAAAGGTCAGAACATTCACCCTGCAATTTACCCTTAGGGTAAAATTAAGGGACAGCTCTAAATGCTGGAAATGTCAGTCGGGAGAGGGTACCTTAAGGCACATGTTGTGGGACTGCCCCCATATACGAGATTTCTGGGTGGGAGTTAGCTCTTATATCGAATCCGTTCAGAAATGTAAAATCTCCTTCTCTCCCAGATTATTTATTTTGGGAGATCCTTCTCTCCTTAGGGATATCGACCCCTCAAACGCAGAATGGATCCAAACAGTTCCGATGTTGGGTCGCAAACTAATTATGTGTGAATGGAAAGCCCCCAGTGCACCCTCCCTGAACTACTGGTCTAGTTCGCTGGGACACTTGGCAGCGCTGGAAAAGCTGTCCTTCAGACTCATGAACAGAGTTGACCTTTTCACGCAAAAATGGAATAAATGGGAATTGTATATTAAGAGCCTTGAAGGGACACCCTAATTCCCTCTTCTTTTTCTTTTTGTGTACCATTGAATAGTAGCAACGGGGAAAAAAGTGCAATGTATTTAATCTCTTTTTTTTTTTTGGAGGGTGGAGGGAGATGGCCACCAGACTCCATAAGTGTACCCCTCTACATGAAATATAAAATCCCCTCATTCATATATTTTTGCTTATGGGACCTGTAATGATACAAGCACTGTATGCGTTGTTCTTGTGGCATCTGAAAAACAATAAAAAAAAAATGTTAATCACCCTGCAATGAAAAGCTAGCAGTTCCCACATCCAAGCTTGCAATCTAATATGAACACTTTCCACACCTTATAAGGAACAAGTATAACTCACTTACACAGTAATATCTGAAATATACCTTAATGTCAGAACAGACATTCCACTATCAGGTAAAAGCATGCAACATGCTACCCTTGATAGACTGAGTGGTGCAACGAAGGTAGGAGTGGGTCTACAGACGTGCTTGAGCAGCTCGCATTTTAAACGAGCCAAAACCTTGGCATTCGATTTCTTTGAATATGGCATAAATTATAAAACAAAAAGCCACATTGAGCAAAATGCCACCTCATGCAGTATTATTAGTACAGGCTAATGGTTACTCTTACTAACCAATGTGGCAAACAAGTTCTGTGATTATCATGGCTGTGGTAAACCGAGAATAAAAAACAGCTAGCCATAAGTTAAATATATATATATAATTTAACTTACTCATATATTGAAGAAAAGCTTTTTCTCATGGAGTCCCTCCTCCAGAGACACAGATCTACCTGGTTGAAGGAACCCTCCAATCCTGTTTCATTCAGAATAATTCGCATTGACCATGTCCGGAACTAATTTAAATCCTGTAAATTTAACTGAGCAATTCAGTCCGGTTTTGGAAATCTTTCTTTCTTTGAAATTGCGTCATTTTCAGCTGCACAACCGTGTGCAACGTTAAAAGAATACAACCTAACTTGCTGTTCCGCAAAGGATTAAATACTTTTTTGATGTTCGAATCAATGTCTTTCCGTTACTGTGGAAAGTTTATACTCTCTGGAATTGGATAAGAAATGTATCAATCAATAGATAATTACTGGGGAAGTTTCACGTGGGCGTGAACTATAACGGTGCCTTACGCAGATGTGCCTGTGCAAACAGTAGAATGACTGGCTATCAATGAAAGTCCCTAAGCAAAATTCTAAAATGAACGGTAGCCCATCGGGCAAGCGCAAATGAATTCCTGATTGCCCGAAAAGTTTTCGCCTTGCCCGAGACCTTGCCGAATTCGGGATAAATGCCTCATTTCCACTGTACGTGGTACCGGCTCTACTCTACTGTACTCCACCAGCAGTGGTGCCAGTGTTCTGTCAATTTTTGCTACCTATCAAAATGTGCTACCTTGCGGTTCTGCGCTTGCGCAAACCTAAAATCTTGGGCTCTATTTCTTCGCTCACATCTCAAGTATCTTCAAATATCATAAATATTCGTATTTTTTTGGTGCGCCTTTCGACCTTGTATATATATTTGCATGTACACGTTGGGTTTTCCTGAAAACGCAGAGATAGGATGATAATGGCATGCGGCATATATCTTTAAACAAACTTATCCAACTTATTATAACATCTGCTAATGGTATATTAAGATAACAAATGACAAAGTTACTACTGAACACTGATTCATATAGCAATATTACGGCGAAAACAAAGACTTCACGATCGCTTTGCATTAGGGTAGCATTTTTTGACCAGGCAGCACAAATTATCAGAACACCGGGTACTTTTCTGGGGGATCATTTTCCATTGAGGATAGTACAGCCTCAGTGTAGCTGGTCATCATAGCGGTGCAGCACAAAACTATTTAAAATATCTGTATGCCCTTTTTTGGATGCGGTTGATTCTTTACCACTCAGACAAACGTACCATGCCATCGCAGTCATTTTTTGAAGTGGTGTTTTCACACATTACGTTAATGGTAATCATCATGCATGGTGTGTGCTATGAGCTTCACCAACCACATAACCAACATATCAGTTAGCTACCGTTTGAAAAGGTTTTACAACTTTTGCTGTTCATAACGAACAGAGAAACAAATCATCAGTGCCGAAAAGTGTATAATTAGCGAGGAGAAAATCATTTATGTAGGCGGCATTTTCATAAAGGAAATTTGCATTACGATGTATTGGCCTATTCATCAACACCAACAAACGTTCATTATTACCATGCATTCTTTCACACCACGGACCCTTCATTTATTTCAATAGAATTTCAATAATAATATATAGGCCTACATGTAGGTTAATGCACGAAATAAAACATAGCATTTAATGACTTCTCCCTACTCCCTTTTATGAAGCTTAAACAATGAATAAAAAAGCGGGTAGAGCCAGTACCACGTAGTAGAAATGGGGCATAAGTTACTGTTACATTTTGTCCATTTAATGGACGTCAGTATGTTCTACATGATATCTGATCATTGATTTGTGAGCATTAATATTAATATTATATATATATAATTAATATTCAATCAATTATCCCATTATCTTAATAATAACAATATTCTATCACCATTCCAATCTGGCTTTAGACAAAATCATTCAACCACTACTGCTCTTATGAAAATAACAAATGATGTATTAACTTCACTTGATAATGGGTCCCTGACTGGTGTTATTTTTATTGATTTGAATAAAGCTTTTGATTTAGTTAACCCTTATTTGCTGTTAGATAAACTTCACTCAATTGGTCTTTCCAGAAATGCACTATTATGGTTTAGTTCTTACTTAACAGAAAACAGTGTGTAGTTATTCAAGGTCAAAAATCCAATTTATTTACTCAACAAACAGGAGTACCTCAGGGCTCAACGCTGGGTCCACTTCTCTTTTCCATTTTTATTAATGATCTCCCCCTCATATGCTCACACTCTTCCATTCAGCTATATGCAGATGATACAGTCATATACACCTCCAAACCAGATATATCACACATCCAAACTGCACTTCAAGCAGACTTTGATAATCTCCAAAACTGGCTTTTCGCAAATAAATTACTGCTTAACAGAACCAAATCCTACATCATGATTTTTGGCACAAAACATGCATTAAAAAATAAATCTATAAACCTAAATATAACATGTAATGATGGTATACCACTGCAGACAGTGGATAAATTTAAATTCTTAGGATTATGGCTTGATTCTACACTTTCATTCAAAGATCACATTAATTATATTCACCATAAAATTAAGTTTGGAACCACTGTTTTATTTCGTTCAAGAAATTGTTTTTCTTTTACTGTCAGAAAGAGACTTGCCTCACAACTTACCCTACCTTTATTCAATTATGCAGATGTTGTCTATCAGAATGCTTCTAAAACAAACCTTCAACCACTCAATACTGCTTACAGTAATCTTTGTAGATTCATTCTTGGCTGCTCCTACAATACTCATCACTGTAGAATGTATAACTCACTTAAATGGACCACACTTAGTACAAGGAGACACATTCACTGGCTTATTTTCATTTATAAATGCTTTCACTACAATTATCCTTCCTACCTACAGCAATTTTTTGTACATTATTCATCAATTTATACCTTAAGACACTCAGAACAAAATTTTCTCTTCATTCCGACAGTCAGAAAATCATTCGGAAAAAAAATCATTTATGTTTAAAGCCCCGTCTGACTGGGACAATTTACCACCAAATATTCGCTCCATAACATCAATTAATTTGTTTAAAAAATATTTGTGTTCACATTTTGAGCTTAATTGTACATGTTACAGTTAATGTTATCCTTTATTACATAATTGTGTGTATACCTGTGTATTGCATATGTGTCATATATTCTGTTTTGCTGGGCAAATATTCATATATTCATATATATATTTAATTATTTTTTTAATATTAGTTATTTTTTTATTTTTCAAAGTGTGGTGCTGATTGATGCAACTAATGGTTTAATTGTGTGTGTGTGTGTGTGTGTAAGTATTCTGTCTTAGTTTTATTGTGTTAGTGATACAGTTAACTGTTGTTCTATGTCTATTCATCTGTTTATTGTGTGGGACCCCCTCAAAAACGAGATGATACATCTCAAGGGTTATTCCTAATAAAGAAATTTGAACACAGAGTATCGGTAAAACATAGGCCTACAGACTATGTACTGACGTCCCGTTGCAAACGTCTGATGGCCAAATCAACTGTTGACATTTTACAACGGCACACGATCGAAATATTCAACAATTGTTGGAGGGTTGTGTAATTAAATCTTGTAAGTGGTTGAAAGTGATCGTGTTCTTCTTGAAAAATAATTTACAACCTTATGGCTTTCCATTTTGTTTCTGTTTTGGAATGGCGTTTAAAATAAATTTTTAATTCGGTCATTGGAGACACTGACATACATTATGGTCTTTTGACTCTAGATGAAGGAAGAAAAAAAACAATTATGGATGCTTCATAATCCCTTTTGACCGACAGTAAGCGGCATGTATACAACTCTAAAAACAAAATCAGATACACCCAGATTGTAGGGATTTAGGTGATGTATTTATGAAAGCTACATTTTGGCCTAACTCTTAATGAATGAATGAATGAGCACCAGGTGCGCAATTGGGGGTGCGCAGTGAGGGGTTTAAACCAGCACCCATAAGTCCTCGGACTCATGTCGTGAAGTGAAATGACAAAAAAGCATTTTATCTTACGGGTTGTCTTGTTTTGTAATCAGTCATCGAAGTGTTTATCGTAGTGTTTTACAATTCCACATTAATTCGGTCTCTGGCTCCAATGTCTCATTTTGAATTCAATTCAATTCAATTTATTTTGAAAATTGCATGTTGCTCAGTCAGTGGCCGATTAGCTTCCTCAAGTGCAACATCACAACATATTCTTGCTTGTGATAGTGTTGCTGGTTTTAATGGAAAACGCGCCCTCGTTTAGCCGTGAGATTGCTGGGTAGAGAGTTTAAATGCTCGCATTCATAGTCCCACGCCCACTCGAAGTCCACAGACACTGCCCGGTCACCCCCTCTGTCCATGTGGCCGCCACTACGAAACTGAAAAAAATAAAACTGTGGAAAGTTGTGTTATTATCCCTCTCTTCCCCTCATGTGTAACCACAAGCCTGTCGTTTCGGTTCTGAGGTGATTGAAACGAAACGCAGTGTCGGAAAGATGCGAGTCTAGAACACGGCTTTAGATGAATAACTTTGATATTAAATAAATACATTCACTTTGTTGTGGGCCTTTTTAAACAACATACCAACACACAAAAGCAACAAAAAATGTCGATAAAAGTTTTGCTTCTCTCACTCAAACATTTTATTATAACCTTGTTCCGAGAAAGTGATTTTGTGAGTGACAGTTCAATGGAATGGCCGTCCGACGTGATTCCTAGCGCCAGCTGCACGCATGCATGCCTTTATTCCCCTGTTTAATGGTTGGGAGTCAAGTCATTGCTTATGCCTGCACCAACCAAACTAGACTGCGGCAGATCAAAATACCGCTATTTGGCTATGGCACTTGGCAACCGGTAATTGCAAAGTTGTGACAGTAACGCCTAAAATATTGTGAAATAGGCCATAGGTTTTCAGCAACAAATCGGATTTTGTTTAAAATGAATTTAGTGGCCACATTGGTACAGTGAATAAAACGTTAAGATCGGAAATAAATTACTATGTGGCGTGAAGTTTTCAGCCAGCCTGTCGGGCAAGCGCCTCTTAATTTCTGCTTGTCCAACAAAATTTTTACTTGTCCCGGGCGCTCAGAACAGCGATTTTGTGAGCCCTGCTAAGAGGATATAAGTCAGCGCTGAATTTGTCGATTGAGGAATCTACATGTAAATCTACGGTAGGGAATTCTCGATATCGCCAATACGCAAAAAATGCCCGGATGTAGCGTTTTCGGCAAAATGTCCTGTCACGTCCGACATCTACTTATCTTTGATGCACTGCTGAGACTATGGCAACGTTTAGTGTCAGCTCGCTGCAACTCTGTTCAATATGCACCCATACATATATTCGGTCATTGTGCGTGTAAGTCTCTCATCCAGGGGTATTTCTGAAGTTCTTTCCGTTTATTTTTGTTCGACAAACACATGGCAGTCTCACAGTAACAACCCATGGCCTTAATGACTACAGTTCAGTTACTGTTGGGCTCTGCAGAGACCAGAAGCAACTGGGTCACCGAGCTATCCCATAATGCATCTGAAACGGGGCACAAATGCAACATCCAGGCATTTTTTTGCGTATTGGTGATACCCTCAATTACGCGTTTTTAATATGTGATGATCATAATCGAGAGCAGAATGACAGTATCAATACCATGGTGATTTGCTTCAGAAAACTGATTTTCTTAACTACTTCATTGGGTTACCATTGGCTCACTATAGCTGAAGTGATTGCTACAAAGGACAACAATTTTTTCTGTTGCAAGAGATTTTTTTTTCTAAAACTGCTGGATAGATATTATGGGCAAGTTTATTGAGCAGTTTACACATCAGGCTTAACTGAGGAGTTTAATTCATGCAACTCCTGGAAAACAGGGATGGGACTTATTTCATCCATATTTTATACCATGTTCGAGCTCTGCTTGCAAGTGAATATTCAATAACTGTGTAGTGTAACTGCATGCATAAATAGAGCAGCTCCATGTCCACTGGCGTCTATATCTGCACAGAGGGATTAAGCGCTGTGAACACAAGATCATTATACTGGCTTACACAATATTTTGGCGTAATCAGTTTCCACAAGACAACTGAGGGCACTATGCTATCTGGTCTTACAGTTCACATGTATTGACATCAAGAATCAAATCTGCCTACCACATAAGTATTGCAGTGATTGAAAGCCACACAGATTGCCGACTGCATGAACAGGGATTCTGAGCATTTTTCTTACTATCTTTTTGGCACGATTAACACATTTTTTTCAAAATTAAAAAAAAAGGAGGGAGGGCTTTTCTGGGGTGGGTGGTGATGCTTTCCAACTTTTGTATTTGTTTTTTTTTTTTTTATTTCTGATTTAGGCCACTGGTAAAGAATTATTTCCAGCCAAAGAGCTGGGAAATATAATTCCCAAGTTACCAAAAAGTCTTACCAGTCAATTCCATCGTGAACACTTCAACACTCATTCTATCCCGGGTCGGGAGATCAAGTTGATATAACTCTCACATTACTAAGCACCTGCAGTTGATGTCTTTCTGACAATTTGAGATAAATCAAATCTTACTGAAAGAAGAAAGCAAAAAACTCCTTTAGCAAGCTTCTATATAGCGAGGAATGTGCATAATATCCACTGAATTTTGGGTAGGTACACCCAAAAACTTACACTCAGTTAACACCGTAATTAACTTATTAACTCCCAACGTTAAAAGAGGTATGTCGCTAAACGATTTTTTGATTTTTTTTTTTTTTTTTTGGTTTTATACAGGGAGATTCTTTTTGCGTCTATTTTCCCCTAATATATATTCAGAACACTGTCTGGGGTTATTAGTGTTAGTGACCGTAACAGTGCATGAGATCAGCCACTGAGTTGCCCATTAGATATGTTAGCACAATGTACCCATTGATGCCATTCTCAAAAATGACAGCACCATAAAAAATGGTTTGTTTTAAGTTAAAAATCAAATCACTCTTCTGACTTTCATTACATAACTACAACGTACAATACAAAGTTGCACAGCAGGATTTCATTGGCGAGAAGTGTGATGTTTAATATTTTTTAAATTCCATATCAAAGGTAGATCTAGAAAAGTAGAAACTAGTAATTTCATATGATGCAGCACTGATTAATTTACATTCTGAGCTTGTTCATTTGAATTATGTGAATATCGCACCGACTATCATTCCCAGAATCCAGTGCTGCACACCACACATCAGGCACTAACTGTAAAACCATTACTTCCAAATCATTTCTTTCTGAGACTTTGAACTCTCTGGACGGCTAGCTTTATAATTAAACCCTGAGAGGGTTAAGATGATCCTTCGCAAGAAATCTAGTATGAATTACGCTCGTAATTTTCACAGACTACCGAAACCTCTGAAAAAAACCTTTGGCTTGGCTGATCAAATTATGTTTTTTTTTTCTTTCCAAGGTGCACAGAGTGCTGTGGGCCAGATTTTCCAATTTGCTGTTGGTGGTGTGTACTTTTATCATCGCTGTAATGCTGCTCATTCGGTAATGAGTCTCTAGCTACATTCAAAATGTCAGGACTGAAAGGCAGCTCAGAAAGCAACAACAAAATCAGTCGATTGGAGTTTGTTTTATGTAGCAAAGTAAACAAAAGCCTTGAGCATTGAAAAAAGCTGAGGTGTTAATTATACTGACACTCCTTTAGGCAGGCATCTCTGCAGGTTAATGTTTTCAGTGGGAAAGCTTTTTGTAACTCTCCCCTTCATGAATGATGGAACTATCTTATCCAATAATTAGGCAGAAAGTAAGTGATGCTAGCAGGGCTTTGTAGCTTTCTTTACTCTGTGGGTCAAAAAAAAAAAATGCATAAGCAATGAGAGCCTAGGAGAGAAGATTTATTGCTGTGTTGTTGGTGCCGTTGCCAACATTGCCATAAATCTGCAGAAAACCTCTCATTCTGATGCAAATCAAAAGGCAATTTGAGCCCTGCCAAAGGGAAGTTAAAACAAATGGTTTATCGAAGGCAGTACACAGGCATCTTAAAATTACAGCTCAGGGACAACCGTAGCATGCATTAAACAACCCTTCCCCTCGTTCGTCACCATGCTGCTTCGCTTCCTTGAATGTTCCCAACTGTATTTGGGTTGAATCATCACACCGACATGAAACTATATTGGTGTGTTATTTTCTGTGTGTCTTTTTACCAATAAAAAGAAAGGTCACCGTACTCAGAGCCTCACTGAAGAGCCTACATGCAAACGCATTGCTTTAAATTGCAGGTTTAATCCCTTCATCAACCCTGTGCTTGGATAAGAAATGTGGTAAGAATTTTTTTTGGTCAATTGCTCTAGACTTAAAAGCTGTCAAAAGTAACAATAATTACTAAAGCTTATTTTGTAGTGTTAAACCATAGTAAAGTTTATTTCATGAGAGGGGTTTGGGCAACTGAAGATACCGATCTGAAGTAGCAATTTTCTTCAAGGGTACCTTCTGTTCTTTAATTATGATTCCTGTTTTGAGGCATTATTATCAACGGATGGAGCTTGGGGAATAAAAGGAGCACCCCACAGTGATTATCAGATGTGCTGATAAATTGCTGAATGGCCTGAGATTTTTCTTATTTGATTAAATGTTTTACCTCAGGTATGGCAGAGACAGTGGAGCAGTTGTGATTAAAGGATAATGAGATTTTTATTGTTTTTACGGTCCATTTATTGTCAATATGGTATCATGACAAAAAATAGACCATGGCAAGGATTTTGAGCAGCTTATTTAGCATTTAGCTGAGAATGCAGGCTGTTACTGTGGTCTGCTGATATTTCAGCAATATGCCTCCAAAGCAGAACACAAGTAATGTTATTGTCTGGTGAAGATTTTCCCTCACAGCTGCTCAGCCAGGAAGCAAATTGGTAATTAGCTTCCCAATGAACATGGCAAAGCAACTGATAATTTTGCTCCGTAGTCTAGTGTAAACACAAAAACACGCGTAACTGAAAGGAAGTACAAACACCTAAATCAGCTGCGTAGTTCAATAAAGCATGAGTGCTGTTTCCCTCGTTGCATTAATTAGAGGCGAGAAACTGCATACCATTAAAAAGGCAGTGTATTTTATGGTGAGAAGACCCGAACAGCATTCCCTAGGGACAGATAATGCATATTCTGTTTTGATGTCTCTTGTAAATGAGAAATAACGATAGGGAGATGTGCTTGGAGTTGTCCTGTGCTTTCTTGAGATTTGCAGGTACAGTTACGAATCACCTTCCAGCAGTTTGAGCAATTCATTACCAAAGTTGGCATCAGTTGAACTGGCATTGCTTGGGTGCTTGGAAAGCCTTTGGAACTGCATGGTCCTGCCAGAAGGTTTGCTCTAAACATGAACCACAGACGTTTTGTTCTAAATACGAATCACGTGGATAGGATGGAAATAAACATCAACGATCTTGAAATGTAAGCGTTTATTATCTCCATCATTGGTGAAAAACAGTTCCCTACAAATCAATGATTGTATGGTTCAATGGAGAACACATATTGAAAACTTAAACTCTTCCATTATAGAGAGTTATGATCTGGACCAGAAACCAAATGTGGAGTAAGAGTACAATCCAGTTGTAGGGTTTATTAATACTTGTATGGTAATGACAGGGGGCGGCGCTTAGAGCAGAATGACACAGTTCAGTTCGATGTTACAGACAGAGTGCAGGGGTGTGTCCTTGCCCAGCCAGTGGCGTCCCAGGACAACAGGCAGATGGCGGGCACACACTCCATAGCAGAACTGTCAGATGGCAGGACCGGAGATTTTTGCAGGCACACAGTACCAATCCTGATGACTGCTGAAGGCTTGGGAGCTGTTCCTAAGAAACTGGGCAGTGGAACAAACTAAAGAATGATTAAAAGTATCACAGTCCCAATCCTAGAGACTAAGAGTAGGGTAAAGGAGCTTGTTCCTATTAATAAAGCTGGGCAGAGAACTTCCATATTTAACTATTATTAAAGATAATGACTAATTTCCGAGGATGACAAACTTATAAATGAAAACTGGCCACATCTGATAATGTTGAGAGTTATCGGAGTTTCTGTAATGGTAATTTAAATGAATGATTGAAAACAGGTCATGACCAATCATTAATTTTAAGGGATTGTTTTGAGCCTCCCCTATCGCCAGTTCACCAGCTGCGACTGATATATATGTATATATATATATATATATATATGAGCTACACAAACTCAGAAGCTTCGAAGGACATTGACGTGTTATGTCACAATTAATGTGGATAAGAAAATGCTTGATAACTATTTCAATGAGCAATATTGCAAGCTAATGGAAAATAGACACTATGTCTACTGATTGATTCTCGCGACTAAACTAATTAACACTTATTTGCTAATTAGGAAATGTAAATTGGAACAAGTTTTGAGAAGTAATGCGGTATAAGGCAAGTGAGAGCAGGGCTGTAATCCCTCCGATGGCAAGTCCAGATTGGAAGAGGCTTAAGCTGCCAAAGCATTTTTTGGCCACTCAGCCAAAAAATTGTGTAAACTGAAGACATGTGACCCATGATAACAAAATGAGTCTTACGTCGCGTCTATGCATTTCCAGTAAAGGCAAAATATAGTATGAGCCTGAGGGCATACATTTTCAAAAAATATTTTTGTTCATTTCCAACAACTTTTTAATTGTGTGCTTGCTTCAATGAAGCAGCACACTCTATTCTCTTACTTCCTCTTCTTCTTATTCTTTTTTTTCTTCCACCTAAATTTGGCCGACTAACTCCTCCCATACCGTTTAGGCTTTTGATTCCCTTCAAACTCTAGAAAATTCAGCTTGTTCTGAATTACGTTGCATCTGTTCAGATTTTTGATTTTCTTTTTAGTTTTTGAGATTTTTAATTTTAAATGTCATATTTTGGGGTCCTATTAAATCAGGCCATTTTTGTGCTGATTCAGTAGATTCAGCTATTTTCTGCTATTTTTTTCACTCTGTCATACATTTAGGTAGAAATGTCTTTCAAACTGCAAAATGTTAAGTTATGCATGTGTAATTTCTTAATTTCTGTTGAAATTTTTTGTAACTTCTATATTTTTTTAATTATAATTTTTAAAAATAATTTCTATTACAATAAATTCTGGGAACTTACAGTGTAGTGAAGTCACTGCTAGAGTGGCGAACAGCTGTAAAATCATCAAGAAGTCTTCTCTTAAACCTGTTCTAACTCCCACAGTTTTCACTCCTCATAAATATTTTAATATCCAAGTCGTAGCAAAAGTTGTGCTGGTCACGAAAATGCAAGCAATTGGACGGATGGTTTTGGCAGTATGAGCCGAAAAGCGATGAGAGCACATACCGAAAATCCATTTAGTCCTACAGTAAATGAGATAGAAAATTCCGGTTGGAAAGTTGAAAAACACAATTTTATAACTTGCTCTTGTTCCCACATTTTTGGCACTACACACACAATTTTGACATATTTTGCTCAGCAGACTCTCCTCTTCAGTATGGTATCCCTATTTCATAGATTGGACTTACTATCTTTGAGGTAGAGGCAGTAGTATGTAAGAGACACCTTAGCTAAAATCTCCATTGGACCAAATGCTTTAACCATTAACTCAAATGGCTCAGTGAAATTGTGGCATAGCGGTATTGCGGTTCAATTCTGCCCTCTGCTGGACTTTTTCCTGGCCACAGCATTATCATTGTTTGGATTAAGATTGATACAGCTGTTAGACAAATCTCATTTTTCTGTGTCAAACTCAGTGAAAGAATTTTCGGCAGCTTCATTTGTACAGTTGCTTAAACCAGCTCCAAGAGAGCACATTTAAGGCAGCAAAGACTGGTCTTTTTGCAGGGCGGGTCCATGAGAACACGTTACAGTAAAAAATTGCAAAGCAGAAAAAAAATATATTATTCCAGTATATACAAGCAACTGTTTGCACTAGCTAAGTATATTTATGATTGTATCTAAAACAGGCGAAATACTGGTATCAAAATGACCCTAACTGCCTTCCTTGCTAAGCCAGCAGATGTAACTTTTCCATACTCATTGGGTAGTTTAATAGTTAACGTCAGCTAGCTATTGATTATGTCATCTGCAGTGATGGCAATTTCAATATTCAAGTTCAAGCTGTTTCGAACACATTCTGTGCACTGCATGTTCGTGACCAAACTAGCTAATAATGGCACACAAATAAAAAGGGACCTGTGAATAATATCACAACATGTGTTAGCGATATCTTGCAGCTTGCTATTTGATTAGCTATTTAGCTAGCGAATGCACAGTGCACAGAAATGAACAGAGAGCTGCGAATAGTAGCATTTCACAACCTGGCGAGGTCAGCGTTGTACAGTTCGGGACTGGGGGAGACACTGACAATGAGCTTTAAGTAACAACAGCTGCGGCAGTCTGCCAGTGAGGCCTGCCATGTTTGCTCTGCCATAAAGCTAATTTCTAAGCATGCACTGCATTGACCTAGATACACACAGAGCCATAGAGAGAGATGCATCAACCTCATTGACTCCAATTCACCATTTTTTTTTTTTTTTACAGCTAGGTTTAAGCGGAGACTCGGTCATGATGCAGCTGAAAAGTCCGAATTCCTTAAACAATTACTTTCAGCTTTAAAGTCTTGTGTTGACATTTCAGCAGTTTTTCAACATTTCTTCAGCAATTTCCTTTGCCTTTCAGTTTCCAAGCACCTTCACTTTATAAGCCAACCCCTTCAACTTTTCTCTCTGAAGCAAGCACACAAATTTTCTTCAGAAAATTTAGTCTTTTCTAGTGTTTAAATTCTGCCTGGTACACTTTCCTGATGAGAAAACATCAATAAAGGGTAGAAAATTGGCTATTTGTAAACAGTGATTCACATCATGAAAGAAAAATTACTTGAAACCAAGCTGTAAATGAACCGATTTTATCAATAAATTTGTCCTTGTATTTGCTGGGGAATCCCCAGCTTCTACATACCAAAATAACTTGTGGAATCCCCACTTTCCATATATGGAATTCATTATAATACTACGCTTCACAAGCAGCCAATAGCAGCAATTGAAAGCTGTAAACAAATTAGTCTTGTTGCTATGCTAGAGGTCGTGACCCCCCAACTTGGCAGATGATTAGTCTAAGCACAATGGCAAAGCTTACAGTGTCATCTATACCACGGTGTAGAAACCCAATTTTTAATTGTTTGGTCATTTAGACTCATTTGGCTACCACTGGTCACATGAAAAGAAAACAACCCCTCGGAATGGAAACAATTGCTGTCCTCAGTTCTCCAAACAATTACTTTGAGGACTAACAATAAAGGTGATGTTACACAGTGGTTAAAGATCCCCTATTATGCTGATCATTCTTTTAATGCATACAAGTAATGTTATAAGGTTGGATGTCCATACTCAACCTGTAAAGTTTCTAAACATAAGATACAGGGGTTTTGCCATAATCTGAGAACGTGATTTCCTGAACGTGATTTCCTCTCTGAACAGCTCATCCCGAGATCTTCACGAGATCTGGGTAAAACCGGATGTCAGGTTGTTGCGTTCAATCAGGACAGACCTGGCCAGAGTCATTCACGGCGCCGGACCTGGCCACCCCGGAATTTATTCTATCAGACACAAACGAGCCCAAATCATTTAACGTGTAGATTTGTCAGTATGTCTCCCAAAGCTGTTTGTACGTGTTTTTGTGGATACGAAAAAAAGCACAACTATTTTCTCTTCCAAAAGACGATGCCACCAGGAATCAGTGGGTAGCTTTTTTTGTTTGCTGGCGGCAAACAGCCACACTCAAAGGGAACGTTAGCTGTTTGGCCTCAGAATTTCACCGAAGACAGCTTTGTCAATAAAGGGTAATTCGATGCTGGATATGCAACTCAGCTGCTTCTCAAACCTGGAGCAGTTGCGTCGATAAAGCGCTTGGAGCAACAAGTTGTAAGTAACGATCTAACAGCAAATAATGTAAGTGAAGCTAACATGTTAAGGCTGGCTATCAGGACCGCTAACGATAGTTAGCACTAACCTCAAACGCAGGCTTTGTAAAATACCTGAAGATAAAACCTGGATTGGTACCAACTGTCCGTGACTCTCAGACATAGAAGCAGTAAGTTTTACCACTTTGTGTTGCTTTACTGCATAAGCCTACCTAACCTGATAGCCTGTTGAATGTGGCTGTAGCACTGCGGCTAACGTAGCTAAGTTACTGTTGCTAATGTTCCTGTCCTAAATATGCCAAAGTAAATACTGTAATATCAAGGAGACATGGAACAGAAGGTGGGTGAACATAAACCTCATTTGAAGCAAACTTTTTATACTTATTTGTAATTTGGATGCTTAGTACAACTGTTCACGGTAACTGAACTTACAGTCTGCAAAACCTGTATTGCAGGGTAACATTTGTCTCTCTCGTTGTTATGACCGCTTGGTTACTACCACATGTTAGTTTGCGTTCCGTGCTACTTAATAAATGCTCCTGGTCAACTTATATGCAGTATTTCAGATTTGTATGCTTGTGTTACTTTGGTTAGCATCAAGGTGGTAGTTTCATCATAACGTTATCTGACCGTAGCTGCTACAGTTGTAGCTAACCGAAGAGGTGTTGTGCGTGTCTGCAAAGTTGGGCTGATAAGGCTGCAGTTAGACCAGATGTAGGCTTTGCAGAGCTTAGGGTACGTGTTTGGGTTTGTTTACTGCTGCTGTGAAACGATCATTTTACTTATCCACGACCGGGGTCAGCCGGGTACTTTGCCGTGGTGTGGGCTAGCTCTCTGATCCTACCGTGGTGATACAATCGCGAAATGCACTCTAATGTGCCTGGTATAACAAAGCTTTTCTCTGCATTACCGTGGCGGAATTTCATCCACCTATGAAAATTGTTCTGGCTAATAAAAAGCCGAAAAAAGTGGAGGTCGGATACGGATTTCTGGTCGAAGTTATCAATTCGCTAGCTTCACATAAGCAACGCGTACACCGTTTGTGTGTTTTTGCTGTAAACTAATTTAGTAGCTTGGTGTCAGAATTGTGTTTCATTTTGGTGGAAATGGTGAACAGGAGCTTTTAGCAAAGTTTCCTCCAGATAGCAAAGTGGGTAAATAACATGAACAGCTATTATCACATGCATGCAAGATGAGACCGTATGAGCAAAACACTGAAATTTTAACTTGCCACTGATTGAAATCCTGTTGCAAACTGCTGCAAATACTTGCTGCAATACTTCAATTGCTTCCTCCTCCTGTATGGGGTCGGATTCGGGATCAAACAAATACGGTCTTACAGCAATAGATGCCGCAGAGAGTTGTCCTGAAATACCTGCCATCTTGGTTTCCTGTTTTTGGGTCTGCACCCTCCCCCGGAATCGAAGCGGCCTGGTAGCCAATCAGAACAGCGCCTCATTAGCAGAGCCGGCCCAAGGCATAAGCCAACTAAGCGACTGCTTAGGGCCCCGTGACCACTAGGGGGCCCCCAAGAGCAATTAACAAAAATATTTTTTAATTTACTTTTTATTTATTTTTTTTTTTGCATGTGTGAGTGATGATTCCTTTATGATCAAAGGTATATTATTGTACAAAAATGCAATTTTATGTTAACAGAGTACTGCTGATGTAGGCCGAGTGATTCCTGCTGCCTCTCGCTTTAAATGTCAAAGTTCCGGTGCACCGGTAATTTGTGCATCCTGCCGTGCAGTGCGCACTGCGCATCCAAGGAGCAGCTGGTTGAAAGCTAAACAATGTCACAAAAAATACATATCCTTCAGGAGCAGAGAAAAGAAAGAGGAAGAGGAGAAAAAAACGCCATGATAAACTTATGTTTGCATGTCTTGGTAATGTAAGTTACCTCATGTTAGGAAAGTCCCTAAATATCCTTTACATTTTGATGCAACTGGTTGCGTGTAGCCGTTAATAGCTAGTGAGTTTAAAACTAGAGACATTTCTCTTTTAACTGGCAGGCAGAGGTGTATAGTGTATAGTATGTACTTCGTTATAGTACTTAAGTGGTTTTTTTTAGGATTTGTTCTTTACTTGAGTTTTTTTAACCAAGACTTTTACTCTACTACATTTAAAAGATAAAAAGTATACTTTTACTTTGTTACTTTGACACTGGCCACTTCGATACTCGTTACAAATTAAAATATAAATGTAATTCATCATTTAAGGATTATCTGGATTTGGCATGTTCGAGAAGAACAACGGTGCTCGGCAGGGTATCATAAGCGCTTTGTGCAGATGTGTCCGCCGGCTGACATGGAGCTGCAAATTTATGCACGCAGTTACAATATTCTATCACTAGATGGCACTCCCGGATCAGTTATTGAATATTCTCAAGCAAGCCGAGCTTATTGTATCTCCCCGACGACGATAGTCGGGAGATACTATGGTTAAGTTCCGGGGCCGCCGCCGCAGACATTTTATGTTCCAGGCTCTGGAAGCCACAATTATTACAGGAATGTTTTCAAATTTTACACAGGCAAAGATATATATATATGACAATGCTCGAAACCGATTTTCGTCAATTTCGGGCGTCCAGTATGGCTGCCGGCGGCCATTTTGTCCGAAATTTTTTATGTTCCGGGCTCTGGAAGCCACAATTATTACCCCGCCCAAACCGAAGGATGAGGGCAAGGGGTATTATTTTTGGTTCGGTTTGTTTCTGTGTTTGTTTGCGCATTTGTGCGTTTGTTTCTGTGTTTGTTTGTTTGTTTGTTTGTTAACACTCTAGCGGCAAAACTAATGGGCACATTCACCCCAAATTCGGTTTAGGGATTGCCACTGACCCATAGTAGATCCCTATTGAATTTCGTACAAGTAAGTGAAAGTATGTGCAAGGGGCGGGGTTTGTTGTGCCTGGCACCACTTGTTACAGGAATGTTTTCACATTTTACTCAGGCGAAGATATATGTATGCCAATGCTCAAGACCGATTTTCGTCAATTTCGGACGTCCAATATGGCTGCCGGCGGCCATTTTGTCCGAAATTTTTTATGTTCCGGGCTCTGGAAGCCACAATTATTACAGGAATGTTTTCAAATTTTACACAGGCGAAGATTTATATATGACAATGCTCAAGACCGATTTTCGTCAATTTCGGACGTCCAATATGGCTGCCGGCGGCCATTTTGTTCGAAATTTGGGGATCGGGGAGATACGCGACTCGGTCCCTGTGGTGACCGAGTTATCTAGTTTTATACTCTGTTTTTGTACATTTGAAGTTATTTTTATATATTTAAGTGACTTTATTTGTTGTTGCACTTTATTGTTGTTCTTGCACTACAAATTATTTTTGCACATTGCTGTTTTTTGAAACCAAAAATAATAAACCAGAAGACACTTTTACCGTAAATGCATTGTCTACTGGTTTATTTTTGTTACTTTTAGTAGGCCTATATGATATTCAGTATCCCACCCAGTGCTTTATCACTTGCAATGTTGTGTAAATCAACCCCAGCCCGCTCTTGTAGCTGAATGTGCCCCCTTTTTTGAGATTGAAAACCATACATGGGTAAAGACATGTCAGGCTGACAATAGGATAATGTAAACAACACTGCCAGAGCTGCACAGTTGCAGCAATGAGTTTATAATAGGTGTATTAATGATCAATAATCAATATTTTTGGCAGAAATAGAGGGCCCCAAAATCAAATTTTGCTTAGGGCCCCATGGAGGCTTGGGCCGGCTCTGCTCATTAGCATAGCCTCCCTGCCCACTCAAAACAGCTCGTGTTTCAGGCCGGTACAGACGGGTTGAGAGAAGAGGTTTCACTAGGCCTGGTTGTGTGTGGGTTTTTTTTGTACCTGAATTCTTTACATTATTTTAAAGACCCATTGGACATATTTTAAACCAACAAATACAGCATAATATGGGACCTTTAAGACTCCCCTGTCCTACTTTTCTGGAATGAATTGGCATCATAAAATCTGGAATGAGTGCTTATTAAAAAAAAAAAAAAAACAATAGAGAAGGAAAACATTAAATATTTTGTCTCTGAACTGTTTTTGATTGAATTCATGCTTGACCTGAATTCAATCACAATCAGTTCAGAGACAAAATATTTTTATTTCCATTTTCCATATCGAGGGTTTGGAGCGCAATGGTTATATGTCCATTTTAGCACTTTTGAGAAAACCCCATTTTAAACTGTGAATGCTGTATTAAATCAGATGTTATATAGACTTTACACATTCACTACTTATATGCTGGGCATTACACTTGTCTTTGAATGCATAATGATTCAATTATGTTGAAGTATTGCATAACAGCCAAAATTACCAAAAATGGACATATTACTTCTGTGCTCCAGTAATCTGCACATTTGATAAGCACAATGGTCAAATGTATTAAGTATAAAGAATAAGGTTAACTTAGCTACAAATCAGATGTAATTTTATGTCAATCAGTCCAATGGTTTTAAGGATATCAGGGCAACACAAAATAAGTACTACTAAGTCTGGTTTCCTCCTTCAAAACTTTTGTGCCGAAACTTAAAGAATCGTAGGAATTGCTAAATCTTTCCAGTCCACCATCAAGTTCAATTTGGAACACCTACAGTCACTATACTCAATCACACTCATGTATTTCATTTCCTAAATTTCATTTAGATCTAGTGTCTCGGTATGCCAGAAAAAGATGAAAGTCAATGGCAAGCGCAGTCACTTACTTTCAATGAAACACAGCAAACCCAGAAGTTAACATTGTAGTTTATCGTTTCGCAAAGTGAACAATTTTTTTTTTCTCTAATCGTTGCACACATTGCATTAAGAAGAAAGCAGCGCGTTTTACTGCCAAGGGCAAATTTTGATTCATTGGAAAACGTGTTCAAGCAAAATGACTGACAGCAGGTCAAGAATTATTAGCGCTCATTTTAACTTAACAAGGAGAACTGACGACACCTGATTGTCCTTAGGATTTTGGGAGTTTATGTAAAATCATTTTACATAGCCGTGGCGGCTTTTATTTTGCCGTGGCGGTGCACCACAATCAATGGAGACGTTTCACTAGATGCAGAAACCGTAGTGTAAGTCACGTGATCCCCGAAGTAACCCAGGAAGATGGCTTTGATGGGATGGGAATGCATCGATTAATTATTACTTATTTTTACAAAAAAAAAAAAAAAAAGGATTTCCTTGCTCTGAAAGGTCGCATGTATAACCGAATATTGAACCTCAGGTCCAAATGCTCTGCCTTATCCACGACGCAAGCTCAACAGACTATGTATTCACTGGTCGATTTAGCACTTGTATAGCTGTGCTGTGTTTGAACTTGGGCATATTGGCGCAAGGATTCTCTGCCATAAACCAGCTTTGAAAACAATAGTTGAATATTTAGCGGTTAATTGTAGCGAAAATTCAAAAAACAAACCATTTAAGTGATCATACTGCTGAGGTCTTCCAGTGCATAGCATAATGGCGAGAGGACTCTCAGACTGGCTATAACAATAGCAACCGCAGATTTACCCACCACAAACAGCTTTTATGACAAAATATCAAAGGTAAGAAAAATTTTTGCTCATCTCTGTAGCATTTAAAGTGTATGCCTGCTGTTCTTTGAGTGTGGTGTCAATTTAAAATGACAAGGCTTATATCGTTGGAATCTGTGGACCGTCCTTTTTCATTTGAGGTATCGTTTGTATGCATAGCACAAATTCAGTATAAATGCTTGAGATGGAGCACTGATCTTATTTTATTTAATGTTTTGCTAGATGCTTATTTACTTGCTTGGTACTTGAATTGTGTTTGGTTTAGGTCATCACAAACTTTTCGCTGAGTTTCTTCGCTTTAAGAGGATATGCCGCATGACGAGGTTGCTATTAGGAAACATGCTGTAGTTATTATGCAAATTCATTACCCCCGTTATGGGGGCGTTCAGGCTTAAAGTTAATATTTGTATTGAATATATATTTTCCACTAATTTCCTTAAATCTTCACTTTAAAACCAGTTTTCATTGCAACAAAACCGTTGACTTACTTGTGAACTTCTGGTACGTGAAGCAGCTTTTCTCGAAGTGCTCTGAGCAAAGAACTGAATGTTTTGTTGAATGAATCGGGAAATCGTATGAATGTTTTGTTGGTTTGTAAGGCTTTCCACGGTCAATTCTTCTTAATTTAACAAACCACTCTTTCAAAAGGGCTTCATTATTTTGTGGAAATTGATGGAAACTTATTATGCCGTATTTTCCAGACGACTGAATGGCATTATTATTGGCGCAAGCAACAGCAGCACAAGATTTCCCCATTTTCACTATGCTGCGATCAACCTTAGTGTACATTTTGCTTCGGGGATCACGTGACCACCTACGTAACTTGAAACGACCTTACATGTAGCGGAAACCCTGTGATGTGTCTACATCTACACAGGATACCTTGGAGCACAGAAGTTGTATGTCCGGACATGTCACATTTGTGCTCCAACAGTTCAGTGCAGTTGGAGCACGAATAGTACATGTTCGGACATGGCACTTTTGTGCTCCAAAGGTTTCTGCATTGATGGACATAATACTATTTTAAATTGCCAATTCTCCTGGAACTGAGCCAGCTGGACATATCATGTTTGTGCTCCAAGGAAAAGCATCAGAAACCACTTGTTTTAGTATATAAATCTCACATTCAAAATTTTGGATATATAACCATTTTGCTCCAAACCCTCGATATCATCTTTATCATCCCAACTTTTTCAGGAATGGGGTGGTGTGTTTTAAATGAAACACATCAAAAGTTTAAGCGAAATAAACTACAGACTACAAACTACAAACTACAGTTTGCGGCCACCCTCAGGTTTTTAATGGTGCACCAAGTGCAATGTGACCCCTTGGTTTAGGGGAAGGCATTTATACAGCATGCCTTCTTGTTGCATAAAATTGTTCATGTCCTAGTGACATAAAATCATGTAACACAAAAGCATTGGAACTCAATTACAAAACATTGTGGTCAGTGATCAATCAGTCAGGTGAGCTTTAAAATGTGGTCTGAGGTCTGGAATTCACCCAAAACCTATTGGCCTCCTATATTTTATGCACTGAAGTCATTTCATGTGCAAAAAAATAAGGAAAGAACAGTCGATGTGTGATTTTTCAAAAAATCTGAGGGTGGCCCCAAACTTGTGGCCTGTAGTGTACAATAACCTCTATAATACAACTCTCATGTAAATCCCTTTCATTTCTCCTCCCATCCAGCAGCCTGTGTGTATTTAGATATAGTAAATTGTCTCCTTTGATTGGTTTACATCCCGCGTCCCTCCCCGCCATCTGTTATGTATTCATGTTTCTCATTCTCTCATGTGTGTTTGTGTACCTATATATACACATTATATATATATATATATATATATATATATATATATATAGAAGTCGCGCCCAAAATTATTCATACCCCTACCAATTTTTGTTGTTTTTTTTTTTTTTTTTTTTGACAAATCAAATCTATTCTTGCACAAATGACGCAGTAAGTTAACATAAGGCTGTGAGAAGTACAATAAACAATTTTTCAAGAAATACAATACTTTTAGTATTTTATTTGACAGATTTACAAAAAATGTCATGTCCAAAATTATTCATACCCTTTTCTCAGTAATTGATGGCAAAGCCTTTATTCACGATTACAGCCTCCAAATGCTTCCTGTGGTTGATCACAAGGTTTCTGCACGTTTCCACGGGGATTTTGGCCCACTCCTCTTTGGCAAACTTTTCCATATCCTTAAGGTTTAAGGGTTTCCTTGCCATGACCTTGGTCTTCAGTTCCCTCCACAGATTTTTGATAGGATTGAGGTCGGTGCTCTGGCTTGGCCACTCCAAAACGTTCACTTTGTTGTCCTCTAACCATTTCTTGACGGATTTGACCATGTGTTTAGGATCATTATCCTGTTGTTCTTGGTTATATTTTAGTGCACAAATAGAGGATATATTATGTAAAAAAAATCTTCTTTTTTGTGTCTTTTCAGTGTCTAATTTTTCTATGGAAATGGGAAAAGCAAAAACAGTCTCAACTGTACTCAGTCTACCCTACTTGTTGCACTTATGAAAGTAAGCCTACTGACCGCTTTGAATTATGTTTTTGTAGTAATTCATTATTTGTTCTCCGGTTCTTCTGTCACCGCCGGGGTTGTAGCTGAAAAAAAAAAAAAATCCATACACGCCATAAGAATACACCCTCGCATCACGTCAATTTAATGAAATAAGCAGCTGTAGTTTTACTGATGGGGCAGTGACATAAATGATAAGATACGCACATCCCTACACCCAATAGGCTTCGTGCTGGATCATATCCTGTAAAGCAGAAAAGGAGAGAGATGCGCTCACTAGCCTTCAGCAATAGCCACAGACAATCATGAATACGGGAGTTATTTGCAGTGATATTATCATTATGATTAACTTACGCATTTACACGGTTGGTGATTTTTTTTTTTTGCCAACTGCCCTTTCTGTATTTGGCAGCTGCAACGGTGTTAATTTTTGCCAGGATGATATGTTTATTCTCTTCATATTTTTATTAAGAGCTCTTGCTTTGCATTTGAAAAGTACGCAGTTTTGCGTCCAGTCGGTTTGTCCATGTTTGCAATTGGTCATTTGCTTCAAACACCGCCCCTTTTATGTGAACGCGCACATATCTAGATTGGATAACTCTGGTTACCGAGTTGATAACTGGCTTTGTGGTACCGCTTATCAGGAATGCGGAAGTCTGGTTAAGTGCAGCGATATAACTAAGAGAAACCCGGGGTATGTTAATCCAGCTTTATGGTACAGGCCTCAGGTCAGGACTAATAATTGTTTTAAATGGATGTTTTGTGCACCCAATTCTCAGTTCTGGTTCGCCACTGTACTGAATTTAGCCCATGATTTCATCGCTGTTCGATCGTATATGGAGAGAAACTGTGTCTTCAGTTGCCAATAACAATAATTGGCAAACGCGTCAAGGAAAATGATTGAGAACTCGCCAGGACAAATTCTTGCCATAAAGGGGCGTGGCAGCCCCCCCCAAATCCCAGTTCTAGCGATTTCCTATAGTATATCTCTGCAGACCCGGAGGCTGTAGATTCAGACCCACCCGCAGTTCTGGGACCGCATTTCTAGGACCTTAGGTTTTCTGCGACAGCGCCACCTAGTGAGGGTTAGGGTTAGGGATGGGGTTAGGGATAGGGTCCTAGAACTGCGGTCCTGAAAGTGCGGTCCTG
Source organism: Gymnothorax javanicus (assembly GCA_029692085.1). Classification (NCBI taxonomy): domain Eukaryota; kingdom Metazoa; phylum Chordata; class Actinopteri; order Anguilliformes; family Muraenidae; genus Gymnothorax; species Gymnothorax javanicus. The sequence goes on along the minus strand of CM056204.1, from coordinate 27,533,578 downwards.
CAACTGCTGCCTGTGGAGACACCCTACTCGCGATTTCCAGAGTGCATACCAAGTTTGGAAGAGAGCTAAAGTGCGTAAGGTCCTTGCCTATGGAAAGTGTAGGAAGACGTGAAATTAAAAAATGTTCAACTTTTGTCATTTTTGTTTTATTTACATTATTTATTTTGCCTCAAACTGAACAAACTATTCAAATTTGTACAGTGCAAATGCTTCAAAATTAAATCACTTGACTAAAAGACTAAAACTGACTAAAAAACTGAGCAGTGAATTAGTCACATGACTACACCAGTCCACAGAGCTGAGGAAACCCAGAAAATACATCTGATCAGCTGACTTTGGGTGGCCATAACATTTGATACAGACAAGGTATGAAAATAATGAAAACAGGCTTAAAATCAGCTTTCAGGTGGTATCAGAATCTCCAGAAGATCAAATTTCACCATGTGACTGGATTTCCCAGATCCCATCATATTTCATGAAAAATATGAAAACTGTTTGATTTTGAATTTGAAGGCAGCAACATATCTCAAATAAGTTGGGATAGGGCCATGTTTACCATTGTTTAGTATCCCTTCTTCTTTTAACAACAGTCTGTAAATGTCTGGGAAGTGAGAAGACCAATTGCTAAAGTTTTGGGAGAGGAATATTGTCCCACTCATGTCAAATGTAGGATTCTAGCTGCTCAACAGTCCTCGGTCTTCTTTGCTGGATTTTTCATTTTATGTTGCGCCAAATGTTTTCTATTAGTGAATGGTCTGGACAAAGCCATGCTGTTGTGAAGGATGCAGTATGTGGTTTAACATTGTTTTGCTGAAATGTGCAAGGGCTTCCCTGAAAGAGATGTTGTCTGGATGGGAGCATATGTTGTTTGAAAACCTCTATATACTTTTCAGTATTAATAGTGCCTTTCCAGATGTGTAAGCTGCCCACGCCATAGGCACTGACGCAATCAGATACTGTATGTAAGCTTTTGAACTGTGCGCTGATAACAAGCTGGATGGTCCCTCTCCTCTTTAGACCGCACAACAAGGCGCCCGTGGTTTCCAAAAAATTATTTCAAATTTTGATTCATCTGACCACAGAACAGTTTTCCATTCTACCTCAGTCCATTTTAAATGAACTTTGACTCAGAGAAGATGGCGGCGTTTCTGGATCGTGTTAACATATGGCTTCTTCTTTGCAAAATACAGCTTCAGCTTGCGTTTGTGGATTGCACGGCGAACTGTGCTCCCAGACAATGGTATCTGGAAGTTTTCCTGAGCCCGTGCAGTGTTTTCTAGTGAAGAATCATGCCTGTTTTTAATGCTGTGCCGCTTGAGGGCCCGAAGATCACGAGCATCCAATTTTGATCTTCGGACTTGTCCCTTGCGCACAGAGATTTCTCCAGATTCTCTGAATCTTTTGGTGATATTATGCACTGTAGGCTCAAAGTCTTCGCAATTTTACACCAAGGAAAATTTTTCCACAATTTTTAGATGCAGTTTTTTGCAGATTGGTGAATCTCGGTCTATCTATATCTGAGAGACTCTGCCTCTCTAAAATTCTCTTTAAATACCCATTCATGTTACTGACCTGTTGCCAATTAACCTAATTAGTTGCAAAATGCTTCTCCAGCTGTTTTTTTTTTTTTTTAGTAGCACTTACTTTTCTGGCCTTTTGTTGCCCCTCTCCCAACTTTTTTGAGATGTGTTGCTGCCATGAAATTCAAAATGAGCTAATATTTTTCGTGAAATGGTAAAATGTCTCCCTTTCAACATCTGATATGTTGTCTTTTAGTGGCTTTCAGGTGGCACCATCAGCAGGCAAAGTGAGATACGGATCTAAAAATTCAGCTTTTTCCGTGAGACACCCATATCTACCAATATGCCAAGTTTCATTCAATTCCAGGGGAGTCAACCCCCCAACTTCTTCAAAAAGTGCCATTTTGTCATGGAATGGCTCTTAATACATACCTGTAAGAATTGTTCACTTGCCTTGTTTATCTCGCCTATAGGCTTATTTTACCTCTCCCGCAGTAACATTAAAGGTGTCATCTCATGCCTTTTTCATTAACTTTGTTAAGGTCTCTGGAGTTATTGAATGCCCTGCGAGCAGTTTTTGGAGGAAAAAAAAGCTTTGGTTGGCCTACTTCACTCTGTTCTAGTTTGGTACAGAAAATGGCTGGGAAGAAATGACAGGATTGCGCCTCTTGCTCATGAATATTCCGTAGGTAAATTAACTTTCCTCCGATTGGATAACTGTGCCCCCCCCACAGCTGTATCGAGAGGTGTTTCTCTGTTTGTTTGATTAGCTGTTATAGACATAAGTTCACAGTGTGGATTTCTAAATTGCTCTCAATGGCTACAGATATACAGCCCTACGTGTTTGATCCTGAGGAAACAGAAGCAGCACAAGAACCGCTACCAGAACGTTTATCGATGAACGTTTCGGAATGGTAATATTTGCACGTCAACTTCGATTTTTTTCAAGAGGCGAACGTTTGTCGCGATCGTCATCATGGCCTTTCACGCTGCACTAAACTGTGGGAAACATTTTAAAATAAAGGTTTGTTTCTTTACACCATCAACCGTCTTGGCAGTCTTCCTGGCACCTGGTCTAGTGCTAGTCTATTCCCAGATTACCTGAAGACACAGCACACTGCTAGACGCAGTTGACCGAGATGCAGACATGTCAATTTGCTAGCATTATGGCTTGAATTCCAGGCTACCATTGACCACCCAAAGATCATTAGCTCATGTGATAGCCTATCAATTATTACCTAGGACTAACAAATACACTTACTTATATTTTATCAGGTGCACATGCGGTAATTGTGCCAGAATGCCCACAGAGGAGGAGAATGTGTGCTGCCAGGAGACTCCGCTGATAATTAAGAGTAAAGCTGCTTTCACACCGAACGCGAAACAAATTTTTTGCATGGCAGATTACATTCAAAGTCAATGCAAAGGCGCGAATACATACGTTTCTTATTCGCGTCTTTGCATGGACTTTGAATGTAATCTGTCCTGCGAAAAATTTGTTTTGCGTTTGGTGTGAAAGCATAAAAATGCATGGCTTTAGTTGATACATATTTGTTGCAATAGGTTACTCAATGTTGTTTATTTTCACAAACGTGACTGTTCAGGTGGTAAGAAGGTGGTATTGGTGTCGCCCATTCTTCTTACCACCTGAACAGTCACGTTCATGAAAAACAAACAACACTGAGTAACCTATTGCAACAAATATCAACCAAAGCCACAGAACTAATGAGGAGCTGTAGTTCGCTGGTTGTGCACCAAAGATAAACTCCAACAATTTCTTCCTCAACTCCACGTTCTTGGGCAAGGCAATGAGCTATATGTACTATGAGGCGCTATGTTACGATTTCAATATGCAGGTCTGGTCGTCATCTTGTGACGGGCGTCCAATACAGCAATGGGCAGCATTTCTTTCCAGAAATTTTTCTCTGAATGCCTGACCACTGTGTGGCCGTAAATTGCAGCCACAGGCGAGGGAAAGTTGTCGACTTAACCTTTCACATGTAAATTATTTTTAACTTGAACAACGGAGATTATTGGCTTTAAATCATCAAACTTAGCTATACGGTGTATAGCTAGTCTTAAATAGCCCTCCCCCACTACCAGATCACCTGGTTACCTCAGTGGTAACGTCGTGGCTTATAGGATCGGATCTGCCAGGTTATTTGGATGGGAAATAGACATCTTATTCGTGCGTGACTGCATAAACATTTGGTTTTATTGAATTCTACTGAGTGCTATACTTATAGTCCTAATGAGCCAAAAATACCGCAGTATTTTGAATCACTCCCGAATTCAGTGTCAGGCACGTCCAAAAAAAATGTTGAAATCAGCAGCTGCTTCACTGTCAGTGGACGCGAATAGGTTTAGTTGTTCGTCCTTCGTAATGTCAGTGTCTGGGTCTGTGCTATGCAGCAGTATTTCTATTAAAAAAAAAAAAGTCATCGATATTTGTATGATCCAATTACAAACCAATGTGTTTTTGTTTTTCTTTTTAAGATCCAATAACAAACCAGTGTTTTTTTTTTTTTTTTTCTTAAAAAAAATAGGCATTTCTTCAGCGAGTTTCCTTGTAAACGAGTTTCCCCACTTGGCAGCGGTCACAATAACACACTTGTTATCAAGGTTCCTGGCACTTGCTATGATAAATTACAAGTGCCCCGTCCTAGATCGTACTGCTAGAGAAAATAAACCCAACCTGACAGAACGAGATCGGTCATAATATTACCGTACCGAAGGGGTTTTAAGATAGGCTGGATGTATACCACTGTATTTCCAAACAGACCCAATGGAAAAATATCAATCACTCAGGGGTGCGTTTCCCAAAATCACAGATGCTAACTTGCATTTTAGGAACCATTGACAATGAATGGACGAACTATGTAAGCTGCTAACTTAGTTAGCAACTACGCTTTTGGTAAACGCAATGGGCAGACACAAATGGCGCTTCAAGCTGACTCTTCTCTCGTTATCGGTTAGGAAAAGGCCAGAAATCAAAATGCTGCTGAATGATTATTACTGATATTTACCAAAATATTATCCAGAGCGTATTTGTTTACATTAGTTCCACGGGAGGTACGCCTGTCATAAGATGGCGGTCAGCTCTGCACACATTGGCTGATCTGGAACGAACAACGTAGCGCTTCTGGTTTGTATATCTCGTTGGGGCAAGGCATGCAGCGTTGAGGTTTTATTGCCACAAATGGCACAAGAACAAATTTGTTCCGCCATGTTAACGACTCGCTATTCCTCCTGCTTCTCAGCTGCTACCTCTTGCTGGCTCCCAATGATTTGGTGGGCGGTGGCAAGTCAAAGTGGCCCAGACCAGAGCGAGACCATGAATAATAATTCACAAACCTACGTAGGTTCGTTGAGCTTTTCTGATTCGCCCTTTTTTCCGTTTTTTTTTTTTTTTTTTTTTTAAAGATTCAGTAGATTTTTTTTTTTTTAATTTTTTGGGAATTTTTCCTTTATTTAACAGATATTGTGTAGAGAGACAGGAAGGTTGGGGAGAAGAATGGGGGAAGGCATGCAGGAAATGACCTGAGCCGGAGTCGAACCCAAGTCGCTGCAGGAAGGGCACAGCCTTTATGGTACACGCGCTTGAACCGATGAGCCACTGGGGCGCCCCCCGGCTATTGTTTTTAATTCGCTATTACACAGAGTGGGGGTTGATATTCATGTTCACACGCAGCATGCATACGCAACTCATGTTGACCGATGGCATTTCAGAAAGAACTCGTAATACATGGTTTCCCGTGGGATAACACCTTTAAACACTTTTTTTTAATGGTGTTGTTAGAGATCCAGAGAGAGATCACTTCTGTCACTTCAGCACAAATTTAGACATGAAAAATGACTTGCACACACTAAACACAAAAAGAGGCTAAAATATGTGACTTGCGTTAAATGGGCTTCAGTTGGGCTTTGCCCATAGAGTGATGATGAGTCCGAGATCATGAGAGTGCGTATGGCCATCACTATTCTGGGTATGTTCTGTGCTGTTTCAATTATGCAATTAACAAAACCAGCTGACCTTCCGCTCATTGCTTCATGGCAAGGTTAATTGAGGTCGTTTCATTCTAACTCTGGTGTTTGCAGAAAGAAATTAAATATCAAAATTCCACTCCTTTCTAGGTTTGCTTTCAATAATTGCAATACAAAATGCGTGCTTCTGAGTTTTATTTTCTTTTTTGTTTCACTTGAAAAAATGCTGTACATTTTTTAAAAATCAAATTGGCGTAAAAAGTTTTGGAATAAACGACAAACATTGTCTCATTATCCTGACATGTAGAGCACCGCTCTTTGCAGAACACTTTATCTGCAGATTTAAAATAAATTATTGTCATTCATAACTGAGCTTGCTGAGAAGATTGGGACATTTTGTGCACCCAAATACCATCATTTCATACGGGGTACTGAAGAGCAGTCCACTTGTAAATGTGGTAGTTCAAAAATGATTTTCTGAGTATAGTAGATGTCAGAACAAAGTATTTCAATTTCTGTGCCAGACGCAAAGATTTGAAGTAAATTGTTATCATTCTTTTCTGAGCTTGCTGAGCAAATCAAGTCATTCTGAGCACCCTATACCATAATTTTATATTGGGTACAAAACGGGAGTCTAGTTGTAAACGTGGAAGTTCAAAAAATGATAATCTAAGTATTGTCAGCGCAACTTTCAGCGCTTTCATTTTCAATGTCAGACACGAGTATTCACTTTTTTTCCATCTATGGACCGGTAATTGATTTGGATAAAATGTCCTCATTCATAACTGATTGCAGAGATGCCAAGTCTCATGCCTTAGGCGTGAGTCTCTCCTCTTAGTGGCATTCACGTTCCTGTGCCGTAGTCAGCAATTATACAATCACCGCACGCTGAAGAAATTCACTCGCGGAATTTAACTCATTGTGCATCAAGTTAATCAGTTTTACGTGCATTACGGTGGATTTCCCCACTAATGACACGGAAATTGATTATGACTCGGGAATTCTCAGGCTTGTCTTTACTGAGGGATTGAAAGCAATAGAATTGCATAAAACGTTTCAAATGGTCTTATTTCAGTAAAACGATTTAAACGATCATGAAACACATGCATTGTTTCCAATCCCTGAGTAAAGAGAAGCACGGGAAGTCCGGAGTCATAATCGCTTTCCATGTTACTTGTGATGAGGTACGCCTTTACACAAGTGAAACTGAAACTTCAATGCACAAGGATTTTAATTCCGCCTGAGAATCTCATTAAGCATTCGATGAATAATTGTGGATTACGGTGAATAAGCCTAAAAAATGCGTGAGACCTACACCGAATGCGTGAGACTTGGCATCTCTGTGATTGTGCACCGCTTGTTGACCTTATTACATTATTGCCTGGCACCTACTGCTTATGGATTATTAAACAAAGTTATTGCCTGGATTATACTGCAATACAATTTTAATTTGGAAAAAAGGAAATCGCAGATGAAAATGTGAATACGTTTGGCTCACATTGTTTGCACAGCATTTATATGAAAAGGAATGAGCGATAATGCCATGACCAAAGTTGATGAATAATGTGATTTAAAATTAACATTTTTTACATTACACATACGTTGCTGATTTATTAGTTTTTACAATTATATTTTTTTTTTCTTAGAGTCAGGTACACAGTGTGCATTAATTTCTTGTGTACTCCATTGATCATATTTTCAGTGTATCCCTATCATATGATAAAAACATCACTTTCCAAGCTGTGTGCTGATTACCGTTTTCTTCGTATCACAAGTTATGTGAACACATCCCACCAGCTTACTGGCAGAAATGACCATACATATCATGGATATTGTAAGTGAATTTTGCCACCAGAGGGCAGCAATTGCGACCATAGAAAAGCACTTCTCAATTCGACAACCTTCACTCCTCATACAATTCACTTTCAAGGGCATTAGATACAACTGTCAGAACGTCCGGCACATCTGTGAAAACTGCACTGCCCCAGGGGACCGGAGGAAGGCCTCTCATTATGGCAACTGTAATCAGAAATTTCACAGACTGCCAAGTGTCATTTTAAGTGCATTATCTCTGCTATGCAGTAGTCAAATATTCCTCACACCTAAGACCCAAACACGCAGGGTTTGAAAAAACGAATTACAAGGATGATTAACCACAATGCTATGATATGCCTGTCATCTGGTGGAGACTTGCATGACTTGCAAACCCAGGGTGACAGATTTAGAATGTTTATGCATGCCAAATTGCACACAGGCCTTGGATTGGCTGTCTGTCCCTTCAAATTTAGTAAACGTATTTTTGCCATTGGCACACTCCGTGATGGACTATGGAACGGTGCCCCACAGCAAGCTGCCCTCCTGGAGAAAAGGGAGAACTTCATTTCAATGCTGGCTTAATTTTTGTCACATTGGGTTGTGATCAAATGCTGTCAGTCCTAGCTTAATGCAGACAAACGAGGCTAACCTCAATGTGCAGATAATGCAGGCATCTTTTTCACATTTTTTTTTTATTAGCAGCTTGAAGTAGTTTGAATTCAGGCCTTGGTCATTAGGGTATAGCTATTTTTAATATTTTTAAAGCATTCGTTTGAAGTCCATATGAATGACAAAGAGCTATTTCTATATTTTTAAAAGCCGGTTATGAGGTTTGATCTAAAAGTTATTAAATCAGCCTTCATAACACCCCTGTAAGGATCCTACTTAGAAACAAACCCCACTGAACTTAGTTTACCAAAATATGGTATAGACCAGGGGTAGGGAACCTTCTCCAGAAAGAGCCGCTGTGGGTGCAGGCTTTCATACGAACCAGGCTGTTACACACCTGATTCTACTAATCAAGGCCCTTAACAAACATTCCAGAGGTTGATTAGTAGAATCAGGTGTGTAGCAGCTTGGTTGGTATGAAAACCTGCACCCACAGCGGCTCTTTCTGGAGAAGGTTCCCTACCCCTGGTATAGACCCACAACCTCTTTATTATGAACACTGATCTAGCACAGGTCAGGACCCCCTTTGCCTCTGAAAGAGCCTGATTTCTTCATGGCATGGATTCAGCGAGAAGTAGTGATGGGCAAATGAAGCTTCTGTGAAGCATTGAACCACTTGACCCAATTGCTTCGAAAATTGGTTCAGTTCTCGACGCTTCAGTAAGGGTGACCTCTCCTGGCCAAGTGTGAGGCTGCAGTCAAAATTAGGCTGGCTAGTCAGTGGACAGGAGGGTTAATTGCACGCACGCACGCACGCACGCACACACACACCTACACACACACACACACACACACACAGTATATTATGTTGTATTTACAAATAAAGATTGATGAACGAGTGTTTTGTGTTATTGAGGAGAGTGCTGGGGAAATATGGAATAGGTTGCTATAGCCTTATGGCAACACTAATCATACATACATTTACTGTAATGCGACTTAAAATAGACTTGAGATAGACCCTACTATAGGCTAGTACTGTACTGATATTTACTGTTGTATATGTAACTTTACTTTTCTTAAGTACAGCCAGCACACCTACCTTATCAGGAGCGATCAGATTGAAGTGTTCCCACATATCAGAACGACCTCTCTTTCTGGCTGGCTCCATAATGATTCACCACAACAACGCAATACAAACAACAACTCGACAGCAAAAACACACCTCCTACTACAACCCACAAATTCTGCATTCTTTACGGCTATTAGAAAGCCTCTATGGCACTCAAATTCAAAACTGTCTCATCCTGTCACCTGTCAGTCAGTGAATCAGCTGATTGGCGCCCTCGAACCAGTCAGGCGATTCATTCAGGGAGCAAAGCAGTTACTGCTTCGGACGTCATATGTTCCGTGATTTTTTCCGCTCTGAAGCAAGCTTCCGGGTTTGAAGCACATATCGAAGCTTCAGAGTCATATTGTCATCACTAGCAAGAAGCTGGAAACATTCATTATGGCAGGAATGGCAAATTCCAGTCCTGAAGGGCCACACAGTATGTAGGCTTTTGTTTTGACCTTTCAGCAAGTGGATAATTCATGAAAATAATGTGAATTGAGTCTAGAGAAAATCAGTGACTTACCTGAATCAGTTGTGCAAAAGCTCACCAAAAAACCAGCAGGCTCTTTGGCCCTTTGATGAGTGCATAGTTTTTATATCGTTTTTCATATGTGCTGCACAACAAACTACATGCAACTTGCGTTTACACCCCATTATAGCTGAAGCCAACAGAAGGTAAGGGTTAATTGATAGAATTACAGATTGCTGGCAGAATTTTGAACACACATTCATGCAAGGAACTTCCTGTTCTGGCTCATCTAAATGGTGCGGTACTGGTCTCAGATTTGGGGGCTGTGCAGATTTTTGGCATGAACTGCAATTACTGACATGTTTGTGGAACCTGGTTGAAATGAACCGTGCTAATTGGCCAGGCACAAGGTTCTGCCTGAATTCAGGCTGGACCATGGCCATAACAGGACGCAGATGGCCAGAAGTGCTTTGATATGAAGTCCAATCAGATGGTGCTCAGTTGGTGTGCATAGGCTTGAAAATATCCCAAACGCCATTATGCCACCAACAGCAGCCGACAACGTCTGAAAAATGCCATGAGCTCAAGGATTAATGCTGTTTATGTGCCGAATACTGACCTTGCCAAAAACAGAAATCGAGATAAGCCGGACAAGCCAATGGATTCTAGTCTTTAAACCTCCAGCGGTGGTAAAATTATGGAAACTCTGGTTTCATACTCTAAGTTGACAGGAAAAGAACCTGGCATAGATTTCTGCTGCAGTAGCCCATTGACTCCAAAGTCTCCTATGTTGTATATTTTGAGAGAGCCTTTCTACATAGAACTATTGTTCTAACTAACTACTAACTAACTTGTAACTAGCTGTTATTTCTGCATTTGTGGCAGTAGCCTGAACTAGTCTGCCCAGTCTTGTCTGACCTCTATCATAAACAAGGTGCCTGTGGCTGCAGAAATGCCACTCACTAGGGGCTTTTAGTTTTTCATATTGGTCCCTGTACAGTCTTGTGAAAAAAAGGATTTGCCCCCTGCCAATTTCTCCTATTTTTTGCTTATTTTTCACACATAAATGTTTAAGGAAACAAGGAACTACTAAAGGAACGAGCTATCCAATCCTATCTGGCCTCACGTCAAAAAGTAATTACCCCTTGGTTACTAAATCAACTAATTAAAAAAAAAAAAAGATAATTGGGTTTAATTTAAGTGGACACACCAAGGTATGATCACTGCCAGCCCTGCTGAATCTAAACATCACTTAAATAGAACCTCTCTGGCAATGTGAAGTAAGAAAAAAGCAGCTCATGATGCCATGATCTAAAGAAATTCAAGAACAGGTGAGGAAGAACCGCGAGTCTGGAAAGGGTTACAGAGCCATTTCAAAGGCTCTGGGACTACAGCAAACTGCTGTGAGAGCCATTATCTATTAATGGAGGAAACTTGGAACAGTGGCAAACTTTCCCAGGAGTCACTGGCGTACCTAAATTCCTCAAAGAGCGCATTGACAACTCATCCAGGAGGTCACAAAAAGAACCCACACAATCATCTAAAGAACGGCAGGCTCCCCTTGCATCAATTGAGGTCAGAGTTCATGATTCTACAATAAGAAAAGGACTGGGCAAAAATGGCATCCATGGGACAGCTTCATCATGAAAACCCCCGTGAACTAAAAGAACACAAAGGCTCATCTCAGATTTTCAAAAAAAAAAAAAAAAAACATCTTGATGACCCCCAAGACGTTTGGGATGATATTTTGTTAAACTAAGTAGTCAAAAGTGGAACTTTTTGGAGCACATGGGTCCGTTACATCTGGCATGTGGCTAACAGCACGTACCACAATGAGAACATCATACCAACATCCAAGGACAGTGGTGAGGATGAAATGGTCTGGGGCTGCTTTGCATCTTCCAGATCTGAGCAACTTGCCACAATTAATGGAACCATGAGCTCTGCTCACAACCAGAAAATTCTGAAGGACAATGTCTTGCCATCCGTTTGTGACCTGAAGCTCTAGCATTGTTTTGTTATGCATCAGGACATGATACGCAGCAGAAAAGCCAGTCCATTTCTGAGTTGCTAAAAAAAAAAAATGCACGCAATGGATTGGCCTAGTCGAAGTCCTGACTTGAATCCGATTGAAATCCTGTAGCATGACCTTATACCGTCAGTTCATACACAAAAATTCTCCAATTAAAACATTTATGCATAGCAGAGTGGGCCAAAATTCCTCCACAGCGATGTAAAGGTCTCATTAACAGTTATCCCAAAAATGCGACTGCAGTTGTTGCCATCAAGGATAGCAAATAACTAGGTTATAGAGACCAATAAGTCTTTTCTCAAGTAATATAGCTTTTAACCCCTTTGTGCAGCAGCTAAATCTGGCTATTTATGTGTTACCTTATTTGAGGCTTTATAATTCAACATTGCAGCTTCACAGAGAGGAAGGGAATGGCTCAACTGAGTCAAGGCACTTGAAGCATTTAGAATTCCATCGTATTTCAGTTTATTTTCATGATTTTGGTAGAGAAAAAGGGCTGCAAACATCAAAAAATCATCACGAGAATTCAGCATTGGAGTTGTAAAAAAATAATAATACTGAGAATTGAAAAATGGCTGGGGTTTAAAACTATACATTTCTAGGATCATAAACTCCCTGCCCACAGGTATTCTTCATCTGAGCATGAAATTCTAAATTATCTATTTTGGAGCCAAATAAGTCAGCTATCCAGGTTGCTCGCCAAACTCTCAGATCCCTCAAAATAGCACACTGTCAAATCATAAAATAATCATATATTTAACACAAATTAACTTTTGCCGCATGAAATTCAATAAGAATTAATGATTTTCTGGTTGAATTTAACATGAGTTTATCAATGTAGGAGCAGTGGTCACCAGTAACTTCTCCAAACCCAAAACATGCCTTTTCTCCATGATAAAGTTTAGAATTTTGTCAATTTTCCTTCAAAATTCCACAAGCAGCTCACATACTCATGAAAGGAGCTGCTTATTTATTTAATGGTCAGAACATTCAGTAGTGACCTTAGATTGAACAGAATGGTGCAACGAATGTCAGCCGGGGTGGGGGGTTGGTTGAGCTGTTCACATTTTAAATGAGCCAAAACCTTGGCATTCGATTTAGTCGAATACGGTATAAATTCTTAACTCCCTAAAGCCCAAAGTCCCCCTGGCATTAACGCCGGCGTCTTTGTCTCTGACCCTTATACGCATAATTGCTTTCAAGCTGACCCCGCTTAAGATCGCTAAGCTAAGTCTAACCATCAAGTTATGCGAATACATTAATAATAAGGCATGATTTTGAGAGTAGGCGTGTGTGTGTGTTCAGGTTTTTGAGCAGCTATTTGAGAGTGGAAAAAGTAAGGATAAGTGTGATAGCCAACAAATAGGACTTAAATAAAGAGATATAAGTATATTTTCACATTATTGGCTACAGTTATTACATTTTTAATGATTTTTTTTTTAACCTGGCTAATATTGTAACTATCCAGTAATGTAGTAATTAGTTGTGGGACGCGATTAAAAAAATTAATCTAATTAATTAGAGGCTTTGTAATTAATTAATCTCGATTAATCGCATTTTTATCAAATGGCAATATTTGACACAATAAGCAAAGTTTTTCAATTCAAATAAATTCTGCTTGATGACTGAATCAATGAATAGACATGTACGTGAACTTAAACAACAAAAATGTTTATTTTTCATCTATATGTGTGCATTTTTCATCTGTCTACTACATTCCCAGATTTTAAAAAAAAAATTTTTTTTGGGAATTTTTCCTTTATTTGACAGTGATACAGTGTAGAGAGACAGGAAGGTTGGGGAGAAGAATGGGGGAAGACATGCAGCAAATGACCTGAGCCGGAGTTGAACCCAGGTCGCTGCGGGAAGGACACAGCCTTTATGGTGCACGCGCTTAGACCGATGAGCCACCGGGGCGCCCCCTACATTTGCAGATTAATGCAAACTCAAAGTGCAATTATAGCCATTACATTCAACATTTTAAGACTTTAGGTGCATTACTGCTACCTACCAGGCATCAGTGAGTGCATCAGTGTTACCGTTGTGCCAGAAATTAGAGAACTAAGGGAGGTGCGACTAAATGCGTTATTTTTTTTTAACGTGTTATTTTTTCTTTAATTAATTAATCGAAATTAATGCGTTAAAGTCCCAGCCGTAGTAGGAACTTATTACACTATAGGCAAAACGTTTTTTTCATTCTTGGTTCAGAAATTTTTCTGCATTATTGGTAAGCTATCACGACCTTTATGACATTAAGAATGGAAAAATTATAATAATATTGGCGGGTTTTACGTTAATGCTAGCTATTACATTATTGGCTACTACATGGCACATCACTAAAAATCCTGTAGCACTGGCATTACCTCTATGAGGAGTTGGGATGCTACCTGTTATCATTTAGATGATTTCGCTTATCCATCTTTGTGTGCCTATTGGATATCGGTTGCTTTGCTGAGTGGGCCTGCATTCATTGTTGATGTTCATTTTCCTTTGGATTTGCTTTACAATGGATTCTTTTGGTATGAGATGTTGACTACTTAACAGATTGAAGAGTCTAACTGGCTGCAAGCTAGAAATCGAGTGTTTTTATGTCTGAGCTGTTTTTAGAGTTGCAGTTGACTTTGGAAATGTAATAATTATTTGTTCATTGGCTATTTCTCTACAATTAGGCACAGTTTATAATATCGGCAGAGTTATTTGTCAATTTGGCTACATTTCATTATTATGCAACTTACATGGCAGGCATGAAGCTAGCACTTTTTTGTGTCATGGATTCTTCCATAACAGAACATCTTTATATTATTTACAATCAAAGTAATGATCTATGAATAATAACAGAATGATGTTGAGTGCCTGAAATGTGAGAAATCACATAATTTCTGTGCACCTAAAGCCATCTATCTGCTCTGAATTCCAACTTACACGGATATAAATGATTAATTGAGTGGCAGAGAGGAAAAGTCTACTATCTGACTTTTCCAAGTTCTGAGAAAATAGTTTTGTTTGAACAGAAAAATCACTTCATTTTGTACAAACAAAATATGCATATTATCGTAACGGACTCCAGAAAAGTGTAAAGTGTAAAATAAAGTGATTTTTCTGTTCAAACAAAACTTCAAATCTTATTTTCTCAGAACTTGGAAAAAGTCAGATAGTTGACTTTTGCTCTCAGCCACTCAATTGTTCTTTAGTTCTTAGGTATTTAAAGTTCTATGTGTTTTTAGTTCGATGAAACCGTCGCCACAGACTCCACGAGCAGCTTCTAATGTCAAGATAAGAATAGATTACAAATGTTCAAAGAGGAAGCATTTATCTTGGTTTTCACACCCATCTAAACTATGACCCTGTTTTTGAAAAAGTTGGGACAACATGGGAATTTTATGCATACAACTTGTTCCAGTCAATTTGGGAGAGGGGTGTCTTTACTATTGTGCTACATCATCTTTCCTTTTAACAGCCATTCAAGTAATATTTTGGGGAACTGAAGACGCCATTACTCCAGTTTTTATGGAGTTTTACCATTCTTCTTTGATATACATCCTCACCTGCTCAGACAGGGTCTTCATTGTTGTATTTTGTGTTTTATGAAGCACTGCATATTTTCAAAGGGAGAGTGCAGTTATGTGAGTCTGCCAGCAACACTCTCCAGTTAGGAAGCCACAATGTGGAGACACATGCAGGATATGGCTGGTTGTTGTCTTTTTGAAATTAGTTGGGATGTCCCTGAAAAGATTACGTCTAGAACACAGCATAAGTTGCTCCAATATAGTATGTCCTTCAGCATTAAAGAGAATTACAAATGTTGACGTTACCTATGCCATAAGCACTACCACGCCCCCAACCACCATATCATGACAGATGCTGGCTTTTGAAACTTATCTCAAAAACAACAAGGATGGCCCTGTTCTTCTTTGGCCTGGAGAACACAATATTGGGTATTACCTTATACTTATACCTTATACTGAGCATTACCACCACAACATAGGCTCCTGTTTCATTTTCACACGATTTGAGCAATTTACCCAGGAATGCCACTTGTAATAAATACAACATAGGTAAATAATAAGCTATCTCAGTATTGAAAACACAAAAGTAAAAGAAAAGTGTCATAATCATCAAACAGATGCGCAGATCGCCTTCCACAGCATGATTTCAGTAAATTCTGTTTGAGCAAGAGCATCATTCAGTAACTGTCAAAGGAAGGTAAACATTATTAACTTCTGTAATTAAAAGGCCCAACCAAAATTACTTTGGCCCATCTAAAATTGAAACACTGGCGTCGTACCTAATCTGAAATAGGTTGAAAGTCTGACGCAATCAGAGTTGATTAACAATCTCACTCTTTACACAATGAGTTCTTAAGATTACATAAATCTTTTAATAGTATGATGCACGGTCAAGGGTGAGTCATGCAGTTTTTTGCAAGGAAGCCAGTCGCAACCAGCCATTGCTTATAAGCTACTGCACCTTTTGTGGATGCTCATTGTATATCCAAGCATGATAGCCATACCTGTTTGACACCAGAATACCTGGTTTTTAGTATTCTAACAATAACAAAATTTAATGTTGCCCCTGTCCCATCTTTATTGGAATGTGTGGGTGGCACCAAACTCTACATGCTCTGTAGCAAATTGCAATTTGACAATCATTTCTGTATCTGTTATAAAGACATGAGTATTGAGCAATTTTCTGATGGTTCCTTTTAGTTGAATCTTGTATCATTTGATTTCGACTGAGGTGACTCAGGGGATTACTGAGAAAGACAAATGGGAGGAGATTATAAGTGACAGCGCCTGTCTCCAGTTCGCAGAAGATTGCATCAAAGAAGTTTCAGAAAAACTTTAGTTCTGCAGAGTAATCACCCTCCAAGCTGAAGCATCTGTTCCTTCAGACATTAACATTTTTATAAACATATTAGTCATTTAAGAGCTCGCTATTGAATAACTGAAATCACATTCCTTGGGGTGCCATTCAGTTCTAATCATCTATGTATCATTGAATTCAAATTTACAAATACAGAGAGTTTATGAATTTAGTCGCCATTATTCAACTTGGCCATGCAAATGGAACTTCAGTGATCTAGGTACATACCCCCAGGGTGATGCATTTCATGCAGTGCTTAAATTGTATTTATGCAGCAGTAGGTATATAGTATGCAATGTCTGTATGTCAATTATAAGCTTAAAAAATCTATATATTTGCATTTCTGTGAGTTTGCACCAATGTATGTATTGTATGCTGAGGTACTATAAATCTTAGTCATATAATCTTTGCCAAGTATCTAATAAAAATATCTTAAGTATCCTGGACTTATTACAGTCACTCCATTTAATATTGCTGAGGAATATACTAATTTCTTTTGATGTGCTCACACTATACATCATAACTGTATCTCATTTTTATGCTGTAGATTTTGGCTACCTTCTCTATTCACAAAGGCAGGATGAAAGTGACTTGAGGAATTTACATGCCTAAACATGGATAGCAATATGGATATTTCTCAGCTGTATTCAAAAGACCAATTTTGTATTTGAGCAGAAACCATTTTTCATTGATCACAATGGAGAAGAATTTTCTATTCTTGCAATCTCTCATCACATGCCAGAGGAAGCTTTGATTTAGGAGAGTCCTTCCTGTTGTTTTTTTCGCGTTATAACTGACAACTAAAAACTCCAGTACTGTCAGACAATCCATATTGGTGAGTTTCTCCCAATTGTAATGACAACACCAAACGAGAAGCTGGTGGAGCCGCAGTGGTTATTCCTTTCCCACCGCTATCCCCAAAAGACTTTCATTTTTATACTACACCGAGGATGTCCTTCTCTCAGAAGCTGCTTGATGTGCACACGCCGTATATTCTAAACGTTGAAACTAGGTCAAAGAAACTTCCTTCCAGATGATGCTACTTGAATGCTCACAACAAACTTGTCAGTATAATAAAGGTTGAGCTGACCATTAGCTGTTGGGATTCGGGTGGATTAAAAGCTTAAGGGTTGCAAACTTTAGTCTTTTAAGGGTCAAAGGTTCTATTGCTAGGCACTACACTTTGCGAGGCACGTACATGTCTGAAATGTGTCATTTAAGAATTTGTACAAAATGGATACTATATGTTAGCATATAATTTGCTGTGTTCTAAATATAAGGAGAAACTTGCGCAACATAGTACTAAAATTAATACAAAAGCTGGAAAGTGAGGACCCAATAAAGTATTCCCTGTGAAGTCTGAAGTAATAGCATATTATACAGTGCCTGACAAAAGTCTTGTCGCATAAGGACATAGTAACTAAAAATAGCATATAACTTTATTTCAAACCAATCAATTGTTACAATAAATGGTCCATTTTAATGTCAAGGGCTTTCACATTAATAATTGGTGCAAAATGAAACCGTCAAAAAGTGTTCTGATGTTCACAGCCTGGCAAAGCCCATAACATGTTTTTGCTGGGACAAAAGTCTTGTCGTCTCTTCAGATGATGCAACAAATCACAGATTAGAGTTTAATCTATGACAAATACTGTGATTAACACATTCCCAGATGGTTATAGAAATAACCCCAGCACAGCAGACTTTCATATGAGGTGCGACTAGACCTCTGACAACATGCAAAAGATTCAACCACAGACCAAAGTGCTGATCATCAAGAGCCTGAAGACTGAGTCTGCTGCTGAGGTGGCAGACATCTTTAATGTATCCAAATGTCAAGTGGAGGGGATGAGAAAAAGATTTGAAGAAACTGGTGACGTTCATGGCAAGCGTAGGTCAGACAGACCCCGGTATGACAGCTGTTTGAAAGGACCGTTCGTTGCTTCAACTGTACAAGGCTAGCCCTTCTTCAACTACAGCCAAGCTGCATGAGCAAATGTCACCAAAAATCCCAGTATCTACAAGAAGAGTTTGTCAAATTCTCCTCAAAGTGGTTTTCATAGCCAAATTAGTTCACAGAAGTCTGCATTAAACAGAAAACAAAAAACCTGCATTGCATTTGCCAAGGCCCACAGCTCGCAGAAGGGATTGATACTGGAAAAGTGGCTGAAAGTTTATTTTTCTGGTAAATCATCCATTGAACTGCATGCCAGTCGCCGTACAAGACCTGTTGGAACCCTCATGGACCCAAGATTCTCCCAGAAAACAATCATGTTTGGTGGAGGAAAAATCATGGTTTGTTGTTACATCCAGCATGGGGGTGTGAGAAAGATCTGCAGAGTGGATGGCAACATCAACAGCCTGAAATATCAAGAAGTTCTTGCTGCCCTACTTATACTGCTGCTCCTTCTCATTCTCCTGCCTCCATGTCACAGTTCCTGAAAGCGAAGAAGGTGAAGGTACTCCAGGATTGGCCAACCCAGTAACCTGACATGAACATTATTGAGCATTTCAGGAGTAAGATGAAGGAGGAGGCTTGGAAGATGAAACCATAGAATCTTGATGAACTCTGGGAGTCCTGCAAGACTGCTTTCTATGCCATTCCAGATGATTTCATCATCAAGTTATCTCAGTCATTGCCAAGACGTATGGATGCAGTCCTCCAAGCTCATGGGAGTCATACGCAATATTAATTCTTTTTTCCAAGGCACCATGGCTTTATGTTCTGATATTATAGTGGCATATTTGTGTATTCAAAATAAAGTGTATGTATAATTTCCACATTTTTTTTCAATGCAACAAGACTTTTGTCCAAGCAAAATCTGATCTTTCTGTACAAATTAAATTATAAAAATCAATGACACGAAACTCTATTTTGGTATATTTCGCATAATCTAGAGGGCTTTGCCTTTCATATAAGCCATTTTTGATTCCAATTGATCAACTACAAGTCAGGTTATTATTTGTTGTTCCTACAACTTGGATAAGTGACAAGACTTTTGTCAGGCACTGTATACTAGACGGCACTGACAGAGTGCATTACTTCTATTGTTTTGAAATTTGTTAGCAGAGGAATTATCATTGAACACGAGTCTTGACCGAGCCATCTTTTCATGGAATGAATTCTTTTGGATCCTGGATCAAGAATTTGAGTTGGATCTTCACCTAAATTCAATCAACTCCTCAGGCCAGTATCTATAAACACATATAATGTCATTGACATCCATCACTTTTTGAGATATTCCAATAACTGAAGAATAAATGAACATACAAATGAACAAACAAACAAATGCTGGTGAAAACATATAACCTTCTGGCAGAGGTATAATGATATTCATTAGATAAACAGACAATCAAATTTATCTTGATTCCAACATTGAGGGACTCCCTGGGAATAATGTTGAAAGATGCTTGATCAAAAAGTTCTGAGTCTTCAGTTTTATTTCTAAGAATGTTGTGCATACATTTGTGTTATGCTGTCCGCTTCAAACTAATCTCCCCCAGCTGATACTGTCTCGTTCCAGAGTTCCAGCTATTTTTGGCAGCAATGCTGGAAGTCTTCAACTGTTATGCAAGTTGAATTGATTTTTGGAAAAGGAAAAAAAAAAAAACAAAACATGGGGGGCCAAATCAGGAGAATACAGGCCATGTGGTTCCTTAGGAATGTTCTTTTTTCTGCCAAAAAGTCTTGAGCGGACACAGCAGTGTTTGAGGGTATTTTGTTATGATGAGGAGACCTGTGAAATTATTCTCCCAGAGCTTGCAGTGGTTTCTTATACCTTTCTCCCTCAAGCATCTTAAGACAACCTCCTAATAAAAGGTGGAGATAAGTGTCTGCGAATGAGGCACAAATTCCTAATGGCCTATGAGAGTAGAACCTTTTGATCACACCTTGTACTTGTGGAAAGGTGAAGCTAATTTGCCCATTACTTCAGTGACACTTCAATAGTTTAGCTTTACTTCCTTTTTGCATCGCAACAGCATTATCTTGAACTGTATTCCCCAAGGGTGCTTTCTTAATCCCTGTCATTTTCAATGCTGTAGTCCTGCCTCCTGCTTTGAAATCAACCCACTGCTAGCTCGCAGTTCTCCGGCAAAGAAGTGGGATGAAATTCCCACTGATGGTTCAGTGCAGACAGGAGTGAGAAACTATAGTTCAGTTGAATGTATCTGTGGCCAAGTACGCTGCTAGTTACTTGGGGATTCATCCATCTGAACAGAAAGAAGACAAACATTATGAGGAGAATAGAGCAAGCAATACTCTTCTCAGCCTAGCTCCCCTCAGACAAATGCATTCTGGCGCATGAGATTGTCAATTATTCAGTACTTTGAAAATAGCCAGCATTATTAAGCTCTGTTGCAAAACAAAATAAAATCCTGCCAATTTCTTTTTTAATAGTATCTTTTATGTTTTTGAATTTGTGTAAATGTGTCTCAACCCTCAGGTGAATCCCTTTTGTGTCTACTTCCATCCAGCAGCTTGGGTGTTTAGATACACTGATCAGCCACTGGTCTGAGTGATAGAAACACACTCCCAAGCCTTTCTCTCAGTCTGCAGAGCTGGGAACACTCTGCCTCTGTATCGGGTTTCTGGTTTGGATCGTAACAAAATGTGAGTTTCACGTGTCTGCACACGCTTGTGCGCGCATGCATTTCAGCTGCCTTTATTAATAAGAAACGGCAATATTTAAAACAATTGGCAGAAAGTTCACTGTACACCTCCTCTCCACGCACACACACACACACACACACACAGGAACACGCAAAAATAAATAAATTAATAAGTAAATAAATAAATCATCTTCCCATTATTAACAAAGCCTTACTTGCGAGATAAATGTGCCTAGGTCTTTTTTTAAAGTATTCATCTTTGGGTATAATTGCCTTATTTGACAGGTATAGTGGAAGGATGGGATGGAACAACATGCAGCAAACGGTCCAGGCTGGAAATGAGCCGGGGCTGCTGTGGAAGGCCACAGCTTTGTATGTTATGCGCATGCAGTCAGTGAGCCACCTGATAGTCAGTCCCTATTCCTAAAAATTTTCCGTACATTACGATTCTATTTATGAAAAATATCTTTTCCCTGATTCCACTTGGTATTCAAAAATATATGCAGTTTTTAATGCATGGCCAGAATACATTACCATGTTTCTTTTCCAGACCTCACTTTAGTTCAGAAAATTACATGATGTAGTGAATCAAATGTGAGTAGACGCACATGGCCATCAGAGTACTTAAGTGAGATCCTCAAGAAGAATGTTGAAGCTTTTGCACTCATTAAGCCATCTCGAGCACCCTGAAGAAAAAAAAATGTATGATTCACAAAGACCCGGTGCGCAAAAAGCCCATGACTGCAACAATAATCAATACGTTTACATGCACAGTTAAGTCGAGTTAAAATTATAGCTCGATTAGGCCATTTAATTGGACTGCTGTCTTTGTCTCAGTATACATGCATGTTAGGGAAACCAGTTTATTGACCAAAGCACGTCCGTCTCCAGTAGGATCGGTGTCGATAAGCCCCCTCATCTTGTTCACGTTGGACATGTTTCTGGTTGCCTTATAACGCCACAGACCAAACAATTGACTAAAAAGTTAGCTGGTGGCAAACTGGTAGCATGTCGAGACCGGAGAACATGGGCAACTTCACGGCTCTGTACATTTCGGAGGCACTGTCTGCTATGCTTTTCGTACAGTTGAGATGCACGCTATCCCTAGTGGGTATAGTACTAGTCGGAAGCAGGCGGCAATGCTGTATGATCTTGGAGTGCTCCATCAGCGCGACCTCCGCTATGCTGCACTTTGTGCCCTCTCTGCTACCCCAGGGTGCATTTCCCAAAGGCGTAGTGGCTAACTAAGTTAGCAACTTGTGTAGTTCGTCCTATCACAGTCAGTGGTTCAAACTGTGTAAGTTAGCATCTGTGCTTTCGGTAAACACATCCCCGGGCTTCCTCTGCATGTTGGATGCGGGTCAGGAGCAAAGACTGGTGGGAGAGAGTCATTGTGAAAGTTTTCCAATGGTGAGTGACAGGAAAATTTTTGGATGAAGCGCAGGTCACTCGATAAATTATCTGGATTAATGGAAGAAGTTATGAGCCCACTTCTGCACCTTTGTGTCTTGCATCAAACCCCTAGTGGCCCTTCTTTATAAGACACTGTCCACGTTAGTATTTTTTTTTTCTTAAACCAAAATGAGACCTGGTGAAGTAAAGCACTAATGGTGCTCTATAGGCTTCACAAAATGCATGTGAACAACACCTGAGGAACACACTGCAGTTTCCAACTGACTTGTAAATTGTCTCTTGGTCCAGGGAAAGCTCATTGAGTTGTGGTCATTAACTTGCTTTTTTATGTTTTGTCATTCCAGTTCATTCTATGCCTATATCATAGTCTGTCTGTCTGCCTGTTTGTCAATGATGTCAAAACCATATATGCCAACTCTGTACCGCTTTTGGGGCGTTTTTTTCAGAATGAAACACCCCAGAGGTGGTGTTAGACCCGAAAATTCCGGGACTAATATCCCTCCCTTTATTGACAACAATTAGTCCTGGCTAATTAGATGGTTTTCCTTCATTAACACATTTTCCAATTCAAGAATAATCAAGGAGCAATTGAAGACACGGCTTCTCTCCCCCATGCGATCTAAAAGCGACAAAATAATGGGCTACATTCAGTACAGAAAAATAATTTAATTATAATTAGGTCTATGCACCGGCTCTCGGCGACGGCATTTCAGAACTCTTCAGCGAATTAAGGTAATTTCGGTGCCAAGTACGTACACCTGTTTTTGCAGCACGGTCACGCAACTCTCTGTAAGAAATAGACAGCTGTCTGATTGAAAAGTGTAAACGGACGAAACCACGTACTAGTCACCAAAATTACCTTCATTCGCTGAAGAGTTCTGAAATGCCGTTGCCGAGTGCCGGGGCAAAGACCTAATTACTATTAAATTATTTTTCTGTACTGAATGCAGCCCATTATTTTGTTGCTTTTAGATCGCATGGGGGAGAGAAGCCGTGTCTTCAATTGCCACTTGATTATTCTTGAAATGGAAAACGTGTTAATAAAGGAAAACCATCTAGAATTAGCCAGGACTAATTGTTAATAAAGGGAGGGATATTAGCCCAGGTCTAACGCCGCCGCTGTAAATGCCCCGAAAGCAGTAGAGTTGGCATGTATGCAAAACATGATTACTGTTGGTGCATTGTAATTGCATCTAATCCCTTGGATAAAGCAAGTATGGTACTGTTGTTAATTTAAATCAATGTCATCAACATTAGAAATAGTGGCGGCTGGTGAACTGGCAATAGGGGAAGCTCAAACCCACCCCTTAAAAAGAATGATTGGTCATGACCTGTTTTCCATCATTCATCTAAATTACCATTACAGAAACTCTGAAAACTCTCAACATTATCAGGTGTGGTCAGTTTTCATTAATAACACACACCTGTCAACTCTCAGGCATTCGGCGAGAGTTTTAGTGGCATATTTACATTCCCCTGCTTTAGCCAGCAATTATTCAATCAACTCATGTGTAAGAGATTCTCGCGCGGAATTGAAGTCCTTGTGCGTGGAGGTTTATCAGATGCACCTGCGTTACGGTGGATTTCACCACTAGTTATTGGATACCGATTATGACTCCGGACTTCTCAAGCTTTTCTTTACTCAGGGGTTGGAAGCAATGCATGTGTGTCATTATTGTTTAAAATGTTTAAATGAAATAAGATCATTTGAAACGTCTTTATGCGATTCCAGTGCTTCCAATGATCTTATTTCATTTAAACAATTTAAACTGAAAGCTTTGCTGTCAAGAAGTCCCCCCAAAATGTTTGCTGGTATTCTGAGATCAGCACACCTCCTTTGAAAAAATGGATTTTCATAATTATATCTCCAATATCTTATCCATACTGATTAATGAATGGTTATATTATAAATTATGATGAAAAACAAGACATGTGCCTGACTGTAATCTGAGTAGAATTCCCTGCCAGGACATGTGTCTTGCAGACAAAAGCCATGGGACCACTAGGTTTGAAGCAAAGACATTTTGCAGATTTGTATAACGGGAGTAAAAAGCTTATTTTATTTAATGTTTCATATGTCCCATAAGAATATACACGCTCGATTTCAGATGAATTGGCACCATGCAAAAAATGTGAATAAAAAACAGTCGGTTGAAATTTGTGGCCTGTAGAGCGTCCACAAGAAAATCTGTACGAATGCGGCAACGGCTGTGACGGCCGATACAACAACCATGAATCCATAGAAGCTGCCTGACAGCTATAAAAGTTATAAACTAGGCAGAAGGGGAGCCAACTGCAGGATCGAAAATGAACCAATAGAGCATGTTCATCATGTTGAGGATGAGGAAAAATGGAAGAAGGCTTGGACAACTCGCTGTACCTAATAATGTGTTCATTAAAAATTTCTCCTTGGAAGAGACACCAGGGAGGAGACCTGAAATCTACAGTAAACCATCAGAGAAACCCTATAGAGTAAGCCTTTAGAGTAAGATGATCCAGCCCCGACTGAGATAAGACCAGCAACTTCTCTAGCAACTTCTTCTGAAATTCTCTACTTCAGCGCCAGGAATAGAGTCATTTTCGTATGACAAATATGTACATCATACAATTTTGTTTAGTATTTTTCTGTAGAATCATTGCATTTGTGTGAATGTACATTCAAACAAGCTTTTACCATTCAAAATACAAGAAAGAGATGATTGTCAAAAATCCTGATGCCCTTAAAATTTGCCGACTTTAAAATTCCTTGTGAATTGTTTATTGCCTCCCTCCCTCTTCCAGTCCGGTCATTCCCCCCCCATTGCAATTGAGAGAGAAAGCAGAGATCTCTTCAAACTTATCTTAGACTCAAACCTCTTGTGAATGTTACCATCATGGTCCCCAGAAAGCAGCCTGATTTGAAAGTTTAGCTGTTTCATATTTTCAGGCTTGACAGTTGAGCACTCAGCAGAAGGCACACCACATGAATAAATGACTGGCTCCATCAGTAGTCGCTGAGATGAAAATTCCTAAAATCTAGAACAAAACAATGGATAAAAATAAGCAGTTTAGTCATCGGCAACCTCTGGTATCAATACAAATAGCCTATATCCAAGAAAAAAAGTAATGCTCATGTTATGAACTGTTGGATTAGAGTACTGGCACCTTGTTGGTCAAATTCATGCACTGCTGCTGATAAGATGGGGAAGTTCAAAGTATTATTATCTCAAGGAATCTTGGAGCTAGTCAGCCAGGACAGTTACCTATTTATTCCACAGCTCAAGCTGAGATGTTACCCGCTTTTTAAACTCACTGAATTTTGAGTTCTAAAGATACAAAATTTAAACCCCTGCACATATTCAGCTGAAAAATGATATTCTTATTGTGCAAATTATTATGTATATTCATTAATAAAACCACTCATGGAAAAACAAAATGTGTTTGTACCACAATGATTAAAAGGTGACATAGAATCAAAAACCGTTTTTACCTTCTCTATGTTGAATAACGGTAGTCTACCCGCATTAAAGAACATACGAAAAGTGCTAGACATTCTGAACATCTCCGTTTCATAGAAATTCCTCTTTTAAAAATGACCACCAGAAAACGGGCCAATCTGAACAACGGATACATATGATGTCACATGTATCTCACTGCCCCCCCACTCTCATTCCGTTTCCTCCCCTTCAAAATAATTTGCATACACGTCTTTATGCAATTCCATTGCTTCCAATCCCTCAGTAAAGACAAGCGTGAGAATTCCAGAGTCATAATCGATTTCCGTGTCACTAGTGCAGAAATCCACCGTAATGCACGTGAAACGGATTAACTTATTGCAAAAGGACTTAATGTCCGCGAATGAATTTCTTCAGTGTGCTTTGATTGAATACTTGCTGACTACGGCACAGGAACGTCAATGCGAGAGACTCACTCCGAATGCGTAAGCCTTGGCAGCTTGTTTGGAAAAAAAAAAACATTCAAAAATACTTACCATTCAGAAACATTTAAATCCAGCCTTTGCTGGACTGGTTCTTTCTCCAGTTCAGTGTCCTCATCCGATTCGGGCTCAAACATATCGAGGGCTGACTGCAATAAACAGTTATTTCCAATGTAAAACATCTGGGCATAGCTGTTTATTGCAGTCAGCCCTCGATATAAGGCTGAATCTCTGAATATGCCATAGCTGCATAAAGTTGGTCTATCCGTGTTCCGAAGCCGGCAAGTGTTTTCCATTTTCCCTTCCGCTCTGGGCGATGTTTCATTCTTTTGAGTGGCAGCAAAGCCAGCCAATCAGCGTCAAGTGCTTGCATTTCACAATGAGGTTGCCAGTTAAGCCCGAAAGGTCGCCAAATAGGTGCAAAACAATGCGTTCAAAATCCCCCACCCTAACATAGCTTTTTGAGAGAGGTTTTTAGGAAGCTTCTGAGGCATTACAGACCCAACCAAAATTTTGTTGTCTATATGTCACATCACAGAATAAGAATACATACCCCGTTCAACCATTCTATGTCACCTTTAAGGTACACTTAGAGAACAATGCTGAGTGAATATGTTGAACTAACACTATCCAAAAAAGATTGAAAACGACACCAGGATAATTTAACTCCTTCTAAATCCTGCTTGAGTTTCCCTAAGAATCGAATTGTCCTCATAGAATTTACATGACCTTGCATTCAGTGCGTTTGTAAACAGTTTACTGAAACAAATCAAAACCTAGCTGGAAACAAAATTGTCTGTGAATTTAGAAACCATTGCAAGTCCAGTCAGAAGCAATGTACAAGACACTTTGATAGGATCAGATAGAATAGGTGACTGTTTTTAATCAAATTCAGTCCATTTTTAATGGAGTTGCTACTGCAGTAAATGGAATCTTAGCTAACGGTTACTACTATACGGACACCAGCTATGGATCATTCTTAACGTTAGAGACTGAATTACAAGTTTAGTAAAACTATTTTGTTGACTGCTTGCTGCACTTTTGGGAATATAAAGTTAAAGCTTGCTTAGCCTGCAGACGTTGGTTGCCTTTCCATACACACTTTGTAGTTTCATAGATAGCTGGCTAGCTATTATTGGCTTGCCAGTAGCTGCGGCATCATGAAATCCCTTGAAATCCTCTCTCCTTTGACATGGGGGCTCTTATAAACTTCCCTTTTGAACATTCTAGAATATTTTAACGTGAAAAATTTTTTGCATACACCCTCTCCAAATTCATTGAAACAAGCTGTAAAAAAGGTAAATGATAGATTTTTCTTTTTTCAAATTTCAACTGGACTTTTCTTATAAATCATATTGATCTACTCATATTAAAACATAATATGAACTTCTCTGTTTTTAAGACTGAAAGACTGACATCGAATGTACTTGCTATATCCCTGTATGACTTGCGGATGTGTTGTGCAAAGTCACAATCTTTATGCTCTTTCTCGAAGGGACATCCATCACATACTTCAGATTCGCAATTAACTAGCCAGGGAAACAAAAGACCACAAATAACCAAGAAACATGTGGTGCATTACTTCACTTCACTTGTCCCTTAGTCTGGATGACCGTTGGGGCACCACAAATAACCTTTCAACCACCTTCCTCCATCCTTCTCTGTTTTCTGCTACCCTAAAGGCCTCGCTCAGCCTCAGACCAGTCCATTTGCTCAGCCTCAGACCTGTCCATTCTGGGATGTTGTCTTCCCATCTCTTTTTCTGTCTGCCTCTCCTTCTCCCTCCTTGTACAGTGCTCTGCAGGATCATCTTTGCAAGTCCTGTTGATCTTATGATGTCCCCATACCACCTCAATTTGCGTTTCTTCACAGTGGTGAGAAGATCTTCATAGGGCCCAATGGCTTGCTTGATTCTGTTCCTCACTTCTGCGTTGGTTATGTGATCTCTGTACATGATGCCCAAGAGTCTTCAAAAGCATCTCATTTCTGTGGCCTGTATCCTCTTTTCTAACTCTGCCGTGAGGGTCCACATTTCACATGCGTACAGGAAGATCAAGATGATCAAGGAACGCATCAGTCTTATCTTGGAGGTGAGTGCAATGTTCTTATCTTTCCATATAGTCTTCAGCTTGGCCAGCGCCCCAGTTGTCTGGGCGATCCTAGATAGTATTTCTTGCTTTAATCCTTCATCAGTCACAATTGACCCTAAGTACTTGAAGCTCTGCACGGTCTCTAGTTTCTGGCCATTAATTTTGTTGTCTGAGCTGATACCCTTGGTGTTGTTGGTCATCAGCTTGGTCTTCTCTGCACTGATCCCCATGCCGTATGCTGTTGATGCCTTGTCCAAGCTTTCCACTAACCTAACAAGCTCCTTTTCCTGCAAGGGCATCAAAAATGCGGGTTTGTGATTGTTCTGCCTCCAATGCTCACTGATCCATCATGGTCTTCTAAGGCGTCAGTCAAGATTCTCTCAAGGAAGATTTTAGCGAGAGCAGTCAGCCTTGCCTGACTCCAACTGTTGTCCTGAACCATTTTCCTGTACTGCCGTTGTAGCATGCTGCACTGGTGGCTTTGTTGTAGAGGCTCTCTACGACCTTGATTAAGTTGGCGTTGATGTTATACAACTTCATCGTGGACCAGAAGGCTGCGTGCCATACCCGGTCAAAAGCTTTCTTGAAGAGATCCTATTGGTGTTGTAGATGCCTCTCACACAGTATCCTCAGATTGAAGATCTGTTCAGTTGCACTGCATCCTGCTCTGAAATCTGCTTGTTCCTCAGCTATGATCTTTTGTGCTTGAGGCTTCAACCTGTAAAGTAAGATTTTCAGCATGACTTTGCTTGGGTGGCTTATAAGGCTGATTGTATGAAAGTTCTGACATTCTTGCAGGTTACCCTTCTCTGGGAGAGTGATGACCAGTGACTGAGTCCAAGGAGAGGGCCATTCTCCTGTCTGCCAGGTTTTGTTGCAATTGATAAGCAGGACATCTATCATGGCTTCTCCTCCTGTTTGAACTAGCTCAGCCGGGATGTTGTCCACTCCAGTGGCCTTGCCTTGTTTGAGTGATTTCACTGCTGCCTGTTGTTCCTCCTGAGGTTGTCATCTACTTCTTGGCACCATTCTTCTATCCATGTCTCCTTTGCTTTCCTCATGTTTTTCTAGATTTTCTGGTTCACTACCTTGTACTGCTTTGCTCCCTCAGTTAAAAACCTAACCTTCTTTAGTTAGGTTTAGTTTGTCACGCTAGTCCAGGATATCAGATGTAACCCAAGATCTATTTCTAAGTCTGTGCTTGCCAAGGATTTCACTGGCTGTTTCAGTCACTGCTGTGTTGACCTTGTTGACCAAAGCATCCATGTCTGTATCATCTGCATCAAGCAAGGTCAGTAGAGCGAATTTCTCTCCTATCATTGCTTTTAAAGCTTCTGTTACCTCAGGATCCTTCAGCTTCTCGAGGTCAAACTTAATCCTTGTGTGACCCTGCTTGCTGACCTTCTTGAGATGGAGTTGGATGGTCATCATCACTAACTCGTGGTCACTCTCAATATCTGCTCCTAGAAAACTTCTTGTCTTTGCAATATTTACACTGGACTGAAAGCGCCTCTTCACCATTGTGTAATCAATTTGGTAGTAATGTTCTCCACTCGGGCTGTGCTAAGTCCATCCTCTGGATGCTTTGTGCGGGCCAAATGTGTTAACAAGCTTCAGCTCATTGTGGCTTACAAATTCCAGGAGTCTTAAGCCTCTCTCGTTAGTCTCTTTGTTACAGTATCGACCGCATGTGCTCTTCCAGTTCTTGCACGCATCCTCTCCTACTTTGGCATTCTAATCGCCTTGCACTATCAGAATATCTTTTTTTTGGGGTCTGATCCACAACTTCCTGGAGTTGTGCGTAGAAGTCTTCTATGTCCTCATCATCATGGTCTGTTGTTGGAGCATAGGCTTGCACAATGGTGATGTTAAACGGGGTTGCCCTGAGGTGGATGGTGATGAGCCTACTGGAAACTGGACAGCAACCCATGACTGCGTTCACGGTGTTCTTGTGCACAAGAAATCCAACTCCATGTTCATGTTTGTCCTCTCTGCCATTGAAGTACAGTTTGTGGTTATTCTGAGTTGTTGTTTCTCTAAAGTTCCTCCATCATACCTTGCAGAGTCCTAGGATGTTCCAGCAGTATCTACTCTTCTCATGTGCAAGCTCTTCTAACTTTCCAGCTGTTCTCAGTGTTCTCATATTCCAAGTCCCAACACTTATGTTGTTCCTGACACATATCTTCTTGTCTAGTACACTTTGTACATCAGTTGCATACTTTCCACCTCCACTCTGATGTGCAGTGGAAGGCGCGGCCCTTGTTGAGCCGGGCAACAACCGATCCGGTATGGCATGAAACATGGTTGTCATTCTCATGTGGTGTGTCTAGGGCAGAAAAGCCTGGCAGAGCCCATCCCTCTCCAGGCTGTTGACCACAGCCAAACGCCCACAATACTCGTGGCTCGCCTTGGTCCTGGACACATAGCTGTTGTGTCCCTTTGGCACCCTTCCGTCCTGGACAATGACTTCATCAGGGAAGTTCATACACCCACTGTGCAATACTGATTGATGTAATAACTGCACGTGCTTAATTTTTACACGACGCACCCCACAAATATTATGAGATTTTCTATGCAGTATGATTTCATTTTGTCCTGCTGAAAGAAATGCAATGCAGGTTTTTGCTTGAGATCATGAATTGGGATGAAAGACTGAAAAAAATTACTGCTTGTTTCAATTAATTTGCACAAGGGTGTAATCGGTTCCCTTCAACAAACTCTAAGAGTTTGATCCATCTTATAAGTACGGAGTGCATGCTAAAATCCAATCAGATTTCTTCTCTGCTGTCTCCGGGTCAAAGCTGCTCTCTCTACATGGCTCTGGTCTCAAGGCCCTCAGAATGTAGATTGCTTCCCTCTCCCATTAAAAGGAGCAAGACAATTTTGCTGATTCTCATATTTTTAACCAATATGATTGCGAGTATGCCAAGTGGGCCATAATCGTTGACACAGCAGAGCCAGCCAACTGGCTGCTGCCTATGTCAGGACATTACGTGCAGACAACAGGTTAGCTATTTTAGCTGACAGAACAGTCTGTATAGTAGATCTTACATGAGTAGGCGTGTCACATGAAAGTAATGCAACGAGTACAGTACATTTTGCGGTTGTTTCGAGCTTTAGCAAGTTACAGACCCATAATTTACTCACCGAGTTAACACTGAGCTAACTCTGTCACTGCTACTCAAACAGTCACTGAGTCACAGACATTTACGTTTGAACTAACAGCTAGCTGCGGTTTTTAAATTCACTGTCAACTGAGTAGCTATGTGATTTATGTGAGAGCATGCATCAACTTCATGTACTGGCATGTGTAGCCGTGACCATCCCCGTGTCTACTGCCTCTGTCAAGCGGTCATTTTCAGCCCTTGAAACGCATCAAAACTTACTCGCAAAATGCGAATGGGCAGGTTCGACTGTCAGCGCTGGCCTCCATGGTGATCCTGAAGGAACTTTTATTGGAGCTGAAATGGACTGATATGCTGTACGACCGCTTCATTGATCATTTTTTAAAGAAAGAGAGGAAAATGGAGTTCATTTTCAAATAAGAAGCAGTTGTTGTGAGTTGAATAAATTTTTTATTTTGTTTATGTGAAGTTATGGATTTTGTTTTAGATCGTTGCTGGTATGTGAATGATGTCCCTGGCTGTACCCTTGCACATTGAGGCACGTGTGTCTTAATGTGCAGCAGCTTGGCTAAAGTCCCTAAAGTCTTTTCCAGGTAGTCTGCATGGATGTGACTGGTTGCTGTGAGTTTTTTCTAGTTTCTTATCAAAGGCAGTGATTGATAATGCGTTATGGCATAGTGCTTTATGTGTAAATGCTGTCAATGGGAATTTGAGGGTGGTTAAGTAATGACGTCATGCTGTTGCTGTTGAGTCACAGTGAAGTTTAGGTTAATTGCGGGAGGGTTACTGAAGGCCGAGGTGTAAAATGCACAGCCCGCCACTAGTTACGAAGTAATCAACATAGTTCGTGGTATATATGTCGTTTTATTTGAGGGTTAGCTCTGAACTATGTTATCTTGGGGGTATGGGCAGGGTTGAGAAGCAGGTGGAGATGCATTTCTGAACAAGTGAGAGAAGGGCATTTGACATCCAACAAAATATCCCTTTAACATGAAATAAAAATTGAACAAGGCTAATTCTGGAACAGATCCTGTAAATAGCGCTGGTCAATTTTGTGATATTCCAGTGAAAAATGGAATGTTTGCTTTCCACAATTTTTTTTTTTTTTTTTTTTGTTATGATGTAGACTGTGGAGCTATGAAGAACACTGCTGTCTACAGCAAAAATTGCAGGGATTAAACCCCCTAGGCAGCTCTATCAAAGAGCATAATGTGTTAAAGCCTACAATTCATTGTGATATACCCATCATTTTTTTAATATCTTTGCAAAAGACAGTTGTGTGATTAAATCCAGTGGAGCCAGACGGTCAGGCAATTTTAACAAAGATGGACATATCGTTGTAGCACTGTCATTGCGCATAAAATCGGATTATCCCCGGTAGAGCTCCCTGAACATGTAGACTGCATTAAACTGCTTACCTGTCAGAGGACACCAGATCATGATAGCTAGCATTAAAGTCCTGTGTTTTGTATTTGTTAAATCCTTTTTAGGACAGCTGTGTTGATGTGTCCCAAAAGATGCGTCTGTCTACCTGGCAGGGAGCCAGCAAGGACCCCATGGGTACATGGGATTCATCCCTCCCCTGTAGTTCCAATTTTCTACAATTCACAATCTTGCCTGGACTTTCATCTCTGCAGAATGGCTTCTTGCAAAGAAGCAGGGCCTTATCACAATATTTACTGTATCTGACAAAGTCCCCAAGGAGTAACTTTCTACTCTGTTGTCATTGATAGATAGCAGTGAGACCAGACAGAAGGATACATACCCTCATCCCCTCCCAAAATGATGAAAACACCTCATATTAGGGTTATCATATAGAGGCGTACATTCATGGGAGGCTATGGTGGGGATTGAAATGTAACAACCATGAGGAAGCGCAGGGTAATTTCTTTGATGTTTGCAATCCTGCTGGCGTGTCGTTCGCCAAATAACACAGCAAATGTGACTTTATCCTCTCACGCGATTTGTGTCACACGTCAGCCTGATTGAAGCACTGTCTTGATGGCTGAATCTGCCTGATATGAATGCAGTGGGAGTTCTCCCATCAGGCTGCGGCAGAGAATGTCTTTCTGGAAAACTATCATCCCTGGTATGTTATGGAAAGTCAGACTCAATGAATGATGAAGTCATGGTGGGGTAGCTATTGTTCAATAAATAATGTCCCTTAATAATCACATTGATCTTTGCTGGATTGTTAAACTAAATGACTTTGAAAGTTTAAAATATATGTATATCATTTGCATTAGCAAGAGGTAACAAATGTCCCTAGTGCTCAACGGTGTCATTACCTTGTAGCATGTGATAATTTAATTACCTAGCATGTGATACTTTTACATTCTGGGTACTCGAGAAATCTTGGTATTCCTTTCTTACTCACGCATTGGAATCAGACATGGTTCTAATCTATCTGCAAGAATATGGAAGCCTCTCTTTCCCTAAGATTTATGAATTCAGTGGATGTCTTTAATTACTGGGGGGTGTGCATTGACAGTATTTACGCAGTGTCCTGCTTAGAGAGAGAATAGAGTCCACTTCCCCTGGGATACTGTCAGTACATGGGATAGTATTGAGAAGCCAGTAGCCAGCACAAAGACTGTGCAAATGAGGAAGTAACCGAGAATGAGAGTGAAAGACAGGGGAGAAGAAGGGGCGCGAGAGAGAGAGTTGAGAGCATCGAGAAAAAGAGATAAGGGAGGAAAAAATGGGGAAGGGGGGCTGAGCGAGGGAGGGTGTTCAGAGGAGAGGAAAGGGAAGGGAGGGGAAAGAGGGAGAGAGAGGGCACAGAAGACCCAGCTGCCTAGACGAGAGAGTGCTGTTGGCGGCCGCTTTCCTTTCTAAGCTGATTTACTTGTTTAAGGTCTGACCTCATCATCCTGTCAGTATGGTCCCCCACCTCCTGTGGTGGGAACAGCCTAAAAACATCAGTTGAAGCGAGTGGAAATAGCGCTAGGATTGAGCCTCTGGTTGCTCCTGTTCGCGCTCAGCCTGCGTTAGAGCGCGTGTAAGGAGAAAGAGAGAGAGGGAGAGAAAACGCATCATGCATGTGCATTAACCGAGCTCCAGAGGCTGCAGAGAGAGAGCGAGAGGCAGTGGAATTGTGTCGAGCGCAACCCTAGACAGACACAAGAGCAGCAGTGATTGTTCTTTTCTCCTGCTCAGGTAAAAAAACAGAGGAAAGCAAGAAAGAGGGAGAGCAGGAAGTCAAGGAGAGTGCATAAAAGAGAGGCGCTTCTTGCCTTCCGCATAATTTTTGGAATTCCACTTTTCGTTGCCTTCACTAACCGAGGAGAAGAGGATGTCGGTTTCGGGAAAGAAGGAGTTTGACGTGAAACAGATCCTCAGGCTTCGCTGGCGCTGGTTTAGTCACTCCTCCCAGAGTTCTGCCGGCAGCGGCAGCTACATCCAGCAGGAGGGCTTTGATCACCGGGGCAACCCGGCCCAGAACAGGTTAAAGAGTCATTCACGGGACAGGAGTGGGCTTCGCAAGAGCAACAGCCCTGTGCACAGCATTTTGGCGCCGACCCCGGGACCTACGCCAGTCTATGCCAGACCCGGCCATCAATCATGGCACCAGCAGAACCTCATCCCACACCTGCAGTCCAGCGAGGCGCTGCCTAAAACCGGCTCTCCGGAGCGTGCTGGGAAGGAGGACGTGAAGAGAAGCCAGGAGGATGTGAAGAACAACCTGGAGGACCCCTCAGAAGTGGAAGCGAGGGAAAGGTACGGTGCTTGGGAACCTCCTGCATAAATCATGCCCAGACGGCAGAGACAGATTGCATACTGACTGCTGTAGGGGTTGATTCTTTGGAAAAGGAACAGGATATCATGGTAGTTCATGAAGAGGCAAACAGTATTTGTGTGCTATTTAAAGCCCTCTTTTAACATTTTTATTGTAGATTGTGACCAGTGGGAAGTGCATTAGTGGTGCATTAGCAAAATAAATTTGGAGGTTGAATTACAGGAGGTTGAATTTTCAAATCATAATATCAGTATATCGTTGTATTCTTTCAGGCGTAAGTAGACTATACATGAAAGAATTGTGTAAGTGAGCTTTAGAGTAAGATGAATGCATTTTAGTAATCATTTCTGCACACGGAGAAATGGAATATGATATAGGTATGACATATATGCAGCATGTAATTTTAAATGAGGTGAATATTTCCCAGTCATCTTGTCATTTCTATAACCTAAGAGCAGTTTTGATGCTGCCACAGAAGGTATAGATTGCTAGACCTTTTCAGTTCCCTTTGGAGAATTATTCAGCCGAAGCATGTGCCCACAGGCTCTGCGAAACAGACTCCCACTTGCAGCTGCAACCCTTTGTGTTCGTGTGTCACTGATATGGACACCATTGTTTAATTACTGTGTTTCGGCGGCTTGATCTCTCCTCTGCATCCCTCACCATTCCTGGGCTTCTCCTCCTGACTGTCGTTATCAGGAGAGAGATTTTGCTGTGTTTTCTAGCACTGTTCCATGATGTTATAAATGTTGGAAGAACCTCGCTCTATGTGATGATAGAAGGCAGTCTGATACATTAATTATTTATGGTGGGACTGACATTTGTAAGCGCCGTCGAAGTGAATTAAATGGTCTTCATTTGATCGTCAAAACGAGCCCAGCCCTTTCTCTCGCTAGAAGTGGCCAATTAAAAAATGCTCGGTTAATTGCAACTGCAATTTTGCCTCATCGGGAGTAGGTCGTCTTCAGGGACTTTGAATCGCAGACTGTCGGCAGGAGAAATGTGTGTGCTATTGTCTGCCACTATGTCACGCTGGGATTTTGCAGGAAGTAAACAGTTTTTTCTCTCAGAAGGAAGTGCCATAACGGAGCCTTATGAGGAGGTGATGTCATCAGATTCGCTAAGAACGTTTTTTTTTTTTTTTTGGTTCATTTTGCTCTTTGTCTTATGTGCTCTTACTCTCTAAGTGGTAATGTCAGTGGTGATGCAATCCACTGCTTTTAATTTCAACTTCATTGAGCCTGGACAAAATTGAACAGACGTGAGAATTATTTCTTATGCTGGAATATGAAATTACTTCCACATTGGACTTGATATGTTTAATGTATGGCTGGTGCGTGAATAGTGAGAGATGGCACAATAACTGCCAATGACCCAGACATTCATTTTGGTCCTCAGCAGCTGTCTTAAGTCTCAGGTCTTAATTAGATTCAATTTAAAAAATCTGACTACAGTGAAACCTACTTAAGAAAACTCTGCTTAAAAAAAAAAAAAAAAAAAAAATATATATATATATATATATACAGCATTGTCCCTGGACCATCTGCTTCCAGGCACCTTCATTGAAAGACAATGGATCAAAAAAATCCATGAATTACATTCATCCTCATGGTCTTAACTATAGATAACTGAGCTACGATCAATTCTTGATCAATGCCGTTTACTCCATTACTGAATGTGCGATTGATCTATTGAACTGCAGTAGGATATTCTGTTTCTTAAAGTCCACCTTTGGCAACAGTAACAATAAATCTTTGTGCCTTATAATGTGATAATGTAGCACTTGCATCTTATATAATATTTTTCTGTAAGAATTTTGATGCGAGCACTATGGTAGTTAATGGAGTTAGAATTACAGGATTCTACTAATGTCCCAAAAAATTGTAGCATTTCTGTTTTTTATGATGCAATTGACTGAATGCCCTAAAATAACATTGAAAAGGATGTTTAAACTAAGAAAGATGAAATAGAATCCTGTGCTGTTTTATGGATTTTTAAATATTTTTAAATTAAATGATTTGCCTTTGTAGACAGAACCCAAATATTGAAATTCTTGAGGCCAATATACACCAAAGTCAAACTGGTATATTGGCACTTGTATTAGGAAATGAATTTGGAAAAGCATTCAAATATTTAAATGAATATTCTTGGTTTCATTTTTTACAGAAACAAAAACAAAACAAAAAAAAAAAAAAAAACTTGGTCTGGCAGCGCAGATATAGAAATTGAGTTCTATAAATCACTAGTTCTTGAAATGACAACCCCCAGACTGGTGACCCAGCTGGAACAAAAATATATAACATTCAAATATATGTATAAGGACAGTGGCACAATTTTACAAGTTCTTGTGATTTACTCCAACACCTCTAGAAAGGGTAGCAATACCTACATTGATTGCCCACTATCATAAAATAAAAGAAAGGCTGCCTATACTACAACAGTGCTTCTATTTCTGAATAATATTAAAACAAATCAAAATTCAGTAAAATTTCTCAATATGTTTTGCATTTGACCATGCGGAAAACCTCGTAGATACAGTACATTTCCTGTTTTTACTCACCATTTCCTCTGTTTTTATACGAGCTCATTCTGTCCGGCACCCTCAATGGATCGATGCCACAAGAGATGGCAGCTTTACGAGTATGTTTTCACAGGCTCCAAGATTTTGGAAACAGTTTTGATGCCAGTCGGAGCAGCAGTCTTCGCTTAGTACATGTAGGAGTTCAGTAGAGGCCATCTGCATTATACCACGCAATTGCTCATCCAGCAACTCCTACACAGAGCTCACACGTGTTGAAAGCTTTGCCTGTTGAAGACAGAATTGCTGCCATGTTTTCGTAGTACCATATGTACACAATACTGAGCTGCAAACACATTTGTATTTGCAAAAACATGCAAATATAAACACAAATAGAGGTCGACTGCTCTAAAATTTACCACTGTAAAAAAAAAGAAAAGAAAGAAAACTGTGAATATAAGTGCCATATATGTAGCCAGTATAATTCAAGGACTTTTCTAAAGTTTGTGAAGCAATGGGTCAAAGTGTTTGAACTTACAACCTTTAAAAATCATAATGATGGCGTAATTAGTGTGGATCGGAGGGATTGGGAGTTTCCACATGCAGACGCAGTAGATACGATGGTTTCATAAAGGCTCAGAACTGAACATTTTCATTGCAAATAGGCAATGCTGTCAGACCAAGACCTTTCCCATTATCTGCTCACAGATTCGTTTCCTCAGCTGCTGAGCAGCGAAAATGGGGCTAAGGTCACCTGCCACTGTCAGGAGAGGGCTGGCCATTCATAATTCATGGGTTTCTTGACCTGAATTTTTTTTAAGGTGCAGTGGTTCTCTCCATCTAATGGGGGGGAGGCCTTCACATTCGCGGCTCCTCTCGTGGAAAGGGTCACGTGGGCGATCCGGCGTGCCTGCCCTTCAGCTTTAACTGCCTTCCTTTTTTCCCCCTTTCCCTTCAGAATCGATAGCTTTCACTTGGATGGGAGTTCACTGTATACACTCAGAGTGTAACAGGCCACAAATCAGCCCACACTAAAAATGGTTAATGCTTGCTGTTTGCGAGAGGTGCGAAACTGAGGTCCTCCAAAGTCATTAAACCTGCGGTAACTCCTCTCAATATTCGGCTGTACAGGCAGGCTTTAACCTATGACCTTATTCCAAAGCCTCCAAGACAGCCATAGCGCTCAATACGGTCTCCTCTGGTCTGCCCTCTTGATTACAGATGTGATATTGTAGTTTCTATATACACAAAGCAGGCTCTTTCAGTGCTGCTGGCATTAACATTATTGATTGCTTTTGCCTTGTGAACTTGACGCAGGAATACTGTGGTGCTGTAATATAAGGAAAAATGATGCTGTCCTCAGCAAAAATCCTGGAATGCATGCTCCTTATTATTTGCAACAATTACCATTGTGTCTACCTTTGCACTGCCTCTCTGTCTATGAATATCAAATGTGCAAACATTTCTCTCTGACTGATGCCCTCTTCGATTCTTTAGCTCATTGGCTCATTGGAATCAACCCCCCGGGGGAAAAAAAAACAAACAAAAAAATAAAATAAAAAACATACTCCTGCCTCTCAAATTAGATTTTGAATAAATAAGATCTGTTTAATTTAGCAATATGGCCTGAACAATTACAGATTGAGGGTGTGTTGGAGTCAGAATTTAATTGAAATCTCCCACACCCCGGGTGGAAGTGAACCAGTCTCCTGAGTGGAGCTGTGTGCTTCACCTCTCTTCAGACTGTGTGATATATTTATCACACCATGTGCATCTTGTCCCAAAATACTCAGTTTTATCATCAGGGAGGAAAAATCCATTTGATGTTAAGAGGAAATAAGCTGACAGTGAAATGTATTTTATAGCTTCTGCTGGCCATTTTCCTGTTTTGAGGTTGAAAACTGGTTGAAAAACAAAGGCACAGTACATTGATAAATCTTTGTGTTATTGCAGCAATGCCACTTTTGGCCTCGGTAGCCTGAGTTAACCTATGACCTTTTTTTCCCCTATGATTGCTGAGCAAAACTAATAGTAAACAGCTGAAATGTCGCAAGGAAATGGAGAGGTTAAAATAGGTATCACGTTAAATTATGCTGAAGCCCACAATAGACAATATTCAAAATAGCAGTAGTTCCAAGACCTTGTTTCACTCCTCTCAGTAGTCTGAAACGTAATATTTCATTTCCATGTGTAGTTTTAAATATTTATATACAGGCTCAGTACAGACAACTATCAGCATATTCCCTCTCTGTCAGTACTGATGTTTCACTGATGTTACAGTCGAAGAGGTCGAGATCATAGCAGGTTCTTTAAACTAACATGCAATGAATTCGATGTCTGTCTGAAATTCACCAGGCTGCTCTAATGAAAAATTAAAGATTTTTGAACCAGTAAATTAATGAAACATTTTTAAAAATGGCCTTTAAAATGAAATGATTTATTACTGCTGATTTTTCATCTCAAGAATAAAAATGTAAACACGAATAACACAAGAACATTCCTCAGTTGGAAAGCATCCCAGCTCATTTTTCCCCCTCATTGACATAATTAGCAATTCTTTAGGCTGAGAGGATGGTCAAATTTACCCCTGCACATTATGTTACAAAAGAGAAGCCCTCCCATAAATGACTGTGCTTTGCACTTCTCACGTTGTTAAATATTCTGTGCTTTTCAATGTCAAGAAAGCAATACTTAAGAACCACTGTGCTGTCTCACAAAAATGCGCATTCTGGCTGTGTTCTCACGTCTGGTGAATGGTGTCCCAATGAAACTCTGCAGACACAAAGGTGCCTTTTACTTGCTGCCCTTAATTCTACCTTGAAGGTGGTTTATTGCAG
Source organism: Gymnothorax javanicus (assembly GCA_029692085.1). NCBI lineage: Eukaryota > Metazoa > Chordata > Actinopteri > Anguilliformes > Muraenidae > Gymnothorax > Gymnothorax javanicus. The sequence continues at coordinate 27,492,926 of CM056204.1, read as the reverse complement.
TCTCCGAGCAGCAATTGTGCTGTAGCTCTGGAGAAATACTCACCGTGCTATAAATCTATTGGATTTTATGCCCTATGGGTAAAAAAAATCATGTGCCAAAGCAGGATTTCGTTTTGCCCTGCACGGGTAAGTTAATTAATACTGCCCTCCATTCTCTGCCCTTTCGGCCAGGTCACCTCTGAGATGGAGTGGCCTTATCTTAATTGGACTTCATGGTGGAATTAAGGTAAAAAAATAACATATTCAGTTATTTTTCCGTGAATGAAACTCCTAGGCAAGGATCAAGATAGAATATGCCATTACAGTAAACAGTGGTTGCCGTAAGAGCTCGGAAACGCCAAATAATGGAATGGAGAAAGTAAGGGCTGCTCACATTTATACAGCATATGTTTGCGCTGCACAGTGGTATTCATAATTGGTGTTTATGCGTTATTCTTTTGTCAAAGGTGACAAGGGAACAACTATGTTTTTATGGTGTCTATTGAATCACTGTTTGCTCTCTTTAGTTTATATTTTTCATTTGGTGATATTCTATTTACCTGTGTTTATACTGTGAGGGATGCTATTTTTTGATGAATACTCATTTATATTAGTTTCATTGAACTAAAATAGCTACTAGCTTTCCCCATATCTGCAACCAACGGTGTCACTAGGTTTATAACTTGAGTCCCTTTCTGCCACAGTTCAATTCCCAAATGCCTAGTATATTACCTGTCCTTTATGATAAGAAGGAAGAAACCCCAGGGCAATCAGGAATCCGAAAAAAAAGCACGTTTGCCTGCCTGCTCTGTTTTTCTTTTGATATCACATTACTTTCAGATTGTTCAATCAAAGGAGGACTGCTCCTGAAGGTGTCAAAATAAGTAAACGTGAAGGCGTACTGGAAAAAATTGCCAGATCACATTCATCACGAGGCCAGCATTGCTCACTGCGTATCTTCATTTTCTGGACTTCTTTAAAGCGCAGTCCGCAAATGTTCAGTTGTGATCACCTGCTCTAAGTTTCCAACTGGATTTGATTTCCCTATGGTGGCTGTTCATTAAAAACCCATAAAGCAGCCAAGGCCGACCATCTTACGTCATGAATAAAATATATTTTTGGAAATAAATTAATTTCGATTTAGCTTTATTACACAGTCCCCATAGCAATGTAAGGAAGAAAATATCTATGTTCCGTATCTATCTACTCATCTCTCACCGTATTGCAGTGCAGTCTCAGACATGCTCCTCATGCATAATGCAATACTAGTTGATTAAATATCCAGGTTTCCATTTTCAGCAGTATTTTTCTTTCCCTGGAATAGACTGAGAGTGTGACAGAGGGGGGTGGAGGGTGGAAACAGAGTGATAATATATGGTAATACTGTGAGGGGTGGGTTTTGCGTGCTAGCAGTTTCTTGAGACTATTATAAAAGCATAGAACTCCACCCATTTTTTCCCTTTGTGCAAATGTTACGATCCAATGCTTAGGCTATAGCAACATCACACTATACAACAATGCCACTGTGAAGCAAGCTCATGGCGACTTGATTTAAGGTTTTCGGTGATTATATCCATGCAATCATTGTGGTTTACAATTCTGCACCTTTGTTAATGGGTCTGTAAGGTGGGACGTAGGGGTCGTTAGGCCTGTAGATCATGATGTCCCATTTGCCTTCAGAATGCTCTTTTGCAAACCTGGTCATGAAGCTAGGACCTCTCAGGACAGAAAAATGTCAACAAATTAGAATCAAATTAAAAAGAACAGGGCTTCTGTTCCTTGCATTGAGAAGTTAATTTGACGACTAAACTCTGAAAGGTCGCAGGTGTTTACGGTCAGAGTGAAGTTACTTGTGAGCTGTAGTGGAGCACTCTTTTATTCTGTGTTTTAACTTGGAATCAACTTATCGGGGAATAGAAAGCAATAATACTTGAAAGTTATGTAAAAAAAAATACAATTTAGAAAAATAGTCATAAATTGCTGAGAATGAGATAACAAGAAAAATGTTAAAAATGTTTATAACCATTTTAGCTGACACCCTTCTTGGTTATTAATGAAAACCACAAAACCATGGCTCTAGACATTTCATATGTTCTGAGTATTACTGGGTTGAATGGAGGTTCTGGAATGTGTTGGACTACAGTGTTGTATATGAGGAGGTTGATCCTTTTTGCCTAAAACAAACATGGAGGATAAACACAGAAAGTGCTCACTTACGTGCAATTCATGTTATATCCATATTTTTCGATATATGCTATAGCTAATAATACCCTGAATCACCCAATTTAAAGAATTTCTGGGAGAATATTAGCCTTAAAGTGCACACTATATGCACATCAGTTCACAAGATCAGCTGCATTTTTGGAGAGGTTTATAATCTTTATGCTGGTGCAAAATGGCTATTGGCCAATATAATTCATTTTAATTGGTCGTTAATGATCAAATAATTAATTTTAACAAGGGATACATTTTTCATCTCAAATGTCACTTTTTCTGGGTGTCATTAATCTTTTCTCATGCTGTTAGCGCCCTCTGAATCCTCTTTGATTGTTAGATGAGAGGCGAATGATCTAATGATCTTTTTTCACAAATTAGGACACAGTTTTGTAAAAAGATAATTTGAGATACAAGATAAGTATTTAAAGAACAAAATAGCTTTCTTGGACATGTTTAGAGTATTTACCTGTAGCGACTGTCATTTTCTGAGTAAAGATGTGCAAACAATGAATAAATATTAAGAGCAATTGTCTTTTTGAGATCTTCACAATTGTTACATGTTTTAAATTCAAGAGATTAGAAATTGTACAGTGTTTATGAGAATTACCTTGAGGTTCAGCAATAAAGAATGGCATAGTACTGCCCATATGGAGTAGTCTTATTTTTTCAGATGAATATCCAGCATAATGAGAATTACAGCAATAGGGGTAGCATGACTTTTTACATTTTCATAAAATGTATTGGCGCTATTATTTCAGAAATTTTGCTATGTGCGTATTGCTAAAAACACATAAGTAACAGGACTATTTACAATATAGCCAAATGCATACATATAATATTTATGACGACAATGCAGAAAACATACAATTGCAATGTGGCTGATTGCATTTTAAAATTTTTATTTTCAAAGCATTGCTGAACAAAGGCTGCTTTCCCTTTGTCGCTGCTTTTTTCTCACAAGAAAATTTGCAATGGCAGTGGAATATCTTATATGTTATGAATTATGAATGCTATGTGTTGTGGGCATTTGCGGTTCCTTCCCAAGGGAAAACACTTCATAAAGAAGTCAAAAATACGATAACAGTTCATTGTGAGTCTTTTTTTGCCTCCCCTCAGATTTTTCAAAATTTCAATTGTCTATATTGTCATTCTTGTGGATGCTTTATTATGGAACATAGGCATGTTGGCTTTGATAAATGAATCTCAGTTTGTCCTCATTTGATTGTGGAAATGCTCTATTCTGTTCCCCTGTTGTTTACATGACCTTCTTTACACTGACTTAATTTTACCACAGGTTCACCATTTAATATGACTATGCAGATATCTCCATGAACCGCTGTGAGCTTATTGTTCACCATTAAAGAGAAAAATTGGTACAGGTGGAGCTGCAGTTATAATCCTATTGTTATTTTATTGTTATACTGCTGACACCATGTGATTACCTTGTAGCTTGTGAATAAATGAAATTGTCCTTGTGGTAGCTGTTAATTTGCATTATTACTAGTGCAAAGACCCTCTGGAAAGTTTCAAGTCACTATGTAGGTTGAGTAAGATCATCATGTCAATTTTCAAACTTGTTCCAAATTGCAAAATCTCACAGTGACTTAGATTTTTTGCAAATAAAGAGCCTTTACAGACCTTTTTGCCTGGGAGTAAACTCTCCTTGGCAAAAAAAAAAAAAAAAAAAAAAAAAAAATACTGTATATCAAAATATTGAGCTTTTAATAGTCTTAACAACATATCATTGGTCAGAAAATTAGCAAGGATTAAACAAAGGCACTTCTGAGACCCTCTGTGCCTCCACTTGTTTGTTAATTCCTGCTGCAGTGAACAGTTTGGGAAAAAGCTATATACTGCTTCACTGATAAAAGTCAATTAATACTTTGGAGTAAAGGTACATTTTGCGGAAAGGCTTGCTTCCAACAACTAAAAAGTTGTTTTCCAAAGAAACACTTTCAGTTATTTTTCAGCTCTTCTTATAGTAAAACACTGTCCAACGGTTTACCTGTGGCCAAAAAAAATTTAAAGAAATCAAAGTGAAAATCTATCCCATTCTGTTACTTTATCTGTTTGTTTAATTCTTGCAAATTTTCTGTTCAATGACTTGTTGTTAAAAGCATTCAACGCTTCATATTTCTCCATTCTGGGCTTGGACCCTTTTTTGTCCAGGAGTGTGCAAAACATAATATAAACTAATTATGGGATGGTACAGCCCTGCAGTAAGAAATATCTGATCTGACATCAGAACTTAGGTTACAGCATTTACTGCTGCTGATCATTGCGCCCTGTCGGGTTTAATCAAATTTTAACATGGGACTGCTTCCAAGTGTGAATTTCCTTTGTGGATCTCACTGTCAGCCATCTTCTCTTTGTGTAATAGGACAAAGGACAAGGTGACCCAGAGATGGTCAATGCGAGGTGCTTGAGACTGGAGATGGGGTATCATTGTAATTGCAAATGCTTGTAGATAGTGGCTGGTGACAGAGCCTTGAAATGCTGTCCCACAGCAGCCAAACAGATGTGCTGCCGACAGAGTGGCTCACAATCCGTCCCCGACAGCTGGGTGTTCCCATTACGTTTTGAATCATAAATCAGGGATGCATAATTTGTCACAGGCTCATACACCCAAACCGCAGGCTCCATAAACATCAGGTCTTGCTTGGTTGCACCATTACCATATTCTGTCATTGCGCGCGGAATGGTTGTGATTGATTTCAGGTAAAGTATTTATTTATATATTTGCCCCTTAAAGAGATGCTTCATGTCATGTCATCACAGAGATGCAAAGATTATGCACTTTCTGCACGTTTTATGTTTATCTTCAAAGACTCACTACTGGCTTTGGAAATGAGCTTTCTTCCCTCGCCTGCAGGTCAGCTTGCTTCTGTGCAGTCTCTGTACTGTGTATTGTCATTTGTTTGGTGAAACTCTCTGATTGGCATTGCCAGCAGGCTGCTGGCTACAGTGACACCCTGGGTCCAGAGCAGCTGAAGCATATGGCTTGGTACAAAAACACCCAGTGCTGCCATCACACGAACAATAAATCACTCAATGGCCACATATCGCACCAGATATCTACAACTATGCCACCAGAGAGTAAGGTCCCATTATTCTTAATTAAAAACAAATCAGTCTCTCCAGGGATGTGTGAATAGTAAGCAAGTTATTTTGTGTTTTTGATCATCAGCCAACAAGCTCCTGATAGCTTGGTGAACACAGAACTGCATTCATACAATACAGTGGGGACATGATATGGAATAATGTACAATTCCATTCACTGTGCCAGGTTTTGGGAAGGCGTAGCCTTTATTGAGTGGGATTTCTAATTTTAATTCAAGGCTGCAGTTTTAATCCTATTATGAAACAACATTTGAGTGTGAGTGCATAATCATTTGACATTTCAGTTCATCATTCTGAAAGCTGACGTATAGCTTTACGTAATCATTGCCTCATTTTCACGGTCCAAACATGGAGGTGATCTATTTATGTGTTTTTGCATACACGCATGTGAGTCTATGTGTGTGTTTATTGGTGTGCATGTGAATTAGTATTGGCATGAATGCAAAAGAAACTTCATCTAATAAATATATCGTATGGAAACAGGGTGAACCTCGGCATATTTCTCTTTCTCAGGACAGAATTGCATGCGTGCGGTTTTTTTATTACAGAAGTCAGGGCCTGTGTCCACAGGCAGCTGTTTTAGCCATGGTAACGCCCATTACTTTATTTTAAGAGTGCTTCTCTCAAGTGCCTATTGTTGCTAGGTTACAAAAACCGTCTTCTGGTACTTACGCATGCCATCGCTGTGCCTATCAAGTCTCTGTGGTGTAACGTTACTATTGAGGGGTTAAATTGATGGAAAGATATCACGATTAGTCTTCGCAACTGAGCAAATTAAATGTGCGTTTGCTTATCTGTCAAAGTAAACGGAAAACTTAACGATAACAGAGTACCAAGCTACTGCTATTGGTCACCACTGTAATAGTAAACATTAATGCTACTTAGCTAACTTCCTAGAAAATCTAACTGTAGCTAACTGATTAGAAACACAATAATGAAATGGTTAGTCCTGCCCTCTTCTTGATTTTGATGTTTCGGTGACAGAGAAGTGACATTGACAAGCCTGTGGCGTTCCAAAAGTTGAACTATTTTTGACTGAAAAAACCACGAGTGCAGCAGAAAAAAAGTTGTATGTGCACTGCAGGATGTTTTTAGCGCAGAACTTAATAGATTTGTATTGAAAATAGGTGCTACCAGCACAAAAACAGCTGCCTGTGAACATATAAGGTAAAATATAGTCCAGAATGAATGGTATCCATTTTGTTGTACCATATCTTGGTAGTTGCAAGTGCAAGAGGAAATAAGTCCATGGACACAAGGGGCTCTAAATTCGTTGACCAGGGGCAGGCGCGGCGAATGGGGGCAGCGCCGCGCCAACGGGGTGTATCCAGGCGTATTTTGCAATTTCGTGCCCGGCGCAAGTACTCCTCTGTCCCGCCTCTGTCCCTCCTGCCAGCGCAAGTGGCAAAGAGGGAGGAGAGAAGGCGTGAGTGGGTTTAACACAGCCGAGTCAAATCTTCACCAATCAAATGAGCTCCTCTACTCACCTTTAAAATGTTGGAGTAAAGAAGCCTCTGTCCTATATCTGCATGATGCGTTAATGTTGCATTTTACTTTGCTGCTTCAGGCATGTTTTCTGCACCGCTTACATCTATATTAAGCATCACGAATATGAGTTAGCTGGCTAGCTAGGGCATTCGCGAATTATTACCATTAGCAAACTTGTATGGAATTTCAAAATGAAATTACGTCAGATCATTCAAACTTATGAAGTTGGAATGAAATACGATGGTTGCTCATTTATTTCTTCTGCCTGCATCATTGGGAAGAGAAACGATAGTGTGTTCCTATTATTGCACCCTGTTGCTGCTTAAAATTTTAGGTTTAACATGCATGGACAACAATGCAAGATACGTTACACATTTATTTTCAATATGTGATCTTAACTCAGTACGAGATCATAGCAATCAGGCTGTATTCCTTTCCCCCACTAAAAATGATAAAACCTAAGTGACAATAATAGTATTAAACCGCTTGCACGCTGGACGCGAAACAAATTTTTTGTACGACAGATTACATTCAAAGTCAATGTAAAGACGCGAATACACGCGTGTAATGGCGTCTTTGCATTGACTTTGAATGTAATCAGTCGTGCGAAAAATTTGTTTCGTGTCTGGTGTGAAAGCAGCTGAAGGACACATGCCCACATAGCCTACACACGCACTCATGCAGCCACGTGCACACCTCTCTCTCTCTCTCTCTCTCTGTCTCTTTGATCTGACATCAGGACAATCGATATAGATACTATAATTTATGTGCTGATTCAGATAGTTACATTAAATAGTGGTTGCTGTAATTATTTATTGAATTGAAATGTGCCTGACATTCTGGAAACCTGCCTGTGAGGTTTCGGTGACGTGTGCGCACTGTGCGCCGGTCAGCCAAATTACCACTGCACAGAAAGTAAACCAGGTTGGAGCTGGCGAGCTCTCTGCGCACTATCAGCGGAGCCTTTATCCACGAAATTGTCACTGCGTCATGATGAATATGTGACACCTCCCCCTACTACGCCGCCACACCCATCTCGGCGCACGTCCGTCTACCAAATTGCCAAAGTGGCTGTGCACGGTGTTGCACCGCACGAAATTACCACTGCCCAGGCTGCACCGGACAAAATTACCACTGCATGGGCTACGCCACGCTGCGCCACCCTGCGCTGTGCCAAGAAATTAGAGCCCAATAACTTTCCAAATCCTCATTAAATAAATGCACAATCATACGAATAGTTCTTCATCGTCTGCTTTAATTTTTTTTTTTTTTTGGTGAAAAACTGGTCATGAAGAATATGGTTGGTCCCAAGTCTATTGTAAGGACATCATAATAGGTGGAGCCAATTCTCATCATACTTTTATATGGTGACCATTAACCCCTTTCTGAAACACAGCTAGGTCAGAATTCCTACCTGAGCCCTTTTCTAGTTACCAACCCATTTGACTGGAAGGGGCATCACTTATTCCTCATTAAACTGACCTTGATGAAGGAAAGGAGAGAATTGATTGGATTGGAAAAATAAGAAAGGTGCTAGATTGTTCTAATCAATAAGGTCTTATCTCCAGACACAGAGGCCATGAATCTTCTCTGTTTGCCTCGAATTGCCCTGTGAGGGGATTTATCCCAATGCCCTTATTTAGATAAGATGCAAAGGAGAAGTGAATCAGTAAGTCTGAGTTGTTACTGCTGCTGGAGGACGATTATTGGGTTTAACTCATTATGTGGTTTTAGCTCACCACATAAACTTGATTCATAATAAACCTAAGGCAAAGGTGAGAAATAATCAGTACGTTTTTTTTTGCCGTGGATTTGGTGGTTCAAACACCAGCTCTCCAGAAGGGTAACAGGTATGTGATTGACTGCAAAAATGGTATGCCTGCAGAAATGCTCACCCTAATTTGCGCACTGCAAGGAGGCCACCCCTAGTTCTTCAACCTCAGGCTAGTGTGTGAAGTATATTTATTTATTCATCTGAATAGAGAGTATAGATCTAATGTGAGAAACGTTCATATGTAAATATGCCACAGGTAGCCATTAGTGATTGCAGGAAAGGTAAACTACAATTAAATTCAATAATATATTTTGAAATTGCAAAATTGTTTGATTATCAAAATCGTTGATGTACCCTATAAGATAAGCTATGTAATTTCTGATATTTGCAATCAATACTTTAATTCAAACTTGTAGCTCAGTATGAACATTAATGATTGCTGTGTTTTTATTTTTCGCCCAAAAGTAGAGGTTGGTACGTAATGATCATCAATTAAGAGAGAACAATTAACCAAGTATAAAATGTTTGATATGGAGACTAAATCCTCACATTTTCAATGGAAGACTTTGGATTTGGTGGCACAAGGAAGATATTATAGCCTTATGGGAAGTAGGTACTGCGATTTTTAGTGGCTTTATAGATGAATTGAGCCCCTAAGAACCATACTGGGCCAACCCATGTTGGGGTACTTTTGAGAAAATGGGACTCAAAGTTGCCAGAGTAAACACTGCACCTAGAGCCATCTAGTTTAAACACTGCATTTGGTACAAACTCAAGATATGTAAAATCATGCACATGCACTTCTTGTGCAGGTTTTGGGTGCCCTTCTGCTGCATTAAATTGAAACCAACCTCCTTCTGAGGAGGAAGCATAATCTTCTGATTCATTTGGGACAAACTTTGGGTCTCTGTCATCTTCCACTTCACCATCATCATCAATCACAATAAGCAACTCCTCATCAGTGAGATACCGAGCTGCCATGTTTACAATGAATTATGGGAAGGTTGTGGGATGGCGATATGGCTAAGGCAGTGCAGTGCATATATACAGGGGCAGAGAAGACATTTGCTTGTATTAACAATCCATGTGGGCAGATTGGGTTGGGCTGGTAGGAAATGTAGATCTCAGTTTTCTGCACATGCTGACTACCACAACTCAATTTCGGCAAAAGTGCGGGATGGCCCGGTATGGTTCTTAGGGGCTCAATTATAACCCTTCACTGTGAGAACCTAGCATACAGTAAAAGAAAAAATGGCTTTGAGTCCTCCACGCAAAAGTCATTTTGCGATACCTGAGCTGGATTATTGGTTTTGGTTCTGTTTTTTACTGTCAAGATGGTACTCTATCAGTTTTCCCAGGGGAAAAGCCCATGGACAATACCAGGAATAGTTCTGTACCCCTAATTAAAACTGGTTATTCTTTGAGGACAAAATTACTTTTTTCCTTTCGTGCAGTATTGAGAAGAAAGGATTACCTGCTGTAAATGCATCATGAATTTCGAAAAATCTCAGTTATGCTAATGACGAAGGATTAGGAAATTAATCTCCTCAATGCATGCTCTTAATTCAGACTGAATGGCATGCATTTAATTTTTAACAAATTTTTATCCATTTATTTTTTGGTGACTTTGTAACAAGTATGATAGTAAAAAAAGACTGCGTTTGAATTAGTGTGTCAGCCTTGTCGGTAGATTGCCCAGTTCCCTTACCACTAAACCACAGAACTGACTCATGCGGCTGAGATGTCTGACTACATGTCTGCTCTTCATCACTCTGATTTAAATAAATAAAATCCACTCCTGTTGTCAGCTACATCTTTAATTATCTTGTCTTGCTTCGAGTGGAAGATTGATACATCTGCAGGGTTGACTTTAAGGGCCATCTCTTGTACAGAGTGTGTTTTCGAGGAATTGGCAAGCACCTATTTTGAGAGTGAAGAATTAGTCATGACTGAAAGTGCAGCTCGAGTAAGTGCTACGTCTATTCGCTCACTCTCCCTGTTTTCAAAAAAGCACAACTGATATGTGTCTCCTGAAAAAGGTTCCAGCAATCCACTGTCACAATGTGGCAATGCCAATGAAATGGAGTAAACGGCTTGATCTGCCTGGGTTTTCGGCTCAGTCAGGCCCGACCACACTAAATCTGAGAAATGGAGGTGTAATCATCTGCCGCAATTAACACTGGGTTACAAAGCAAGGCTGGTGGTGACACTAGTGATTATAGCAGTATCTCACTTCAATGTTTTTTTTTTTTTTTTTTTTGGCATTCCCATTTGGAGCCAAGTTATTTTATGTTTAAGAAGGGTTTCTGCATCTCGCTTGAAATAGGCAGGTTCCACTAAGATTCACTGAACATATCCTTGTCACAAGACAACCAGAATATCAAGCATATGTCAGAATTTGAACATGCTACACTGCGAAACAGAGCTGTTCTTTTGAATTATTTATGAGTATATTCAGTATTAAATTCTGCAGTGTTCATTTTCAAAATGCAAATCAAAGCCATCGTCAGTTGAGACAGGTTAACCTTCTCTTACTTTCTCTGTTATGAAATCAAGGAATAAAACCTCAGTGACCTTATTGCAAAGTGATGCTCTTTAATTTGCATGAAGAGCAGGGTTTTAAAATGTAGAGTCAGTCATTCGTGATCTGCCAAGATCACACATTAAATTGGCTTTTCCTGGAGTTGCAGTATAGTCAGTCATTACAAAATCTGTCCTCTGCCACAGATGCAATCAGTAGGTATTGCCATTGCTATAAATGGGGTGTACATGGCCTGCAACAATGTTTAACTTGTGGTAGGCGTCAAATTGACATCCACATGAATGCCCAGACCAAGGGTTTCCCAACAAAACATTGCCTAGCGCATCACACTCCCTCAACCAATCTAACATGTTGGCTATGAGAACTTACTGTTCACTTACCATCTAATACAACGTACATCCCAGACCTTAATACACGCCAAAGTAGCAATAATATTAGCTTCAGTGGTCAAAATGTTTTGGTTCATCGGTGTGTATGCTATGGAATGTATGACAGTCTAATGAAATCTGGGATCTGTTTATCATAATGAAGAGAACAGTCATTCAAGGCTAAACAGCTTAAATGAATACTGACCTTAAAATGTGAGCCCTCAGATAAATGTTCATATTCATCCAATATGTACTTTATGTAGTTTTTAATTGCACAGTTGCTAAGAAAGCAAGTTCACATTTGTAGACAGGGAGGGTCCATAAGTGTTAATTGAACCCTAACTGCATTATGAACATAATAGAACCATAAAATAAAAACTAGTAATTATGTGAACAGATATACAATCCTGGGAGTACCATTAAATAAGCCATTACAGGCTTCTTGTTGTTGATGCAGTGCTGTTTATACTTTACCAAAAGCAGCGCTATTGACTCTTTATTTGAAAATAATACTGTATCTTATGTACGTAGTTTATTTACGGACATATTTTTTCCTTTGCCCCCTCTGCACTTTAATGACATTATTACCTTAAAAGCTTGGAAGGAATTGCTTTATAATGATCGTTCACTACAATCAATAAGAAAAAAACTTCGGAAATACTTGAAAAACAAACTAACCTGATTAAGCAATGTTATGTTTTTGCTTTTAAAAACAAAAGTTATTGTTCAAAACCTATCAGTTGGTTTTTCAATATTGTTATCCTGTAATGCATGAACTATTCTGACAATCTTGCTTTTTTTCTGTCTCATTTCTATGAGTGGCCACATGTCATATCAGCAAGCAACATGGCTGTTTTGGCCATGTATTTTTCCCGCTCATTTTGTCTATATTTGGATGCTTATGTTTGTGATGGCCAGTGTTTCAGGGCACCATTTGTTGTCATTGATAAATTGATCTTGGCACTTGCTTCGGTGTTGTATTCTAGTATCCATGACTGAAATTCCCCCTTTGAAATATACTCTGCTATTGTATCTGAAACACAGCTACCTCTGAATGAGGATGTTAAAATCTTAGGTAGGTGGGGGATGCAGACCCAAAAATTGCCGATGGCACGACTCCTGAGACTAAGCTACGGTGATGATGGCCAAAATAATTTGATTACAGTAATGTGGCTGCTTTCTAGCCCTCATTACGGTCTAAAATTGAAGTAAGAAACCTCTGGGAGTGACCCAAGGGATCAACAGTGTAAATTAGCACTATTCATTTCAGCCCCATCTGCTCTCAACCTCTGCAGTATGCTTCACTCTTACATTCCCGTTGATTTTCAGCCAAAGGAAGGAGATTTTTGAGGCGGCTGGAGGTGGGAGAGGCAGACGAGTAGGACGCTCTCCTCTGAGGTTACTCTGAATTTGCGGCCTGCTTAGCAAACAACCTGGCCATGGAGAGCTAAAGACGCTCTGCATTCTGCACAATATAAAGGCCAAAAGGACTTCCCTATCAGCATATTTGAGGTGGCAACAAGGATGTCCTGAGGTAGAGCTGAGGAATGTATTATTTTATATTATATCGGAAATATAAATATCAGCACATCAGAAGCATGGCTGGTAACTCTTCTCCTCTCATAGATCTTGCTTTTAGTTCAGACTTCAATGCTGAGCCAAGTTAAGAATGGTTTCTTAACCGAATCTCAAAAAATGAAAAATGAAGAATCAATTTCTCACAATTTCTCACACAATGACCCACCATTATCTGAAGTATTCAGCCAGAGCTGATATTGTGCTGACACAACTTGGCGATATGACTGTAGAGATTCTTGAATAGAGTTGGGGTGAGAAGGTGAAGTTGTAGCTCATTTCCTTTACTGATGGCACTTCTTGAGCATGCCTCCAACACAAAAAAGCAGTGCAGCTAATCAGGGAGATTAAAACCATCACTGACATCAGCAAATGCAAGGCGAAGGAATATTTCTTTCAGTTCCTATTCATAAAAATGTTCCTAACCTGAATTTAATATCAGTTTAAGGCTGTTAAACAAACCTTAAAACATGAATGGAAGACACACAAAAGAAAAATTCTGTATGAAAACTGTGAAAGTGTATTAATGTGAAGAGTCATTCACCAATAGTATCCATGGTAAGTCCAAAAGTGTAATTTGTATAGATTTAAGACCTGATATTATGTCATCTCCCTTTACAAGTGGGATATTATTGGTTGGTCCAAGCCGTAAAATCAAAAGGAGCAGACAGCAATTTTAAATGTGTAGAATTTTTTTTATCCCTTCTGTGATGAACACGAGCAGAATCACTGAATACAGTAAATGATAGTCATAAGTAGACAGAGATTGCCGTGAAAAAAAGTTTTTTTGCAGTATGTGATCCATTATTCATTCATTTGGAGGTACACTGCGCATATTTTAATACAATGAAGCAAAAAATAAAGCCTTTCGGGAGAGTCTTTTCTGTGCATGAGATGGAAAAAAATAATAATCTCACCAACAAACCATTGCTTTGATTGCCATTGCCTATGAAGTTTCACAAAACACCTTAAGCACAAATCCATATACCAGCATGAATTTTGATAAGGCCAAAAAAAAAAGAAAAAACCGAAACATTCAGTCTTAGACTCGCTGGATCTAAAGGGTAGTGGAGGACATGCCTTCTGGGATCCGCATATGAACTTGGCTGCCCAGTCAGCCTCAAAGAGGATTGTTAACCAGCAAACTGCCCGGGGGACTTGGAGTTTATGGTAATCCATCTTAAGCATGTGCCCCAATCAACTTTTCTCCTCTGCTTCTCCTTCACAGAAGAACATTTGTCTTTTCATTCTCTCTCAGTGCAGTGGCCAACCCCATGGAAAAGGTATCTGAGGCAATAACGCTTATTTCACTATTTCACTGATAATGGATTTTTAAAATATTTTCAGCAGAGATGGTATAACCTTAAGCCAGAACCCACAGTTATTCCAGCAGAAAAACACAGAATAGCGCCGCAATAATAATAATAATAATGTATTTTAGGGCAGTTTGTGCATGATATTTGTGGCCCGAATTTTCAAAAAAAAAAAAAAAAAAGGTAATATACACAGCAATATTTTAATGTTATTAAATGATTCCAATGCATAACAATGTTTTCAGTTCTCTGCTCTTTCAAATGTCACATATGCTTAAATGCATTTGCATTGCTTTTGCATTTTTATTACCGCAGATCTCTTCGCACAATATGAACACATGAAACCCAAAGGATATGAAAACACTTCAAACAGTTCTGCTATAAATAAACTATTTTAATGAAATAACCCCCACATAGTATGCAAACTCAATTGAATCTGTGGGAGAAAATTAAAACGTTACTGTGTGGGAGTTTGGGTTTAATTCCATTCAACGTACTCATAGCTGTATTCTCCCATTCAAGCTGTGACTGTCAGCCTCTGGTGGGAATTAAAGGCCCAGTCAAGCCAACACAGTGATGCACCTGCAATACAATTACCTGTGTGAGGGGCAGAGGTTTGCTTTTGCTCTGACCTGCCAGTTAGTTCCTTTTTCCCCCTTCATGCCACCTTAACAATATGTAAACAAGCTGTTCTATCATGTTTGATGGACATTTCCAGTGGATGCCGAGTCGTGGGAGGCTGGAGAGTGATGATATGACAAATCCTTGGTCAAATTAAGGTGTTGGGACTGGCTGCAAACTTTCAATTTTAGCAGGACATAGAGAATGTATTTATTGTTGTCATTTTATTTACTTCATTTTAGAATCTCTGTACGAATTCTGAAATCATGGTTCATTCATACAGCTGTAATGTGTTGCAGTCCACATCAATGGGTGCAAAACAGTTTTACTGTCAGCCACCAAGCATTCTCATACTGTAAACAAAGACAAATAAGCAATTACTTAGATGCTTATCAACAGCAAAGATTTAGCCTCTTCACGAAAAATTTTCTGCATGTGAGGACTTCAAAGAAGAAATAAGGAAAATATCCTTTGCCTGAAATATGTCTCTACTGTTTGAGCCTTCATTCACTTAATGGATAGAAGTCATTGCTTTTTGCTGTTGTAAGCATTCAAGTGCATCACTGTAACCATGTTTGGTAGCATGCCTCAGATGGAAGCTACCATTACTTATCCATATTAAGCCGATGAATGCTAGCGGTTTGCAACTTGACCTTATCATAGCCCGTCACTGGAAAGAAATATTATGAAAAGCCTGAAAATGGAAAACCAGTCGCACTTACAGTTGGTTTAGATTGGTTAATTTAAACTAAGGCTATATAATAAAAATAGCTGATGAAAAATAATCTTGCTGTTATAGGAATTTGCTTAAATGGTCATATTGAGTCGTGTTAAGGTTCCAAAAGGTCCAAAAAACACTCTCTGTAAATACTTTGTTGGAGCCCCATTAGCTTTGATTATGGCGCGTATTCATCATGCCATTTTTGAACAACCTTATGCAAGGTTACACTATTTATTTCTGTTCAAAACTCAATTAGTTTTTGGCTGGTATTAACAAAAGGACAGTCAAACCCCTCAGTAAGGTCTTCTCCAACACATCCCAAAGACTTTCATTGGGGTCAATAATGCGTTTGACAGTTCTGAACCAAATTCTAGTAATTTCAGCAATCTCCGTTCAGTGCTGTGAAAAAATGATTTGCCCCTTCTCCGTTTTTTCTGTGTTTGCTTATTTGTCATATCATCCTGATTTCAGATCATCCAACAAATTTTAATAACGACAAATAAAATGTGAATAAAAGCAAGATGCAGCTTTTGAATAATAATTTCATTTTGAAGAGTTATTCAAAACCTATATCACCCATGTGAGGAAAAAAGTTACCTCTTGGATGAGTTGCCGATGCGCACTTGGAGGAATTTTGGTTATCTGACCAGTATTGGGAAAGTTCACCACTGTAGTTTTCTAGGGTCCCAGAGCCTTAGAGATGAGTTTGTAACCTTTTCCAGACTGATAGAAGTCAATGACTTTGCTTCTCATCTGCTCATGAATTTCATTTGATTGCTGCTATTTGACTCATTGCCTGACAGGTGCTATTTGAGTGGTGTTTAAATTTGACAGTGCTGGCAGTAATCATGCCTGGGCATGTTTAGTGAAATTAAACACAATTATCAATTAAATTTGTTCAGTTAGTTGATTTGTTATCTAAGGGGGCAATTACTTTTTCACCTAGGGCCAGGTAGGATTGGATAGCCTTTTTCCTTCAATACATTAAATCGTCATTTAAAAACTGCATGTTGTGTTTACTCAGATAATCTTTGCCAAATATCAGAATTAGTTGACCTTAAACATTTTAGACAAAAATGTAGAAATAGCGGAAATTGGGAAGGGGATTCATTCTTTTCCAGAGCACTGTACATTTAAAATGGGAAACATCTTCTCAGGACTATCAAACCCTGTCAAACATGGTGTCTCTTATAAATTGGCATATATATATTAAAAAAAAAAAAAAAAAAAGCGCCAAGTCATCCATAGAATGACCAGGTTCTGTCGGGTGTGACCAAAACAGAAGCTATAAACCCCAGATATGGATTTATAAAAAAATAACCATTCCATGCAGAACTACATTGCCAATTGGAAATATGGTTAGAGTTTTTTGAGATATTTTTCTTCCAAAGCCCCCAGACTGCTTTTTAGGATTCATGTCTTCATGACCTCCATCAAGTATCAAAGGAAAATTGACTGCCTTTGTCAGAAAGCTTAAACTTGGTCGTGGTTTGATTCAAAGGGCTCTAAATTCGTTGACCAGGCGCAGGCCTGGCGAATGGGGGGAGCGCTGCGCCAACGGGGTGCATCCAGGCGTATTTTGTAATTTCGCGCCCCGCACAGCCCGGCGCAAGTACTCCTCTGTCCCGCCTCTGTCCCTCCTGCTAGCGCATGTGGCAAAGAGGGAGGAGAGAAGGCGTGAGTGGGTTTAACACAGCCGAGTCAAATCTTCACCAATCAAATGAGCTCCAATACTCACCTTTAAAATGTTGGAATGAAGAAGCCTCTGTCCTATATCTGCATGATGCGTTAATGTTGCATTTTACTTTGCTGCTTCAGGCATGTTTTCTGCACCGCTTACATCTATATTAAGCATCACAAATATGAGTTAGCTGGCTAGCTAGGGCATTCGCGAATTATTACCATTAGCGAACTTGAATGGAATTTCAAAACGAAACTACGTCAGATCATTCAAACTTATGAAGTTTGAATGAAATACGACAGTTGCTCATTTATTTCTTCTGCCTGCATCATTGGGAAGAGAAACGATGGATAGCGTGTTCCTATTATTGCACCCTGTTGCTGCTTAAAATTTTGGGATTAACATGCATGGACAACAATGCAAGATACATTACACATTTATTTTTGATATGTGATCTTAACTCAGTACGAAATCATAGCAATCAGGCTCTATTCCTTTCCCCCACTAAAAACGATAAAACCTAAGTGACAATAATAGTATTAAGCCACTTGCACACTGGACGCGAAACAAATTTTTCGCAAGACAGATTACATTCACGTGTTTATTCGTATCTTTGCATTGACTTTGAATGTAATCAGTCGTGCAAAAATTTGTTTTGCTTCCGATGTGAAAGCAGCTGAAGGACACATGCCCACGTAGCCTACACATGCACTCACACGCCCACATGCACACACATCTCTCTCTCTCTCTCTCTCTCGATCTCTCTCTGTCTCTCTCTCACTCACTCTCTCTCGTACGTTGCAGACAGGGGTATTTGCGGTCAAAGCTACTGCTGCAAAAAACGGCTATGGCTCTCAAAGTAATTTAATATCAATACTCACTTACGTTTTATAACAGAAGTTCAAAACTTTGATATAACATAGAAAACACATATTTAGAAAAAGTCATGGACGGATGGACTCATATCTTTTACTGACATGAAATACCATGCATTACTAACATCAGTGCCACGGTTCTAGTGTTAAGGACAGAACTGTGCAGCCAGGTGGTCTCTCCTCTCCCGTGCGAGCTGCTGCTCTCCCTGCTGCTATGGCACATGCAGTTCGGCCTCTCTCTGTCTCAAGTCCTATAATGTCTCCTGCATGAGGTCAAAGTGACATCCATGGCATACAGCTATGTTGTGTAGCATGCAACACGCCACAGAGAATGCACTGACACTCCGAGGGCTGTCAGGTCGAGTTTCCATTACTCGTGCCAGCCGCCTTTGGTCTGACATCAGGACAATCGATATAGATACTATAATTTATGTGCTGATTCAGATGGTTACATTAAATAGTAGTTGCTGCAGTGGCATAGCCAGAACTGAAAATCGGGTGTGCCAGGAACATCCCTTTACAACTTCTAGTAGTCCTGACTTGTTCGCAATCAGCTTTCCTAATGAACAATATATTCACTCCGAAAACAATCCACACTATCAGGTGTTGCTAGTTCTCCTCGCGAAGGTAATTATTGCTAATATCAATTGGTAATTATCAATTATTGCTCTTCACTTGTTCTCAATCATTTTCCTTAATTAAAACATTTTACAGTTATAACAATACACTATTGGCAATTATAGACACGGCGTTTTTCTTAATGCGATCCAAGTGTGACAAAATAATAGGATAAACTCAGTTCAGAAAAATAATTTACTCATAGCCGCACGCTTTACGAAACTGCTCTGGATCTTCCGCGCTACATTTTTTTGGCACATCAGGCGATCAAACATGCTCTTCATGATCGCTTACATTATTGGCATTAAATCAAAGACGAAGATGAGAAACACCTATACGCAATTTTGAGTATGGCTGATTGAAAGGCAAAAAAAAAAAAAAAGCGCGTCCAAACAAATGATTTCCATCTGTCACGAGGAGAACTAGCAACACTTGATAGAGAGGAGTGTTTGCATAGTGAATGCATAGTTCATTAGGAAAGATGATTGCGAACAAGTCAGGACTAACAGAAGTTGTAAAGGGATGTTCCTGGCACACCCGATTTTCAGTTCTGGCTACGCCACTGGGTTGCTGTAATTATTTATTACATTGAAATGTGCCTGACATTCTGGAAACCTGCCTGTGAGGTTTCGGAGACGTGTGCGCACTGTGCGTCAGATTGCCAAATTACCACTGCACAGACAGTAAACCAGGTTGGAGCTGGCCAGCTCTCTGCACACTTTCGGCGGAGCCTTTATCCACTAATTGTCTCTGCGTCATGATGAATATGTGACACCTCCCCCTACAACGCCGCCACACCTATCTCGGCGCACGTCCGTCTACCAAATTGCCAAAGTGGCTGCGCACAGTGTTGCACCGCACAAAATTACCACTGCGCGGGCTGCACCGGACAAAATTACCACTGCGTGGGCTACGCCACGCTGTGCCAAGAAATTAGAGCCCAAAGATTGATCCAAATGTTTGCATTGAAATCAACACAAAAAATGGTTCATCGACCACTGAATCAACTGGCCATCCCAGTTCTCTGAGCTAAACCCAATAGAAAACAGATGGAATGAGGAGATTAGGACACTATAAACATGGATCTTAGACTGTGAAAGACCTGGGGAGATACTCCGTGGAGGAATGGTCTCAGATCCCTTACCAGGTTTTTTCCAACCACATTACACATTATAGAAGAAGACTCAGAGCTGTTACCTTGGCAAAAAGAGGTTGTACAAAGTATAAAATAAAGAGGATCCAATAATTGTGACATGTTTTTGACAAAATATTTCTTTCATAATCGTAATAATTATTTTATTTCAATCACTGGATACCAATTAAAGGCTGAATTTGTGTTTGTTTTCAATTTAACATCATAATATCATAACTCCCTTTGTTCACATTTACCAAGGGTGCCTATATTATTGGAGGCACTGCATTATAACAATGGCACCACACTGTAAGGCATACATGCCAACTCTACCGCTTTTGGCGGTAGACTACCGCTTTCGGGGCGTTTACAGCGGCAGCGTTAGACCTGGGCTAGTATCCCTCCCTTTATTAACATTTAGTCCTGGCTAGTTCTAGATGGTTTTCCTTTATTAACACGTTTTCCATTCCAAGAATAATCAAGTGACAATTGAAGACACGGCTTCTCTCCCACATGCGATCTAAAAGCAACAAAATAATGGGCTGCATTCTGTACAGAAAAATAATTTAATTGTAATTAGGTCTTTGCACCGGCACTCGGCGACAGCATTACAGAACTCTTCAGCAAATGAAGGTAATTTAGGTGACTAGTATGTGGTTTCGTCCGTTTACATTTTTCAATCAGACAGCTGTCTATTTTTTACAGCGAGTTGCGTGACCGTGCTGCAAAAACAGGTGTACGAACTTGTCGCCAAAATTACCTTAATTTTGCTGAAGAGTTCTGAAATGCGGTGCAGAGTGCATAGACCTAATTATAATTACATTTTTTTTCTGTACTGAATGTAGCCCATTATTTTGTCGCTTTTAGATCGCATGGGGGAGAGAAGCCGTGTCTTCAATTGCCACTTGATTATTCTTGAATTGGAAAACGTGTTAATGAAGGAAAACCATCTAGAATTAGCCAGGACTAATTGTTGTCAATAAAGGGTGGGATAATAGCCAATAATTTTCGGGTCTAACACCGCCTGTGGGGCGTTTCATTCTGAAAAAAAAAATGCCCCAAAGCGGTAGATAGTTGGCATCTATGCTGTATGGTGTTAACACCCAAAGTTTTACTACGTGATCTTTAAGGTGAGCCAAGAGTAGGTCAAAGTATCTAAATGGTATTTCTGCAACAAAGCAGTATTATTGACTGTGGCAGATCAGTGTGCATTAGCACAATTTTAACATGGGGGATACTTAATTCCATTGTAATTGGAATTGAGGAGGCCAGCTTTCCTTGGGTTCATCATGACATCCAGTAATATCAGTAGTTATGTCACAATTAGCTTAGTATCATACAAAAGTGTATTTACGTAATCCTTTAAAATGTTTAGCCATTACCTGGGTGATATCGCTGCTTATATTGCAGTTAACATAACAACCTTGTAAGGAAGGTGTAATATCAGAATTTATATGTTAATGAAGGCATTACGTCTCAATTATTAAGGCATTATATATTCTGTACAAACCTCGATGAGCAACCATTAGTTTTAAGTTCAACCAAAATGCTATTTTGGAAACTATTTGAACCAAATAATATTCTTGGTATAATCCAATATTTGGTCTTAGGGCAGGCTACATTGCATCTGCACAATGGGAGTCATGTTCCTCATAAGAACACCTTGTTACCCATCCAAAGATTTGTTCATATCCCACATTGCTGTGTGCTACGTTGCTCTATTTCTCACACCTAAAAGCAAAAATAGTCTTTCAAACCAATGTTACTTTGCTGTTGTTGTTGACCGCCCTTTAACTCCCATTTTTGAGAAATGCATTGTCTTGATCCCTTTTCATTGTTCTGAATGTTTTTCTGTGTAATTAACAGATGTGCAACTGAAACAATCAGTGAAGATGAATTACAGTGCCAGCATAGCACACTTTGCGTTGGCAGCATGATGTAGGTGTGCAAATCTGTGATAGTGTATGTGATGGTGAATTTCTGTCTTGAATGAGGTCATTATTTCCACTCTTCTGTGGGTAAAAGGTACAGCCTAGTCTGTTCGTAATATGGATGGTGTCAGTTGTTATCTGATGGGCTTTGAATCTACAATATATGAACACAAATTTACTTGTTGACATGGTATGGGTGCTCGCTGAACAGAAACGTGAGATGAGTATAAACACTGAGATAGAAAGATGGATAGTGACAGGACCAAAATGATATTTGCTGGCTCTGTCTAATGTCTCTGTTCATTTTCCTTGGAATACGAAGCCTGCAATGAAATGGCATTCGAAACCTTGGCCCAGTCGTCCTTGTTCAATAACTTAAATCTCCATAGGTAAATGACTGAAAAAGGTTCTGTAGAAATTTAGTGAGCAGTGGTATTCCATCTGCACCGCCTCCATAAGAATTATTATTCTTTTTTGTTTTCCCTCCTTTCTTTCTCTGCTGTAAATTCAGCCGAACTGTGTTGTTCACTGCAGTGACCTGCTCTCAGGGACCCAGGAGGAGAAGTGTAGTCCTCGCTTCTTTAAGCCCTCGGTGCAGGCACACTGCCAGTCACACACTGTGTATGCCATCAAAGAATTACGCAGTCAGCGTATGCTCCGTGTATGCAGCTGCAAGCACCTGCCCAACTAGAAGTGGCCGCTGAGATAGGACTAATGGCTTAACGCCGGCTTAACCCTTATTATCCCTAGCAAGGCCAGGCAAATATTTGCCTTGCCCATATGGACGTCCGTCCATGGAATCAAAAACCCAAAAACAAGACTCCCAGAAGAATGTATTTGCTGGGAGGCACTTGGAAGCCACTAGATACAATTTTTATTCTACGTAAATTAATGCATACCTAAGAGAATTGCTATCGCAAGGCTTTATTGGTGATTTAAAATTACCAGGGGGATATGCTTAACTTGGCAAAAATATATATATACATGCAGGCATTCATTTGTCAGAGGCTGTTTATTATGGTTTCAGGTAGGCCTCTTACTATAGTTCCACTAAAGGAAAATCTCGATGCTGTAGCCCACAAAATTTCAGATTATTCTGTGCTTCCAATGGTTTAGGGAAGTGCACTGAGACAAGCACTCTAAATGATAGAAAATAAGACTGCCCTTATTTTTTAGAGAGAGAGCGGAAGAGGGACGGCATCTGCATACATTTTGGATTTGTACATTTTTAATTGAATCATTATCTTACCATGCAATATATTCTGAAAAAAAAATTAGAATTAAGGTCAAAGTGAAAATAATATATCATTTCGTTACATCTACTTGTTTTATGTTTTCCGGTGAAAGTTTTGTTTTGAATAAATCAACTCTTCTGTAGAAATGACATCAACCTAATTTCATGAAGTTAGATTAAAATTCTCTCGTCACATAAATAGCTACCCACGATCACTTTAAAGAATGTTTGTAAAGATGCAGGCAGTAGAAATTATGACATTTTTGGTTTTTATAAAAGGCACAATACATGAAATAATTTTGTTATAATGACGGAAAGCCATGAATCTAAAATTGATATTGACATATTAGTAACTATTAAGTACTAATTATAATGAGATTCTATTTAGCTATTGCATATTTTACATCTGAAAATGTAGATAAAAACAAGGAACTGTAATTATTTCAGAATCAAAGAAATGTCTGTCTTTGTAACAAATATAGTTTTGGTTTGATTTAAATCCTTTTAATTCGCCAAATATCCAGCTTCTGTAATTTATTCTTGAGTGTAGTATACTCATTTTTATTACATGAGTTGGAATTGTTGACTAAAGCAATAAGCTAAGACGTATTTTCCAAGTTAGCGAGCAAATTTATTGTCTTGGACACTCCATATTAAGACATTGTAGTGCAGTGGTACAGTGGGTTGCGCTGGTGCCTCACAGCTAGAGGGTTGTAGGTTATCCTCATGTTCACATGGGTTTCCTTTGGGTACTGAATTTTCCTCCCATAGTCCAAATACTTACATGCATGACAGGCTAAATGGAGACTCTAATTTTCCTACAGGTATAAGCATATGTATGAGTAGGTGTGTCCCTGCCATTAGCCCATTGTTAGCTGGGATAGGCTGTAGCTCCCCCCGCGACACATATGAGGAAGAAGCGGTTTAGATAATGATTGGATTGTTAATGCTCGTGATATTTAATTGAAAATGTTGTCAAAAATTTAATCAGGAAAAAAAAAAAACCTCAAAAACCTATGCACCACAATTATTCGATCCCCTTCATTGAATACAAAGTTTTTTGAGCAGCCTCTTCTTGCCAAAAGAGCGGCTCAGTCCTCTCTGTCAGTGTGTAATGAGGTTGAGGTAGACATTGCGGGGAACCTGAGACCATTCCACTATGTAGTATCTCTCAAGATCACTCAAATTATTTGGTTGACATTCATGGACTCTCCTCTTCAGCTTATCCCACAGGTTTTTTATTGGGGTTAAGCTAAGGGCACTAGGATGAGCTTGGCAAAACCTTTATTCTGTGGTTATCCATTTTTGTGTTGATTTGATGCATGCTTTGGACCATTGTCCTATTTAGAGGCACAACTAAAGCTTTTAACCCAGTTAAAGCTTTTTATGAGAAAGGCATTCAGAATGTCATTAAATACCTCTTGGTAATTGATGGAAAGGATGGTAACATGTTCAATTAAAAGGTGACCAGGACCTTTGAAAGAAAAAAACCCACAGAATCAAAGATTCATAGCCTTACTTCACAGTGGGGAAGTGCTTCCTTCCACCAGTGATCCTTTGAATTTCCTTTACCTCCATCCTGCTCAACCATCCTCTACTCAGTGCAGGCATTCAAAATCGGCACCGGTTCTCTTCCAAGCAGACTTGTAATATTACCATTTGCCTTATCCACTGTAATTATTGGCCCGAAAAATCAAAAATGGTATTTTAAACATTTTAGCCATTTTCTTTTACTTATTGTCACGTGAAGCTCAACTACATTCTGCTGCAAATCACTGCAATCTTTTCTTGGATGTCTAAAGGAAATTAGTTAGTGTCACCTCTCATTTATTCCACAGAGAAACAGGTCATTGTTGACCGAAGAAATACTTTTTTCTTTTTTATAGTAAATAGATGATGGATAATGTTAAAGGTAAACCATGCAGTCATAAAACCTATTAAAGGATTACTATTACCTTATGATGAACTGAAAATGGTGAGTTGAAAATGTTGTTTTTTTTTCATTTTACTTAGATTGGATTTGTTCTATATTGTTTTTTCTTATATTTAATTCCTTTAAATATGATAAATTATCGATAGGGTGGATTAAAAGAAACCACCTTTTTTTAGCTAATGGTTACTACAGATGCCTATATTAGTGGACACCACTGTATGTAACAGATGCAGCGTGTCTGGATACTAAGTAGTCTTCTTGAATCTGTAGGTCATTTAGAGTGGAATATATACGTAAACACAAGACAAGGCATTCGCTTGAATGTCCAAAATATATCACGAATTCAGATGACTAGCACGAAGTACTTTCAGAAAAGTTACCCCTCATCCAGAGAAATGCAGTGTTGCAAAGGCTGATAAAGATTTTGTCACCATGCTACTTAAAAAACTAGCTTATGATTATTATCAAGGCACACACAAGCTACATACAGCTCTCTTTTTGGTTATGTTTTGCCCAGAATATTCATCCGATATCACAATTTGCTATAGCTACATGCAATCATATGTAAACTACACACTCATACTTCAAATGTAAACTATACTTTAGGCAAACAACAAAACACATAAATGACTGGCTAATTAGCCTTTTTTATTTTTACCTGAAGCAAGACCTCGAAAGAATGATTAAATCACTTGCATTAATGCATTTTAAACAGTGTAATTCTGAGCTGATTTACTGTTTGGGCGTGCCAAACAACAGAGCCATTTTCCTGCCAGGAAAAGCGATAAGATTGATGTGTATCTACTAAACCTACCAGGATTGCTGGGTTCCCATTAAAAGTGTATATCACTGGTACACAGAGAACAATAAAAACACAGAATGTAATTTCATTGGGGAAGTTATATGGACCTATATATTTACAAGCCCTTTGTGTGGGTGAAGATTCCTGCAGTCACATTAAAAGCAATTCTGAAAGTGCTGACTCCACTGATCTTTCCTTACTGAAGACAAAGTAAACACTGTCCATATCTTTATCACATACAGTGGTGCATTTGTTTGTAATAATAATAATAATAATACTTGTATTAATAATAATAGTTATTTCCTGTTCTTAGCTTTGACTTGAGGAACAGGGATTTATGTCATATTAGGGCACTTACTGCAGCAGTAAAGTTACTGAGTACATTCACACCCGAGGGCAAGCTCTATGTGCCTCAATGAATGTCATTCCTTCAACAATGTTTGCACACTCACACTGAACTCAAAATCACTTATCAGCATGAAACTATAAGCATATTGTATTTCATGGCAAAATAGTACAACTTCTTGTTTTCTTTTCTCCCTCTAATTATATAGGATACATTTCCTTGTGTTTGATTTAGATATATTAATAAAAAGCCAGCTGCTAGATGAGGCATAATTATAAGCACTAAATTAGTCCCATCAAATGAAGCAACTCCTGATATTCAGGGGGGTCTTTCATTATGACACATTTGTTGCTACTCTGAATTTTATTGTCAAACTCAGTATTATAAACTTCTGAAAGAAAATGTGCAGCCTATAAGCCCAAGCTCAACTATCAATTTTAAGGTATCCACTGGGGATCGGGCTTGCAAGCCTCCATCCATCTCTTTCTCTCCCAGCTGCTATTAATACAAGCATATATCCTTGGATTCATTATAAAACAGTGATATTTGGCCTTGAAAAGCAGTCCTAGACACTTCATACTGGCGAAGATGCATCCAAAATGCTGACATCTGCAAAGATAACTTGCTTACCCCAACTATTGCTATTAAAGTTAGCTTGTCACAGCGAATATAAAAGTCTGCAATTAATCCTCCCCATAAAATAAGAGCAGTAAATGTTTACCCTCCAAGTGCTATCTTCCACAGAGGGAAGAACTTTAGTATAACAGTCCAGCAGTTGACTTCAAATGCATTCAACTCACATGAGCTGTTTCAGAGATGAGAGGCAGGCGTAATGTAATCTTAAAAGGGTTTATATATTCTACATTCAGTCTTGCAGAATACAATCGAGCTGAGCACCACTTGTGGTGGTGTATTCAAGTACTTTTGTGGATATAATATTTTACTTTGTAAGAAGGGAGTGATGAAGGTTAAAACAAGACCGCTCTGGGAGCACAGCATTCACCGCCGGAGTCGCGACCGCGATGTGTGTATCCTCGACTGTCTGCAGCATATGTGCAAAGTTTCAGGGATGTTCCATCAAACTTGTAGGTGGAGTTAATTTCACTATCCGACAGACAGACGGACGGACGGACAGCGATACAACATAATCCCCCTTTTGGACTGTCGCCCGCAGGTGATAAAAAAGGTCATTTTGAGAAAGAAGGGAATTGTAGTGTTTCTTTTGCACTCATAAACACTAATACTCAAAAATGACTACAGTATCCTGGTTTTGAGATCTCAGTCAAAGTGTTTCAAGGGTCAGCCTTGGAGTGATGATTTCAAGCACTTCATTCAGTTTTGAATTTAATTCCATAGTAGGGGCACTTCCAGGATGCACTTAAAACATAAAACTGCAGGACACATTGGCGCAGTAAGACATTAAATGGATGGACTCTGTCATACACCCATAGACGATCCATTACGGCATTGTTGGGATTGTTTACAGTAGTTTGTTAGGACTAGGGAATACAATTTTTAGTTTCCGTCTTGTATATGCTCAGCAGATTTATACTTTGAATAGCTTCTTAGCTTTTCATCTCTGAAGAGCAAAACAAAGTGCCTAGCTTAGCAGATACTCAGTGGACAGCATTTCAAATACTGCTTCAAACCCGCTTGAAGTGAAGAAACAGCTGGATGAACGCTGACTTGAGATAAAGCTCATTCAGGAGTTAATCAGCTGGTTGGCAAAGCACCCATTTCAGCAGCTGGCCTGATCAGAGGAGTAACACTCAAAGAGGCAACCCAATCACATGTGAAAATCCACTTCCTGCATCATCTTTCAGTTTTACCATAAATAAATGCACAATGAGATAAAAATGACATGGATATGTGAATTGTTGAAAGCTTTCTGGCTATGAGCTACTGAATCTGGGGATGTGTGCAGCTCTCAAAGAGTCTCTTCTCTTCCCTTAAATTTCCCCTGAATCAAAGAAAGGACAATTGCAGCCAATAAATGATTCTTTCGATGATGGTATACAGAATACTCGGCATTTGTGCATATATTGAGCTGAATCTGTGATGAATCCTATGGCAGTAGACATCAGTTAGTAGATAATTTAACCCTTTAGCATCAGAGGAGTGATCAGTCACGTGTGTATCACCCATAATCCAAAATGGAGGCCTTTATGATGAGGGACCAAGTCAAGGTCACCATCGAGCAGTTTCTGCCAGGGTGCTCGGCTTATTAGGAGGGTTACTTGAAATAGTTTTCAAGACTTAGCTCACTGCATTTCAGTTATGATTTGTAATGTAACTTGTTTATTTATTTCTGAGGCTCTGCTCTATGCGATTGTAGAATACATTCAGTGTCAATACTTACGAACATCAAGATTTATATACAGCTATGCATGTGACCAATAAGCTGTAAAATGGATACTGGTGGTCTGATTTAAGGAGGATTTATACAGGAAAACGCCAGGAGAACCTCAAGTGGTTCATAGGTTGTATTCTTTATGCCGTAAAATGCTAAAAGTACAATTAGAGACATGTGCAAGAGAGTGAATCTGTCAATACTGCGGAAGTCCAATAAATGTTGAGCTCTGAAATGGATCTGTTGGGTTAACAAGTAACATAGTTTCCCATGTGGCACAGCAGCAACAATGGAAAAAAAGTAAAAAATAAAAATAAATTAATAAATAAAAGGTGATATTTGTTCAATGGGCCCCATTTATTACATGTGATCCGACTGAACAAATTTGACAATTAATATCACTCATAAATGCATTTACCCAAAAAAATTGTTGGATTTCTCAGTTTTCTTATATCAGTTTCTTTGTTGGATCCGAAGAGATTTCACGAGTGCTCTCGACTATTACGTATCTTGTGCGCAAATGGCAAAAACGCGGCTGTAAAGCGTGTCTATTGGGTTTTTGCTCTCATTATTCCAGTCACTCACCTTTTATTTGGATGTGTAGCGGACTGGTTGGTAGTAAAACTGTAATACTATAACGAGTCATATTGTTAAATAAAAAAGCTACTGGAATCAACATTCAAACAGATGATGCTTCATTTGTGTTATCCTGATTAGCAAAATTAATTCTTAATTTGAATTTTACAGGAACTTTCAAAAAGGTCTTTATTGCTATATGGCTGACCTCGCTGTATTAGAAGATTTGGCGCATGGTGCGCTTCAGACAGAGTGTGTAATCAAAAACCGGGCTGATTTATTAGGGAATGATGATTGACTCATGAATAGAATCAGTCTTTCCCAGACTTCTCTTTCAGAGTTTCCGCTACAGATTAGAGCCAAGACTCAGATGAGCCACATTTACTCCCTTTATACATTCTGATTTAACAGTCTTATGTTATTAGATAAATATGGCCAGCCAACTTGGCCATTCACTGTGTAGGATTTTACAATCTTTTGTCTTTCAAAAACAAATCAAAATATTATAATTGCTGTCATATTTTAAGACCTCCCTTCACGGGCCCAGCGCAGCTCCTCAGCATGGTTTATGGCAACAATAAGGCTGGTATACAAAAAATTACCTTCAGAGTTGGAGGATGATTGATCGAAGACACGAAGGCAAATATAACGCTGTCACCTTCTGAGGAAACTCCAGCCAAGGGCATTATCTATCTCTTTACACTGCCGACAAATATATGGTATAATAAAAAAAAGCCATTAATTAAAATAATCTATTTTATTTGAGGTGTGTTTCAGGAAGCCTGAATGTTAAGTTAATGAGGAAAAATAATTTTATGTCGCATCTGCAATTTGTTTATTTGTTATGTAGTGGAAAAGGTGGATGAACATTCTCTATGGGTGGTGATTCCATAATTTTTGCCATGGGTTGTAAAACCAATAAAGGCGAAAGTGAGGGAAAAGAGCACTTTCACGAGTTTCAAAAGCGATTTGAGTCTGATCAGTGTAATTCACCAGCCTTTGACAAGCGCTCTGGGACTTAATTATTTTTTATGGGCCCTCATATAATTCCTCAACTCAATTTAAGCCACTATAAATTTGACGCGGAGAGAAAAGTGCGGCAGGTAATTTCAAATTGTGATCGAACTTCGGCTCATTTTTGATGAGGTAAAAGGCGCAGAAGTATTGTAACTTTAGGTAAAGTCATTTCTTTTTTCTAAATTTTTTACATTTTTCACAAATGATAAGTTTTTTGTCCTTACACTGGATGGACACACTCAGTTGATTACTGAGAAAGTACTGAAAATATATTTCCTTTAAATTAAAGACATCTAGTCCTCAAAGAATTAGGAATCACTGACACTCCTATCATATACTAGGAAGATCTTGGAAATCATGCACTGATGACCCCTTCACATCATATTTTACCCCTGCAAAATGGCTTTAATAAAGTATCCAAACCACAATTACAAAAGCATCTATACAGGTGATTCCTAATGATTAAATTGCTAATTACCAGCAAAGGTCTCACTCACCACACTTTGCTGATTGAGTCTCCAAACACAAGATGAGGATACTAAGACTACCAAAGGGGCCAAATAATAATAATAATAATAATTACACTAAGCGCATTGGTTATTAAAAAAAAAAATAAAAACTAAGGTAGCGGGAGGAACTGTGTCAAAAATTGTGGCAAAATCTGCCCAACCCTCAAAAATGACAGCATAAGAGAATGGTGGACACAATTCAAAGCTGTCCGACTGGAACGGACGTCATTTTCAAGGACAATTGCTAATAACTTCATTATTACAGCTTTACCGCCACAGAACTGACTCAATCTACATCTGAACAAGGAATTAAAAAAAAATTTGTTTGTCATAAGCCTCAAAAAGCTGATATTTATGATAGGGCCATCATTTTGAAATCTTTTATTTCCAAGGTTAACACACAATGACAGAACATGGTATAAGAATCACGAAAACTTGGATTCATGAGCATTGGAGAAAAGTAATATGATGTGATGAGTCACCCTCTTCTATTTTAGTACAACTATACGTTTTGAAGGATTCATACTTAGAGAGAGCCAAAGCTGGAAATCACTGACTGTTGTTTGCGGTTAAGTATGGTGGGGGTTGTGTAATGGCATGGGCAGCCATTTCAAGGGAATCATATGGTCCAATGAATTGTCTCCACTGACATATTTGAAACTATTGTGCAAGATAAGTTGTGGCCTATGGCCAAACGCTGTTCCCTCATGATGTGCCAATATTCCAACATGATAATGTCTTTAAGGAAAATTCTGAAACAGTGCAAGCTATATTTCCAGATACTTCATCCCTCCATGTTCCAGAGACTGTCCTTTTTGAAAAATTGTTTTTTTTATTGGCCAATAAACTGTTCAGAAATTGAATTCTGAAAATAATTGAAACTGCTGAAGGCAAATGGTGGGCCTACTCATTATTCCTTTCCAGATATTCAGATTCTGAAACTTTATCCACCTGTTGTATGTGGATAAAGTTCATTTTCTGCACTCACACACTGCAACACTGTAGCTTGCATTAGAAACTCCAGCCAAGTACACTGTGCTCAATATTACAATCATCATATGGCTGCTTAGTGGAGTGCGATGAAGATGTACCAAGCTTTTGGTACTGCTTAACACATCTATGCATGCAGTCCTAAACATGCAAGATTGTGTTAGCAATCATTCATAAAGAAAGCAGCAGTGGTTACTGGAAAATATCTGGTCATGGATGTGACACTTTCATTACATCATCTTTCTTGCCTTGGAAGAGGTGCAATGTGTTCATCTCTGGTCAAATCAGCTGATAATTAGAACTGAAACAGTCATTTGGCTACACATCAGAACAGATCTTTGAGTCTTTAGTACAGTGGCAGGCGACTGAATGCAAATTGTCCAAGGTCACGCGCAGTAATGTACAACCTCAATTACGAAATAGTTGGGACAAAGTGTAAATTGTGAATAAAATCAAAACGCAATGACTTTCATAACACAACAGCCAGTATTTTATTCACAATAGAACAGAGAAAACAGCAAATGTTGAAACTGAGAAATTTTACAATTTTATCCACAAAATGAGCTCATTTCAAATTTGATGGCTGCTACAGGTCTCAAAAAAGTTGGGACAGGGGCCTGTTTACCATGGTGTAGCATCCCCTCTTCTTTTTAACACAGAGTGGAGGTGTCTGGGCATTGAGGAGACAAGTTTCTTGAGTTTAGCCATTGGAATTTTATCCCACTCTTGTTTAATACAGGCTTCTAGCTGCTGGAGAGTTTTGGGTCTCCTTTGACGGACTTTTCGTTTAATTATATGCCAAATGTTCTCAATCGATGAAAGATCAGGACTGCAGGCAGGCCAGTTCAGCACACGGACTCTTCTACTACGAAGCCATGCTGTTGTAATAGCTGCAGTATGTGGTTTTGCATTGTCCTGCTGAAATACACAAGGCCTTCCCTGGAATAGATGTCGTCTGGAGGGGAGCATATGTCGCTCTAAAACCTTTATATACCTTTCAGCATTCATGGTGCTTTTTAAAACATGCAAGTATCCCACACCATATTCTCTAATGCACCCCCATACCATCAGAGATGCTGGCTTTTGAACTGAACGCTGATAACAGGAGGGGTGGTCTTTCTCCTCTTTAGCCCGGAGGACACGACGCCCATGATTTCCAACAGGAATGTCAAATTTGGACTCGTCTGACCACAGGACACTTTACCACTTTGCTACAGTCCATTTTAAATGAGCCTTGGCGCACAGAACATGGCACCGTTTCTGGATCATGCTCAACAATGGCTTCCTTTTTGCATGATAGAGCTTTAGGTGGCCTCTGTGGATGGCAAAGCAGAATGTGTCTACAGACAGTGGTTTTTTGAAGTATTCCTGGGCCCATTTAGTAATGTCAATGACAGAATCATGCTGGTGAGTGATACAGGGGCGTCTGAGGGCCTGACAATCACGGGCATCCAGTAAAGGTCTTTGGCCTTGTCCCTTATGCACAGAGATTTTTCCAGTTTCTCTGAATCTTTTGATGATGTTATGCTCTGTCGATGATAAGACCTTCAAAGCCTTTGAAATTTGACATTGAGGAACATTATGTTTTTACAGTATTCCACAATTTTTTTACGCAAGCCTTCACAGGTTGGAGAGCCTCTAGCCATCTTTACTTCTGAGAGACTCAGCCTCTCTAAGACATGCCTTTTATAGCCAATCATGTTACACACCTGATGCCAGTTAATGTAATTACTTGCTTAATGTTCTTTCAGCTGATTCTCTTATATATTAATTATTTTTTCAGCCCATTTTTGCCTGTGTCCCAATTTTTTTGAGACCTGTTGCAGCCAGAAAATTTGAAAGAAGCTCATTTTGTGGATAAAAATGTAAAATGTCTCAATTTCAACATTTGAAATGTTATCTATGTTCTATTGTAAATAACATATTGGCTCATGTGATCTGAAAGTCATTGCATTTTGATTTTATTCACAATTTACATTTTGTCCCAACTATTTCGGAATTGGGGTTGTAATTGCTGAACGTCACAGAAATGGGCACCAGGTTAAAATCAGAATATGTGTATCAGCAGTTGTCCTGTGCTTGTTTCTGTACTGAATGAGTTCAGTTGTAGGCCTATTATCACAAACAAAATGATATTGCCGTAGAGAATGTTCCATCCATTCCAATCTGTAACTGAAAATGCAAACAAGTCTCATTGAGTAAGATTCTTCATTCAAGCATTTGCTCCATGCTAACTCACTTTGATGCTTTCGAAGAGTTCCACAATCCATATTATAACAGAACAGGCAGAAACCTTCAATTCGGTCTTCCCAGCTGGTTATTACGACTTGATTATTGAGGCGTGTAATTAACTGGAAGCTTATTTATTTTGCTTGTAAACCATGTGTACCATTTTTCTGGGCTGCTATTACAACGGTGATTCAGTTAATGGATTTAAACTCTGCCATGGTTGCCCAGGCAAACAGTAAAACTAGTCAGTCAGCCAGTAGTTATTATCCTGCATGTTAGGTTTTTGGATTCATGCAACCTAGTAAGTGGGACAAACATGACCATTTTGCTTTTATACATGCAGATATTCATGCACGTTTTCTTGATAAAGAAGAGATCTTCATGGATTTTGATGTTTGATGTGTCCACTTCAAGGACCATATATTTTTGCAATGGTTGTATGACAGAAGACACTGTTTTTGAGGTGAAAATATGCTTTCTTTTTTTTTGTTTTGTTTTAACTTTGTATTTGTTATTTTGATGTGAGTAATTGGTGAACATTCAGTATTTTTAAATGTGATTTTTTTTTAAAATTGGAAAACAAGATATAAAAGTGTATTGGTGGTATATTTCTGGTTTGAGCCACCATTATTTGAAGCCATACCTTCACAAGCTGGTTGACTGCTTTTAAAGTTTACAAAGGCATTAAGCATTTTATAATGAATCAGTCTAACCTCCTCACCTAGGAGACAAAATGGTGCCTCAGTGCTAATTACCTTGAGTGCGTGCTGCTGGAAAGAGACATTCATGTTGGTCCTAATCAATTTTCCCTATTGTCCTTAACCCATTCCCCTGCCATTGATGAGATTTCCTGCCAATTATGGCCAAATGCTTCCCCGGCCATTGAGGAGATATTATCGCAATCAACAATTTCACTTTTATATGGTGGGGGCAGAGTTACAGATCTTTACACTCAAAAATAGGTATTGAAAGATTAATGAATATTATCAAAAATGCTGGCTGTGGCTGGCAACTTAAAAAAATACGCTGGCAGGAAAAGTGTTAAAGTGAATTATACAGTTTTCCTGTGAGTTATCACATTCAATTATCTTGCTTTTAAAATATATTGTTTTATTCCAGCACTAATTAATGAGAAAATATTTATTTTATTACACATACTGTGGGCCACAACATTTGACCGTTCAAATTTCCTTAGAGGTCATTGAATCTGAGGGCCCTGTGACCAAGGAAAGATTCTACGCTCTGCTTAGGAAAACACCGCATTGGATCCCCCCCCAATGTCTTAAAATAGATTAAGTTGTCTCTCCAGCTTTCACCAAACAATCTGGCCCGTTTACATGCCCGGAAACACAATTTTAAAAGCAGCACGTTGATTTTATGCATGAAGGACAATAACTTATGCAACAAGAAGAGTAAAGCCAGGAGTTTGAAGGATTATTTAGATGCTGTACAGCAGCGTGTAATCTAACAGTCTTCTGGGAGAGGAGATCAGCATTTGAACTTTCACAATTCTAATCCGAAGAAGACGCCGATCCCATTGACATTTTAATTAAATGGCAAGAGCTGCCCAGACTATGCTCAGCCCCATCGGAATATTTCATTTTTTGTATCCATTTATGCGTGACTTTTGAATTTTACAGTGCTGAAGCTATTTGTGACTTTATCACTTTTAGTAAGCCTTTATCATAGGAGTTCAAGCTACTTGGTCAAATTCAACAATGCACATTCTTCATCTCTTCAAATGATTGGCTGATTTCACCACCCTGGTTAATCTGTTCAAAGAGCCATGAGTACTCCCAGGCCTAATATGTATTCACAGACATTTCGGGTCTTGGCTGCCATTTTGTACTATATTGATGTACTGCCATAAATCCTTGAAACAAGGGTCTCTAGTTGAATTACAGATTTGCACAGTCTGACATTGTGGAAACAAGGTATGTTTAGTAACTCAATATGACCTGTAAATCATAATCAGTCATCATATTTCTAAACTGTGCTATCACATTTACCCATGATGCCTTGCATTTCATTGCCAGAGGCTCTTTTAATAGCTTTCACGGCTCACGCCTCACACATTGATTCGCGTTGTTCTCTCCAGGTTGGCTCTAAGTACCTACTCAAGGATGAACTCCCACTGCTCGGACGAGTTTTTCCAGGCCATAAACCATGCGGAGCAGACCTTCCGCAAGATGGAGAACTATCTGCAGCACAAGCAACTGTGTGATGTGCTACTGATTGCAGGGGACCACAAGATCCCTGCTCACAGGTGAGCTGCAGTAAGGTCTCTGAACACATTATTCCTGCCCTGCCAGTGGATGAGTGACAGGACATTCATTGCAAAAAAAAATTAATTAAAATGAATTAATTAAAATCTTGCCAAGCATTTTAATCTTGTATTTAAACTTTAAACACTTATTCAGATTTCCTTTTTTTCTAGGAAAAATATTCTGCACTGATGAGAAATTATTTTATTTCATTTCTAGATTTGTCCATGGGGTTAGAAAATTTCACTTGTTCCATGGACATATCTAGAAATAAGTCAAAATTTTGTCCTATCGGGAGGAAATTTTTTTTCCTAAGGAAGATATTATATGTATTCCGAATCTAAATACGGGTTTAAAATGCTTGGTAAGGTTTTTTGCAGTCTTGTCCAATCAGCCTGTCTCAATCGCAGTTGGTAAGTAAGTTAGTGAGAAAGTGAGCCAGTTGGTGAGTAAGTGGACATTGTCCAATCAGTTTTCTCTCACTCCTGCGAGAGGACAAGAAATCAGTCTGTCTAAATCGTCATCAGTAGGTGAAAAAACAGGATGGTATCAATCTCTGTCAGTGGGCGAGTAACAAAACATTGTCCAATAAGGCTGTCTCGATCACTTCCGCTGAGTAGGTAAGTTGATATCGTCCAATTAGGCTGTCTCAAGTCACTACCATTGGGTAAGCAAGTGGATATTGTCCAAGCAGGCTGTTTCAATCACTGCCAGTCAGTGAGTGAGAGGACACTGTCCAATCAGGCTTACAGAACCCATGCCAGTGGGTGGGTTCTAGGACAATGTCCAATCTGACTAGTAGGTGAAAAAACAGGAATTTGATGATCTCTGTCAGTGGGGGAGTAACAATACATTTTCCAATCAGGATATGTAAATCATTTAGATTTAATCATTTCCTTTGGGTAAGTAAGTAGATATTGTCCAAGCAGGCTGTCCCAGTCACTGCTGGGAGGGTGAGTAATAGGCCATTGTCCAGTTAGATTCTCTAAATCCCTGTCAGTTGGCATGTGAAAGGACATTGGCCAATCAGAGTATCTCAACCCATTTCACATTCATTTGACTCATTGAGGCAGCAACTCTTACCTTGTGAGAGATCACTTGCAATTTCAATCAGGCACAAACTGATCTTCAAATAGGAATCAAATGACTGTAATTAAACACTTCATCTAAGTTTGCCTGTTAATTTTTTTTCTTAAAAATTAGACATGTCAGCCAAAAATAGTAAATCACCTATAAGCCGATTCCTGGCTCAATTGGTTCTGATATGATTCTGTGCCACAATCTGTTGTGCATTTAAGGAACGACTGAGTGTGTGTTTGAGTATAAAACTGTAAAACTGATCTTTTTTGTGGAAAACACAATCACTCAAAATAAAATAGTTTGGTATCTTTAAAATGATAATATATAATGATAACTATATGACAACCCCAAGTCAGATAAGTGATATGTTACATTAAAATTAAAACTTAAAGCAATGATTTGTAGATCATCTTTGACCTGCATTGCATTCAATACAATACAGCAGCACATTATGTAGTGTTTCAGCACATAAATTTAATAGATTTTTCAAAATAAATGCATTTCAATTCTTATTCTTGATGCATTTTTTTAAAGTTGGGAAAGTAATGTTTTTACCACTTTGTAATGCTACCATTTCTTTTAAGAACACAATAAATGTTCCAGGGTAATATTGTCCCATAATTCTTGTAAACAAGTACTAAGGTGTTCAAAAGTATGGGGTCTTCATTGCCACATTTTTCATCTCAAAATGCGTCACATGTTCTGTATTAAGGGCCAGTTCAGCATGTGCAGTCATGCCATTGTAAAGCCTTAGTAATGCAGCTTTACATTGTGTTTTGGAAATGTGCTTGGGTGTCCCTGGAAAAGATGTTACGCTAAAGGCAACGTTTGTTGCTGCAAAATCTTAGAGTACATTTCAACTTTAATGCTGCCTTCACAGGAGTGCAAGTTATCCTTGCCAAGGGCACTGACACAACCCCAAAGCACAGCTTTTGGGACATATTGCAGGCAATAGTCTGGATGGTAGTTTTCTTCTTTGGTCCAGAGCACTGGGCATCCATTTCTTCAAAAAAAAAAAAGGACCTGAATTATTGATTTGTCTCACCACAATGTGTTTCCATTGTGCAATGGTCATTGCAGAGGCTGCTGACGAAAGGCTTCCTTTTTGCATAGTAAAGTTTTAACTGGAATTTGTGGATGTAACTACATACTGTAGTACTTGGCAATGTTTTGCCAATGTAATCCTGAGCCCATGAGGTTATATCACTAATTGATGAATGACTATTCTTGCTGCAGTACTGTCTGAGTGGTCAGAGATCACGGGTATTAAGCTAAGACTTGCGCCCTTGCCCTTTACACACAGAAATTTCTACGAACCCTTAAAGTGCTAAACGCAGCATTTGCTGCTTGCTGATATAATGAAATAAAATCAAAGCTTTAGAAAACCTATCATGTGGCGACTTGTTGAAAAGAGCTCCCGCGGGGGAACTCTTTTCAACAAGTTGCCACATGATGGGTTTTCTACAGCTCAAGATATTTGATTTTTTAAACATTTGAAAATTTATTCCAGCGCCCTAAGGGTTAATGATGTTATGCACTGTAGAGGGTGAAATATCCAAATCTCCTATTTTTCTTTGGGATTTTTTTTTTTTAAATCTTTCAATGACTTCCTCATACATTTGTGGGCAAATTGGCTTTTCACCTAAAGGACTACGCCTTTCCTAGATGCTTTTGTACCAAATCGTGATTTCAATCAGAAGCCGATGTCAGCTGTTTCAAATCACATCACCAGAAAAAATGTTTCATCTCATTAGTAGTCCTGAATTGCTCCAGTCCCAACTTCTTTTGGAATAGGTTGCTGACTTGAATATAATAAATGGATGAATATTTACAAGCACATAGAAGTTAACCCAACAAAACATTCATTATTTTGTCTTCATACCGACTGCAATGAAATACAAGGTGAAGCTTTCAATTTTTATGTTACTTTTGCTTACCATCACACCTTTTTTCAAGTAGGGTTTGTAGCATTGTAATGGTGATTGTAATAGTTCCACATTTGGGATTATTAATTAAGAATGATGGCTTAGTACTACCGTTTCTGAACATT
This sequence comes from Gymnothorax javanicus, assembly GCA_029692085.1. Classification (NCBI taxonomy): domain Eukaryota; kingdom Metazoa; phylum Chordata; class Actinopteri; order Anguilliformes; family Muraenidae; genus Gymnothorax; species Gymnothorax javanicus. The sequence continues at coordinate 27,453,591 of CM056204.1, read as the reverse complement.
TTCCTCATTATTTTAATTATGGCAGTTTATAGATGATTTTAGGTTTTTAATTAAATTAAATATTGCTCGCATTTACGGCATTCATAGCGGAGTCTTTGTCATCTACAGCACGTTGATTTTACAGCATTTGCAATCAATCAACCAATAGTCATTTAGCGTTGATTTTTTTCCTGGTATATGACTGGAGAAATGTATGATACTGTTTTTATTGAGATGTTGGGCACTGCTTTGTTACAGTGGATTATTAGAGCAAGTATGAAAAAAATGAAAGGTGAGCTTGAAAGAGAGAGTTTGCTTTTTTTGGGCCATATATGACAGGTGAGTTCTAAGCAAATAAATAAATGAAAGCCTCCCCTGCCTGGGCATCACTCACTTCAAAGAAAAAAGGCTGACCTTTACGCTTCCCCTGCGCTGTTCCCCTTTTATCCCACCGTCTCTAATTTTTCTACAAAGCTGCCCAACACAGAAATCAAACAACAATTCGTTTCTACCCTCTTCCCAAAAAAGCTAAATTAAAAAATACCAGAATGATACCTATTTTGGAGTGCTGTAGAGCATGTAAATTGATGACCAAAAAATAACGTGGTAGGATTCGTTTGCATAAACATTTGTTTAGCCTCGACGTTGCAAGTGCATCCAATGTTGTGCGACTCTCATTATCCGTCCACTATACATATCGCGGTGTTCGGCGCTGCGCTTTTCTTAATCACAAACAGCTTGACATGGGAAGTAGAAAACAAATCACCTCTCAGAGCAAGTGCAAGCAATTAATCAAACACACAGCTAGCTCAGAAATCTTGCCGCTTTATTCAATTAGACACATTGCTATAAAAAAAAACCTCTCCTAAATTCACATTCTTTTCTGGGGGCATGTTTCCTTTCGTTCTGATGCACTGTAAACCCTGATAGTGTGGTGAACTCAAATGTTTTGTGGAAACTGATTTTCTCAAAAAAATTGGGTAGGCCAACTTAGTGGAAGGAACTTAAAGAAAATAAGTTCAAGTTATTTTTACATGTTTTAAGTGCTCTGAACACAAAACATTAAGTTGGCTTACTCAATACCTCAATTTTGAGGTCATCGGTTTCCACAAAACATTTCAGTTCACCACACTTGTCAGGGTTTACAGTGTGGGGTGGATATTGGGAAGGGTGATGCATGTCTCCCTTGCTGATTGTAGGCTTGTGCTGAGTGCAGTCTCAGACTATTTTGCTGCCATGTTCACCAATGACGTGCGGGAGGCCAAGCAAGAGGAGATCAAGATGGAAGGTGTGGATCCCGAGGCCCTGAGATCACTGGTTCATTATGCTTACACTGGTAAGAGCTTCTCAGAAAGCACATGCCTCACCCACCTCCTCACAGTCAACAAGAGTAATATGCTACAGTAATGTTTACATGTCTATTTAATTTAAAGAGCGAGAAGCAGTAGTACGTTTAGACACCTTTATCATTGGGGAGGGGGCTGGCTGCCCTCTAATAATAATAGGACAGATTTATGTGCAAGAGTGTTTTAGTACTAAATCACTGTTCTGTGGAAAAAAAACAGAAACTGATGGTAACACACTTGGCTGGCTTGCACAGTGCCTGCAATTCACTAATTAATTGTGGAGCACGCTCATTTATCTGCATTCTATTGCTTTCTGTACTGCAATTTACAAATTCCGCTTGCTGAAGATGCATTGATAGCCATTTGCTTTGCAGTCAATACCACCAGATTGTATCGCCTGGAAAGTGACCTGCAAAATTACACCATGAGGGCACTATAGGTGTAATCAGTGCATAGAGTCCAACAGCAGTATGTGATTCAGAAAATATCATACATCTGTTGAAGGAAATGTCTCCTGTCAGGCCATTAGGCTGTCAGAGGTCTAAGGGCCCTGAAATACTGTACATAGGAGGGAAATATAAACAATTTGTAAACAAAGTACTCAATTACACATCCGTAATGAATACATCTACATTTCAAGCTTGCCTTTTTCTATTTCTAACCTGGACAGAACAGTAGTTTGCACATCAATTCAATCAATCTACACAGTATTGATATCCGTTACATATTGTGGAATTATCTCACAATTTCTCAATAACATCGAAAGCAATTAACTGTATTTCCCACCCCATAAAACTACCAGAATATAAAAAATGGTCCTGGATTTACGAGGCATCTCAATTGCACTGCTGGGAATCGCCTTGCACGTGTACCCGTGGATCAAATCAATGGGCCTTGTTAGCAGAGCCTGCTGCTTTCAAAATGATTTAGATTGCAGTTGTTCTTTTGGGCAGCTGTGCAGCGATATTAAAAACACATTACTCCATCCCTCTCTTCATCTCCATTGGCAATGTCACCAGGGGGACTGTTCATTGCTTTAACAGCGTATGTGAAGCTGCTATTTGCTGCAGTTGCAGAACACAGACCTGCAATCTAGTCTCGGACACAGTCTCTCCGGCCTTAAAGTAATAATTTGCTGTTGAATGATGCGGTTACCTCTGGTGGTCACACCATTTATTCCCAGGAGAATTGTAGTCCTCAAAGTTGCTGTGGCTGTGTTTCACACGGGGCCCAAATATGCAGCTATCTCTGCTTCCCCTCTTTGCCAACATTGCTAAGCTGAATACTCAAGGGCCAGAAGTTGGACCAAGAAGCTTCTTTTACTTGTGTGTGCTGATTCCACTCACTGTAAATAACACCAATACTGTCTATTAATTTGAGCCTCAGTCATTAATCACTTGGAAAACGCATTGAACTGTTCTCTACGGTTAACATAAAATTAATTCATTCATTAATTCAACCTTCATTTTAAACTCAGAAATACATTGAAGTAGATACCTCATTTGCAATAAAGCCAAGTAATGTGTGTGTATACTGTATATAAGGAACATCTGGCGACATAAAAGTTATGACTTGGCTTGCTCCTCAAAATCCAGACCTTAATCTGATTGAGCAAATCTGTTGTAACATGGAAAGAATCTCTTTGGAATGAACTTCAAACTGTATAGAATGGTTTTGCGAGTGAGGAAATTAAAAAAAATGCCTGAAAAACTATGCCTGAAAGATTAAATGCTGTAATCAAAGCAAAGGGTGGCCACACTAGATATTGACTTTTTCTCTCAAAAAGACATTATTATTTTGGTTTTTACTATATGTGTGCAGGACTAGGAAAAGGGGTCACTTGGGATTTTTTTCCATTCTGAGATTAACGGGGTATCTCAGTGATATCCCAGTGATAGTGATATCCCAGCACTACTGTACTGTCAATTTACAATACTTTGCTGTGCCCAAGTTCACCCAATATTTTTCTCAAAATGAAGAACTTGGATCACTCTTTGATTTTGTTGGAAAATCTCAATTTTCATGAAATGACTCAAGTGACTCCTTTTCCTAGTCCTGCACACATATATTGTTATCTGTTTACTTATTTTCATCAACTATATGATCAAATATTACATGAAATAAATGCTTGAATAGTACTTGGTTTCTGATTAATCTTCATTTTGTTCAGTTTATTGTCATCACTGCATACATCCAGAACTTTGGGCAATGTTGGCATTTTTTACTGCTACAGCTCAGTGACTACAGCTGGAAAGATTTTGGTCAACCATTACTGCCAACTTTTTTTTCAAGTGGAACCCATTGCAATTTTGAACCTCCCATATAGTGATCCTTTAGAATGTTTTTTTTCTCCACAAGTAGAACTTTATATTTACCTATATTGAATTTCACTTGCCAAGTGTTCACCAACTTCTGGATTTTATGTAACTCATTGTGAATCAATTTAGCATCTGCTTCACTGTTAGCCAAACCTCCCAATTTAGAATCATTTGCAAAGTTACCCATTTTAATTTGAATGATCCCGTCAAGGTCAATAATGTAGATGGGAAAGACCTGCAATTGCAGCACCGATCCCTCTGGGACTCCAATTCCCACAGTTCCTTGCCCAGATGATCCCTCTGGTCGCTACTCATTGAGTTCTATTTTGAATCCAATCCAAAATATCTCCATCAGTTTCTCCCGTCCTCATTTTAATTGCTAGTGTCTCATGTGGCACCTTATCAAATTTATTGTGAACAAATGGTGGTTGTTGCACAGAATGGGCCTTGTAGGACACTGTTTTTTGTAGGATATAAAGATAAGTGTTTCCGTTTGGATAAACACTCCCAAGCCCCCCCCCCCCACACACACAGACACACACACACACACACGCACACAGCAGAAGCAGGCAAATCCAGAATCCAGTCTGCCTCTTGCCTCTGCTCACTGAGGTGACGCTACAAATTTGGTCCACTGTCATGAAATAAATTACTTTAGACATTTATTATACAGTATTTTCCATTTGGCCTGAGAAATTGAGTTTTTTAAGCACAATATATGTCTTAATGTTAAAAATCGTTACTGCATGCTGGCTTCACAAGAGATTCTTCTACTGCTCAAGCTCTACTGGTGCTATCCAAGTAGTTGCTTCCCTGTGCATTGTTGTTTCTGCTTGCTTGCACTAGTTTTTTGCGCTTTCAGTTGTTGAGCATGCAAGCAGTACACAGAGCAAAATTGGCCTCTTTGATTTGTGACCACAGGTGCACAATTGGCTCTGTAAGGTTGCACAGTGTACCAGGCAAAACTTTAGACACGATTTACTTGTGCTATCTGTTTGTGTTTTCACTACTTAACCAACCTAAAATGGCACGAGGTAATAAGTAAATAGTCAGAATAATGATTACATCATATAGTAGAGTATCCAAAATTTTGGTTTTTAAAGAAGGCCATTTTTGGACAAGTACACCAACAAACATATTCTTGACATTTAAAATCAAATAGTTCAGGACATTTTGGACAGAAAGGTTGGGGGAAACAGTATTAAAGTTCATCACATCTTTGGGAACTTCTACAGCCGTGCTGGAGTCATTGCTCAGAGCCGAATAATAACAGAAAATAATTCTGTAAAAAAAAATTAACGAGTATACTCGACAGCTAAAATTGCAAATATTGGTCATGTTTTGATTAAATTAATATTGGGTTCATTTACAGAGTGCGTTTAATTTGCAGGTGTACTGGAACTTAAGGAAGAGACAATTGAAAGCCTGCTGGCAGCTGCCTGCCTTCTCCAGCTCTCGCAGGTCATTGAGGTGTGCTGCAACTTCCTCATGAAGCAGCTACACCCTTCCAATTGTCTGGGCATCCGCTCCTTCGCTGACGCACAGGGGTGTATGGACCTGCTGAATGTTGCCCACAGCTACACCATGGTAATTCCATCGCACATCCAGGCTCTCACCAAAAAGCGTGTTGCACTGCACTTCATGTGAGTACAAGACCTCATATGAAGTTACTCCATCCATAGAAAAGGGAATTAAATCTGTTCAGTTTTCAGTATGAGCTTAAGAGAGGTTTTAAAGGTAAATACTTCCTATCAGCACATTGACTTTAGACCTGTAGCAAAGATAATGCGTGTTTACTATTCTGGAAAGCACTTTCAGGTGTCATAAACTGACCTCATGTCTGTCTGCAATGAACCAAGACCTAGAATGCCAGAGGCCAACATTAATCTCAGACCTGGGGCAGGAAGATGTGCTCTTTTGGTTCTATTTCAGTGTCATGGTAGTCACCTGCTTTGTAAGCAGGCTCATAGCAACAGCCCTCCAGACCTTCATAAAGCTGCCCTCCAGACACCCGTAATCACTGAAATTATAAAAAAGACTGTGGATACGACTTGGATCACACACTCCTGACCCAAGAAATCTGCTTTATTTCACCCTGGAGTGCTGGGGGCACTTGTCACTGTCGGTGAGTTAAAATCGGGATTCTCAGCATGTCTGGCCCAGTTGCAATTTTTCTTGTTTTGGAGCCTGCTGACCATTCTGAAATAAAAACAATATAAAATAATATAACTTTTAAGAGTATGGGGTTAGAAGTTTGCTAATTGTTCAAATAGTACTTTAAATAAGGTATTTACTGGTATAAATATACTGTGATAATTAGCTGAATTTTATGGATTGAACAAAAACTAAACCAAAACGACAACCAAAATATAATTTATCTATATGTTGCTGTGAAAAACTATTTGTCCCCTTCCCAATTTCTTCTATTTTTGCTTGTTTATTTTATTTACATGTTTAAGATCATCTGACTAATATTAATTTGAGATGTACTGTAGACAATGTAGATATAAATACAAAATGCTGCCTTTAAGTGATCACTTCATTTACTGAGGGCATAGAGTTAGTCAAAACCCACATCATGCACGCAAAAAAGTAATTGCCCACATAAGCTTAATAACTGGTTGTACCCACCTGCGGTGGCAACTGCTGCAATCAAACATTTCCAATAAGATGTAATGAGTCTTTTACATTGCTGTGGACAAAATCTGTCCTACTTGTCTTTGCAGAATTGTCTTGATTCAGGCTCATATGGGGGTTTTTGAGCATGAACTGCCTGTTTAACCCCTTTGCGCAGAATACAAATAATGCCAATTTTTTTTCCTGTTATGCATGAGCCTAATAGGCTTTATGACTCAGTGTTTGTGTCACAGAGACTCTGGAAAATTATTCCCGAGAAGCAAGACATTTGGAAATTCAATTACAGAATTATTTAGGAATTACATTTCGGAATTTACAGATCCTGGTGTCTATATCTGCGCAAAGGGTTAAGGTCATGCCACATCTCATTCGAATTCAAGTCAGGACTTTGACTAGCCCACTTTAGACCCTTAATTTTGGATCTTTTGAGCAATTTAGAGGTGGGCTTGCTCCTGTGCCTCAGATTATTATCCCGCTGCATACCCCAAATGCACTTAAGCTTTAGAGCAGAAAATGAAGGCCCAACATTTTCCTTCAGGATTTTCTGGTTGGGTGCAGAATTCATGGTTCCATTAATTATGGAAAGTCACCTAGGTCCTGAAGAAAAAAACAAGCCCCAGACCATTACACTGCCACCACCATGTTTGACTGTTGGCTCATATTGTGGAATGTTGTGTAAGCTTAATGTCACAGGTAACAGGATACATGTCTTCCAAAAAGTCCGCAGAATATTATCCCAAAAGTCTTGGGGGGGTCATCAAGATTTTTTTTTGGCAAATGTGAGACAACCCCTCTTGCTTTTTTTGGCCAGCAGTGGTTTCTGCCTTGCAGCTCTCCCGTGGAAACCATTTTTGTCTTTTTCTTACTGTGAAATCATGAACACTGTCCTTAACTGAGCCAAATGAGGCCTGCAGTTCTTGATGTTAGTCTTTAGTGACCTCCTGAAAGAGTCGTGGATGGGCTCGAGGAGGAATTTTTGCAGGCCGGCCATTCCTGGGTGGCGATGCCACTGTTCCACGTTTTCTCCATTTGTATATAATGGCTTTGATTTGCTGGAGTCACAGAGCCTTAGAAATGGCTTTGTATCCCTTTCCAGACCGATAAATCTCAATGGCTTTGTTTCTGTTCTGCTCTTGAATTCAGACTGGGACATCATATTTCTTGTTCAGACTGCGACATCATCTGCTGTTTTTTGCTCACTTTACATTGCCAGACAGGTTCTATTTAAGTGATGTTTGGATACAACAGGGCTGGCAGTAATCATGCCTGGCTGTGTCTAATGAAATTAAACCCAATTTTTCAATTGCTATTTTTGTCTAATATGAAAATTAGTTGATCTAAACCATTTTAGTGAGAAATTTTGCATAAATAGAAGAAATTGGGAAGGTGACTAATACTTTTTCATAGCACTGTATGTTTTGGGCAAAATGCCTCCCTGCATCTTAACCCCAGAATCTGCACACTGTTGCAATGTTAGGACAACATAAACACTGTGAAAAGCATGATTCTTCCATCCGCTGGTTAAAAGTGTTTTGAGGACAATGACCTTTTCAGCTTTTTGTCACTAGAGCAGCTCCTCTGCCACTATTCCCAATGGTCAGGCAATAGGTTGTGGTGTTCTCATGTCAGTGATTCCCAGGATGGCTCCTAGGCGGGAGGCGGGGGATTGGGGGGGAGTTGTGGGCGTCATTTGAGATCCAGAGCACACATTTGGCGGAAACAGCTCAGGAGATGGGTTGTTATCTCCTAACGGACATCTGGTCTGCCTGTTTACTCTGGGCTGTTCAGAGTAGAGAGGTTCATCCAACCAGAAGACACAAACAGGACAACTTCCTGCCCATTCACTTCAATAATGAGCTGCACAACTTCCTGTCTCTCTGTCTCCTGAGTTCAGATTAACAGTTCTATTTTGAAATGCCTATTTTTTTCCACTTTTCCTTCCACAGCATGATCGTAACATCCTGTTCCTTTCTGTGAAAGCGTTGACACACTGATTACCAAAACAGTTCTGCTTCAAGTCTAATCTAGCCTTTTAGTGACCCAAGTACTGCAGATTCTAGGAGAGACGTAAACCCACTTGTTCTAGTATAAAAACTTCAGTATACTTTGGATCTTTATAATGACATTTTCAGAGTAATTTACATTACAATCAATGCTGATTCTGCATACTGTCTCATGTTTTTAAAGTAAGGTATTAATCCTTCAAAACCTTACTTATACAGTGAGTTTATAGAATGGACCATACCTAGTAATGAATAAATAGTGCTGTGCTGTGGTTACTAATGGAGCTTTGAACTGAACCTCAAGATTAATTCTTTTATTTTTTTTTTCTCCAGTGTCTCAATGTTGTCTTTGCACATCACACTGAGGATGGTTTCAAAAAGTCAAAAGAATACAGCGCTAATTGATAGTTTATCTCACAAAATAGCCATCTGAACTATTACGGTGAAATTTATGTAATTTAATTATCAGTTACTGTCATGTGTGATGGTAATTGAATGCAATGAATGTGTATTGATTTACTGTAATTTCAAGATGTGGATCAGCATTAAGCAAAACCCTCTTACATCAGTGAATGGAACCCATTTCATTAAAACGTTTCATGCTAAGCTCTAAAAGCCAGAACACCTAAGATAGCTGGTTGAGGCAAAGTCATTTAGAACAGATTTAAATGATCAATAGCTTGAAGCCTGGACACTTGTGTTGGAGAGTGCTGTTCTCCAGCTCTAATATATCACATAAACCCCACAATGTGATAAATAAACCTAAGAAAATGGGGAAAAGTGAACATTTTCCCTGTTTCCACAATTTAAATTTTATTTATAATACTTTTGCATTATTCAGTGATCTTATCCATTATTTTCTGGTAAAAGATGTTAAATGATTGATATACTGTCTTTTGGCACTGTTTATGGTGCTCACTGTCTGTGGCACATTGTGATTTGCAATGTGCCACGGACAGTGAACACCATAATTAAATGGACAGCGGCACATTTTTTTGTTTTGGTTCTGTTAGCTCAGTCAATAAAATATTAATTCAATTGAACATACCTTTAATATGTTGAATTGGAGACTGAAGGCAAAAAGTCACCAAAACAACCAAAAAGTGAATACAGCTACAGTATAGGCCTGGCTTAGCATCACGAGGGAAGATACCCTGCATTGGGTAATGTCCCCACATCACAAACTTCAAGCAGTCATTGATGCAAAGCATATAAGACCAAATGTTAGAAATGATCGCCTTATCCAACCTTAAGTAAGTCCAATATTTCTTTGATGTGCCAGAAAGTTGGGGGGGATGGGATGGGATGGGATGGGGTGATTCACAGCTACAAAAGGTGCTGCCTTTTCAAAATGATTAATTTGATACTGATAAAAATGCTCTCAAATTAAAGTTGATCATCTGCACTTCAACCTCATTGTCTTGTGCAAAAGTATGGATCAGAATAGTACAATCCAATGAATTATGGTGTGCATAGTACATTGCTGCTTTAAATACTCTTCTGGAAAAACAGGATTTTTAGCTAAAATTTCAGGGGAAATTCAGCTTCAAATCAAATTTACATTCTTGACCAACACTACTTTTCAAATAAGAAGTAACTTACTCAGATGTTACAATCAAATGAAGAATAGCTTATAAAGGCTAGAATGAGAAATTTGCAATTGCATATTAATGCTGATGTGTCCTCATATGTCAAGATGCTGCATCTGTTGCAGGAGCACTTCCTCGAGGTCATCCAGAACCAGGAGTTCCTGCTTCTGCCTACAGCAGAGATTGTGAAGCTCCTTGCCAGCGATGACATCAATGTGCCAGATGAGGAGACCATTTTTCAGGCCTTGATGATGTGGGTGCGGCACGACGTCCAACACCGCCAGCAAGACCTGGGAGTCCTGTTAGCTTACATCCGTCTGCCCCTCCTCCCTCCACAGGTGTGCCAGCTACACTGCGTTCTGCATCACTGATGGCATGTTTGCCATGAGCCGCAGTTGAAATGCAGATATATAAATGCTTTGGGTTAAGTGGTTGTTTGGGAATGTTTTGATTGATGTTTGTAACCTTTTAAGTGATATGAAATTATCATATGAGGTGTTGCAAACTGTGGCCCATTGCCCCAGAAGAAGCAGAATGTACTGCAATACATTTTGCCGTAAACACATCGAACAATGTGGAAAATATAATAAGAGATTCACTATATGGCTAAATGTATGGACACGTAATGTACTTAATAAATGTCTCATTCCAAAATTATGGGTGTTAATATGGAATTGCCGCCCCCCCCATTTGCAACTATAGCATTTTAAAAAACTTTTTGGAAGGCCTTCCATCAGATATAGAAGGTTGCAGGGAAGCCAGAAATGCATCAATGTGGCTGGACTGTGATGTTGGGCGATTAGGTTCGGCTCAAAGTCGGCTTTTGTGCTGATCCTGACAGCTTCTGATGGGGTTGTGAGGGCTCTGCACAGGCCAGCCAAGTTCTCCTTCATTGAAACAATATATAATCCTAGCTTGTAAACAGGGCCATTGCCATACTGAAAGGGGAAAGCACGTTTCTCAAGTTGAAGAGGAATCATCTGGAATGCCATTGCATGCTATAGAGTCAAGATTTCCCCTCAGTGAAAATAAGAGGCCAAGCCTGACCCATGGAAAACAGCTCCAGTCCAAGCAGGGCTGTACAGTGCGACATGAAAATTGGTCCGTGCGATGAATGAATGAACTGTTCTAGCACCGGTGCAATGAGAGACAGAGGCGTTGTGCGTGTGCGAGAGAGCGAGACGTGAAACAATGACACCTCGCTAATGTACTTGGTAGTTGTAGTCTGTCATATGATTAAGAGACACGATCCCACCTGCCTATCCAACACCATTGCCAACAATACCTCCGCTTTCAGCGCCATTCATAGTTTCTGCCCGCCGCTACTTCAGAATGGGATTTCTCTCTTTTTTTTTTTACTCCGAGTTGCAGTCAACGAATGGTCTCCCGCTCTGTCTACGAGCACGAGCGAATGGAATACTACTAGAATGTCAAACGTTCCTGATGTCATGGCAACCACAACAGCGCCAGCACTTTCTTATGATTTTATAGAATTTCCAAATGAGGTTAGACCACCTTACGTTAACGTTACTGGAGCTGAAGAACAAAAAAAAAGGTATACGTTATTATGGATAGATAACGTTAAAATAGATTGAACTTAATCATATAGCTGTAGTACTAGATAAGAAAAACCGCTCTGCGTTTCGTCACGCTGTTAATATGTAGCTAAACTGAATACGAAGTGTAAGTGTAATGGAGTTAGTGCAATGCTAGGATGACTCCGAATTAACGTTTCCATTAAGGCGCTGACAGAAGTTACATCTGTATTCTATTAAATTATGCTATTCTGTTATGTGGTAAACAGAATCTTATAGTCTTTGAAATACCGCAAGAAAGTTATGAAACCAGCTGAGTAAATTTTACGTTTGTTGCGAGCTTTAACTTTCATATGACATGTCCTCTCTAAGAAGAGTCTCAATGCCGCTGATGTTACAGTAAATGAGCATTGGCAATGTATTCTCTATGAGTGCGTTTAGTTACATGGACTTCAGTATCCCGGATATGGTTGGGTTTTTGGAGAATCCCGTTTTTGCATTTGTGCGTGTAAACACCATATCCTTATTTCAGAAACCAGGATAAATAATTAAATGTAGCCTATGCACAAATATATTTTTAAAAAATGTAAAAATACATATTTTATAGTATATGTACAAGTAAATATGTTATAATATATGTATAAATATATATTATAAAATGCATAAAAAATTTTATAATACACAAATAAGTAAATATTTGTACAAATATATAGAAAATAAAGGGTATTGAGAAATATGTTCTAAAGCTTGATTTGCAGTCAAGTGCCTTTTTAAACTTTTTAAATTGCTGAATGACATTCACACGGGCACACCATCCAGGGTACAAAAAAAAAAAAAAACCCTTTGCCCCCGCTTCTGAAAAAAACCCTGAGGAAACACTGCCATTTTAAAAATGCATTCAGCTGGGCTGGCTCAGGTTGATGAAAGTGATAACAGAACATGAAAAAATACATTACAGTTTTGAATAAAACCTGTTCCAAACAGGCCTGCGAGGATGAATCCGACACAAAGTTAAAAGCACAAACTGACGACGACGAAGACACAAACAATGTAAATGCGAACGCAAAAGGGAAAGTATACAAGTACAACCCGGAACGGAAAAAAGATTTTCCTTGGCTTCTTTTCAATGAGATCAGTTGTTCTGTAAATGGTGCACGGAGGCTCCAGAAAAAATTAGGAGTGATAATCCATGTTTTAAGAAACAAAATTTTGAAGAGAGATAACGTCTCTTATAAGAGGTTCTTAATATTTCTGTAAGTTATGTGCCTGCATTATATTTGAAGTGTACGTTGTTTGTGTCAAGAATGCTTTACAAGTTCTGGAAATTACTTAAAATTGTATGAATTCAAAGAATTCCGAGACCTTGAAAATACTTCAATTTACAAAGAGATTATTAATATTTTATATGTCTTTAAATGATAAACTGCAATACCTGTGGTTGGTTTTAGAGATGTAACAGATGCTTCTACTGTGCTACAAGTTTTTATCTTGTGCTACAAGACTATGAACCTCTGTAGCACTCTGTAGCACCAGTGCTCTGAGCAGAAAAAGTTAACGTACAGCCCTGCCGAGGAGTATTCGCATACATTTGGCGATGTTGTGTATATTCAGTAGTCTGTCGAGCATATCCTCAAATGGTGGTAATTAATGGTATTTCTGATAGGACACTTCGTCAAAGAGACTATTTAATGAAAGCATACAAGCATACAAGCATATATTGAGTTTGGCGGCATGGCTCTGTTTGAGAGATCCCTGCCCGTCCAGCGTGGAACCAAAGGCAGGGAGCTGCAATTAACCCCCCCTCCAGCCTACAGCAACAATGACCTCAAAAAGAAGAGACATTGTTATTGAACGGTAGTTTAGTAATGAAAGAACAGGATTACAGAATGCTAAAAATAGATGGGAGGAGCTGGGGAGGAGAAGGGTTGTTAAGCGTACGTGCTATGGAGCCGCATCTCAGAATGTGAACTTAAGTAAACTAGCATATTATCAATCAAGCAATCATGTGACAGCAAATCAGATGACATTCATGAGCACGCATGTGATTCTCCAGCATGAGAATTGGCTCCTATAGGTTAGCAAGCTCGACTCCGTGCCTATCAGAATTTACGTCAAACTCCATTTCTGATAGGACACTTTGTCAAAGAGAATATTTATTGAAAGCATACAAGCATACATTGAGTTTGGCGGCATGGCTCTGTTGGAGATCCCTGCCCGTCCAGCGTGGAACCAAAGGCAAGGAGCTGCAATTAACCCCCAAAACAGAACCATGCTGGCTTAAGCTAAAAGATGAAATATGACGCTTCCATAGGTTTAAAGGCAGCCCGGCGGCTGGCACAATTTCTCTTGAAGCCAAATATGAGAGAAATACTCCATGTGAAGTGTACTATGTGTAGTGACAGCCTGGCGGCTGGAACGGTTTCTCTTGAAGCCAAATACAAGAGAAATATTCTACGTGATGCGTACCACGTGTCAGCCCGGCGGCTGGCACAATTTCTCTTGGAGCCAAACACAAGAAAAATATTTATGTGAAGTGTACTATGTGTCATGACAGCCCGGCAGCTGGCACAATTTCTCTTGAAGCCAAATACAAGAGAAATACTCTATGTGAAGTTTACTGTGTGTCGTGACAGCCCGGCAACTGGCATAATTTCTCTTGAACCAAATACAAGAGAAATATTCTATGTTAAGTGTACTATGTTTAGTGACAGCCGGGTGGCTGGCACGATTTCTCTTGAAGCCAAACACGAGAGAAATATTCTATACGAAGTGTACTATGTATCGTGACAGCCCAGCAGCTGGCACAATTTCTCTTGAAGCCAAACACAAGAGAAATATTCTATGTGAGTGTACTATGTGTAGTGACAGCCCGGCAGCTGGCACAATTTCTCTTGAAGCCAAACACAAGAGAAATATTCTGAGTGTATTATGTGTAGTGACAGCCTGGCAGCTGGCATGATTTCTCTTGAAGCCAAACACTAGAGAAATATTCTATACGAAGTCTACTATGTATCGTGACAGCCCGGCGGCTGGAACGGTTTCTCTTGAAGCCAAATACAAGAGAAATATTCTACGTGATGCGTACCACGCGTCAGCCCGGCGGCTGGCACAATTTCTCTTGGAGCCAAACACAAGAAAAATATTTATGTGAAGTGTACTATGTATCGGGACAGCCCAGCGGCTGGCACAATTTCTCTTGAAGCCAAACACAAGAGAAATATTCTGAGTGTATTATGTGTAGTGACAGCCCGGCAGCTGGCATGATTGCTCTTGAAGCCAAACACAAGAGAAATATTCTATGTTAAGTGTACTATGTATTCGTGACAGTCCAGCGGCTGGCACAATTTCTCTTGAAGCCAAACACAAGAGAAATATTCTATGTGAAGTGTACTATGTGTTGTGACAGCCCGGCGGCTGGCATAATTTCTCTTGAAGCCAAACACAAGCCATGTAATGTCATATCTGAGAACCCAGGTGAAAGTAGAGCTAACAAATCAGACTAAACCGAGAAGTTTGACTTAAATCACTGGACCAAGTAGCATCCAACCCAGAGGTTGCTACAAAGAATGAATTTGTCATCTCCAAATACTTGATTATAGCCAAGAGAACTGGGTGCAGCTAGAAAGCCAAAGTCATCGTTTGTAGAATTCGTAAAGCATAAAACGTGATCGTGATTAAAAAAGCCGTGAGCTTGTTAATTGCTGCAGTGAGAGAACGTTCAATATACGCTTACAAAGGCTTCCCAATCATATCCCGACTGTACAAAGGAACTAGCAAGCGACCGGTGTATAAGGAAAGGTAGTGGCTATATTTACGGCGCCGTAAATGGTGCCTTTGAGCTATATTTACAGTAAGTCGGAGTGGGTATGCGCGCAAATCCAAGATGAAGGACTCGCGTTTGACAGGCGTCTCCGGGCAAATCCAAGATGACGGACTCTCGTTTGACAGTTGTAGGGAGCAATTTGATGATTTAGCCACTGAAATTCAGTCAAGAAAATTTCAAGTTTAATTTCTTGTGTTGCTATACGTGCCATGTTACTGAGTGATAACACACCGGGTTGCTAGGGCACGCGCAGCATGCATTCATGATTTTAATATTCTAAAGCCCCTTCTCAGCAATAAAATCCCCCAAAACATATTGGTGCATCCTTTTAAAATCGTACTGGCAAATAAAAAGACAGAAAAAAAGCGAGATTGGATACGGAATTCTTTCTACACAAGAGTTAACTACTCTTTTCTGTATATTTCCCCATTTAAAACTACCTAGGTGCATACTGCAACGCGCTGTATTGAAATTGTGACATATGTATACTCGGGTATGGTATGATATTGCTAGTGAGAAAGCTGACCAGGGGGGAGAGGGGACCATCGCACTGTGGCATGGTACCGAACAATCGTACCTTGTGCGAAAGCCGTCTGAGTTTGTATTATAAACAACGCAGTGACTAGAGATACGGCAGTTTTTTTTTTTTTTTTTTTGCTATGGCAGTCGATTTCAACAGATTAGGATAAGAATTAGGGAGTATGGTTAGGGGAAGGGTTATGTTAGGGGTCAGGGTTAGGGTTAGGGTCAGGGTTAGGTTAGGGCAGGGTTTGAAATTGGGACTGCCGTACCTCTCTACATTGAAATGCATTGGAAAACTGCCGTACCCATTGCAACTGCCTAAAAACAAACACTCCGCTGTAGACCGTAGTTCAGCGTGCTGAGTTTGGAAGCTGCCAACACAAGTGAAGACATGTCAGTGCGCACGCGTGCCGTAAATATAGCCCCGAATCAGCGTGTACGGCGCCGTAGATATAGCCACTTCCTAAAGAAAAACTAGCAGCTTGGGTAACTTTGCAAAATGAGACATAACAGCGTCTTTCTGCGCCGCGAGTACAAACACTGCCAAGACTCCAGTATTAGCATTCCAGCAGGCTTGTCTGAAAGACATGCAGGCCTAAGCACCATGCTCCCGATTAAGACAAAACTGCAGTGCATTACTGCACTTACATAAAGCATCCCAATGCTTTTCCGACACCCGGAAAAGACCAGCTTCTGACAAAGACTACTGCCTCACTATGCGAAAACTGGAATCGAGCGTTCGTGGCTGCATCCGGATTACCATGCGCTGCTTTAAATTTACGGTTGAACGATGACTCATCAATAATGAAAGGTTCCTTCAGCAAAGCCAAAGGCAATGTTTTCGAAACAAGCCACATTTGTAAGACAAGTTCCTTTTTTTTGCGCTGGTTATCCTGCATAACCGAGCACTTCCAGCATGGCAACATGAAAGCATGACATCAAACCACATCAAATCCACCGAAGTACAGTAACCAAAATAAACATGTTATGGAAGTAGCAGCAATAACGAAACCACGAACCTTGTCACCGGTGGCTCTGTTTCCTGTGCCAGCGTTTGTTAAGCGTACGTGCTGTGAAGCCACTTCTCAGAATGAAAGCTTAAGTAAACTAGCATATTATCAATCCAGCAATTATGTGACAGCAAATCAGATGACATTTGTGAGCACGCATGTGATTCTCCAGCGTGAGAAGCGGCTCCTATAGGTTAGCAAGCTTGACTCCGTGCCTATCAGAATTTACGTCAAGCTCCATATTTGCCTAAATTCCCGTATTATGAGCTGGTGTGCTATATTAATCCTTTAAGGGCTAAATTATTTTTTTATAAAATTCCAACACACTGCTCAAAATATTTCCAAAGTGGGACGTGATCTGAATCGATCAGATCAGAATTTCTCACTCCTCAAAGCCAAGAAAGTCAGCTTCATTTTTGCTGTCACTTTCAGCAAACAACGTATCTAGATATTCAGCATTTTTATTGTTGATTTCAATGTCATCACTTGACAAGTTCTCGAATGCTCGCATTTTGAGACAACGCATGGTGAAAATCCATGAAACAAGAATATTGTAAGGATTCATTCATAGGATGACGATGCAGTTCAAAGAAATTGTTACAATTTACACTTTGGCGCCCCTAGCGACCAATCCCCAACGTGGCTGTGTAAATACTAACATGCCCCAAAACATCTTTCGCTGCCACTGGCAGTTGTGCCTGGAAACTCCCTCGTGGCAATAGCCGCGATCAGCAGCCGTCATGACTATTGTTATTGCGGCTATAGCTGCAACTAGCTCTTAAAGGGTTAATAATGTGTATGTCTCATTTATGTATCAATGGGCCTCATGCAAGAAGCGATATAAGAACAAATTTTCTCTTATTTTTGTTCGTATCCTCGATTTTTTTCTTATTTTGTTCTTACCCATTGATTTCTGGGAAGCATAAATGTTTTATTTTTGCTCTTCTCTTCGGTAAGAGAAAATTTACGAGTGGTCAAGAGCACTCTTACCGAGATAAGAGAAAACAGAAAACTGTTATCTCTGTCCACAAATGGCTTGTCCAATGCACGGAAACACAAGTTTCAAAACCTAAACATTAACAATGCATCATATAATCAAATTTTGATTGTTTTATGTTTTTGAGAAATTATGATTCTATTATTAAATTCTTGGGCTAGAGAGTTAGGCCAGTTGATCCTAATTAGGACTAAGCTATAAAAACCCTTAGATACTTGAGTGCGTTCTGTTTCTGAATGACTTACCTATTGCTATTGGACGTTTTGGCCATCCAGGCCTTGCGCAGAGAGCGTGTTTTTAGAGATCGCACGGATCTGTTTGCTGAGACAGATGAATGGCTTCTCGTACCAAATGTGAAAGAAACCGTACTTGAGCATGGAGGATTACTGTTATGTGTTACGGCTCTCTTATTCTAACAAATGCAGCAGCGAAAAGATATCTCCATTCAAGCGAAGAAATTCAATGCTTGCTCGAAATGTAGGCGGACGAAAACATACAATCACAACTGGATACTACACGCAAAAACTCGGAGATTCATGGAATAATTTGTGAATAGTTACATTCGCGTGGTTATCACAGAATAATAGATCAGTGCCGTGACAAACTTGAGAAAATGCGGCTGCGATATTTCAAAGTGCGGGACGCGCTGCAAAAGTCTGGCAGCTCAAGTTATGAGATAGATAAATTTTTGTGGTATGAGGCAGTGGACAACATAATCGGTCAAAAACGCAAGGGCGAAAGAATTCCGAATGCAACATCCACCAATATCGAATTTAATCAGTACATTTTCGGCTTACCTTGATGTTTGGGTACTCAGAGAAAGATTCGGATGTGTAAAAACATCAAGCATTCTGTCAAGAAAATTTCGAGTTTAATTTTTCGTGCTGCTATACGTGGTAATCCATGTTACAGATGACACACCGGGTTGCTAGGGCATGCGCAGCATATGCATTCACGATATTAATATTCTAAACGCCCTTCTCAATAATAAAACCCCCCGAAATATAGTGGCACCTTCTTTTAAAATCATTGCCCATTTAAAACCACTAAGGTGCATACTGCAACGCCCTGTACCGGAATTTTAACATGTATGCAAGTGTACTTGGGTACAGTACAATATTACTAGTGTGAAAACTGACCAGCAAGGGCAGAGGGGAGGGGGGACAATCGTACTGTGGCACGGTATGGAACAATCGTACCTACACTACCGGTCAAAAGTTTTAGGACACCCCAATTTTTTCAGTTTTTTTTTTGAAAATTATGCAGTTTAATGTCTCATTGTACTCTAGAATAAAAGCATAGACATGATAGAACAAATAAACAATTGAAGTTAAAAAATAAATCATGGAATCAATTTATAAATCAAAATGTATTCTAAGCTTTTGACTCAAAGTAGTCACCTTAGGCAGATATAACAGCTGAACACATTCGTGGCATTCTTTCAACAATAGAAATCAAATATTCTTCAAGTTCTTACCAACTCTGTTGCAGAAGTTTCCATAAATGTGTGGCACTTATAGGTTGCTTTGCTTTCACTCTTCTGTCCATTTCATCCCAAACCGTCTCAGTAGGGTTTAAGTCTGGAGACTGTGCTGGCCACTCCATGTTTTCAAGCGTACCATCTTGTTATTTTTTCTTAAGGTAGTGGCAGAGCTTGGAGTTACGTTTTGGGTCATTATCTTGCTGTAGGATGAACCCCTGACCAACTAGGCGCATACCAGTGGGTCCTGCATGGCGCTGCAGAATGTTATGGTAGCCGTTTTCGTTCAGGGTGCCTTTCACTCTGTACAAGTTACCGACCCTGGATCCAGCAAAAAACCCCAAACCATTACGCTTCCTCCTCCGTGTTTGACAGTTGATGTCACACACTGAGGAACCATCCTTTCACCTACTCAACGGTGTACAAAAAACCTGGGTAACCTTACCTTTTGTTTAAAACATCTGGCAGTTCACCACTCACCTTTGTACTTCAAGCTAGTCATTGGACTGGAACTGCATAATTTTCAATAAAAAACTGGAAAAATTGGGGTGTCCTAAAACTTTTGACTGGTAGTGTAGTGTGAAAGCTCCCTAGATTGCCACGAGCAGTCGGCTCTTTGCACATGGCACGTCACCTGCTCTTATATGGTGTTTAGTGGGTGTCATATATGCTAATTTAAAACAACCGGCCACGTGCTTCCACTTTACGATCAAGTGGGATTCAACATTCAGTACACATGGGTAAGAGCAGATTTGGATGGCAAGAGCGTTTGGTGCATCCGGAGTTTATTTCTCTTACTTTTTCTCTTAACAAAAAAAATAAGAGAAAATATAAGAGAAATTTAAGAGAATGTTGCTGCATGAGGCCCAATATTTTTTCAATGTTATATTTCAGTTCCACATGGGTGTATTCAATGGCAATAGCTGAAGAACATTTCTTTTGGCACAATTTTGTATCTCGGGTTTTCTATGACTGTCGCTCATTGCTTAATGCATGCATTTTTGATCCATAAAACATTACTGCATGTCATATTTACGCTTTTATTCCTGTTTTGGTTACTAGCCCATCTGCAACTCCGCTGACTCACACTGTACATAAATAATTTTGATTTTCTTACAACAGCAACAACAAATAAAAACACAAATATATTTTCATGAAGCGCCACGCTTACTGTTACAATATTTCAAGCGCCAAAATGTCATTAATGTCTCATGCAAATATGTAATTTAAAGTGAGGAAGAATACATAAAACAAGCTTAAATTTTTTGAAAGACCCAGCTTTGACAGCTTCTGGTGTACTGACAAGAGTGTACATTATTGCCCTTCTCCACTAGTGGTACATACAGTTCAGCCTCACTCAGGCCTTGCTCTTGCGTGTTTCGTGCAAAATTCTACAAACATGAACTGACTTTCTGATTGCCATATTGTAATGTTTTGCCTGACCTGTCAATGCAGTTAAAATGCATTTCCAATGGGTCAAATATTCAATCACAGTCTAAGCCAATATGCTGTTGAATGTGCATTCACTCATGGTGGTTTGAGTGATAAATGGCATTTCAGGAATGACACTCCCACTTAAACATAAATGGAAAACCTTCTGAAATGGAATTATGTGCTCAAGAACCAACTCTTTGCTTTGTTGCGCTGAAAGCCAGCGTGGAATTAGCAATTAGGCAGTACGACCTTCAGAAATTTAAATAAAGGCACTGATCAGTTGATGCGCATTTCATCGGACTTGCTCAGGCACTAGCGATTGCAGTGGAATGGACTGTTTATTTCATTTTTGTGTGAGTATGTTTTTGTGTGTGTGTGTGTGTGTGTGTGTGATCATTTTAGTTGTACAACCGCAATTCCAAAATAGTTGGGTCAAAGTGTAAATTGTGAATAAAATCAAAACGCAATGACTTTCAAATCACACCAGCCAGTATTTTATTCTCAATAGAACAGAGATGACATAGCATATGTTGAAACTGAGAAATTTTACAATTTATCCACAAAATGAGCTCATTTCAAATTTGATGGCTGCTACACATCTCAAAAAAGTTGGGACAGGGGCCTCTTTACCATGATGTAGCATCACGTCATCTTTTTAACATGGAGTGGAGGCGTCTGGGCATTGAGGAGACAAGTTTCTTGAGTTTAGCCATTGGAATTTGATCCCAATCTTGTTTAATACAGCCTTCCAACTGCTGGAGAGTTTTGGGTCTCCTTTGACGGACTTTTTGTTTAATTATGTGCCAAATATTCCCAATCGGTGAAAGATCAGGACTGCAGGCAGGCCAGTTCAGCACACGGACTCTTCTACTACGAAGCCATGCTGTTGTAACAGCTGCAGTATGTGGTTTTGCATTGTCCTGCTGAAATACACAAGGCCTTCCCTGGAATAGATGTCATCTGGAGGGGAGCATATGTTGCTCTAAAACCTTTATATACCTTTCAGGATTCATGGTGCTTTTTAAAACATGCAAGTGTCCCACACCATATGCACTAATGCATCCCCATACCATCAGAGATGCTGGCTTTTAAACTGAACGCTGATAACAGGAGGGGTGGTCTTTCTCCCCTTTAGCCCAGAGGACACAACGCCCATGATTTCCAACAAGAATGTCAAATTTAGACTCGTCTGGCCACAGGACACTTTGCTACAGTCCATTTTAAATGAGCCTTGGCCCACAGAACACGGCGGCGCTTCTGGATCATGCTCAATAATGGCTTCCTTTTTGCATGATAGAGTTTTAGGTGGCATCTGTGGATGGCACAGCGGACTGTGTTTACAGACAGCGGTTTCTTGAAATATTCCTGGGCCCATTTAGTAATGTCAATGACAGAATCATGCCGGTGAGTGATGCAGTGGCGTCTGAGGCCCCGAAGATCACGGGCATCCAGTGAAGGTCTTCAGCCTTGTCCTTTACCCGCAGAGATTTTTCCACTTTCTCTGAATCTTTTGATGATGCTATGCACTGTCGATGATGTGACCTTCAAAGCCTTTGCAATGTGACGTTGAGGAACATTGTTTTTAAAGTGTTCCACAATTTTTTTTTACGTAAGCCTTCACAGGTTGGAGAGCCTCTGGCCATCTTTACTTCTGAGAGACTCAGCCTCTCTAAGACATCCCTTTTATAGCCAATCATGTTACACACCTGATGCCAGTTAATTTAATTACTTGCTAAATGTTCTTTCAGCTGATTCTCTTATATAGTAATTGCTTTTTCAGCCCTTTTTTGCCTGTGTGCCAACTTTTGTGAGATCTGTTGCAGCCATAAAATTTGAAATAAGCTCATTTTGTGGATAAAAATGTAAAATGTCTCAGTTTCAACATTTGAAATGTTATCTATGTTCTATTGTAAATAACATTGGCTCATGTGATTTGAAAGTCATTGCATTTTGATTTTATTCACAATTTACACTTTGTCCCAACTATTTTGGAATTGGGGTTGTACTTTAAACATCAACATCACAAAAGAATGGACTGTTTATTTAATTTGTGTTTGTGTGTGTGTGCGCGTGTGTGTGTGTGTGTGGGCGTGTGTGTGTGCGTGCGTGCGTGCGTGTGTGTGTGTGTGTGTGTGTGATCCTTTTACTCTGAGCATCAATAGACATGATTTAATTTGGGCTCATGTAATGTGCTTTGAAGATTTCTTAAATTTTAAATGAAAATGTCTCTTACATTTTTTTAAATTAAAGAGATCAGCAGGGTAATGCTTATTAAACAAAACAAACCCTCAGGGTACAGTTCCTCATGGCAATACTCAAACAATACCACTAATAACAAGAAAGGAGCTTCATTTTAATTTCCTTTGTTTCAGATTTTGGGTGAAATTATATTATCCAATTATGCTTTGCTCAGTTTTGTGGAGGGTATAATTATTTTTGATAATAGTTATTTGCTTTTGTACATGCAGTTCCAGTGAATTACAAACCTTCCGTCCGATAAAACCAATTGCATTCTTTGTCCCTTGAGTGAAAAACAGTAGCTAATGTAAGATTTTGTGTAATGGCAATGCTGGAGGAAACTGAGAATGTAAGACTGTGGGTTAGAATAATTTGCCTGTCCTGCAGTGACATCCCTGTTATCAGAGCTCAGGCCTGAGGCTTTGGCTCATGGGCAGCCATAAATTATGGATGGTATGCCCTGAGAGTCCTAAAAAACAAACAAATAAATGAATGAATGAATAAACTGAAAACATAAGTTATTGTTAGGCCTCCTGAGCCCGTAGACATCCAACATCTTGACGACGAGTGGTGTAATTCTGGTCGTGGGTGGATGGCAGTACCCAGCAGCAAATATAAAGTAATTGCATTGCTTGCAGCCTCCTGGACCCTTTAGTCTTGAACGTGGGTGTTAATGAAATGCGGGTTTGGAAAGTCTTTGTGATGACATAAAAGCTTGCCTCGATCATATGCAAGCATTCTTTCTTTATAGTATGCTCACATTGACTTAGCCGAGTGATGGTGAAAGCATTAACTTACTTGTCCATCTATGAAAACATGTTCCCATGAGAGACCACTCTATTTTTATCGGAGCACTTTAGCTCACTGGGAGTGCTTCTACATTGTACACGCAGTAGACTATCGGCTACAATATAATTTCTATTTTTTTTTTATCTCTTTTGGATTGGATTGCCAATAGATTGTTACTACATTTCTAAGCATGGTGCATTTTATCAAATGAATGAGTGCATTTTCATAATCCTCCAAGTCTTTTCAATGGGGTACAGGCTACAGGCAGGCCACTCTAGCTGCCGAACTCTTGCCTTTTTTCCATTCTGCGTGGTATTGGCTCTACATGACTCGCATGGAACTTGTACTTGCACTATTATTACTTTTTTTGCATTGCAAATAGTATCTGCTTGCTGTAGGCAGGGTTCATAGCTAAGTGACATCCAATTCCTACTGGCTCCTTTTATCTCTAGCATTATACTTGTGCCTCATTCTTGAGCGAGGAATGGGATATTTAGAGCATCTTAAAATATTATTTGCATTTAACATGCTGTCAGATTTCTTGCGGAATTGAGTCTGTATAGAAATGACCGATTTCTATTTATGTACTTTAGCTTCTTGCAGATCTTGAAAACAATAAAATGTTCTCCGATGACCTGGAGTGTCAGAAACTTCTAATGGAAGCCATGAAGTACCATCTGCTGCCAGAGCGCCGACCCATGCTTCAAAGCCCCAGGACCAAGCCTCGGAAGTCCACCGTAGGCGCCCTTTATGCAGTGGGAGGCATGGATGCCACTAAAGGTGAGCCCCTCAGACACCAATCAATGTTGCCAGATGCAAATCATCATCACCACAAAATCCTTGAAAACTTCTAGCCTTGTGCTGATTGGGACTCACATCCTAGTGCTGGCCCAATAACATCAGTTCAGCTGTTCTTCATGCCCTTAATTTTGCATTGGTGAAATGCGACTGGCTTTCTGCTTAATCAAGGCAACTGTAAGTCATATTGGATAAACGTATAAACTACATAATGATAATGTAGTAAATTCCGGAAGAATAATGAAAGCAAAATTTTAATCCTTTGGTGCAATAAGTTTTTTTTTCCTCAAATTAGATGGCATTTAACAAATATCAAACTGCAAATACAATACATAAAGACAGCCTGTGTTAAGCTGGGACATGCTCCAAGAGAGTCTGCAAATTGCTCAAGCAACAGCTCACAAGTTGTCACATAACTCAGTGAATGTTCTGACTTTAAGAAGGCCAACATAATAAATCTATTCGAAATTGGTTTGTTGTTTCTTCTGGCATTGGGGCTTTGATTTATCATGGCCACAGCAGGGATTCAATATCACGATAATGAGAACTGACATATCTATGGCTGTCTCTATGTCAGAAAAAAGAAAGATTTTTAAGGGATCCTGTAGGACAAAGTGACATCTGATCTCAAAGCTCCGTATGAACTAAGTAATAATCTTAAAACACAAATGACTGTAGTGTTGCAATGAGAATGAACAGGCTATTCAATATAAGGAACAAAATTGCTTCACTATGAAGAAAAAGTGAGACTGTGTGTTGCATTCCTGAGTTTAAAATTGAGCTGCATTTGTACATTCATTTTTTTTTTTTTAAATTTCAAAACACTGTCAACATAGTTTTATATCCTCTTAATGATAAAATAACCAAGAGGAAAGCTGTCCGTCAAATTTTTTTAACTCTTATTTTCTCAGCCTGGTGCAGATACTTTCCGATTGTTACTGTCAGGTAGGTTTTAAGTAAATGTGCTTTAATTTCTGTGCCATGGTTTTGGGATCTCAAAAAATCACAGGTTTTGATACAACAAATGAAAAACCACACTATCAACTCAAGCTATCATACAGAAGACTGTCAGTCTGCATGTGCACTGCAGACACACTCTCAGCCAAAGATGAAATTTTGTTATAGAATGGCTTCATTGGTCACACACCACAACCAAGTCTTGCAATTAACAACTGTTCTAATCTATTAATAGCATCTCTATTTTAAGGAGGTGCCATGTGCACGTGTGACTGCGGTCTGTAAACTGTAATATCTAGGAGACGCGCTGACATTATTAATGTTGTTTTGATCCCTCTTATTTGGATTTCTTACGGAAGAGGTTTGAAGGATATTGCGGCAGTGACAGATGCTTCATTAGAATATCTTTGCCCAATTCTTCATGGTACATTAACCTGCAGGCATAAGAAAAGTACTGCGTAAACCTTTGAAAATCTTGCTTACTTTAAAACAGCATCAAAGTGCAATGAATTTTAGAAATCCAATCCAAAAATTCCTGAACGCTACTATTTTACTACATGCAGTTGATTTTGAGTTCATGCAAAGCATGGTCCAAATCAATTTGCAACTGCAGAATTGTATTACAAATTGGGGTTTGAGCATGAATTGTCATGGTTACTTGTCAAGTGAAATTTGCCGTCTTTGTGCTAGTATTTGAAAACAACTTAGTTATTCAAAACTATTAAGCAATCAATTCACCACATTTCAATTTAATTCCATTACAGAAAGCATTTTCACGTCTGTCCAGGAAATTACTATAATTTCTGTCCTGTCTTAATGTAGTTGATGAAATTTTTATCATTGCATTAGGGCTGTATAATAATTACCCTAGAATAAATTTGAATAAGGTCCCAGATAACACCTTCTGCAGTGCTACCATGTTAATATCATATTTTGTGAATATCCTCTAATGGAACTGGTAGTGTAATGCAATGGAGCCCTTTTTTTCAGTAAACACATGAAATTCAAGCTGCATGCATTGCAATACATGAAAGTACTAATGCTATAGGGAATATTCAACGGGTGAGAAATGTTTTTCAGAATCCATTATTTGGTTTTGTGATTTGTTAACAAGTTTCCAGTAGTTTGGCTCAATTTTTAGCAATTTAATGATGTTAAATGGAGGTTAAATATTATTAAACAGCAATTACATTATCAAGTTGGAACAAAAATGTATTCGAACAATTAGCTCTGACCTCCTTTTCCTTTGAAATATTATACAAATTAGCTAATTATGTTTCAGCCGAGGCGGTTTCCATCCCTAGCTATCCCTCCCCTGGAGTCATTCCACAAAATGTACTGCACATACTGCCGTAATGGAAAAACACAGCATTAATGAAACATGAGGCATTTCCGAGTTTTAAGGGTTTGCTGAATTTATTGCGTGAAACTTGGCAAGGAATTAATCATAAAAAAAAAAAAAAACTCTGCTTCAGTGACATTTCAGCCGTCAAATGTCTGAACGGGTGCTGTTTCATGGCCTTTAATGGTAATTAAGGGCTGCCAGTGAAAAACACAGGCTCCATATGAAGTAGCGGCTTCTAGCCCTTCCACTTGAGCTCCTATGCTGGAATAAGTCAGTAAATACCATAGCTCAGAAAAGGTAAGAACTGCAGAGAAATCTCATATGTGCCCAAAAAGGCTTGTTATATAAAGCAATTGCGGTCACCGTACAACATAGCTTGCCACTGAGACACCCGGATTCTCAGCTTTTTTGAAAATAATAATTTTACACATTTTATGTCCACGAGTAGAAATTCCAGCACTTTTTCTACAAAGGTAGAGTCTTGTTTCAGGGCACTGTAAGGTTCAGGGCAAATGGCTTCACCGCTGTTTTTGATGTGACACTTGTGCTCAATTACTTCCTTTCTGTAGGTGTAATAGCGCTTTGAATATCATTTCTTAATTTAAATGTGTTTTGGTGCCCATAGGACCAGATTGCCTGTGAAAGTCAAGGAAATACAAATGAGGCTGGAAAAACAGTTTAAAAAAAGTTAGAGATGTAGGCCTGGCCTCTGGCTAACCGAAATGAACTGCCTTGGTTCACTCTGCTCCTTTACCCTCCCTATTGCTGCTGCCATCCATGTACTACCCCCAGCAGCCTCATCCTTGACACAAGGCAGCAGAGTTGGGGTGATTAAATTGAAATAATTTGGATTATATTATATTAAATGGATATATGTTTTGGATTAGATTAGATTAAGAATAAATAGGAATTTCTTGGATTAGATTAGATTAAGATTAAATTGGAATTTCTTGGATTAGATTAGATTAGATAAAAGGATTAAAGTGGATTAAATTAAGATTAATTCAGATTAAACTGTCATCGAACTTGATGGCCAGACAATGGGAGAAGAATACCTATGACACTTGTTGTTTTGGTGAATTGGATTAACTCAAGCAATAAAGGTGATTGAAAAGTGAAAGGAAATTTGACAGGTAGATGTTGCATTTTAATGTCTTTGTGATTTGCCTTTATACTATTAACACAGAGGGTGGAAAGGATAATGGACTCGATTTCTTTGTTACTTTATCAATTAGTAGTATCACATGGATCACATAGAACTTGACAGACTTGAGATTTGATAATGGAAGAATTTAAAGTTGATTGTGGACCTTAATAAAGATAAATGCAAGTTTTGTGAAATCTTTAATCTTAATCCAATTCTAATCCAAATTTAATCCAAAATATTGGATTTAATGGGAAAAAAGTGGATTAAGAGTAGATTAGATTAAAACTAAGGAAAATCTGGATTAGGTTAGATTATATTAAGTAATCTAATCTTAATCTAATCAAGATTAAGTGGATTTAGATTAAGACGACTCCAATTCTGCAAGGCAGGATGGATCCATGGAGCAATGCAGTCAGCACATATTTCTGAACCTATTTTTGGTACATCGCGGCCAAAATAGTGATTTCAGACAAAGCCACTTTCAGTTTACTAGTTTTAGTGATTTACACAACCACTTTAGCATCATGTACCTGTTTTGAACTGACAGGAGTGGTGCAGTCCACTGCAAGGTTCAACACACTGGGCATCTTGCAATAACCTTCTGAGAACTACTACTGTTAATAGCTGGTATTTGTCACCATATAACTTAAATGTATATTGTGTGTATCATTTCTGTGGATAGAGCCACATAGAGGGGATGATTTAATCATTGGACAGAGTGTCATAAATATCTGCTTTGTGAAGCTTATGACACAATATTATTGAGAATGGATTGATTTAATTTGGTGGTGATTTTTAGAGCTGTCCCTGTGAGGTTATTGGCTACCATTCAACCAAGTGTCTCTGTCACACTCAGAGAGCTTGGACTTGCTGCCTTATTCCTTTTCTGCTGCTGGTGTTTTTGTTGTTTGAGATCTGTCTTTTTTTTTTGACACAATTCCCCATGCCACCTTAAATAATTTTGATGTTTTTCTGACTGATTTATCTGCAACTCAGGCACCAACTAATTGGCCCCTTTGGAACTCAGTTAGTATCCTTTTGTTGTTTTGGAGACTTACCTTGCAAAGTGGTATTGTTGGCTGTTTTATGCAGACAGATTTAGCAAATTAGCACACATATGATTGGAATCACCTTCTATCGATGCTTTTGTTATTGTGGTTCACAGACTTCAAAGTTACCAACATTTTTAGGGGTTCTTCTATTATATTGTTCTCCCACTTTATATTGAGCATGCATGGGCAACCCTGTTTACTAAAAAGTTGGGACGCTGTGCAAATGAAAAGAGAATGCAATGATTTGAAAATCATTTAAACCCTATAATTGGTTGAAAATGGTACGAAGACAACTAATCAAATGTTGAAAGTGAGAAATTTTGTTGTTTTTTTGGAAAATATCTGCTCATTTGATGCCTGCAACACGTTAAAAAAAAGAACAGATGTTTTTAAAAAAAAACACTAAATTTCTCAGTTTGAAATTTTGTCTTTAAACTATTTTCAATTAAATATAGTGTTATATATAATGTTATATAAAGTGATTGGCAAATTAGTGCATTCTGTTTATATTTACATTTTAAACAGTGTCCCAACTTTTTTTTGGAAATGGGGTTGTATATGTATGGGCTGGCATTATGTGCAAGCCAAGCAGCTATATTCTGAGGTAAAAGCAACTGGTTGATGCAAACCATGTCTTTTTCTTAATTATATTACAGGTTCAACTACCATTGAGAAGTATGACCTGCGCACAAACAGGTGGATACAAGTTGGCATCATGAATGGACGGCGGCTACAGTTTGGAGTTGCGGTGATTGACAACAAGCTTTATGTGGTGGGGGGCAGAGATGGCCTTAAGACATCCAACATGGTGGAGTGCTATAACCCAATAACCAAAGTGTGGTCAACAATGCCCCCCATGTCAACTCACAGACATGGACTAGGTGAGGTTATCTTCCATTTTCCATCTATCAAATTAATCTTTATGGCAACATCATGAACAATGACTATAGTCCTATTCTGATGGGCATAGTATAACCTCAGGATCTTCAATATTTGCCAATTCTGATGGGATTAAAATCACTGGGTTATTAGGTAGTGTGAGACCTGATTTTAAGTCTTATTTTCACACAAGGGCAACTCATTAACTGATTCTTTTATTTTGAAAAAGTTGTGCCATTCGTTGTCAGTTGGGGGTCTAGGAATGTGAGTGGAGGAGGGTGAAGCAGAAAAGCCCAGTTTTTCCACTTTTCCCATGTTTTTGTCTTAATTAAAGTTATTGGTCATTTATGAGTTTATGTCTAAGTCTTCATTTCTTCCAGCTGGAGTGAGTCACGGAAATTTCGGCAAACCCTCGGTCCACAAAACTTTCATGTCTTACTTAAGTAATTACATTTACCAGAGGTTCAGAAGTTATAATAATCCTGTCAGAATAGGGCTAAAGTTAGATTAATAAGTTGCCTGGGCACCAAAACAATTACAGACATCTACTCCTTTGATTACATTGATATGGTGTTTTAGGGTTCCCACAATACAATCAGAAATATAGAAATATTCCTGCCTACACATTTGCAAAAAAGGGCTGGATCTCAAACCTATTGAGAGAACAAGCAACAAGAGTAGGAGGCTGGCTTCCTCTTAGCCTTTGCTGATATTATGGTACAAAGCATAAAGGGATCTTCCCTTTCATTTTTCTATGTCACATTAGGTGAGGCCAATTTCATGTCCTACTTACAGTCAGATGCACTATCTTCCCCGTGATAACTTCCCCTTCAGGAGAAAGAACTTTCAGAATTCTCAAAGGAAAAGTTATCGTGTTCCTCCGTGTTGTGTGTTTTCCTACTTGCTGTTGTGTATAGGAAGAATGCAGTATTGCCCTCTTGAATATGGCAAGGTATGGCATTCATCATGTGCACTGATTTCACAACACCTTAGAGTTCAAATCATTTGTAAAAACTGATACCCCTGTCTGATTTGAAAAATATTTCAGAGATCTGCAACTTGGCCATTGGCTTTTTTTTGTGCCTCATGATTCCCAAGGCAATGCACAAGAAAGCTTTGGAGGGAGTTGTGAGGTTCTGCTCCACTCAGAGATATGAAAAGAGAGCTGAGTTTGTGGAGACAGATGCTCCACTAAGGTTTCCATGGCTCACCCTTTAAAAGAAAAGAAATATAGATAGATAGATAGTTTATTTGTCCTCAATGAGAAATTTTTTTTTTTCCCAAGTAGGCGCATGGAAATGTGCACTCATCGCCAAGGCATACAGGACAAGGTTATACAAAGATGTAGTCAGGCTCCTCTTGTACCTGCCTTCTACTTTTCATAGGGTTGAGAAAAATATGATGTCCACCTCAATCTGACCCCCTGGCTCCTCCAACAGCACAACAATGCAGGCTCTTCCTGTTTGCAGAATTTGTTTGCTGTATGGCTGAGCTGTGAATCAACTGTGCCACGCCACAACAGTCGGGCCGAACAGCCAAGCCAAGCAACAAGTTTATGCATTTTGACTAAATATTATTGTCCCTCAAACTGTGCTCTCTAAGGAAGGGGAAACAGTTTTATGTGTAGATTTTATGCAGGGGAAAAAGAAAACAGTTTAAAAAATTACTCCACGTAAATGATCCGGTTATGCTGTGGAAATGGGGTGTTTATTTCTGATATTTTGTCTGTACTGTTTGTAAAAATTAGCCTTTCTTAAATTTTGATTGCTGAATGTGATTTAAACTAGTGCCATACTGCAATGTCTTTGCTGTGGAGTATCACTAAGATTGATTGTTTGTGTGTGTATATACAGTATGCGTGTACGCGCGTGTGTGTGTGTGTTAGAGAGGGAGGGAGAGAAAGAGAGAGTGTGCGTGTTTGTTTGCAGTATGTGAGATTTTGTGTTAGCGAGTAGTGGCAGAGGTTTATGCCTTTAATGGAGAGATCATGTGCAGTATGAGAGAGAGTGGTGCAGTTTTCCTGCTGATAAAGATGCTTGTTTCTGCGGAGATTATATGCCAGTTGATGATGCATGGATATTATCCTGCTCCGGCTGGCACTGACACTATTTGTCTCGCGGGACATAAACTCTAAACACATGGCTGCCATTTCTTTATGTCCTGTAATATCCATGATTGCACTGCAGTACCTTGAAGTAAGCTATCTGGGGAGGGTGCTTCAAGGATGCAACTTTAAGCTTAAGTCATGCTCTAGGTGAGTTTTAATTAAAGATTTCTTGAGCAGTTTTCAAAAGCCATGCCATATGGTCTCTCAGCCAAAAAATAAAATAAAATGGAATCAATGAGCTGGCAAACTCGTATCAGAGCCTCGAAAGATTTTCGTGCGTGAGCATTTAATTTAAGCACAGACGGAAAAAGGAAGTCATTGCATTGTGATGATTCACTTCACTTACAGCTACAAAGCATACCTCAGTGAGTTCCCTCAGGTCCTAGGGGTTGTACTACATTTATCTGAGTGTCGCGCTGCTCCAAACGCAGGCTTCTCAAATAGCAATTTAAATGTCGAGAGTCTGTCAAAAAGTGTCATCGTTCAAAGATTTATTGTGCTGCGACAGAGAGAGAAGGAATCGTTTCGGCGCAGCCCTGAAACAGAGGTGGAGGGAGGGAGAATGCAGCATGAATGTGTAATGGCTGCTCTGGAGTAAGTCTGAGGCCTCGTGCTATAATCGAGTTTGGGATCAGGAGACTGGCTTCCTCTTGGAAGAGCCATTATTTCAATTTCTGTGCACATCTTACTGTAGTGTGTCCTTGTGCTAATACTGTATAACATGCATCAGGAGACAGATTTTTTTTTCAGTTCAAACAGTAGTGCAAAATATGTTTTATTCATGGGAAAAAAAAGCCAAGTGAATTTTAGCTGACTGTTAGCACTGGATTTGAGGCAGTCCTCATTTGCTCTTTCATTTCAGTTTTTGCAGTAATTAGCAGTGTGCAAGACGTGCACAAGAGCTAGTCTGCTTACAGATTTGTATTAACATGAAATAAGAACAATCTGAATAACTAGTGAAGAGCCACTCTATTTGTTTTTTTTTCCTCTCTCTTGTAAGCGCCTATCGGTTCTCCTCTCAGGTCTACTATGTACCAAATCCTGACTCATAATTGGTAAGTCCATTTAAGAACATGATCTGGGACTCACCACAGTGAACCACTGTTGGTGTCTATCCCACGGTATCAGGCACAGAATCAAAATACTCTCCATTTCTATTCTGAGCAGGAATTGCTGTGCTGGAGGGACCCATGTATGCTGTTGGAGGCCATGATGGATGGAGCTATCTGAACACAGTGGAGAGGTGGGACCCCCAGGCACGGCAGTGGAACTACGTGGCCAGCATGTCCACTCCGAGAAGCACTGTGGGAGTCACGTCTCTAAACGGAAAGTGAGTAGCCATTCCAAAATTCCAGACGATGTGTTTAACCACAAAAAAAGTGCTAACTCTGTTCAATAAGAATATACAGCAATGTAGCTTTTTGTACCTGCATTAGTATTTCGTTGGCCTAATAGCATAGTTGCCTAAGTCATATTTGAACATTTTCAGAAAACTAGAAAAAACACAATTTTTAGCAAGCACATTGGTATTTTTTTTTTTTTTTTGATATTGCAACAGTAAGCCAAAAAATGACTTAGGCAATTATGCTATGAGGCTAACGATTTGTACAACTGAAGAAAAAAAAAAAAAAAAAATTTTTTTTTTTTTTTCCTGGTCAGGTGAAAACGATGTGTAGTCATGGTTTAAATTGGGAGGGAAATGAAACTCAATAGGAGCAAATGTATAGCAAATGTATATGCCCAATATCATTGACGTACATCATATACTATTAATACTCATATTTTCTTACTGGCTGAATTATAAGTTTTCACTGCCTCCTTGTCTTTACTCTGTATGAGATATTTAATATATAACTAATTCACTTCCCAAGGGCACAAACCCCCCTGTTGTCCCCAATGCCATTTAATGTCTGGAGCTAATTTTGTTTTGTTGAGTTTGACACCCCTGAATACATCAGGACTCAGAAGTTATGCTCTCCCTTCGGATTTGTTATCATTAAAATAATCAGATAGCAGCCTTTGCCAATGGCCATTTCTCAAAGCGGAGGTTGCAGCTGAGGTAGGCTGCTACGTCATCGCAGGATGTTTGATTGTGATGACACCCAAGAAAACAGCCCAGAAATGCAACCTTGTTCTCACTTGATACCAAATGCATTTGTCAACATGGAAAGGAAGAGTAAATGAGTTGATTATTCTGTCTGCTAACAGGCACGATGAAGGCTTGAATTTCAAAGGCAAATATGAGCCGGAAAGGCAACTGAAAGTGCTGCTAACCAACTGCAACATTTACGGCTACATTTCCAGCTCATATTGGCAAATGCTGACACCTGATTAAAGGCAGACCCGCTGATATACAGAGTTTGGCCAACTTAGTGATGGGCGCCATTTTGGGCCCATGCGTTATTGCGTGCATGCATGGAGTTTCATGTTAACTCCGTGTGCGCATGCAAGTTTCTGCTCTTCGAGACGGGTTTTATGCTCCCGTTCTTTATACAAGTCACTTGCAAATCTTGTGCCTTGAAGGCACTGATTAGAATTTCACTGGTCCATTACTGTAATTTTTTTTCTCTGTTTTTTCTCCTTTCTCTCTCAATTTATATGTGGTGAAGCGAAAGTATAAAGTATGCAGCTTGGCCTTTATACAAGCTATCTAGCTTGCTTACCAAGTAGCTGCCTGCATACATTATTTAGCATTCAATTAGGTGATAGCCTGTGAGCTAGATCATCAATGGCGCTAAGATTGGAAGTTAGTTTGGTGGCCAACTTGGCGAACGTTACTAGTATCTTCAGTTTTGCCTTTCAGACAACATTTGTTTCAACTGCATCTAGCCTTTTGCTCTCAAACTTTCATTGACAAGGAAGGTTGACTGACTAATGCTGGCTAGGTAGTTTGCTTAGCTGACCCTTAGATTATCGTATGGTGCTGCTTGGTATCTCACTTCTGCCTCTGCAATGTTAATGCAGTGGGAGGGAATGACCCTTATTCGCTCTGTGCCCCGCTTGTTATGGATGGCATGGCTAGTTTAGCTATTGGCTTTCAGCTGTTGGAGTCTGAATACCCTGTGGTGGTTAGGCAGATAGCTTGTTACATTTGGTTTCACTCCAGGCCCAAAAGCTTTATTTATTTTTAACACAAGCTCTCTTTGAAGCATTTAAAACCCATACAGCCCCCTTTGCACAACCCAAGAACTGCTCCACAGTCGCTTTTCTTAAATTTTCCATGTTTTTCTGAAACGCAAGACAGCCAGTATCATACACACTGCTGCTATTGTTGGTTTACATTCTTCCTCCCAGCAACTCACGCACATTGTGAAAAATGGCAAGCAATGATTGGTTGGAGACCACCATGTAGTCTGTGATGTTTCTTGGTCATGTCAAGAATTTATGACTCTAATATCACCTAATCTGATGCAGTGACCATTATAACAGACAAAAATATTGTGTTGTCTGAACCTAGCATTACAAATGATCATGATAAATGTAGTCTCTCCAGCAGTAATCATTTGTATGGTCCAAGATGGCGCATGTTATCAAGTGATTCCTAAACACTGAAATCGAGTTGGCCAAACTCTGTATTAAGTGTTCTGGTAAAAGTGAAATTTTCTGGTATTTGAAGTGGGGTTGTATAAGGTACTTATCCCCAGTCAGTTCACTACCTGCAGGAGATAGTGGTCAGCAAGCTCCTAGTTTGTTGAAGCAGGGAGTAGTGCAGTTAAGTACAGCAACATGCTGTGGTGGACAGGGACAGAAGCAAAAAGTATTCTCGCCACATCAATTAAGGGCCACCTTAAAAAAAAAAAAAAAAAAAAAACAGTCTCCATTTAAGTGTAGGCTATGAATAGGCTAGAATATTTTCACTGCTTTACCATGCTGTCTGACAGCCCTTTAGTTTGGCAATACATAGGCCCTACTCTAATCCAAAAGTAATAAGACTTTGAAAGTTCTAGAGTTGAGAAAATGTTAGTGCAAAAAAAAAAAAAAAAAAAAAAAAAAGAAGCGTTGTCTGATGACAATGTAAATCCCTGAAAATATTCAAAATATAGGATAAACTTAAACCGTTATTGATTTATTCTAGGTAGGGCTTCTTTTAGGTGGTCAACATACATTTTGCTGCTGGCCTGTTGGCAGCAGTGTATTGCTCTGCTTCCTTGCTTTCACTTTGCTCTTTTTTTGCAAAGTGGGAGCTTGCTGACCGCTATCTACTGCACTTACTTGGGATAAGTACCTCGGACAGCCCCACTTCGAAAACCCCAAATGATTCCTTTACTTTGTACCATTTTAAATACCACCCTGGTTATCATTACTGGAGTTATTTGCTGTTCTTATTTGGAATTTCATGACTTTATTCAAGTAGTTTATTAACCTCAGTCCTTCCTCTGGGCTAGTGCTTATTGAGAACCGGCATATTGGGAAATAGCTACAGGGGAACAATATATATCGGCAACCGGCACACAGGGAAATGAGTGTGGGTCCTCTATATATCGGTAACCAGCAAGACTAGGGTTAAAATTACTTTGCTGGCTACTGGTAGCTACCGCTATCGAGAAGCCTGAACCAGTAAGGTCACAACAACAGTGTTACTACCCAGCAAACTGTTTTTGTTGGAAAGCAGCAACATAATTCAGTGGATCAAATTAATAATTTTAGAGCAATGTGTCCAGATAAAAATGTTCTATTTTTAAATGGCAGCTTAAAACGCAGACAATTATCTGAAAACCGAATTAATTTTTACCACTGAGAAATATGCTTTGTACTGGAAGTCTAAAAACTTTTAACCCAATGCTATTAACTAGTTACATCCTACTTCCAAGTGCAGCCGATGTGCTGCAATGTGCTGGGAAGAGTTGCACATATGCTTATGGGGAGTGCCTTCATAAATTATATCTCAAGTTGGCTCTTACTGAGCAAAATGGGAAAAAACGCTGATATGTGAGATATGGTACCTGAAATATTTTCATGCTGCTCTGAGGTAGCACACTAGTTCATTTATTTTAGTGAAGAGGTGGAGATCCTTATGATTGTTATGCGAGTCACCTACAAGCTATTTGAGCAGGACATAGCTGGGGAGAGGGCTGGTTGAATCTTTAATGCTGACTTGCTCACCCAATTATCAATGCGGAAATGTACATTGTCCTTTTTACGGCTAATGTTTGAATTACTTCTTTGTTTTGATGGCAGTCATACTCATATGACAACCGTTAATTAATTTTGTCTATACAGCAAGCACATCAGGTAGCCCCAGTCCAACCAGACATAAATAACCCATTACATTTCTGATTTATGTAATTGACGCCTTTATACTAAGCATCTCACAATGATTAGACTAAGTTGGGGGCCAATTCCCCCCTGGGTCAATGGGCTTTGCTCAAGGGCACAACAGCTAAATTGGTTGCTTGGACCAACTGTGTGAATATAAGTCCAATGCCCTAACCAATGGGCAATGCTTTGAGCTGCTCACACTTTCCCTGTGTAGACAATATGCAATGTCGGTTAAGGACTGCTTCCTACCCCTCTCAGATTATGTGCTGTGACAGACCCAGACTTAAGCAACATACAAACTTGTTTTAGTTGGTGTTGTTTACTGCAAAATATATTGTGTTTATACTTCATTTCAGTGCTATTATTTTTGCATTTTCAGGCATGGTATTCAAGCGCCAGTCCTTTATAATCGGACTCATTGTTAAAGCTATAGTTCCAATTTTAGTCTTGAGATGGTCAGCCATGTCAAGTTTTATAATTATAATTATTATTTTTAAAAAATTAATCTTACATTTTCAAATTCTTAAATTCAGGGGTAATCTTGAATCTAATGTTCGTGAAGTGTGAGTTATCTGATGGATTACAGCTGTGGTGATGAGTGAACGGGAATCCATCTTTCTCTCCGAGGCTTAAATGTGAGCATGTTTTCTTTGCAAATGTAACAAAAATACCTTCAAACATATCAGGTTGAGGGTGAGTTCTATTTGTAACAAACTGGAAGAATTTATTGCCTTTTTCACCACCAGTGTGTATCATCCGCAATCATGATGAATCATGTTGATCATGGCAATGAAGCACAATTTGATATCGCCATGTAAGTGTTGTTCCAGGATCAAAAAAAAATTATGCTTATCCAGGATAATTATAGTCCACCAATTAATTGCCACTCTGCTATGATGATGTCATGGGGCCATGAAAGCTTTGCAGCTGTGCATCACACAGGGCTTGCAGTACATACCAGCAAACTAGCCCCAAAGGTGAGCGATTTAAGAGTGAAAGTGCTGTGAAAATTATATAAAATTTACGAGGCAAAAACTATTTTTTGATAGTATGCATCTCTGCAAGTCTCTGCTGATCTGCATGAAAAGCTTTCTAAAATTAGCTTGCTAACTTTCGGCACCTAGAACGCATTACATTCATTAGCGCAGCATAGAGATATCAGAATTGCTATTCATCGGTGGACTGTCATGTTACTCCTGGATGAGCATTTTAGTTTGTTGATCCCGAAACAACACTTATAGGGTAATATTATATTTTCCGGAAATGAAGCGGCGAGAAAGCAAGCTGCCTTTAATGGGCTGATCATTTAAACTGGCACATTGCTTTTTTAACACCTTGGGGTGGAAGGGGTGGGCAGAATCATGGCTTGTGGTTTGATCCAAGAGAGACTCTTTTTTTTGCAGTTAGCTTTTAGCATTCGCTTCCTCTTATACTGAGGACAGAATATTGCAAGTGTGGAGCAAATGTATGCATGTATGAGCAGAAGCAAAGGCACAGGGCTGTTTTCACCAAAGTCGTATTGCCTGTGTTACTTGGGTATTCATGTAAGTAAAATACTTTATGAAGAAAGAAGGAAATGTGTGCAGTTGAGATGAAGCCATTTCCCTGAGCCTCTGAGCTGCATTTGACAGTGTGGCGCACCCGGGCTCCATGTTGTGGCTCTTTATTGCTTGTGTCTCAGTGATTTCTCACCACGGCAGCTTCTGAAATATGTGGCACTTTCATTGCTCTTCCTTGAGATTCCTGCCTTGAAAGGAAATGGGTTAGGAGACCCTGACTCCAATGCCTTTCACCAAACAAATGACTCTGAAGGGCTTGTCTCCATTGTTGATTCAGGGGCTGATGGGAGGGGGATTGCGCCAGGGGCTGCTTTTGTCCTAGAATTGGGCTGGATCTGAGTTTCAGCGGGGATGTCGGGTTGTAGAAGATACTGGTGTTGACTGACAGGCCTTGGGGCCCCTTTGCATCCAGGTCAGGAGAATGAAAACACAGCCAAGGTGTTTCCTCCTGGCTGGCTTCCTTTTGGGACCGTGGAGAGCTATTTTTCCGAGGCTTTTGGGAGCTATGTTTCATTTTTCAAAGAAAACAGCTTGAAATACGTGGGGAAGAAATAATAAAAAAAGTGGCTATAATCCAGCAAACATGCTACTCAGGTTTTTAGACTTAATCGTGCAATGTCCCCTTGAGCAAATGAAGCAGTATCTGCTACCTTGTTTTTAATTAAATGCCAAATCAGTACCTGCACTATCCAATTTGCTTTTGGAAAGGATCACAATGTGTCTACATTTATATTTTGAGTATGCGCACTACATGTTTTTTTTTTTCATACTGCTGTGATCATTCACCCAGATTTTATTGTCATGTTGGGGAACGCACTTGAATCTCCACATAATAAAATACAATATTACAGTATTGCTTTTTGCCTTTTCTGTTAAATGCGCATGGTCTTTATTGTGTCGGAAACATATTTATCCCAAAGAATGCGCACCATAGCTGCAGCAAAAGGTTTACGACCTGTAATCTATCTGCTTTTTTCCAGATTGTTTGCAGTTGGAGGTCGCGATGGAAGCTCGTGCCTGCGGTCAATGGAATGCTTCGATCCCCACACAAACAAGTGGAGCATGTGTGCCCCCATGACCAAGAGGCGAGGAGGAGTGGGCGTCGCCACGTACAACAGCTTCCTCTATGCCGTGGGCGGCCATGACGCCCCGGCCTCCAATCACTGCTCGCGGCTTTCAGACTGTGTGGAGAGGTGAGCAGCGATGATTTTTCAAAAAAATAAAAAATAAAATAAAATAGTAGCAGAAAGACTAATGGCCACCAATGACGAAAAAAAAAAAAAAAAAAGGTTACGAAGTGTCCACAGCATCCCTCCACGTCTTCAAATAAATTAATCATAGATGGAGTCAGTTTTCAGGATCATGCTCAATATTATGCTTGTGTTAGCTGTATAATGAGGGAATTCTGTCACTTGCAATGCGAGATGTTATCAAAAATCTGTTTATTATCTATTGTACTGACTGACCAGGAGATTGAAATATTAACATCCTGTGGTGGTGAGGTGGAAGTGAGAACCAAACTGGGATTTTAGCATATTATTTGTTATTTTTCTAGATAGTTTCAACATATTCTGTGATTAATGATTATTGGAGTTTATAGCTGGTGGTTGTTTGCTGAAATACTCTGAAATGCGATAGACTGAAAAATGGCATTAAACTGGGCTAAGATATTCTTCAGTGAGTTGTCCTTTACTGTAGTGCGAAAATAGAATACTGGAGTGGACGCAAGTGCGCTGATTTTCAGTTTATGAAGAATAGAGGCGTTTTCGACGCTTCAGTCATTTCTTGTGAAAGGCTGCCCTCCTCTGGTTGTCAGCATTTCAACGAAATATTAATTTTTGGATTCAGGCGCCCCCTGCTGAGATATTTTAGAATAACAAATATCTCACCATGAAAATGGGCTTTCACAAATTTGATGCGGAAATTTGGTAAGGAATTCAGGATTGCTTGTATTTACACTTTTTATATTGAAAAAATATTTAAAAATCTTCAGAATTTAACTTTTTGGTTTCGTTTTACATTCATGAAGATAACCCAAAATGTGCAATCATTTGTATAATCTGTTGGGTTCTGATACTTAGTTTTCTGCAATGAAATGCAGTTGATTAGAAGTTGGGCTGTGAATAAACTTCCATTTGTCCAGACATTGCCCACTAAATAGGTGAACTGTGC
This sequence comes from Gymnothorax javanicus, assembly GCA_029692085.1. Classification (NCBI taxonomy): domain Eukaryota; kingdom Metazoa; phylum Chordata; class Actinopteri; order Anguilliformes; family Muraenidae; genus Gymnothorax; species Gymnothorax javanicus. Next base: position 27,412,616 of record CM056204.1, on the reverse strand, counting down.
CAAAAACACATTACATTCAGCATCTTTAATTCAGTTGGTATGTCTAAGTTGTTCTTTCTCTTTTTTGTGAAAGCAGCTAAGATCTGTCCATTTCCAGTAGAATTTTCATTAGTCTTTTGGAGGCAAAAGTGTTTATAGTGTTAAGTGTGTGATCCATTGTCTTTGCAGGTATGACCCAAAAACAGACACTTGGACCACAGTGTCCCCTCTGAGCGTCCCACGGGATGCAGTTGGAGTCTGCCTGCTGGGCGACAGGCTGTATGCTGTGGGTGGATATGATGGCCAGTCCTACCTGAACAGTGTGGAGTCTTACGATGCACAGAACAATGAGTGGACTGAGGTAGCTTGGCTTAAACTGGTCACAGTGCGCATTCACAGCAAAATACCTGAAAGACATCATGCTTATTCCTTAAGATTTTCTACTTACTATTTTACTGTGTTCATTTGATCAAATCAGGAATATATATTGATATCACAATGGTGCTGTCAATTTTTTTTAACCGTGGCTTAAGAAATGTCACCCTGATTGAGTGTCATCCTGCCGGAGACAAGCACTGATAATACCTGTGTTCTGCATCTGCATGAAATTGAAGACAAGAAACACTTTTTAGACAGATAATGAGGTTTTCAATGTGGTGTTTATTTAAGGTTGTTGTCTTCATTATTTCTGATGTGTGCTGAAAATATGCAGGCAAATTATCAAAAAGACTGAAAAAATACCAGCTTTGTGGAGTTGTTGACAAAATGCTTTTGTTGGGACTGGTTTAGATATTGATTAAATTTTCTGGTGATTTTCAGAACTATTCTTCTGTGTTTATTAGCAGCTATCCCACCAAGTGTCCATTTGTCTTTGTCGGAGAGCTTTGGCTTGCATCGATTTATTTATAGCTGTTCTTTTTTGGTGTTTGGGATGTGTATTCATAATATTTTTTCCACAGTTTCCTTTGCCACCTTTAATAATTTAAACAGCGCACCGGTGATTCCGGAATTAATTATTTGGCCCCTTTGGAACTCTGTTAGTAATCTCATCTTAATTTTAAGACCTACCTAAATGGCGCTAGGTAGACCTCTTTTAAGTAGACATGCCACTAATTAGCATTATTGCGCATGATTAGTGAATGGACCCTTGCTTAACAATTTACAATTCTTTTGGCAGTTGATTGCTACCATTTTACAGTAGTAGTTTCACTTTTTCAGCAGTTTACATGCAGTTATCTGCTCCAACGTGCATCTTGGCACTACCGTTAAATTCATGCCCAAGTATCACCAGCTCTAAAAGAACACCATGTGCTTGCCTCAGAGGAAAATTGTGCTTTGAAAACACCTGCACTAATTAACAGGTCATGACACAGTGGCCTAAATTCACTAAAATCTGGCATCTTCACAATATATGTTCCATTTTAAAGCAATATTTGAAATATTCTTTCATGATTTTTTTTCCACTCTTGTTGATACTGTTGTATAAAAATGTATATACAGTATTATATTCTGATGGCCATCTAATCTGTAGACTAGATTTAATAGGTGCAGTAAGATGGCCTTGTACAATGCATGTCTAACCTGTTTTTTCCACAAACACTGCTGCTGCACTGCATGAAGTGTTCAGCGATAGTCAACCTGCTTTTGAAAAATGCTTTTTAGCGATTTTAAAAGTACAGATAAATGCAGGGGCTATCACTGAATAATGTCATGTCATACCACCTTCAGTACTTTCGCATTAAAAATTAAAATCCCTCTTGAAAAAAGGAAGATAAGAACAGAAAAGTGTTTATTTGCAGTCAAGCTGAAACATTCGTAAGATAAGAGGGAGTGAAAACTGCTTCAGTGCAGTTTTTGTTCTGACTGAGAAGAATACTTTCCAAAAGTCAGCTTGGTCACATATTCTTTTGATCTGAGAGAGCTGCTACCGCTGCACATTCTTTATTCAGATGATATTCTTCTTCTTGTGTTAGGCAGCCCACACATCAAATTTTTATTCCCCTGCAGGAGGCTCTTGCTTCTATTGAATTAAAATTGAAATAAAGATCAAATTTCCTTTTGCAGGTCTGAATATAATGAATGTCAAAAACTGGGAATAAAAAGTCACATACTCTGTTGTTATGTGGGGCTCATCAACTTGTTGAAAATCCTGCACCCATAGAACCCAAATTATAGCTTTTTAAGCATTGTTATTTACAAACTTACTGCAGACTAAAACCACTTAAAAACATACACTGTGCATGTAATTCACAATAAATTATATAATCCAAATCCCTGAAACATGAGCATGAATTGCGCCTCATTGTGGTATTTATACTGTGCTCATTTATTTATGAAGGAAAAGACCTGTAATTTCCAGACAGCTTTGCTAGAAAGGGGGAGATGTATATGGCCCTAGTACGCCTGAAAATGTTCTGCTAAAGCCTCTCATTGAGAGCACTAAGCACCCTGTTATGTTTGTTTGCTTCAGGTGTGTTAAAGCAATATTCTTACACTTGTGAAATCACATGAAACAAACCTGGAGTATGCAGATTTTGCTGGTCGCAAAATGACCATACTCCCAGCCATAGATTCACGGCAGTTGAAGTCATCTGGCTGTGCCGACTAATTCAGCCGCTGTGTGTTGGTTTCTTTCGCAGGAGGTGCGGCTGAACATTGGCAGAGCTGGTGCCTGTGTCGTTGTTGTGAAGTTGCCTTGAAGACGCCATTCTGCAGAATCAGATGGATATTTTGTGCCAATATGTGACCTCTGATGTCACCACCAAAACAATACGCTGATGTTACGCTACTCTCAAGATCTACATCTGAAACACATTCCATACCAGGCGCTGTTTCAGTGCTTTCAGGCCAAGGCCTACTCACAAGACCCTGTTTTTTCTTTTCAATAAACGTCCAATGACAAAACTGGATGAGATCCTCAGTATTTTTGAATTAATGAAAATCATGCTGATAATGAACAAAAGTATTACTATTGCTGATCATTTTTTATTTTTGAAATGGCAGAGGTCTCATTTCCATGAAACCACGACCCAATTTACAGTATTGTATTTGATGAACAAATTAAAAAAAAAAAAAGAATTCCTCATACTTTTACATTGTTAAGAAATGTAATCAAATTAAAGTATTTATTTTTTGATTGAATCTGAGAATAAAGATGAAAAACTTAATTTTATTTTTTAAAACACTGGACATGTATCACCACAGCTAAAATGGTGCAGTGTATTTCAATTCTGCATAAAGTTTCAAATTATAAAGAAATCATGAAAGCTTGTGGTCAACAGAAAGGAAACTAATTGGGAAAAATAGTAACAAAATACAAGCAATTGAACTGATTAAAACAGATACTGGAATGTTCCACTAGAAAGTTTCCAGATTTAATTAAAATGATTCATACCACACCACCACAGACTGGTTACATTATATTTATTCCCTGCTCGTAGCCACTTGGAAACAGAATGTAACTAAACTCAAACAGCCATTTCTTCTATCTTTGTGACCAATGTATTTCTTATTTTTGGACAAGGCTGTGTCAAGGAACACTGTGAATATTTGTATTTATTTATTTTCTGTGCTTGCTGCAAAAACAGAGTTAGTTTAATGAAAACCACTGGGGTTAAAAAAAAAAATCACTCATGCACATGTCTTTTGAAAACAGTTTCTGTTTATGAAAATTTTTGATATTTATTGCAACTGGAGTAAAATATAAAAAAAAACCTGATAAATTTTTATCAGAAAAAATACTGGAAATATTCAGTTACTGGAACTATCAGTTACTGAAATGAAACTGTTTTCAAAGCTTTTAGCTGAGTCATGCCAAAGTCATTAGCACGTAAATGTCAGAAGTCTTGTCTGTCAAAGCAAATGAAAAGTTTACATAATAGTGAATCTACAGCTATATCATATTGATATTTCACATAACTGTAAAGTTTTTGCAAGTTTGCCAATGATTGCAGCCATGTATATAATTCCATTCTTAAACAAGTGTATATAAGAGTTTGTTTTGGCATGATAGGTTTACATTTATGTATCCTTGTATGTTATATTTTAATGGTTCAGCTGAATGAAACTGCTTGTCACTTAACGATGTTATAAGTTTATATTCTGGGTGTTACATATGAAATGTGCCAACTTAATCATTTACTGCCATGAATGGAAACAATTGTTACGGATCTGGTGGTATTTTTAAAATGTTAAGATGTTTCTCACCTGCAATATGGCATTTCCACGCTTAACAGTAGGCCTTTAAAGTTAAACTTACCGACCAAGTACATCGATGAGAAATAGCCTTTTCCGAGGGTTAAAGTATGTATACTTGTAATGCTGAAAATGCATTGGGGATAACATCAATTTTTTTCAGTATTTTCTAAGGCATGCAGATGGAGAAATAAACTGATTTTGTTCTCTATGTTTTGTGTCTCTGTTTCAGTTCAGGCAATATCTTTGAAACATACATTAGTTTTGTTTTGTTTTAGGTACCCATCCTTGTATTGCTGGAAGGTAAAGATAATAGTTGATTACGACAAGTGACCTCTTGTAGTGCATTTATACATTTCTTTTTGTTAGATGAAACGTATGGTCATCTTTAAATTTCTAGAGAATAGAATTATTTTTCAAAAAAGCTAGAGGAACACAATGAATCTCGATACTGCCTTATTTATGCGATCAGTCCGAATTTTATTTTGACTCAGTGCAGACTTCACTAAGGTGCTAATTAGGTGTTAAGTGATAATTTTAGACTATCCAAATATGTTTGGAAAACGTCAGCCTTCACCAGTAATTATTTATAGTGTTTGGTTCCAATTGAGTAACATCATGCACATTGTAATATTATTTAGCAGATTTCAAATACTGTATGTGTTACTACAGCAATTAATGGGACTCATTTATCAATCACTTTACGAGTTCTCTCATAAAATTTTACGAACTAGCAAGTGCCGATCAATTCATGAAATGTTCAGAGGCGCTTAGCTTCAGCTGCATCCATTTGTGCATGTTGATAAATACCAATCAGTAGTAAGTTGGAAGCATGTCACCGTGACCTTGATTTACATTACTGCCTCACATAAGGCACTGTGGAACACCCATTTAAAAAATTCTTGTGCAAAATGGAATCCAAGAGAAAAAAAAAATTGGGGGCAGGGATGCAGGTTATAATTGGCAGCGTTCTGTGTTGTAAAGACGTACTTTTTAGCAGCAGAATCAGTGGGGGTTCTGCAGCACAAAAGACAAACCTCAGGCAGGAAATAACAGCAAAGGTAAATGCTTGACGCAACACAGCGTACAAGAAATCTAAAAAATTGTTTGGCATACAACTTGAAACCAAAAAAAAAAAAAATGGGGGCATGTTGGAAAAATGTCTTTGCTTCCGGAGGATGATGCCAAGGAACAGAATGAATGAGTGCATCGGTGCCATCATTGGCAAGGAGGCATTCATTTCAGAGGGGGACAGCAATCTACTTCCCATCTCGCTTGGCGAGAAAGTGCACACCCTTTTGCTCCAAAGAGCAGCCAAGTTTGGAAGGTAGCAAACGTTCTAAAATGCATTCATCTTGTACCCAAGAGAATATGCATATCCTATTCCAGCATTTATGTGTTGAATCCATTTTACATAGAAAGCCTATCAGCCACTCAACAGCTTGGATTCACTGCAGATTGCCCTTTAAATAATCTTTCTCCCAAATTAATTATAGGCACATCAAATCACATTTACAGCATTCACAGTAACCTTTTGTGCAACAATCATTTTAAATATTTTATTTTAGGCCCCTCTTTATTGAGAAGCCTAACTTTAAGCAAAAAAAAAAAAAAAAGCACATCCTCTTTTTCTCTGATTACTTTGACATTTGAGAACCTAATGGTCTATGTTCGATTTGGGTAGTTCAATAAAAACATAAAGATTCAAGATGGAAGGTGAGCTGCGCCATTTACGTACGCGTCCTGCACATGTGCTCGAATGTCTCTGTAAATTTTCTTGGTAAGTCTGAACAAGTTTGATAAGTTTGATAAATCCAAATTTTCATTAGTAAATGTTAGTACAAAGGAAATTCAATAACATTTGTATGTTGCTTGTTAAATGATATAATTAAATGTGTGTAAGAGGCAAATGTGTGAATTTCCATATTAAGATTTGATTCAAACAAGAAACAAAGCCTGTCCGGGAAAGACACTGCAGGGCATGATTTGTGAATATGAAAATTTTACTGCAAAAAATAAAAACTTAGCAATGTGAACCGTGGAATAATGCACTGAACAATTTATTACTCAGGATTACCAATGCAAAAAAGTGAGCAATAAATGAAAACTAGTTATTCTTTTCTCAGAAACTAAAATTCGATAGAAATTTATTTTGTTTAACAAGAGAACAGTTGAGGAGAAATATCAAAGAGCTCCCATAATAATTTTTATTATTAACCCCTTTGCACAGAAGCCAAATCTGGCTATTTATGTGTTTCCCAATTTAACACTTGATAATTCATACTTCATACAGAGGGGGAATATGGCTCAACTGAGACAAGACACTTGTAGCATTCAGTATTCCATCGTATTTTAATTTATTTCCATGATTTTGATGGAGAAAAAGAGCTACAAACATAAAAAATCATCATGAAAATTCCGCACTGAAAATTAAAATAATAACAATAATAATAATAATAATAATAATAATAATAATAATACTTAGAATTTAAAAATGGCTGGGAGTTAAAACAATACATTTCTGGGATCATAACTCCTTGACCACAAGTGTACCTCATCTGAGCATGAGATTCAAAATTGTCTACTTTCTATAAGCCAAGTAAGACAGCTCTCCAGGTGGCTCCCTAAACTCTCAGAGCCCACAAAATGGCGCATTGTCAAATCATACAGTAATCATGTTTTTAACACAAATAAACCTTTGATGCATGAAATTCAATATGAATTAATGATGATCTGGTGGAATTTAGCATGAGTTTATCAATATAGGTGCGGTTGGACATCAATAGTCACCAGTAACCTCTCCAAATGCAATACCTGCCTTTTCTCTATGATTAACTTGAGAATTTTGTCCTTTTTTCTTCAGAGTCCCACAAGCCAGCACTCATATCGTTATTCAATAAGGGAATTTCTTATTTAATGGTCAGAACATTCACCCTGCAATGAAAAGCTAGCAGTTGCCACATCCGAGTGTGCAAGCTTAAAGGGGACCTATTATGCTGATCCTTCTTTTAATACATATAAGTAATGTTATAATGTTGGATGTCCTTACTCAACCTCTGTAAAGTTTCTGAACATAAGATACAGGGGTTTTGCCGTAACCCAAGAACATGATTTCGTGAACGTGATTTCCTCTCTGAACAGCTTGTCCTGAGATCTTCACGAGATCTGGGCAAAACCTGACGTCAAGTTGTGCCGCCCAATTAACTCTCTAAGCGCCAAAGTCGTAAAATTGCGACAAGCAACATTGCTGCATAGAACAGGCTCTTGATTCCAAATATACTGCCAAATTCTGTAATTACTTTGCACCCCTAGATGGCAAACACGTGTAGCAGTTATCGTAATTCAGAGGTGTGGCTTTATTCAATATACCCAAGAAAACAGAGCTTTAAATAGGGTGGAGCGAGTACAGTGAACACAGCGAGGGTGTCCCAGTGAGTGGAGTCAGAGAAAGCTGAGCAAGAGACAGCAGATAGAGAGCGAAATACAGCAAAAACACAGAATGCCGAAAGGATTTTTTTTTTTTTTCACCGTTGATAAAGTACTTAGACAGGTACTTGCCGATTCTGATCCTGACGGGAAATATTTAGCCTCAGATGACGATTGGTCGCCGAGTAACGAAAGTGAAAGTGACGGTGCGCCTGTTACGTAGCATGCGCAACGATGGTCCATAAAAAGCAGCACGGCATTGATCATACCCAGACTTCAGGAATGAATTCGAGCCAAGAAAAATGTGACTGGTTTTTGTGAAAGATGAAAGTGAAAGTGACGATGTGTCTGTATATAGCATGCGCAATGACGGTCCACAAAAAGCAGCACGTCATTGATCATACCCGGACTTCAGAAATGTATATGAACCAAGGGATATGTGACTGGTTTTCGTAAAATCAAGCAACAAGAGTGCGTTGACAGTTATAACTCCTTTTTGGGAGGAGCAGATACAGCTGACCAGCGAATGAAAACTACAAACAATGCCATCTTGATAGATAGACAGATTAGGCTTCTATGCTACTTGGCTGGTGGGCTACTAGAAAACTACATTTTATTAGTGTCTGTTTTACCTTTTACTGATTCCTGTTCCTTATTTTGAGGTTGAGAAGACAAAAATAATAATAATAATAATAATAATAATAATAATAATAATCTGTGTAAATATGTTCAAAATTCAGTTTTAGTGAGAGTTATGTTATCCAATATTTCCGTCACAATATGCAACTTAGATGATAAATTTACTCCCATTAGATTCCTATTCCTTTATTTTGAGGATGAGATGACAAAAACAAAACAAAAAAAAATCTACTATGTAAATATGTTCAAAATTCAGTTTTATTGAGAGTTATGTAATCGAATATGGCCGCCGCCTAGTGACGTCACAATATGCAAATTAGATGAGTAAATTTACTCCCGTCACAAACGTTGGGTCATAATGAATATTTTTGTCATTTACAGTATGCCTTTATCTCTCACCACTTTCAAGCTACATCCTTTTGAAATCTTGAAATGAAAATGGAATATTTTCCTAAATTAGCTCTGGCGCCTAAAGGGTTAATACAGACCTAGCCAGAGCCAATCACTGTGTTGGACCTGCCCACACCGGAAACTATTCTAGCAGGCACAAACAACCGCGGATCATACTATGTCTTAGTCTTTCCCCTGGATGTTAGTGATCACTGCCCAGTAGCGTGTATTAGGGATATGAAAGTTTCAAAGACACCCCCATGTTTTATTACTAAAAGAAATTTTAAACATTTCTGTGAACAGGCCTTCCTCCACAATATTTTCTGGAGTGATTTAAGCTTTGCAGGTTTTATTCCAGACCCTGACCTAGCGTTTGCTCATTTTACTTCTGTGTTTAATCGCGCTGTTGATAAGCATGCTCAGGTCAAGAGATTCCGAGTAAAAAACAGAAGAAATCCTCGGTTTTCGGTTGCTTTATCCAATGATCTTCGCGTAAGGGATGAAGCTTGGGTTAAAAGCTAGGGAAACTCAGACACTCACAGACTGGCAGGTTTTCAGAAAACTAAGAAATAAATGCTGCTTACTGATAAAAAAGGCAAAATCTGAATATTTCATTACGTCATTGGCTAAATGTCAAGGTAATCTGGCAAAATTTTGGAAAATTGTCAAGTCCCTGAATAATAGTCCTTCTTCTTCATTACCTCATTCTATCCACACGAATTCTGGTCCTATTACTGATAAGCACAAAATTTGTGACTTTTTTAACAAACATTTTTATAGCGCCGGAAACCTTTTTGAAAATTTTAATAATCAATCCACTATAGGAGATATGTCTGACCTTAGCTCTAGTGCATTTACAAATTCCCAAAATCCTACAGTATTGTTTTCTTTCAGGGAATTAAACGTGAATGAGGTCCTTCTAGAATTAAATCGTATAGATGTAAATAATTCCACTGGAGAGGATCACTTAGTCCCGAGTCTTTTGTGTCTTGCAGCCCCGCTGATTGCACATTCAATAACTAATATTTTTAACTTGTCATTATCGACCGGGTCTACTCCCAGTATATGGAAAGCGGCTCATGTTTTTCCTTTATTTAAGGGGGGTGATCCCAGTTCAGTAAACAGCTATCGGCCCATCTCAAAATTGCCATGCCTGGCTAAGATTTTAGAATCTCTTGTAAAACAACAACTTTGCAATTTCTTAACCTCCAACAACATTTTAACGTCACAGCAATCTGGTTTCAGGCCTGGAAATAGCACCATTGCAGCAGCTTCATTGGTTATAAATGATTTAGTAACAGCTTTGGATAGTAAACAAAAATGTGCGGCCCTATTTATTGATTTAGCAAAAGCGTTTGACACAGTAGACTATAATATCTTATTAAATAAGTTGTCCTCCATTGGTCTTGGTTACAGAGCATGCTCATGGTTCCAGGACTACCTCTCAAATAGAATATAAGCTATTATTTCTGGGGATGCGCTGTCTCAATTTTTAAAGGTGACAAAAGGTGTACCCCAAGGTTCCATTCTTGGTCCAATTTTATTCACAATTTATATAAATGACATTGCTCGTAATGTAACTAATTGCAAGGTTCATTTTTATGCTGACGACACAGTGCTTTATTCCTCTGCTCCAACATGCTTACAGGCCCTCACATATTTACAATCTGATTTAAACGTTATTCAGCATGCTCTAGCTGATCTTAAACTGGTTTTAAATACTGATAAAGCAAAGTTCATGATCTTTTCAGCACAGAATGCAATTATGTCAGGTGACTCCATTTTCTCAGTGACTGGTGCTCAAATTGAGCAGGTTCAGTCTTACAAATATCTGGGTATCTGGTTGGATCATGACTTTTTTTTTAAGACGCATGTGTCCAACCTGTCCAAGAAACTTAGAATAAAAATCGGGTTTCTTTACAGAAACAGGTCCTGTTTTTCTTTGGACAATAGGAAGAGGATTGTAGAGGCAACAATATTACCCATACTTGATTACGGAGATGTCCTTTACAGGCATGCCTCTATTAGTACGTTAAGATCCTTGGATGCAATCTATCATGGTGCATTGCGCTTCATCACAGGTGATGGTTTCCGAACCCATCACTGTGCTTTATATAATTCTGTGGGGTGGTTTTCCCTTCATTTTAGAAGGAAGCTACATTGTATTTTATTTATTTATAAAGCCTTGCTAGGCAAACTTCCCTCATATCTTACTAAGCTCTTATCCATTAAAATCAGAAGTCAGCATACCAGATCACAAGAATGGTTTTTGTTAGAGGCTCCCAGGACTAGAACAAATTTGGGAGGTAACTCTTTTAGTGCATTCGCTCCTTGTATGTGGAATAATTTCCAGGATACCCTGAAGCTAGACAGCCTAATCCCCTTCGTGTCTTTCAAGAAATTAGTGTTGGATATATTCCTTCTGGAGGCCAGATGTATTTGCTTTTAGTTTATGGTAGGATTTGCTCATTTATTTTTCTCTGTCCTATGTTCTTATATGTTTATTTATATGTATATGTGTGTGTATGTGTATATATAATATATATGTATGTATGTGTGTGTATATGTATATGTATATGTATATGTATATATGTGTGTGTATATGTGTATATATATATTTTTTAAATTAATTTTTATTATGTTTTATTCCAGTTTAAAACTTGTTATTTCTTTAATCTGAAATTGTTGTTTGTGACTTTTGTGTATTTTATGTGTGCTGTTTGTCTTTAACCTTCCATTGTAATTGTTTTATTGTAATCAGGGCTCCCCTGCAAAAGAGACCTTTGTCTCAGTGGGACTTCCCTGTAATAAAGATTATTGATTGATTGATTGATTGATTTAGTAGCGTCCTACACTTCCAGAAATACAAAAGAAGAACCGCAGATCATTTGAGGTGCAGTTTTGTCAGTATCTCTCCCAAAGCTGCTTGTACGTTTATTTTTGGACGCGAAGAAAAGCACCTATTTCTCTTTCAAAAGATGCTGCCACCAAAAATCAGTGGGTAGCTTTTTTGTTTGCTGGCAGCAAACAGCCACGGCCAAAGGGAACGTTAGCTGTTTGTGCTCAGTATTCCACCAAAGACAGCTTTGTCAATAAAGGATAATTCGACACTGGATAAGCGTTTCAGCTGCTTCTCAAAGTATACTCCCAAAGCTGCTCGTTCATTTATTTTGGGATGCGAAGAAAAGCACATATTTCTCTTCCAAAAGACGATGCCACCAGAAATCAGGTGATAGCTTTTTTGTTTGCTGGCTGCAAACAGCCGCGGCCAAAGGGGACATTAGCTGTTTGTGCTCAGCATTTCACCAAAGACAGCTTTGTCAATAAAGGATAATTCGATGCTGGATAAGTGTCTCAGCTGCTTCTCAAACCTGAAGCAGTTGCATCGATCGAGCGCTCGGGGCCACAAGCTGTAAGTAACGATATAGTGAAGCTAACGTGTTACGGGTGGCTAGCAGGACCGCTAACGATAGGTAGCACTAACAACTGGCCTCAAATGCAGGCTTTGTAAAATATCTGAAGATAAAGCCTGGATCGGTCGCGACTGTCCGTGACTCAGAGACGCAAAAGCTGTAAGTTGCTTTTACGGCATAAGCCTACCTAACGTGATAGCCAGTTGAATGTGGCTATAGCACAGTGGCTAACATAGCCAAGTTACTGTTGCTAATGTTTGTGTCCTAAATATGCAATATATAAGTAATATTAGGGGACATTCAACTGAAGGTGTGTGAATATAAACCTCATTTGATGCTAACTTTTTATACTTGTTTGTAATTTGGATGCTTGGTACAACTGTTCACGGTAACGGAACTTGCTGTCTGTAAGACCTGTATTGCAGGGTAACGTCTGTGTCTGTTGTTGTTATGACCACTCGGTTACCAGCTACTGCATGTTAGTTAGCGTGCTGCGCTACTGAAAAATGCTCCTGGTTAACTTATATGCAGTAATTATGATTGGTATGCTTTTGTTACTTCAGTAAGCATCAATGTGGCAGTTTCATCATAATGTTTTCTGATTGTAGCCACTACAGTTGAAGCTAACTGGAGAGGTGATGTATGTGTCTGCAAAGTTGGGCTGAAAAGGCTGCAGTTAGACCAGACATAGGTTTTGGAAAGCTTGGAGTACGTGTTTGGGTGCTTGTGAAACAATTGTTTTGCTTATCCATGACCGGGGTCAGCCGGATACTTCACCAATATCTAGGCTAGCTCTCTGATGCTTCCGCGGTGAAAGCAATCGCCAAATGCACAAGCTATAACGTGTCTGGTATAACAAATGATTTCTCTGCATTGCAATGGTGTAATTTCATCCCCCCTTAGAAATTGTTCTGGCTAATAAAATGCCGAAAAAGGCGGAGATTGAATACTAAATTCTTTCCTGTATAAGTTATCGATTCACTAGCTCCACATAAGCAACTGTTCACGCTAACGGAACTTACGGTCTGTAAAACCTGTATTGTGTTCATAAAATAACCGGAGCTCTCTCTAGCTGTCGCGTACTATCCATAATGCGCCCATTTTCTGCGAGCAAACGCTGGTCATTCCGGCACAATAAGTAAACCATTACCACGGGCAATTTCCGAAAAGACCAGTTAGCCAGGAGCTTTCGCCCCCCTGTCATATACCAGCGCAGAAGCTGTTTGTTACTCCATGCTAACAACACACCACAGTTATGCACACGTAGCAGCAGGTCCTTATAATACACACCTAAGCAGTCCATAAGTTGTTGGTTCACATTTTGCTGCTCCTCACTGTCCATGTTTCCCTCTAAACTCAGACCCACTGGATTTCTACGGTCTCCTGGTAAACACTTGGGTATGTCGTCACGTTCTGCAAATGTGTCTGTATGGGGTGGACTGTAGCATTCCCTCAATCCTAGCTAGAGAGTAGAAACACCGGTGCACTCACCGTAGTTGCCTTAGGTAGATAGCAAATTTCAGCTTGAACTGCCAGACTTTCACACTGCGTCCTCCACTTTCGCCGCTGCGTTTATTAGAACAAGTTCATTTCATTAGATCTATACACATGTACAGCGTTTGATTGCGGAATTTCCCTGCCGATTCCTTAGCTCAGATGGCAGACGCTTCTCACGTTTCACACTAGGGAGGCGGACCCGGAAAACTGCATTCTGCTGAGTCCCGCCCAGCTCCGCCCTCCGCAGAGCTGGCCAATCATGAGAAAGTGGGCACACGGGGAGGGGGGGCCATAGCGGAAGAGCCACCCAAACAAGGAATTACAGGCAGAGACTACAATGGACTACAAATGGGGTTTTTTGAGGATAGCAGTATAAGCTAAATAAGGACCCTTTTTTGGACTTTGAATGATCAGGAGTACTCTAGGGGAATCCTAGATCAAAATATAAACTTGGAAATGTAGCATAATAGGTCACCTTAAAATAAACACTTTCCATGCCTTATAAGGAACAAATATAACTCACTAACACAGTAATAACCGAAACATAGACTGTATAAAAAGATGGACACAGCACCCGGGTCTGAAAAGTGAAGCCCATGCAGAAATCTCAGAAAATTGCATTCTATTTAATCGCCAGCAGATGGCGACGTCGGTGGTTGCAGAAAGAAGTTCAATGCTATAGAAGTCAATGAGAAAATGACCCTACTTTCCCACCTGATTTATTATTTCAACTGGAGGCACTCGTAGAGTGCAAACCTCTGCCAAGGCAGCACAATCCAAATCTTCATGAGTAGGAGCAAAGTTGAGTTATCGCGTGTCATACGATTTCAAGATGGCTGTCATGGTGGCCATATTGTTTCACTGATCGTGGTGAAAATCAATAGGGTTTATTCTTGATGTAATAGGAATGCACCCACAAAATTTCAGCCAAATCCATGCATTACTTTTTGAGTTATGTTGTTCACAAACAGACAGGCAGACAGACAGACAAACAGGGGCAAAAACATAACCTCCGACCCCAACTTCATTGGCAGAGGGAATAATGCTTTTCAAGATTATTTTATGGCAGGGCTATTCAACATTATCCTGCAAGGGCCGATGTGGGTGCAGGCTTTCATTCCAACCCAGCACTTGCACACCTGACACCACTAATCAACCCCAAGAGTCTTGGCTAAAGAGATTGATTAGTAGTATCAGGTGTGTAAGTGCTTGGTAGGAATGAAAGCCTGCACCCAAACCGGCCCTTGTTCAATAGCCCTGTTTTATGGTATCTATCGCAAGTTTAAAGTCTCCTTCAACATATCATGATGTTTATTTTTGTAAATTATGGTCCCAAATAGACTAGAATAAAGGATAAAGTCAGATGTGCTTTGTGGGGCCTCGCTACCCTCTGGCCCTCGTCAGATATGGTCAGATCCACCCGTAGATCCACCCCTTGCTCCTCCCTGGATCTTCAATTCATGCTCTCGTCCAATAGAAATCACATCTGCTTTCAAAATGACAAAATGGCGCTGTTCAAAATGCCAAAATAGAGGCTTTTTAAATAGCATGCTGAAACCAATGGGTGACGTCACCATTGCTTCATCCATCTTTTTATACAGTCTATGATCTGAAATATACCTTATTTTAACAGAACAGACATTCCACTCTAAGGAAAAAGCCGGCAAAATGCTACCCTAGATAGAACAGGGTAGTGCAACTCACCTAAGAGGGGGTCTACAGAAATGCTTGAGCTGCTCGCATTTTAAAGAGGCCAAAACCTCAGCATTTGATTTAGTTGAATACGGTATAAATTCTAAAACAAAAAGCCACATTGAGCAAAATGCCACTACATGAAGTATCATTAGCAAAGACCAACAGTTACTCTTACTGACCAATGTGGCAAACAAGCTCCGTGATCATCATAGCCATGGTAAACCGAGAATACAAAACAGCTAGCTGGCTAGCCATAAGTAAATTAAAAAATATATCTATACATGTATATATACAGGGCTGTGAAAAAGTATTTGCCTCCTTCCTGATTTCTTATTTTTTTGCATATTTGTAAATGTTCAGATTATCAAACAAATTTTACTATGAGACAAAGATAACCCGAGTAGATACAAATGATGTTTTTAAATGATTATTTCATTTATTGAGGGAAAAAAAGCTATCCAAACTTACCTGGTCCTGCGTGAAAAAGTAATTGCCCCTCATTGTTAAATCATGAATTAACTGAGATTAATCACATTTTTTGAGTTCAATTTCACCAGCCACACCTAGACCTGACTACTGCCAGACCTTCTCAATCAAGAAATCACTTAAATAGAACCTGTCTGACAAAGTGAAGTAGGCTACAAGATCTGAACTCATCATGCTGCAATCTAAATAAATTCACAAACAGATGACAAACAAAGTCATTGACATCCATCAGTCTGGAAAGGGTTACAAAGCCATTTCTAAGGCTTTGGGACTCCAGCGAACCACGGTCAGAGCTATTATCCACAAATGGAGAAAACTTGGAACAGTGGTGAACCTTCCCAGGAGTGGCTGGCCTACCAAAATTACTCCAAGAGTGCATCAACAACTCATCCAGGAGGTCACAAAAGAACCCAGAACAAAATCTAAAGAACTGCAGGCCTCACTTGCTCAGTTAAAGGCAGTGTTCATGATTCAACAATAAGAAAGAGACTGGGCAAAAATGGCATCCACGGGAGAATTCCAAGGCGAAAACCACCCTGACCAAAAAGAACACAAAGGCTCTTCTCACATTAGCCAAAAAACATCTTGGTGATCCCCATGACTCTTGGGAAAATATTCTGTGGACTGACGAGACAAAAGCTGAACTTTTTGGAAGGTGTGCATCCCGTTACATCTGGCGTAAAACTAACACAGCATTTCATAAATGAACATCATACCAACAGTCAAACATGGTGGTGGTGGTGTGATGGTCTGGGGTTGCTTTGCTGTTTCAGGACATGGACGGCTTGCCATAATTGAGGGAACCATGAATTCTGCTCTCAACCAGAAAATCCTGAAGGAGAATGTCCGACCATCAGTTCGTGACCTCAAGCTCAAGCGCACTTATGCAGGGTTATGCAGCAGGACAATTATCCGAAACACACGAGCAAGTCGGTTATGCTCGGTTATGAAGGCTAGAACATGCAAAGCTTACTTGTCATAGATTGTAGCTTCTTGTATCAAAACATTGCCTATGTGTTTGCAGAGGGAAACCTTTGTAACTGTAGTCTGTTGAACTGTAAATTTAGCGCAGCACATGCTAATTCGGATGCAGCCACAAACCACTCTACTATTCCAGCTCTCGCTTAGCTCGGCAGTACTCATATTGTCAGTGAATAAATAACCTCTATGGCAAGAATGGCGATCTGCACCATCTGTGGCAAATCGCCACAGTTCAAAAGCTGGTGTTTTCCAGGTGTTGAAAAACGTTGTTTGAATGCTTTAAAAATGCAGTAAGCGTACAGAGGTATTGTTCCTAAAACAGAAGTGTGCTAATTGGACTTGCATGTCTTGCAAACAGAAGTGTGCTGGAGTGCAAATATTTTATGGAGTCTCGGCAGTGCTTTAACTTGCGGTGCAATAAGCTGCAGTAATGTTACACTTTATGAAGTTACCCGAGCTGCTAGATACTCTCCATTTTTCTTTATATACGAGATGCTAACTTGTTTCTTTCCCCACAGTCAGGGCAATGATTAGACAGCCTGGCAAAAGTGCGTCCTAAACATTATTTTACCACAGCACTGAACAGGCTCATGGTTTTTATACATCAAAACCCATATATCCAGTTGCATTCAAGCCTGATGCCTTATCAGATTAATGCAAGGGCATAGGTTTGCATATGGACGGTAATTTGGGAAGCCAGATTGTCCCTACCAATATTTCAGCGAACTCGTTCTTATCATCTTTCTAGATAAGCCAAATTAGACCCAGTTGTCGAGGCTACGTCTCCAAGACAACCTATTTACGCATTCTAGCATTTGATTGGTTGAAAGGGAGGGGCTACCTGAAGGCTGAAAGCCAAGTCTAACTTGACCACTCTATTCAGGTCATGAATATTCATTTTTGTCCAAAGCGGGGCTTGAGACGCGCAACTGGATCGCCGGCTTTGATTACATGGTGTTTGCAATGGCTTGCCCGTTGAAGAGAACCGTAATTTGGAATTTGTTCCAGATTTTTCTTCATCATGCAAATATAGCACTTTGACCATGGCCTGACTCACGTCATATATTTGATATCACCTTGGGTGCGTATCACTTTTATGGAAATTTCATTGTCTGTGAGCGTGAGAAAAAAATATTGTTCCATGCAATGCTATTACAGTTTTTTTCAATCGCTAAGCGACATCGATCAATACTGAAGCAACTTTTTCAAAACTCTTCACACTTCTAGCACACCATAAGTCCATGCAGTTCAAACTTTGATGGTTTCATGCCTTGCTTTAACACAAAAAACATTGGTTTGACACTTCAGGCATTCAATGACATCAGCCTTCAAAATTAATTCATTCTTTTCTTACTCTAATGCAAACACAGGGAAAACCATATGCATCTGCAGCCAATTTTGCAAATGCATACAGAGTATTTTTAAAACAGTTACATTTTATTGCAAAATGTTACAAATTCAAGTGGACAGAAATTTGCCAAATTACAAACACCCAATTGAAATTATTACTGTAAAATCCTAAAGAAAATGGTTCTGGAAATTCAAAGTTAAATATCATTTATTGAAATTATGCAAATGAGACCAACCAAAGGTGATACCCGTCTCTAGTTGGAAGCCTACTTAGTTGTTTTCTCTTGATAATTTCATTGCCACCTATAAAAGGACACACCTTTGGGATGTTTTTTACACCTGAACTTCAAAATGGAGCCTGCAAGAAAAAGAGTGGTATGGAGAGGGAGAGGAGTCCATATGTGTGGTGGTGCTGGCGGTGGTGCAAGACAACAGCAGAGAAAACAAAGGGCTGTGGTATCTGATGATATTAGGGCTATTATAATTGATAATGTTGTCAACCATGGCCTAACATTCAGAGAGGCTGGTCTGTTAGTGCAGCCAAATCTGGCCCAGTCAACAGTGGCATCAATTATCAGAGTCATCTGGGAAACCAGCAGGTAAGATGCAAATGTATTCTGAAATGGCTTTCACTGCATAGTAAAATCTACAGTTGGCATTTAGACAATGTAGTGTGACTTACGTCGCATTTCTTTATAGGACCCAAACACTACCTCACCCTGGGGGTAGGGGTAGAATCTTCAGTGATGTGCAGGAAATGGCAATAGTTTAGATGGTTATTCAAAACAATGCCATCAAACTCAAAGAGATAAAAGAATTCTGGAAGACAACCAGACATTTGGAAATATACTAAATGTAAGCGTTTCAATTATTGCTCGTGTCCTGCAAAAACACAGAATCCGGATGAAACAACTGTACCGAGTTCCATTTGAGAGGAACTGGGAATGTGTTAAGGAACTCCGTTGTTGGTATGTTCAGGTAAGCGGAAAGCTCAATTTTTCTCTGCCATGATGGCTTTACTGTTTAAAGTACTAGAATAGGTGACTTTGCTGGCTTGTTTTTCTTTTA
Organism: Gymnothorax javanicus; assembly: GCA_029692085.1. Classification (NCBI taxonomy): domain Eukaryota; kingdom Metazoa; phylum Chordata; class Actinopteri; order Anguilliformes; family Muraenidae; genus Gymnothorax; species Gymnothorax javanicus. The sequence goes on along the minus strand of CM056204.1, from coordinate 27,393,498 downwards.
GCGAGTCATGGAACTTTAAGCCCATCAGACACCACATGTCCTCATCTATGTGGATGAGGCTGGGTTCAACTTGGCCAAAACGTGTCGGTGGGGGCTGAATGTGATTGGCAAAAGGGCTACAGTGGGGGTCCCAGGCCAGTGAGGTGCCAATACCACCATGTGTACAGCAATCTCATCACAGGGATTGCTGCTACAGACCACTCACTGGGCCATAAAATCAGCCGCTGTGTTATATTTCTTGAGCTCCATGACAGGCTTGAGCCAGAAGAGGAAAGGGGCGAGGTGAGGCACTTTGTAATTGTATGGGACAATGTGGCATTTCACAGGTCCTGTGCAGTTACTAAGTGGTTTGCTGCCCATCCTGCAATGCAGGCCCTCTACCACCATATTCACCATTCCTAAATCCTATTGAATTCTTTTCATGGAGGTGGAAGGTGTATGACCACCATCCACATGATCAAATGTCACTGATGCAGTATGTGAGCACACATCAGTGGAGAACTGCCAAGGGTGGATATGCCATGCAAAAAGGTTATTTCCCTGGTGTCTGGCAGGGGAAAAGATTTGCTGTGACATTGACGAAAACATGTGGCCAATGTAGGAGACCGTGGTGTGTTTTTTTGGGGGGACATGCAACTTCTGGTTGTCTAAACCTGTAATGACTTCGTGGAAAAACACCAATTGCTGTGCTATTCCTGCTGCATTTCCATTACTTCCTATAGAGTACTGTAGTACATTCTCTAGTTCTCTCAGTATTTCATAAAGGGAACTTATTGTATAAGGCAATGTACACTTATCCTAACATCAAGAATAACAAAATATACATGCAAAACTAGAGTCTGACATTATCTACTCCTTCAAAGACTGTCATAAAATGAGTCTATTCAAATGCTGCTATTTGATCGCACAATTACCTCAAACACTGAGTGTCAAAGTGTTGCTGTTGCAAAAAACTATTGATGTTTTGGCAGAATTATTTACCTTTGGCATAAGTATGCAGTAGTTTGTGTACAAAATGAACAGTTGCTATGCTGTGTGTTGCCAGAGACAACAGTGTTAGAGTTTTGTAAAAGCTGCTGCAGTATTGACTAATGTCACTTAGCAATTGCCAAAACTGTAATATTCAGCCAAGTGTTATGTTGGGAACTTGAATCAGTGCAGGCTAGATAACTGCCACTCATAACTAAGTGTGCTTGCAGTACTTTTCCATAGCTAACCATTATAACTTCAGTTTGTTAGCGAGCTAACGGCAGCTAGCCACTCAGTTGACAGGAAGAAAGCTGAGGCAACAAGTGCGGCGTGTGTGTGTGTGTGTGTGTGTGGGGGGGGGCAGTTTAACCATCCAGGGCGTAAGTGATCAAACTGACTAGTCAGAAACTGTTAGCGACAAGTGAGAACTTGCTAGCTGCCTAAAGTTACTTTATTGGAAAATGTCAACTAATGTTAATCATGTTTGCTAGTTTCTACTAGCGAACTAAACCTGGTTTCTGTCACGTGTTGGCTAGTAGTCAGGTTGCTGGCTGCAGTAGACATAACACGGGTGGATGAGGTGAATTTCAGTCTAGAGATCCTGCGATAGTGCCATCATTAATGCATTAATTTTTCTAAATTCAGAGTTAAAGCTGGGATAGGGCGTTGTACAAAGACAAAATGTTTAACATGATCAGCTTTATAATTCCAGAAAGTTATAGGTAGTTAAAGCAGCACTACGTAGTTTTTTTCACTCAAATATATAGTTCCAAGATCATTCTGGCTATATATCAAATCACAATAGGTTGAATGACACTTTTGTCATGGCTCGATTGCGCCTGCATCGCCTTCACTGGCACTATGTAACTTCGGGTTTCGGGTAGGAACCCAGGCCCAAAAAGAACTACGAACTACAAACTGCATGGCATACGTCACACAATCCCCCTCCCCCACGTCTCTCAAGACCAGCGAGTGAATGTAGAATGAAGCAGAGTCTGAAGTGGTTGTAATGGCTGTCTGAAGCGGCGAGGAAACCGAAGAAGGCAAAGGTGTTGTCCCAGGAGACATTTAAGAGAAAAAGAGAAAGCAATAAAATAAGATCCAGGACTAGGGTCAACATTGGACCTGCTTTCACTCGCTGGCGAGAGCTGAAAGACTAGAGGATGAGGGATGTCCGACCGATGGTGACCTGGCGTTGTTACTTTTGGACAAGTCCGTACAAATTGTTAGCTTAATCCTTTGTTCTAGTTCTGGTTCTAGTGCGTTTGAACTTGCTTTGTGTCAGGCTGTGTCATTGAAATCATCTAGTACCCCTTTTATGCTCAGTCAAATAATCGTCTCCAGCGATTTATCTAGCTAGCTGGTATCTGATACGCTAGCTAGTTGTCATGCTATCGTTAGCTGGCGAACATTTCTAAACTAGTCCTCAGTCGAAATGTGTGATCATAAACGTAACAAGTGTGATAAACCGGTATGCGCGTGTGACTGAACGATACAAATTCCCTGGAATCAATGTGATGACGTGTATTTGCATGTGACGTGATGATGTAAGGATCTGGTGTTGTGCAGGTTACTTGTGAGAGTGAGAATGAGAGTAGGAAAATGGTGAACCACTCGTTGGGCGTTACGCATGGCTATCGAGTGCCTTAATAAAGTTACTGTCAAGCCGCCCCTAAGTTCGAGTCCGTCTCCTTTATGCATATGGATTGGGTTGCCTACCCCGCATTCTTCTCCTCTCACTGGTGCAGGAGCGAGCCCTTCCCAGTCATTGGGACGCTCCCCCCTCAGCCACAGATGAATTCGTCACAACGTGTACTTCAGTCCCATGTAGAGTACTAAAGATAGAAAATTTGTGTTTATTTCGGAAGGATAGGGTAATGATCTGAGTTGGCATGTACTCGTGTCGTTTCAGGGATTTTCTGTCAACTCCCTGCCGCTCTCTTGTTATATTGCACAAGCTAATCGGTTCTGTGCATGACAACTTTGTGGTCGGATTCTGCAAAGGGACTGCCTATTCGAACAGCGACTGTGCATGTAAGTGACGTGCACTCACTTCTTAGCAGAGCAAAAATGAATTGATGCCGGTTAGGGCTAGGATTAGTAACAGTTGTGCATGTAAGCGACGCCAACTTCCGTGTTAGGTTTCGTTCCTGACATTCAAAGTGCATGCATAAATGCTATAAAGAGCCGTCCACACTGAGAAATATAACGATAACCATAACAATTTGAGCATCGACACTGATGAACGATATCGTTGTGTAAACATTGATGTTGTGTGTTCCAGCTGTGTCAGAGCCCTTTTTTCTCTGCGATGTCATCTGCCATGTTGAATGAACACGAAGCCCTGTAAATTCTGACTGATTTCGATTGGTGGTCAGTTTTTCTAACGTGCATAAAATCGCTCTGAAAGTGACCGCAACTATGTCGTTTGCCATTATTATTGTCGTTATAGTTGTAGTGTGGACTTCGCCATCTACGTGAGTTAGACCGATTTTTCAGTCTCCCATACCTGGTATGAAGACATAGTTGATCGGATCGCAAATTACATGTCCTGCTTCAATTTCAGTTTTTTTTTTTTTCTTTCAGAAAGTTCGCTGGTATAGTTGGCTTGTCAACAAATGCACGTGTAGACAGATTTTACGGCAGTTTATTACAGACAATACCGTTTATCAACTGTAGGGGGACACCGAGAGCGAATCTGGCGAAAACTGCATAGTGCGGCTTTAATTTCAAATTTGGTGTCGCTTCTTATACAGTCTATGTTATGTTTACTACTGTGCAACATAGCTTCTGCTTTTTCTTGATTTTTTTTATTATTCATGTGATTACAGAAGCTGCCCTCAAATTCAGACCTCAGCATGACCCAGTGAGGACTTGGAGAATGCTTCAAGCGATTCTTTTGTTTGATTGTTGGAGTATACTTATGAAGTAATTTTGTAAGTGAAAAACTGATGAAAATAGTTGTCAAAGATGTGACACTATGCATTGCAAGTAAAACTTGTAATTTATTTGTAAGACAGTAATTTACACTTTGAGATGGGCAAGTCAATGTTCATTGAATAATAATGAACATGTAACTGGCTTCTCTTATGAGTGCTCGTTCTGCTAGTCTCACCTTCCCTATACACGGCCATCTACACTTAATGACATAAACTCTACCTCATTTTTGTGTGTTTAATAATACATTACAAAGCAGATCATCGAGACAACTATGGCTTCAGTTCTCAAACAGTGACTCTTGACATCTGCCCTAGGACTAGGAGCACCTGAGAAATGCTTTGTTTTTTAATGTACTTTTTCTTTATGGCAGGAAATAAAACCTCTTGTAATGTATAATAAGGGTCTTTACATGTATGGAGCCAAAAACTTCACTCTGGAATTCTTTAACATGTACTATGTCTTCTACTTTGGTAAATCAGAGGAATGTGTGACAGTTGATGGGTCCTGTCACTAGAAATGCCTCCTAATAAGTACGCGCCCTGACTACCTTGCCAATGAGCCTGGCTCTTTGGCGACGTGGTAAGCGCGTGTGACTCTTACCTGGGAGTTTAGGGTTCAATTCCCCACCCGGGCCCTCCTTTGACCTGCCACATTCTGGAATAATTGGCAGGATCTGGGGAATCCTAATGGATGGCAGCATGCGTAAAGCATGGAGTGTGAGGACACGCTCCTGAAAGAGGGGGAGAGATGTGACAGTTGATGGGTCCTGTCACTAGAAATGCCTCCTAATAAGTACGTGCCCTGGCTACCTTGCTAATGAGCCTGGCTCTTTGACGATGTGGTCAGCATGTGTGACTCTTACCCGGGAGTTGGGGGTTCAATTCCCTGCCCAGGCCCTCATTCGGCCTGCCACACATGCAAATGAGAGTTATATAAAAATATTTATTTAAACTAAAGCTACGCAGAGGCCTTAACTTTTGGGTGGCCCAAAGACAACCCCCTGGCTTCATTCACCGTGGGGAAATGCAGTGAAGGAAGTCCATCAGGTGGAAAGGCTGGGGTGAAGCAAATGGTTTGGAGAAAACTGAAGAGGAAAAGAGAGGGAAATGAAGGTGGAGGGAGAGGAAAAGCTGGGACAGCAATTACAAGTGTGAAAGCTACCTTAGTATAAAAATAAATAAAAAGAGCACTTCAAAAATCACATACAGCAGAGAAATTATGGCATTTATTGCGGCCATAACTTGTTGAAATTCCAAACCCTGCATCAACCCACTGGATTTGGTCTTTCAGACACAGGGCAATATTTTAAAAAATACATCTCCCATAGGGGTGAAATGAACTTCTTCATGCAAAGATTGGCTCGGATCTCTATGCTTTATCTGAGGATGATGCAAGATGTATCCACCTGTAGACAAACCAAAGGTAGCCATCACTGCTAACCTAATGCTGGGCTTTGTCAATCTTTGGATGGGAAGACCTCCACCGGCATTGCTGGGTGATGGCAGAGAGGACAATCTTCATCGAAGGGAACTGCTGGTGGAGATTTTACAAGTGTTGCTTGATTCCTGTGACAGGCTTCTCACTCTTGATGCGCCTGAGGTCACAGTGGATCTGCAGGATAGCAGGCACAGCTCTTCTTCTTAGGGGCTGGTAGAAGAAGGGGAGGGGGTTTCCCCAAACCATGCCACCCTAGCTAAACCACTGGACCGGCGCATCCGATGGTCTTACTTGCTTATTGTTTCCCCACGGTGAATGTAAATGTTTTGACCCTGTTGATTCTAAAATGCAAGCCATCTTTCAATGTAACTCTTGTGCTGGCTTTTTGTTTAACATATTGAATATTTTCATTTTATGTTTCTGAATTTTTGCCAGGCTGCATTGTTCTCTTTGTGCAAACGCTGGATGTAACAATGTTATAAACTTGGGTTTGTTTTTGAAATTCCCCAGTGAAAAGCATTATGCGGAAATCATAATAGGCATCAAATTCCAGATATTCTGTGGTCTTTGTTCATGCTCTTGGCCTCTGTGGAGGTAGTCAAAATGGCTGAATCTATTTCGTTGTCTAAAAATGAGGATAAAAATTAAACTAACTACTCATTCAACTACTCATAACTATTGACTAACTACTCATTCAAATATATTGAGCCCTTGTGGGGAAAGTGGATGGTTTCCCGGTCCACTAAGTTAGGATGGTTATGTTCAATTGCATTGATGAAATTATGTAACTCATATTAAAAAAAAAAAAAAAAAAACATTATTGTTAAGATGTGCAACTTTTAAATACACCTAACTAACTATGTGGTTAGAAAGGCTTTTCATTTTTATTCAAAATTTAAACTACCGTTCTAACTTGAAGAAAAGTTATAAGTTCAACCAAATACTTGGCTAACTACATGCACATACGAAATGGCACTTTCCCAATGGAATGTGACTTAAAAAGTTGGCATTAAAATGCTCACCACTCGCAAAATGGGGGCAGTTACAGTTGAGAACACTGACTGCGGCTAAATGGTCGAGGAAATGCAAAAATCTGTTGCCTGCGTTAGCTACCTAGCTAGCTTGTTAAGCAAGATTCAGCGACAAGACAATGCTGGCGAGTTAAGTGGGACATCAACTGCAAAACAGATGGCAGTGGGGTCTATTTACCCAGAGACTGCATTAACGAGCCTACGAATTGCAATGCTGGCGTTGCCGTTCACTTACATGGTCTGTACAGTCTCTATGAAGGAACCATTACAGGCACTTAATGTTATGTTAATACCGCAGCAGCCAGGCCAGGTCAAAAGTTCAGGGGGGGTGTTCGGGTGGGTGTATAGGCGGGATCTCAATACTGCGGCTCGACCCCCGATCACTACTGCGCAGGCTCTGGCTCCAAATGTGCAACATGGCAGTGCCCATAGCTGGGATATTTTGGCTCCATTTTTGATCAATGGGAGTAAATGGAGACGTGTCGTCCATATTCATATACAGTCCATGATTTCAACAAATAATAACTTTTGGCCTTCCAGCCGACACCTAATTCACTCAGCTGTAAAGAAGTATTTTGAGGTGGCAATTTCAAGCTTTTGAAACAAACTCTGTTTCAAAATGTCAAACCTGGGTTTGTGCTAGCAGTACACAGCCTACTCGCAGAAACTTTTCATGCTGACTTTATAAATGTTTCAAACTGAAAAGCTTGGATAATCACAGATGAGCCGCAACAACAGTTCACTTATTGCCAATCACAAGCTGTCTTAATCGAGCAATAACATGAACGCTTAACAAAGCATTCGAACCAAGCACTCATGTGGCGGCAAGGACCTTTTTTGGGACAGATGCTACTTGGTCACATGTCTGAAGTTTTGACACAGATTTGTAAATCCATTTTACTGGAAGTCTCGTAGTGTTTGAAACGAATCAAACTAATGTTTCGAAATGACCATCTCTTGAAGTATTAGTCATACATCGTGGCATAATTCACAAGTGCTGCTCACAAAGGATTTGTTCACTTTATAAATATTGTTTATCCAGTGTTCAGCTCAGTTTGTCAGGACGCCTTACGGTATATAGTCTGTTATGGTTGCATCCTTGAGTGGCATCCTGGCGCACTTCGATGTACTGCTTGGGGCTTCATGTTGTATTGTCTCTTGGTGCTCATGATGGTCATACATGTTGAATGTCTATCGAGCAATGGCCAGCAGTTCCGGATTCGTCATTGACTCTTTATTTAAATATAAAAAAAGAAAGAAATAAATCTGTATCGCAAGTCCTTGATCATTGAAAGAGGTTGGTTTCTCATTATGCTTTCAGCAATGCTATGTCTGGCGCGGGAAATTGTTTATGCTCATTTTAAATAATTCTGTAATTTGAATAACCGTAGATTATCAATAGATTAAGCATTATTTTAGATCTTGGTTGCCTTACAGCTTGTTCAAATAACTGGACCAAATTGTAATTGCATTAACGTTAAAAATAATTATTGATATGCTGCTTGAATTCTACTTGTTTCCAATAGTCATGCTGCAACTAGTTCTTTTATCAATGTTATTCGTCTATCCCTAGCAGGTGCTGCCATTAGAAGCAGTATCCAATTATGGTAACGGTTCACAAATTACACTGCATACACCTTGAAATGATCAACGATGGCAAATGCTAACTAGTGGAGTGTTCAGTGATTTTTAATATCTTGTATTCAGTGGATGTGTTCCCAAACAAAATTTCTAGTCAATGTCATGGAATGATCAGGGCTTGGAGCTGCCATTTTGGTTAGTATTGGAATTTCTGTGATATTGCAGGTCATACTCAACCTTGTTAATAAATGAACTAATATCATATCTGCATTACCTTTCCAAATTGGCACGTTTTCTGAGTTATTTTGGGAATAATGTTTTTGCGTAATTGTACGCACACTAGTACCCTAGTTTGGGTAGAATTATGATTGCTAAGTGCTTTGCTTGACAAGTTAGCCTCAGGATGCTTTCCAACATCAGGCTCACATCCTCAAGCCATGGTCTTATCTTGCACACACTCAGCAATGCCATGGTGCGGAGGTACAAGCATCGCTGATACTACACTAATATTTACCTCTCGTCAGCAACTAGCTCGGTCGTTGTGGTCATCTGCCCATCATTGCATCTTTCATTCAAAATCGCTTTGCGTCTGCCTGGTCTGAAAGTCCTATCCTCTAACTGTGAAGGTTGCTGGGTTAACCTAAAATCCATAAATACAAGACCACATAGACAAAGACAAACTGTCAGTAGCCTCTGGTCTTTGGGTTATGCCTGCATTATTGGTTTTTGGGGGGATTCTTGTTGCTTTCTCAGCTTTCAGATTCATGAATGCTCTTTAGAGATTCATGGTATTTTTTCTTTGTTATAATATCAACTTTATAGAGTATACAGTATTATCACATGCTATATTCCCAGCACTGCTTCCACCTGCTGTTCTCCACTAATTGCCTGGTTTGTAGTTCAATCCATGTCTGCGGTGGGGCCCTGCCCTGAGCATGATGCTGGTGGTCTTTGTCATCATCGCCATCTGGGCCTCTGCCCAAGTGCTGCCCGGTCTCCACTATCGGAACGGTCTGGTCTGTGGCACCTATCCAGCTAATTTTAAATCCTGGACTGCTTTTCAGCTGACTCTTTTAACATTATGGTAAACCTGAACTCATACCCTGGGCTGGTCAGAGGAGGATGGACTACTCCTCTTAAGCCTAGTTCCTCCCAAGGTATCATCCCATTTTTGATCCACATAGGGAATTTTTCCTTGCCACTGTCGCTGCTGGCTTGCTTTCGAGAGGGTTCAGGCCAAGGTTTACTATGAAGTGCTTTGTGGCAATATTTGTGAAATGTGCTATTCTGATGAAACAACAGGTTTCTCTTGTGTTTAGTTAAAGCAAATGACAACATGGCTATTTTATCGCACATAGTCGCTCTACACTGGTCACATTTATCTCTACATTTGCCTTCTCTCGCTTCCAGCTCATGCGTCGTATAGGATATTGTTCATTACACATAGGCCAGGCTACATAGCTGTAACATGGTAGCAGTAGCATAGCATAGCATGGTGCATAGCACCATGCCAACTAATCCATCACCACACAAACACTCATGATAAAAAAGGTACCATATTTCTCTTTCAAACAAAATTGTGCCAGCTGTCAGGCTGTCTCTACACAGTACACTTTTTATAGCATATTTCCCTTGATTCGGCTTCAACAGAAATTCTGACAGCCACCAGGTTGTCACTACACATATTACATATAATATAATACAACCCCAATTCCGAAATAGTTGGGACAAAGTGTAAATTGTGAATAAAATCAAAACGCAATGACTTTCAAATCACACCAGCCAGTATTTTATTCACAATAGAACAGAGATAACATAGCAAATGTTGAAACTGAGAAATTTTGCCATTTTATCCACAAAATGAGCTCATTTCAAATTTGATGGCTGCTATAGGTCTCAAAAACGTTGGGGCAGGGGCCTGTTTACCATGGTGTAACGTCCCCTCTTCTTTCTGATACAGAGTGGAGGCATCTGGGAATTGAGGAGACAAGTTTCTTGAGTTTAGTTATTGGAATTTGATCCCACTCTTGTTTAATACAGGCTTCCAGCTGCTGGAGAGTTTTGGGTCTCCTTTGACGGATTTTTCGTTTAATTATGCGCCAAATGTTCTCAATCAGTGAAAGATCAGGACTGCAGGCAGGCCAGCTCAGCACATGGACTCTTCTACTACGAAGCCATGCTGTTGTAATAGCTCTAGTATGTGTTTTTGCATTGTCCTGCTGAAATACACAAAGCCCTCCCTGGAATAGATTTCGTCTGGAGGGGAGCATATGTTGCTCTAAAACCTTTATATACCTTTCAGCATTCATGGCGCTTTTTAAAACATGCAAGTGTCCCACACCATATGCACTAATGCATCCCCATACCATCAGAGATGCTGGCTTTTGAACTGAACGTTGATAACAGGAGGGTTGGTCTTTCTCCTCTTTAGCCCGGAGGACATGACGCCCATGATTTCCAACAGGAATGTCAAATTTGGAGTCGTCTCACCACAGGAACTTTGCCACTTTGCTACAGTCCATTTTAAATGAGCTTTGGCCCACAGAACACGGCAGTGCTTCTGGATCATGCTCAACAATGGCTTCCTTTTTGCGTGATAGAGTTTTAGGTGGCATCTGTGTTTACAGACAGTGGTTTCTTGAAGTATTCCTGGGCCCATTTAGTAATGTCAATGACAGAATCATTCCGGTGAGTGATGCAGTGGCGTCTGAGGGCCCGAAGATCACAGGCATCCGGTAAAGGTCTTCGGCCTTGTCCCTTATGCACAGAGATTTTTCCAATTTCTCTGAATCTTTTGATGATGTTATGCACTGTCGATGATGAGACTTTCAGAGCCTTTGCAATTTGACGTTGAGGAACATTGTTTTTAAAATATTCCACAATTTTTTCTGTAAGCCTTCACAGGTTGGAGAGCCTCTGGCCATCATTACTTCTGAGAGACTCAGCCTCTCTTAGACATCCCTTTTATTGCCAATCTTGTTACACACCTGATGCCCGTTAACTTAATTACTTGCTAAATGTTCTTTCAGCTGATTCTCTTATATATATTAATTGCTTTTTCAGCCCTTTTTTTGCCTGTGTCCCAACTTTTTTGAGACCTGTTGCAGCCAGAAAATTTTAAATAAGCTCATTTTGCTCATAAAAATGTAAAAGGACTCAGTGTCAACATTTGAAATGTTATCTATGTTCTATTGTAAATAGCGTATTGGCTCATGTGATCTGAAAGTTGATTTTATTCACAATTTACACTTCGTCCCAACTATTTCGGAATTGGGGTTGTATAATATAATATATTTCTCTTGATTTGGGCTGTCACTACATGGAACACTTCTTGTGGCATATTTCTCCTGTATCGGCATGAAGAGAAATCGCACCAGTGGCCGGGCTTTTACTGCACATAGTACACTTTGTTTTGGATATTTCTATTCTATCAGCACCAAGAGAAATCATGCCAGCCGCTGGGCTGCCACTAGACATTAAACACTTCATAATTCATTCTGTGTTCATTAGCCTATGCCCAGCATTTTTTCTGTTAAGGGGGTTAGTTGCAGCTCCCTGCCCTTGGTTCCATGCTTGGAGGGGAAGGGCAATCTCAGAATAGAGCCATGTCACCAAACCCAATGTATGCATGTATGCCTGTATGCTTTCAAATTTTCTTTTTGACAAAGTGGTGCTATCATAAATAATGTTAAATTAGATTTGATTGGAGGGATGATAGCTATTGCTGACCATTTGCACCTTCATTAACACTTTAGCTGCCAGCTCAACTTTTTGGTAGAGTGAAATTTTAGGCACCGTATCTAATTGAAAGGTGCATTGAACTTAATGAATTTTTTTCAGCATAACATACCTCAAGCGAGTGTTTGAGGTGGCTTAATCAGGTTAAGTTCAACACATCTTTCAATCAGATACTGTGACTCACAATGGGCTCCACCAAATGGTTCATAGCATATCAGAGTGACATAACAGAAATGTATTTTGGCCTCTATGAGAATTCTGGGCTGATGTGTTCCACTTTTTTTTAGTTTAAGTATGGACTTCAGAGACAGTATTCTGAATAAGCAGCAGTGGTCCGATCGATCCTTTTTTATTTCTTATTCTTTTTTCTCTTTTTTACAGTGACCTGTAAAGACTCTAATTCAGTATTCAAGCCTTCTAAAAATAAAAGCATGAATTAGTTTTTCTAAGTCTCCTTGAGACATGAGTCATTTAAATCTTGCTATGTTTTTAATGTGGCAGTAAGCTGATGTGACCATTGAAATTTAGGTCTGGTTACAAAATTTCACCAAGATTTTTGGCATTCTGTGAGGTCTTAAATGAAGGGGCTTCAAGGTCAGTATTATCTTTCAATCTTACTACTTTGGGCTAACATTTTTTGCCGTGGTTATATCATTATTTCATTCTGGCGCATCCAATCATTGATTAGTTCAAGGCACTTATTCAATTTTTACACGGGATCGTAGACACCTGGATTTATCGTTATTTTCATTTGCATCTCATCCGCATTACTATGGTAGAATGTTTTGCCAGTGGGAACAGATAGATGATAAAAAGATCTGGTCCAAGCATGGGCCCATGGGAAATTTCATATGCCATTGCTGTACGTTCAGATTTGTTATTACTAACTGGCATAAAGTAATCTCTATGCTGCAGATAGGATTTAAACCAGTTAAGGGCCATGCCAGAGAGTCCCATCCAATTTTCCATTCTGTCCAGTAGCATGTTGTGGTTATTTGTGTCAAATCCTGCTCTGAGATCCAGAGTACAAAGAGAGAGAGACTTTGCCGTTATTTGTATTTACATAAATAAGTGTCATCCAAGACTTACACACGAACACTCTTGGTGATGTGGTATAGTCAAAATCCAGATAGAAGAATATCAAAACAATTGTTTAGGGCTTTTTCAATGATTTTATCCAAATGGGAGGATTGATATGGGCCTGTAGTTCTTCATAACTGGATGTCTAAATTGTTCTTTTTAAAATAACGTTTGATTACTGCAGTTCAGTATTTTGGGGAAAAAGCCTGAGATAAGAGAGGCACCGATTATTGCCAGGAGGTCAGATGCCTAGCAATAATAAAAAAAATGCTTTAAAAAGTTTGGGGATTTATTATCAAGGCAGCAGGAGGAAAAACTAAGATGTAACTGGATATCCTCCTCGGGGTTGCACCAGAAGGGATCGAGTTCTGTCAAGCTAATTGAACTGGTTTTAGGAGGCAGCAAGAAAGACATGGCTCCTTCACCTGAAACAAAGGCATTGACAGCTTGTCTAATTTTCTGAATTTTAAGAGGGGAGACAAAGCTGTTGCATGCTCAGGTGGATAGGAGTTCAGGGGAAACTGATGGGGGGGGTTGTCAGCTTGTCAACAGAAGCAAATAAGGCATGCACATAATTGACATTTTTGGGAATAGTATCAGAGGGAAAAAAAAATTGTCTTGCTTTTGTTGGCTCAATATTATAAATTCTTTAAAAATCTCACAGTGAATGTTGAGATTTCATTCTTGCTACCAGCCTTGAGCTTTGCGGCACTCCCTTTTTGGAGGCTCACCAGAGTGACATTTCTCCATGGACCTTTTTTTTACTAGAGACAACTTTGACCTGGACAGGGACAACTGCGTCAATAACATTTGCAATTTTAAAGTTAAATTTATCCATTGAGAGAGTTTGAATAAAGGGCAGGTGTGGAGAAGAAAGCCTGAGTGAATAATCTTCTTATGTTTTCATGATTGACTTTTTTTTTAATTGTGTGTTTTTACCTTAGTGTGTACAGTGATATTAATTTCAAAGAAATACAGGAATAATCTGACAGAGCAACATCAAAACATCATTCACCACAATGTTAGACATATTGAGACCCTCTGTCAAAATTAGGTTGAGAATGTCGCCCTGATTGTGTGTGGGCTCTGTCACATGCTGAGTCAGACCATATTATCCAGGATTCAACATAATTTAATGGCATTACTGTTCTTGGGGTTGTCCACTTATATATTAAAATCACCCACCAAGTATACAGTCAAAGTCAATTCAGACAACCGACAGTAAAGTACTTCAGTAAAGTTATCAGAGAAATTTGCTGAATATTTTGGTGGCCAGTGAATATTTAAGAACAAAGCTAGACTGGAGAAATTTACTTGAAGAGCCATATTTCAAAAGAAGCAAAACTTTCTTGCAAAAAATATTTTCTTCCATTGGAACGTACTAAGAAACAAAATGGTAATTCCACCTCTTTTCTTATGTACTCTATTTTCACTCATGAAACTGAAATTGGGAGGGGATGATTCAACTGGAAGAGTTACACTGTTGTTCTTATTTTTCCAAGTTTCAGTTAAAAACATAAAATTAAGATTGTTATTGATGATTAGATCATAAATTAAAAGTGGTTTGCCCACCAAGGACACAATATTTAGAAGGGCTAAGTTCATTGTGTTCTGTGGGGCTGATTTTGGTGTTATAGCAACAGTTGTCAGGTTTGAAAAGTTTCTTGAATGCACAAAATATATTTTGTTGGTACTAGTGAGTTAGAGATGGGGAGGTATAATGGTGCTGATGTAAGCCTGACAGGGATGAGCATGCTAGATGAAGGTTCATGCGTGCTACAAGAGATGTCGGATGCGGTGCCAGCGCGGAGACTGGGACCTGGGGGATATCAGTTTGGGATAACTGTCTTTAAGACTTGTAGCAGGTCTACCATCTCCAGTAGTAGGTGGGGAAGGGAGAGGGGAGCTGGAGGAGTGAGTTTGGGACAGGTGGGGAAGGTTATGTCTGTGCAGGTGGGGATGGTGGAGATGGAGCCAGTGGTGGGCCAGCCAGAGACAGTTTTTCAGGGTTTGCAGTCAGACACAGAGTTTGATCCAAAGGAGAGGGTGGGGAGGGTGTGGGTAACTCAGAGAGGCAGGCATGCTTCCTATCAGTGACCCTGGAGCACTAGAAGACCTTTGTTGGCAATGTCCTTGATTGCACTGGACTAATTCAGCATTTCTGTTTGTGCTAAGCACTCATGTTCCAGTCAGGTTTTGGTAAATGCTATCAAGTTTAAACAGTTCCTACTGCTCCCTAAAGAGATTAAAATCCATTATATCCAACTGAAAGATGCGGTGCATTTTTAAAGTGCGTCTTTAACAAGAGTTAAACCCCTTTAACTTCAACTCCCCCCAGAGGCAATGCAGGCATCACAAGATTTTCAGCGGTGATCAGAGAAGCCCTACAGTAGCCTCACCTTTTAACATGTGATTGCTCTCAACATGTTGGCTGATTAATAATCTCAGAGTTTATTTACAGAATCATCTAGACCAATGCTTACACTAATAATAATTAAGAAATTGTTAACAAGCCGGCCAAAGACTACAAAAGTCCCTCGCCAAAGGACGCATGCACAGACAAACAGACAGACTACTGAATAGACAGATGAATGAGGCATAAAGCAGCAGTCCCCCAATCTACCCATCCGGTGGCAGGGGACTAATAAGTATTTTTGAAAGGCCTTTGCAAGTAGTTTGTGAGATATTCTCCAGAAACTTAACTGAGCTCAGCGTCCCAAGTCAAAGATAACATAATATGTCAGGTAGAGGTTTTACTGTAGGTCGAAATTTATATTTGCATTGGTTTCCTTGACCTTAACTACGTACGTTTTGATGTGTTGCATTAAAGGATTAGATTATTTTTCAGAAATTAGAAAAATGCGGGAAAAGGTCACAGGGAAAAAAGTTCAAAGGTCACAGGTCAACAAAACATTCAAACATGGAACAACTAGAAGGTACGGCCAACCGATGGAAGCAATTTCGAAAGGCCGCTGTAATCAGTGTTAGAGATATGCGATGGAAACAAAAAGCGGTAACAGAGGTCATTGCTGAGAGGTCAAAGGTCAGAGGTCACAAAGAAGGTGAGCTATATGCAACTTTGGTAAAGGTCATGAAGTCAGATTAAACTGTTAAGGCTGAGTAATCCATTTTCAGAGTAATGGATCTGGACAAACGCATGCACGCCATCACACACAGACGGACACGGCCTAAATCAACAGTCCCCCACTCTTGCCCTCAGGTGGTGGGGGACTAATTAAGAAATAATAATGAGATCAGCAATAGGCTACATTTATAATGAATCATACATGTGATATTATAACGATGGCATTTATCTAAATAACAAATCCCAAACTTTCTCTGAATTCCATCACCCGTTTTAATACAAACCCCAATTCTAATGAAGCTGGGACGTAGTGTAAAACATGAATAAAAACAGAATGCAATGATCTGCAAATCTCATAAACCCACATTTAATTCACAATAGAACATAGACAACATATCTGATGTTGAAAGTGAGACATTTTACCATTTCATGAAAAATATTAGCTCACTTTGAATTTGATGGCACAACATCCCAACGTCATTGGAATTGGGGTTTGTATTTTTGTCAGCAGTATAATCTATTTTAAGATGGCAATAAATGTTTTATTGCCATGGAGGAGTTTTTGCGCCTCTGGGATCTGGGGAGGTGTGTTGCCTGGTGCATTAGCTCGTGGGAGGCTTTGCCATGGCAAATTGGTCTCAGGTGAGCGGCCAGAAAAAATTTGATTCACAAGACCCCATGGAACGGCATCTAAGGACGGCACCTTGTCTGAAATAGGGACACCAGGGCCCCCTCCTGGAGCCAGGCCTGGGAGGAAAGCTCATCAGCGAGCGCCTAGTGACCATGTTTTTCCCAAGATCTGGCCTGGCTTAGCCCAAAAAGGCTATCCGAAGCCGCCTCCTTGTGCGCCCACCACCCACAAGGAGAGGAATTGTGGTGGGGTGCTGTGTAAATCTGGTGGAAGACAGACGCGAAGACCCTGGCTTACTGGGCCCCGATAACGAAAACTGGCTCTTGAGACATGGAATGTCACTTCAGTGGACTATGAAGAGTCAAGAAGGAGTAATCGAAGGGATTGGTCTGAGGTCCGTAACTGGGATAGCAAGCCGAATGAACCAGGGCACACAGGGCAGGTGCACACCTTGAAACTGGAGTAAAATAGAAACTGGGAGAAGCCACTCACTAGGACTGCAGACCAGGGCCGGCCAGCGAAATTTTTTTGCAAACTCATTTGCATACAGCCAATCAGCGACCTTGTGCCGGACCTCTGAGGGAGTGTCTCGAGACAGTGAAATTTTTCTCGCTTCGCTGGCCTTGCAATTATGAAGTAAAAATAACCGAGATTGTGTCAGCTTATTCTAGAAAATATGAATGCTCTGAACAGATGATTTTTATCTAGCCTAGCTGGAAACATTAAAAATGATTGGCAGGTTTGGAAACGGCCTCCTTATTTTCAAATGAAGGACACGAAGATTTAATGATTCAAAACCTCTTTTAAAGTATAAAATCATTAGGCTGCATTACACCCCTCTGCCTGAGTATAGCTATGGTCGTCTACTCAAAATTATGTTTCTATGATGCAGAAAGAAAGCACCATCATCAACCTATATTAACAGCTGACAGCAAAGTGTGAATACAATTCAATAACACCACTTGCCAAACCTGCCGATATGTTTATAACGTTTAGTAGCTTGGCTAGATAAAAATAATCTGTAGGCCTACAGAGCATTCATATTTTCGAGAATAAGCTGACGCAATCTCCGTTATTTCTGCTTTATATTCATCGGATTTTGTTCGTTGTCACTAACTACTTTATTATTAATATGCCAGATCAGTGCAGGATAAAAAAGCGGCGAGTTGCGTATTGCTAGACTACGTTGATTGTAAGTAGCTCATTTTACCAGCTTCAAATATTTGAACAATTACATTCATGACAATTCATTTATCTAAATGGCAGGCTAGATGAATGATTTGGCCAACAGTTATGTTGAGAGTAAGGCAGACATCTATGATGTAATCGCAATATTCTGGGTATGGACTGTGCAGTCAGTGGTTCCGAGACCGTACCTCAGTGCAAGGCCAGTAAAGACAGCAAAATTTCACTGTCTCAAGACACTCCTTGAGTGGTCCGGAACAAGGTTGCTGATTGGCTGTATGCAAATGAGTTTCTGTCGCTGTCCGCAACTCTCTTGGGAAAAAAATTTTGCGGCCGGTCTAAGCCTTCATGGGGCCCTAAGCAGGATTTGATTCGGGGCCCTTACCCACCTCCTCTGCACTGATAATAGGGACTTTAAGCAATGGCGGATTTTAAGACGGCTATGGCACCGGGAAATACATCTGCGCTCCACTGATCGAGACTTAAGCCGGTGTGCCGGCATTGCTTTGCCGTAGCAGGCTGATCTACTACGATGGAAGAGCCAATCTCACATAGTCTTGACAACGCGTGGTTCAGGTGATTATATTAAATGGTTTACATTGGATTTCTGAGATGAAATGTGTTCTACAATTGATAGTGACACACTATACATTACATGTTTCAGCGAACCATTCCTGAAAATTACGGTACTTCCATGAAGCCGAAAAAAAGAAAATTCAAAAATTCAAAGACGATGCTAATGCGGGGAATGTGAACTATAACATCAGTAGGCTATAAGCGCACAATTTCAACTGCGCATCCAAGACACCAAAACACGCTGAAAAAGACCGCGATTTTCAGCGAGCACTGCACTGCAATCAACCCGAAATTTTAGGTATCTGACGTAAACATACGGCCAGCTTGGCGCCTATTGTCACGTATCTGTACAATGTATATTTCACTGTATAAAGCCATAGTGAACTATCTTCTGCTGTAGGCTATATTCTCCCCTCATCCTTGCATTGCATATTCTCTGTATACCCTATAAATATCTATATTTACTCCAATGTATGTTAGTGTCTTTATTCTACTCCCGTGCATATAGCACACATATTCTGTGTGTATATATATATATATATATATATATATATATGCACACTCCCATGCACTTAACATTCCTTCACACTCTGATTAGATTTGTGCTTAAATCAGCTGACTGCAACTGATTTCCCACGGATCGATGGGCGAATATTGATGGAAAATCTAAAATGCCGCGGAAATGTCACTTTCATCTGATGAAGTTTCATCAGAATGCGTTTTGAGCCATTGCAGTGTGCTGCTGTCTGTTAAAAAAAAAATCTTGTACGTCATTCATCTGTCCAAAGGCGTTGTGGTCCGCTGCTGACAGTCAGCCACTCTGCTGTTCTTATACATAACCAACACGCTGTCAGGAGGTTGTGTGAAGTCGCCTGTACCATTGTGAAAAGTGAGCCCGTTGCTTAAAGTCCCTACTATGGCTTTGACGGCTATGGCACCAGCGTCAGGAGAGATTTATTTCCGGGTGCCGTAGCCGTCGCAAAATCCGCCGTTGCTTAAAGTCCCAGATACAATTCATCATGGTCAATGTTCAATCATTTGCACACCAACCATAAATATAGCACACACACGGTCAATTACATTAGTTTTAACTGGCATATTTTTTCCCTTTTCTAGTTGCTTAAAATAACAAACTCATTTGAGTGGTCTGGCATTAGTTTGCACTTTAATATTCAAAGTTAAACAGTGCCTAACTACGTGGCATGTGTTACTGGCTTCCGGTAGAAGATTACAAATAACGGAAATATTTTCTGCTTTAAACAAGACAAAAAGATACAGGAGACGTCAGTTGTGTTCCTCCAGCAGGCTACCCTCTGTCTTAATTGACCAGAAAAATTCTGTTTAATAATCAGTTTTATTCCTCGTCAATTTTATAAACTTCGTCTCTTTTTCCAATAATGTTCCCAAAAACAAATTCCAATATTCAACATTTTGGATTCACATTTTAACCCACTAAAACCAGGTACCTTTTATAAATGTACAACTCTGCTATAAAGGTAAACAGAAGCAACTCGCGTACTACAACTCTAGATGTAATTGTACATACATAATATGTAAACAATGACTTTAGCACTGGAACTAAGCCTACTCAGTCTACATTTTCCTATTACAAAGTATTTGTACATTAACACAATAAAGAAAATAAAAAAAAATATATTTATATATATATATATAAATAACAGTCACTGTCTTTTAAGGCGCGCTTTTGCACGCGCGCACCATCGTGCGCCTAAAAAAAATTCAGGTCCGGAGAAAAGCGCACACCTCACAAAAACAAAGCTTGAAAAAAAACGCGCTCCTTGGAAACTAGACTGGTTCCGTCTCCATCGTTACGCTCCGCTGGTAGACACTCCGTTTGATACAGAACGGTGGCACCAGCAGTTTTGTAGCGGCAAAGATGGGAACAAGTCTACACAGAGACTGGGAAACCAAATGCGAGAGATATCTGTTCTGTGATTGGGCAACCTGTACCAAGTGACCCTTTTTGAGCCAATATGTAGATGGCGAACATAGGCGCGGGACATGCCATTAGGGAAGAAACTTTTGCAAATTGGGACATTCCATGAGGGATTATGTCCCTAGAGTAAAGAATGTAAACAGCAAGCCCATGGTAACAGGTAAGTGAACGTTTGACTTTGGGTTAAGTGACTCAAGCGACAAAATGCGAGGTGAATCATGGCTTTCAAGAATGCTTGTCTGCTGCAGATATGTGCATAAATGAACGATTCTCGTTCCCAGAAATTCATTTGCTGTGGACACGCGTAGTGTTACTTGGCATCTGGGCATGCTCCCTGTGAGCAGTAGTGAGTACCTACCAGCATTGGTCCAAGGAAGGACAAACCATTAATCGGAAGCAGGGTGTTGGACCCCCAAGCTTCATTGATGCACAAGGGCAATGGAGACTATTCTGTCTTGTCTGAACTGACAGAAGAGTTAATGTGGCATAAGTTGCAGAAAATTTTAATGATACTTTCAAGAAAATGAGTCACAACACACAATGCATTGCACCCTGTTGCTTACAGTGTTTTGTAGCTGCAGGAAAGTTTGACTGCCCACTCTAACCCCGATCCACTGCCAAAAGCACCTACAGTTGGTGAGCGTTGGAACTGGCCCGTGGCACAATTGAAGAAGGCCGCTTGATCCTGTGAGTCCCATTTTCTTTCACATCATGTGAATCAACCAGACACGTGTGCGCCATTTACCTGGAAATGAAATAACACCAGGATGCATTGCGGGAAGACAAGCTGGTGGAGGGAATATAATGCTCCAGAAAATGTTCTGCTGGGAAAACCCGGGTTGAGGAATTCAAGTGAACGTTAGTTTAATAGCAGGAGGGGAACCTACAGAATATTGGACAGCAGGTTTTAAATGCTGTGGATAATTGGTGCTTGTTACTCAGCACTCTCCAGAATTATTCAAACATTGGCTAAATGGTAAATGGACCGCATTTATATAGCGCTTTCTAGTCACATGACATGACCCCAAATTGCTTTACAATTATGCCTCTCATTCACCAACCTGCGCCAACCTGCACATCAGGAGAAGTGTGGGATCAGTATCTTGCTCAAGACACTTCAACACATGTTGAAGAGTGAAAAAGAAAGACTGGCACTCAGCTACTGTATATTTTGATGATTAAACACTTGGAAAATATTCTGCCTTATTAATGACAGTAACCTGTCCATATAATTGTCCACATGGAGGTAAAAATCCTCTTGAATTAAAGCTGAAATGTGCTAGTCTGGCAGCAGAGATACCACTTGAGGGCAGTGTTGTCATGTGAATGTAAGGAATGCTATTAAGAAGCATACTTTGCCTCTGTTTAAAGTCAGCCATTAAAAATGAAATAAGCCACACAATGCAGTCACTGAGTGGAAAAGAAAGTACAGTGTGTTTGTAAGGTCTACTGAGCACTGCCTGTACCATACAAAGCAATGGCAGGCCTGTGCTTGTCAGCCTTTATGCAAAGTTCCATTCGTGTGAGTCAAATTCCTTTCCTTGACAAAAATGCACATAATACACCTGAGCAGTGAGCACAATGTTTTCGAAGGTGAAAAAAAAAAATCAGCAAGAGAATATCCACCTTCTTCTCTAAAGCCTTGAATGCATCTTCTTGGGAGAAAAAAAATTAAAAGTAACATTCACTGACAGCCGCGTGAAAAGTGCCACTTGGATTCATAAAAGCACAATTTTCGTCCTTTCTCAATGTTGCTGCTTTCTTGGATTATTCTGTCAGTGCCCATGCACCAGCTGTCTCAGGAGATGAAAAACCTGAGATTATTTTTTGAACTAGGTTCTCTTTTTTCAAGCAGACATGGCTTCTGGTTGCAGTCCTGGGGGTTAATTTCACCAGCTCAATTAATCTATATTAAGTTGTTCGGAATAAGGATTAAACCCCGTAGACAACCCAGTTTTTGCCTGGTTTCTCCAAATATGGTGATATCCGAAAATTTTGTCAATGGAATAACTACAGTCCCAGGCATTGCCTCTTTATTTCTTTTACATAGTTTCCTACTTGCATTATTTCATATTGGTTTTTTTAAATGTTGAGTTTTACAACCACTGTCAACATTTGTGATTATGATTTTATTGGAAATACTTTCACTATTCAATACATGTGTATGCGTTATAATGGCACTGAGCATTATAGAGACAGCCCTAAATGGGAAACAATAAAGCAAAGATGATAATACAGTGCCACTTTTATTATGGCAATTTCCCCTGTCTGTAACCCCAGGCTTGGGAGTTAGGCACTAGGAGCTAGTTGCTATCTGTAATTTGTTTTTGCGATTCGGCCAACTGATGAAGAGACTCTATAATGTTTGATCAAGCAATTTATTTTGCAGTTTGGAGATGATAAAAAGCACCACGAAATAAACTGACAGCATATAAAAGATTCTGTGATGTATCATCCTGCTGAGTCTTTAATACACTACCCACCGCTAGCAACCCCCCCCCCCGCCCCCCCCCCCACTCCGAAGAGCTGCAGCTCCAGTGAGTCAAAGCATAGTAAGTGCCATAGTTTTATTCTGCCAAAATGAATGCAGCAACTTCAAAGGATGTCCCTTTCCTGCGCCATAAGAGTGAGGAATGTATAGTTGTAAGTGTCAGATTTTGCCCTAACCTTTTGAAAATTCACAGACACTTACTGGTTCATATTTCCAAATGTCAAGAGATGAAGGCAAGCTCACTCACAAGATGAACAGACCTATGAAAGTGAAAGATGCAGAGAGACATGGAGAGAGAGAGTGAAAGAGAGAAAGAGTGAGAAACAGAGAAAAGAAATAGAGAGATCATGGGGGGGAGCTGGCAAGGAGATGCTGCACTAATGCATTGGGAGGCTTTAACCTCTTTTTCCCACAGAAAAATATGCTTTGGTGAAATATTTCAGGGGGAAAGGTTGTAATCTTCTCAGTATTCATCTTCCATGTATGGCGTGTTTGTTGAGGGTAACCTAATGTGAGAAAAGGAGTGGTGCGCATTCCACATTCTGCCTGGCCATTGAAACTGTAAATGCGCTACAGCCAGTGCTCTGGACCCATAATGTATATATCCAGCTGTATGGCATGCTTTTTCATTTCCTCTGAAATTTATTAGCCTCCTTTGTTCTCCGAAATCCCATTTGGGGCAGGGAGACTGAGTGTTCGTCCTCCTCCAAGGACTGAGGTTTGGAAATTATTGAGGACTCCTTGTAATTAAACACTGAAGCCATAAATTTGCTCATGCAACTAATGATAAATTTAGAAAGCCTTAGCAGTAATTCCACCTGACTGCCACAGCGTAAATTCATGCGAATGAAGAGATGCGCGCAACTGCTCAAGGTTTTTCTGAAACCATTTCCTGGGGCCAGTCTGAATACCCATACATGATTTTTACAAAGCAGGTGAGAAACAGTGTATTAAATTCATAGCATGTTCGAATGATGCGTCTGGATCAAACTGTAGGCAGGCCATACAGGGATGGCCGACTGCATTCGGCAGAATTCCACAGAGCGTGACCTGTGAATGCTACACTTTCATAAGGCACTGATGCTTGGATGAGAAACCACTTTCTAGATGATGGCTATGGGTAAATATCTGGATAAGGAGATGGGTGAGCTGGTGGCCACAGCATGTCCTAATTTGTGCAATGATACAGTGCTGATGCATGCACACTTTACTAACTACATAGCTGGAAACAAACCAAATTCAGTGCATACAAATATAGTTTTGGTATTCTGATAGGCCCTCGGTGTTGCTAAGGAGTAGTCACCATTGTACATAAGGTAAATGTGACATTTGCCCTCACTACCAAAGCTGCACTGTACTGAACATGTAGTTCTTATAAAACTGGGGTAATCAACCCTATTCTGGTGCTCTCCCAACTCCAGGATTTTAATTCCAACTCTAATTTGGCACACCTGATTTTCCAGATTATCGGCTCAAAAAGGTTCCTGGCTGTTTAATAAGATGTTCCTTATTAGGAAGGGAGTAAATACCTTAAGTAAGGTAGATCTTCAGAAATATTAGCAATGAAAGAAAATGGTGTTATGTATAAGGACTTTTTATATAAAAAAAGTCCAATCAATAATCATATTTATTTAGCTGCATGCACATTGTTCTCTATGCTGTACAATGATGCAGTTATTTTTCATTACTTATACTGCATGTGCAAGAATAGACAATCATTTCTGTATTTATATCGAGCAATACTGTCAAATTACTCAAACTACTTAAAAACGTATTATTTGTCTCTTCATTTGCTTGCATAACTACGGGTTTCAGGTGCCAAAGCAGGAAGTGATTTGTATTTGGGTAGGTGTTGTAGCTGAGAGTCCTGTTATAACCTGTTCTCGATCATCATTATAAGCCATGCCATCACAAAAAGCAGGGTAATTATTATGTTCCAGTTCCCAATCTGTCCCAATCTGTAGATTTTGCATTCTAATCAGTCTGCCATCTGAATGAGTTATCCACAATCCTCGAGTGTGTGATGGTACTGTTGTATTCATCGCAACAGTGCAATGTTCTGATTCTGATTTTTCCTTGCAACATGATGTGACATTCCTGCTAACTGGAGAACGAACATTAGCCATGCAGTGTACCCATCTTACAGCAAGAGAAATGAGTCAGTGTGCATACATTTTAATAATTGAATGATACACTATGAGGAAATATACACTTTTGTTAGTTTCAACTGCACAAGTAACACCTTTGAATTGCAAATAGCATGACTGTGAGTGACCAAAGAGATATTTGGGCAAAAATGTGTTTGATCTACTGTTAGCACATTCATAGAATTTCTCAAAACCTAGAGAGTCACTTAAGGAGTTTGCTTAAGGCATCCTGTTCTTTTCCACTCGCAATATTTCTCAAGTATGAAATGACATCCTTCTGGAGTCAGATGAATGCTCTCAATAAATTAGTGAACCAGCTTGATTTTTTTTCTTTCCAGGCCAAGAGTGCCCCAGAGATTTGGCATTTAAAAAACTATTCTGAAGCAGTGCGAATTCCCTGAGAACATGAAAGGCAAACGAGTAAAATGTTTTCCATCAGCCTGAGAGACTCATTACACACACAGAACATGACCACAATACAAAAGGTGCTTGGATATTTTAATCAGAACAGCAGCAGAACTGAATGACATTTTGGCTGGTGTTTCCATGCAGGAGTTTGGTTCCCCATCCACACTCGAAAGACTAGAATTGCTTATTCCGCAGAGACTTGGCAAGAGCAGAGAGAGGCAAAAATAGCCTCTTTTCACAGTACCAGCCTCCTTCGTCTACCTGCTTTCAGGCTGCTTGGTTTGAGATTAAGCGTTTCACTATACTGCAATATACCTGAATTTCAAGCAAAACTATAATGTAACAAAGAGAAAATGCCGTTAATCACCAATATTTTGATGAAAGGAGTCTTTGCAAAATAAGTTGGAGAAGATTGAGATCTCTGCGGACTAATTAAGGATCAATTAGCACAGGCAGAGTCTGAAAATATATTTAGCTAGCGCCTGTGCCAGTTCATTAGCTTTTCCAGCTTCTAGTTCTTCTTGTAGAGTCGGATAATTGTTCGATATTTAGAAATTTGAATGTTAGTAGCTAGTTGACAGAATCATGTGCTCCTCCACTGTAAATAGCTCTCAATGCAGCAACTGAATCTGACGCAAAATTATCTTTTGATTTCTCTTTCGCACCAAGAAAACATACATAATGGGATCAAATTATTTTACTCTAATCTGCTTTTTTCTCCACACATTTAATTGTAAATACAAGACTATTTAGCCAACAGGGTAATGAAAGTGGGCTGCATATTTGTGGTATAAACAGACTATGCCCCAAAGCAACCCGATGGACCCTGTTTGTTTTAGGCTGAATTACAAGAATATAAATAATAAATGATATTTACTACATATGGTACAGTGATGATAAAGTTAAATTATTGACATGAAAAGATTGCAAGGGGGTTCATGTGCTGCACAGCTTAATTCTAATCTCCAACCGCTCAGAATATGGGTGTGTTGAATGGCACTGAGGATGACATATAAATGAGGAGATCACTGGAACAATTAGGGAGGCTCAGAAGTCTTCACCATAAGCAGCCAGCAATCCTGAAATTATATGACAACCAGTCCTGTAAACACAGAAAGGATGGTGAAAAGCATTGCTGATTGTTTCCCACACACATTTGCCACATACTGCACATCCATTTCTGTTAAGGTATTTTTGAGAGAGGATTTTCAAATAAATAATAAATATTCAAAGTGAATATAAAGTTTTTTTAAGGTAATTTTCAGAAATTTTGCTATTTTTGTAAATTGTGACAGTTGCTGAGACAATAAACTGAAATTTTCAGAGCATTTCAGGAACACAAAAATAATTGCTGTTAACTTGCAAATGTTTTGGAATCATTTTATAGGGAATCTTTGCTAAGGTATTCTTCATTATACAATACAGTAGTTTTATGTTGGGAATGGATTGACAATATTATTTCTACTTTAAATTTTCTTTAAACGCAAGGGGCTACACCCGTCCATCTATTCTTAATACTTATCTTTGATACATAGTTTCACCCGTGTTTTAAAAGGATTTTGATTGCCTAGACTAAGCTTGCTAAAGTAAGCGCTCTTAAAACAGTAGTAGAAGAAATGCTCCTTGCTTCTTCTTGTTAGAGGACACCTTTATGTGAATTTATGCTTGTTTTACTTTGGTGCAATTAATGAACCCCACATGGGAGCCCCTTGTCTCCTCTAGTCTGGCCTCCGGCGCCCAAGAGACACAAAGCACAGGGTAAACACTGCTCGCTGAATGTAGAGGAGCCTAGAATATTAACCAGACATAGGCACTTTTCAGAGTTGTTTCTCCACCTTTTCCCTGCCTGGTCTCCCATGTTTATTGCCTTGTACAATTGTAAACCCTAAGGACATCCTCTTGGAAGACAAAAACAAGTCAGTAGTTTATTTGATAGATGAGCTGCACGCTGCACATCATTTGTATTGTGGTAAAAAAAAATAACAACCACTAGAAAAACAGACATTAATGTAATTATTCCATTTTTAATACATGGTAGAATGCAGTCTGATTGTACAGTTGCTTGAAAACATGTATTTTTGCATTGTGACACTGTTTCAATGACAGTCCAACATGTAATCCAATGCATTCCAAAAGGTACAAGCATCCACTCATGGTAATAGATCATCGAGGCATCACAGAAATAGTGAAAAAAATCATTTCCAATTGCATTTTTTACTCTTTTTTTTCAGTTTTCTTAAGAATCTTAATGGCTTTTTTATTTGGACAGAGTTGGTAAAGTTATCCTAAAAATTAACATGAACATAATGGGGTTATTTTAATGCAAAATGAGGCCTCAAGATTTGTTATTGATACAAATGTTCAATTGCTTCTTTTTGCCGTAAAATGTAAAATCCCATACACAAGATGTATTTGAAAAGGTCCTTCAACGGAGGACAAGACCAACAACAAAGTCAGTGCAGTAAGCAAACATTAAGCAAAAACCACTGCAACAACAAAAGGAAAAATTCCATTAAATAAATATCACCAGGTGCACAGCCAGTGAGCCATTACAAGCCATTTAAAAGTCTGCGCTTTGTGATATCACAAGGGGGAGGAACCACCCAGAATAATGACGTAACTGATCAACTGGTTGGCTGAAGTTGATCAGTCCTTCTTGACTTTGGGCAGTCACTTCACCATGTCACATTACAAAGAAATAGATTTTGAAGTGGCGTGTAATAGCTAATAGGCTGTGAAGAGAATCAGGCATTCATATCCCAAAGCAATAAAGAAAGACATTATTAAGTTAATTCAACTAATTGCTCCTGGATTAATGTTCTTTTGCCAGTCTTTGTCAGCAAAACTCTACGCAGATCTGAATTTAGTTTCATAAAACATGTAGAATTTTTTTATTCCGCAGTTTGCATTTGTTTAAACGTGTATAGATCTAGCCAATGATCTCATGAACATACAAAAAGCACATAAGTATTATTAATGAAAAACACATGACATAATATTAATAGAACTGGAATAAAATAATTAGGGCAAAAAAAATTGCACTTTAAAAAAAGATTATGTCAACAGAAGAAAACACCTGTATTCCCTGTATTGACATTGCATTATGCCTGAGTATATAGTTTCAAAGGAACAAAGAATAATCCCATTTTTACTGTTGCTGCACCTACTTCCCCTATTCTCTCATTGAGTCTGGTAGCCAATGTGTCCTACAGGTGGCACTCTTACATTACAGAACAAAAAGAAGTGAAGGAAGACAAAACGAGCAGAAGACAATATCTGCTGTAAAGAAGAATACCTTGTTCATTTAGTTTCATTGAGAAGTCAAGGGCAATTAACTGTGATAATGTTCCTGCGTCATCATCAAGAAAATGTGTTTAAATATACACTGAATAAATGTCAGGTTTCCTTACCTGGGTTACATTGCATTTGCTTGAAAGAGAGCCATTCAGCAGCATGGATACAGTACATGACAACCATAAAGAAAAGATGTAGAGCCTGAATGTAAGTTTAGCTTTAAACACATACTGTACAAGAGAAAACAGAAATGTAAAACTAGCTCCTTAAATAAAAAAAAAATGACAAGCTTGCAAATGGGAAAAATGGCTGAATTCCCAGCACTAAGATGGCAAAGCCCATAAACGTACAATGTTTGTATTTAAAGACCGTCACAGAAGATTAAGATTGAATTACCTTTAAGGTGTTCAGCATCAGGAAACTCTGGCATTGTGGAGGCATGATTATTTTCCCTGGGGATTTTTACACACCCCATTATGGACCAAATAGCCTGGTTTACGTCATGGAGATTCACTTTTACATTTATGGCTCTAGGACACAACAAGAACGATGCCATCAAATGGATCCCTTAGTGGGGTTCTCTCCAGCTGGTTGTTACAGGGCAGTACATTCACTGCATAAATCGTTTTCTAGTTTAAAGCTTCAGCTTGCACTGGCAAAGAGCCTCAGCTCAAGAGAGTTCCCCAAGACAACATGGCTCTATCTCCTGTTTAAAGTGCAGGCAAATTGCTTCATCCCAAGACAGTGGGCATGTTTTCCGACACAGCTGGAACCAGGTTAAAATAAAGAACAGGTATTTATAAAGTCTGTTGCTGAATTTAGATAAGCAGGCAGAAGTAATATAAATAGAAAAACAATATGTTTTGTCTGATACTTGGGGTAATTGGTAGAATGCATGGGGTTATAAGGGAATGGATTAAGTATCAAAATAAGAAACCAGGGAGGGAAGGTGGAGATGAGTTATCAAAGTGAGAGAGGGGCATTATGCAGAAACATATGGACCCCAGGCTGCACAGCAGATGGACCCAAACTAACTCCTGCCTGTGACCTAATATTCAAGCTGAAGAGATGATTGACTCAGTCACATCTGAGGGAGATAAGACGGATCCATTTATCTGCACCAATTGACATTGCCTGTTATACACAGTCCCTGCCCCCCATCCCCACCTCCCCTACCCATTTTCAGGTGCATAAAAAATATTGGACAATTTAATATACTGCAGAATTGGGGCTCTAATAATTTTAGCTATTGGTTGCTTATTCTTTGAATGTAATGACCACTTGAAGTCTGAGACACATGGATATCACCAGACACTGGGTGTCATCCAGAGTGATGCTTTGCCAGGCAAGTCCTGCAGCCATCTTAAGTTCTTGCTAGTTTAAGGGACTTATTGCCTTCAGTTTCCTCTTCAAAAATCAGAAAAGAGAGGGAAGAAATGCATAACATTAATGGAGAAAACTAAACTCCAGGTTCACTGAGACATCTTAAAACTGAGCCTTTGCACCTGCAATCAAGGACTACGCAAGGCCAGACAAACTTTTTTTCTCAAGAATTATAAATTAGAATATCAATAATGCTTGTTCTTTATTTGCTATAAATCCAGCAACTGATAGATCCACCAATAGCATTTGCCCCAAGTATATTCCGTTAGGAAATATAATGAATGTGTTTCTTTCTCCATTTCCAAAATAAACCTTAGTAGGCACAATATTAGTACCTCCCTGAAAAGCAATGAAGTAATGTCACCTCAATATTCCCTATGAAATAACGAGACAATTATATCACAGTTTAATTCCATTAACTCTAAAACTCTTGACAAAACAGTGCAAGACCTTAAACCTACTACTTTCTACCTTCTGATGCTCTTCCATGAGGCTTTTTAGAAGTTGTTAACTGTCTAACAATGGATTTACCTCGAGCAGCTAATTCATCCCTCCTGTCAGGCATGTCCCCTGTTACCTTAAAAGCTGTATTTATCAAATCCTTATTTAAAAGAGAAACCTAGATCCTTCCATATTCAACAATTACAGACCCATTTCAAACCTACATTGTTAACATTACTGAAAAAAATCATCTTCCATTGGCTTATTAACTTAATCCAAAATAGCAATTTTTGATAACTTGCAGTGAGGCTTCTAGCCCTGCCACAGCACTGAGACTGCACTTATAAAAGTGTTTAATGAAATTCACTCACCAATGCAAACAAACTATCAATTCTGGCACTTTTGGGCTTGATTGTGGCCTTCAACATTATTGATCACAAAATTCTTCCTAGCAGATTGGAAAACTGGATGGAGCTTTGAAGTCAAGTCTTAATTTGGTTCAAGTTGAATTCAAAAGACAGAGACTACTTTGTAACCCTTGGGAATTATTAATTGGACTGAACCAACATGATATATGGAGTCCCCCAGGGTTTAATTCTTGGACATCTTTTATTCAACCTCTATGTGCTTCCCTTAAGCCAAATAACTGAAAGAAAATAAAGCTGCAGACCATATTTGTCTGGACAAAATCCAAATTTATTTAGCTTTCTGATTACAGACCCATTGCTCATTGCGTCAGTAATTAGAACAGACACTTACCAGTGTGTGCCTAAATTACATTACAACAAATAAAGAAAAAAAAAACCTGAAATGATCTTACTTTTGGGCATATGTGACCCACCGTGGTAAAAGGTACCTCCGAGTGGCGATCATGCTATTGAGAAAAACGTGATTTAAATGTCCCGCTCGCCAAGTGGACTGTGTTTACTTCCACATTTGGAAAACTGCTTCTGATCCATGGGATTTTGCTCCATATACATCACACGGAATCCCCTCAGTGTGTCGATAAATTTCCATTTCAATACTACCGAAAATTGGCTATTATTCAGTGGCGGAGCTAGAACTGGGAATTGGAGTGCACAAAACATCCTTTTAAAACAATTGTTAGTCCTGACCTGTTCTCAGTCATTTTCATAATTAATAAAAGGTTCACTCCAAGAGCACTCTACACTGAACAGGTGCTGCTTGTTCTCCTGAATTGGTAAAACCACAATCATTCATCTGGACGCGTATTTGCTTTATTTAAATTAACGTTATTCAAAATGGCATACCTGTCAACTCTCCCGCAAATAGCTTGAGCCGCACGCTTTTTATAGCCTATTGACTGCCGAGTGCTTCTTTTTTTTTTTTTATCAACCCACGCAATACCAAGAGGGAAAGGCGATATTTCATTGGAACGCGGACCAGTTCAATCAACGTGAAGCACTGGCCTATTAATAAGTAAATTTTTTTCTGCACTGAATTTAGCCCATGATTTCATTGCTGTTAAATTGCATATGGAGAGAAACCAGGTCTTCAGTTGCCAATTATGATAATCGGAAAACGCGTCAATAAAGGAAAATGATTGAGAACTAGCCAGGACTAATTGTTGTCATAAAGGGACGTGTCTGTGCCCCCCCCAATTCCCAGTTCTAGCTCCGCCACTGAATAATAGTCAACTTTCGGCAGTATTGAAATTAAAATTTATCGAGACACTGAAGGGATTCCGCGTGACGTATATGGAGCTAAATCCCGTGGATCAGAAGCAGTTTTCCAAATGTACAAGTAAACACAGTCCACGTAGCGAACAGGACATTTAAATCGCGTTTTTCTCAAGAGCATGATCACCGGTCAGAGGTACCTTTTACCATGGCGGGTCACATATATGAAAGACTAAGAATAAATGCTAACCTGAATTCCAGAGGTCTAAAAGTAAAGGATCATGTTAGAAAACTGGCAGTTTCAATGGATTCAAACTCAAACTTTATGATCATATTAAAGTAATAACTAAATCAGCCTTCTATCATCTGCAAATACTGCAAGAATTTAAAAAATCACTTGGCAAAACAGGATTTGGAGGTAGTCACCCATTCCAGTATCTGCAGGACAGCTGCAATGGTCTTTTCTCTAGTCTTCCTAATGGACTGTCAAACAACAGCTCATTCAGAATGCAGCTGCTAGAGTTTTGACAAAGACCAGGAAATTTCATCATAATAATCTAATTCTCCAATCAACATGCTGGCTCCCTGTTAATGACAAAATTTCTGCTTGTTTATTGATCACTCAAAAGTTGAGGCCCAACATGCACTTGCTCAATTCATTCCCGCCGGCGCTGCAAAATCCTGGTCAGATATGAACAGTTAAAAAGGTTTTTACTTTCTGTGATTGAATTTCTTCCATATTACTTCAAAATTCTTTGTGTTTCACAGGAAAGAAAGCTGAAAATCTGCTCTTTGCGATGATGCCGAAATATGGGAGAATATTTTGGCTCCTCAAAACACAAAATGTCATCTTGTTTGTCTTCTACACACTTATATTTAAGTATAAGTATATTTTGTCCTATTTAGATTACTTTTGGTGTAATGTTTCTAGTGGATATCTACCAAGAAAATGAATTTTTGCTTGTTTTCACTCATTATCTCATCAATATTCAGGAGAGCTAATTTGTATAATGTATTCCATTGTATTCTAAAACATTTAAAATGCATGCCATGCATCAAACTTGCATGGTCGCAAAATCATTAATGAGGTCTTTATTGTCCAGCTTCTGGGAAAGTCGTAGGAAGGCAACAATATGAGATTGTAAGAGCGGTAATTATCTGATTGATTAATTAATAAGGAATGGAATCTAAACCTGAGAAATTTCAGGCATTGCTGCCCATGCAATCTCATATTGTAGCCTTCCTTCAAAGCAAAGTTGTGTCTTAATTAGTAATGGCTACACAGCTTACTGGTAGCCTGTTCGCTCTGCAAATTAATTCAGTTATTTGCCTGATTCTTAATCAGAAACAGGTTGAGAGTTAACATGCATTATGGTTGCTAATGTCACTGGTTGTAGAGGGAGTTTTATAAGCAAACTTCGCAAGCAGACCTGAGTCGGCAAAACAGTTTTTTTTTTTAAACCTTAGGCTTAACAAGCTGATTGGACACTGATGCAGAAAAAATATATACCGTTTTGTGAGCTACGGGAATTCA
The DNA here is from genome assembly GCA_029692085.1 of Gymnothorax javanicus. Lineage (NCBI taxonomy): Eukaryota > Metazoa > Chordata > Actinopteri > Anguilliformes > Muraenidae > Gymnothorax > Gymnothorax javanicus. Next base: position 27,359,950 of record CM056204.1, on the reverse strand, counting down.
GTAGTTTCAAAAGACATTGGCGTTTTATGTCACCATTAATGTGGATAGGAAAATGCTTGATTGTTATTGCAATGAACAATAATGTAAGCTGAGGGGAAATAGACAGTCAACTAGTCAACTGAGTGATCCTCGCAACTGAATGAATTCACGCTAGATAATTAGGAAGTGTAAATGGTCACGAGTTTGGAGAAGTAATGCACTTTAAGGCGAGGTGAGAGCCAGGCAATAATCCCTCCCATGTCAAATCCCAAGAGGAAGAGTTTAATTAGGGAATGTTCCAATGAGAACATGTTTCTTTTTTAGAGTAGTTGACAGTGTTAATTCTAGGATTTCCCAAGGGCATTGTGATGGGTATGAAAAAGGGCACAGCAGTCGCAGCGAGCGAGTGGTTGTCTTGAAAAAAAAAGGGCATAGAGGTCATAGCAAGCAAGCAGTGGCCTGCCAAGAAAGGGCAGTTCATTTGTAGTGGTAACTTGGATGCCTTCATTCCTAACACCTGTCACTTTCCTTGCTTTGTGGATATAACCATACCTGCCTTCTGCAGATTTTAAATGCTAAAAAGGCTTTTTAATCTTTCCTTATGACAAATTACAATTTCAAGAGAAATACAACTCCACTGAAAGCAAAACAAATTATTTCCAAAAGGCATTAATTTTACCCTAAACAATCTTAATTCAATACAGAACACTCCCGTTTCCCAGAGAAATTTCTGTAAACTATTTATAACTTGCAGTACATCTGTCTTATCTATACCTTACTGTAGCATATGATGTTAACACCTGATCAGAGATGTGAAAGGATCCATTCCCATTAAAATCCAGTCACACAAGGCACTCTCCAACTCAGTCACATTTTGACGTCACAACATCAAGTACTGCGATTCCCTAAACCACATAACAATGGGAGAAGTTAACATTTTGCGATGCGAATCCGCCTAATCTGATCACAGCAGACAATCCCATCACATGCAGGTTATCGCTGGCCCTAACAAGTAAACAGCCCTAAAGTTTCCCCTGCAAAGAGCTCCCCCTGACCAGCCGGACTGGCGGACAGGTCTATGAAGCATGATACAAGCGCAGAGTAACCACGAAATGGGACTTAATCTCTTTATTTCGACTGCATGCAGTTTCAGCAACATGACGTGAACGGATATATTGGCTACTCATAGTGAATGACTGGGCCGCGCCCAGCTCATTCATGTGTCATAATTAGACTCCACACTTCTTGCCAAACAATTGCTATTTACGTAATAAAAATTTTATCATTCAAGTTGATCAATACTTTTGGTCATTCATTGTTCCTACCGGAAAAATTCTCTGATGGATCGATGTTCCTTTTTCGCCGATTTGCCACCTGCTCAAGTCTTCTTTTACCAGTTGGCATGATGATCTGATGATTGTTATGCTAATAACATGAATAATATGGCGAATTCCAGGAAACAACAGAAGCACCACCTCTATTTGTGGTGGCAAATCAAACTGAATACCTGGGAATACACAACACATCCGCAGCACTAGGATTCTGTCAGTGACGGCTCGTGAACTGGCAACAGGGGAAGCTCAAACAATCCCTTAAAATTAATGATTGGTCATGACCCGTTTTCAATCATTTATTTTAAATTACCATTACAGACAACCAAACATTGTGTGATTTTAATAATTCTCCTCCTCTCTATATTTATATTGATACTTCCTGTACCCATTTAATATTGATACCTCTTGTCATTTATTTTTCAATATTGCCTCATTTACATGCCTTCTAACATCATTGTTACTGTTTTTTTCATTATCACCCTTCTGTATTGCATTTGTCTGATTATTTTTATAATCTTAAATGTCATTTTTGTACTTTTGCTTTTAGCAGTTTATCAGGTGACACTGGTCTTTCTTTCTTTCTTATTGGTTGGTAACATCTATATATGTCTGTATTTGCCCATGTGACCTTTTACGCCCTGATGAAGACCGTGTAGGTTGAAACATGTCGGCTTTTTAATCGTTTCAGCCATGTTTTAATAAAGGCTTTTTACTCTAAGGCTTCGTTTTGACCTTATTTTCTCTGAGAGCCTGGAAGACCTACAATTTTTGGTTGTTCTCTCATCCCACTTTTCCAAGAGCACCGGATTCATTTTTTCAACAAAAATATTTTTTCATCCTATGAGCGCCTAACAGGTCATGACCAATCATTAATTTTAAGGGATTGTTCGAGCTTCCCCTATTGCCAGTTCACGAGCCGCCACTGGTTTCTGTACATTATCATTTTCTGTGAGTGAGGTTGAATAGAGAGATCAGCTACAGCGATCGTCAAGTGACAAATTCAAGAGTGGCGTAGTTACTCGGAGTTGGGGAGGAGGCATGGTGAAGGGGGCGTCTTCCTTTGCCGTCTTAGGATTCGCAAATCAGCGTGGCACACCTTCCTTGGGAAGAAAAGGACTTAACTCTGAAATAAGGCAGGTATGGCGGGATTTAATGAGAAAAGGGGCAGCTATGGCGGGAGAGAATTGGGCATGGCGCAGCGCCATGGCCAAACGCTCTAGATATAACACTAGTTGAAACAACAGCAAGTGAGGAGAGGAACAGGCTTAAAGCCTCTGGAGGAGTTTTGGGGTAAAGGACTTTATTCATGGGCGCAGAGTTATTCCCAACTTCATCTTTTCAAATCAAGGCAGAATCCCAAGCCCCACCAGAAGCTTGAACCAGCAATGCTTTGGTTTCTAGTCAAGCAATCTACCTGGCTACTATGCCAACAATGGGATCTGCATGGAGTAAGGGTTCAAAATCACACAAAATCTTTGCCTTAAGCTTGAAACACAGTACATGAAAAGACTCCATGCTGCTATCATTGCCAGGGCTGGTTGCACCAAGTGCTAAACTTGGGGTACTATCAATTAATAACCTTACTTTTGGTTAATTTATTTAATGTATCCCTGTACATATCCACGACCCTATATGATTCTCATAATTACTCAAAAGGCGACAAATTGAATCAGGTTATTCTCATATTTGCTTCCATTCATTTTCCTGGAATGGTTTGGGTCAGCTTGTACTCATAAACCTGGAAGGGTCACTGGAAATCAGTTCTGAGTTTTTGAAGGTGATCACCTTAAGATCACATGATGAAGCATTCCTACCATGATGGGAGTGGTGTCTTTCAGAATGACAACAGCCCTAGCAACACAGGACACAAGGGGTCACTGAGTGGATTTAAAGAGAATGAAGTTGATACTACGCATATACTACCACCCACACAGTCACCAGATCTCAAACTTTGTGAACTCATATGGAGGATTTTGGAACTATGTGTTTCTCCATGTGGTCTCCATCACCATCATCAAAACACTAAATGAGGGAATATCTCTTGAGAGAAAGGGAAGAAAAGTACTCCTTCCTTCTAGTAATTTTTTTTTTTTTTTTTACCTCTGTAGCCTCTATGCCAATGTGTGTTAAAGTTTATATGGCAGCTTGTAGAGGCCCAACATTTAGATTGTTTATTATGATTTTTCCATTAATTGGCCATCTATCTGTGTGTGTGTGTGTGTGTGTGTGTGTGTGAGAGAGAGAGAGAGAGAGAGAGAGAGAGAGAGAGAGAGAGAGAGAGAGAGATTTTGGTTGGTTATTTCGTTAAGAAAATACAATATTTTTCACATATTGCCATTTTGAGTTCATCTCTATAATGTTGTTATCTTTATTTTTTGTAGTATTTTTAGTGCATTTCCAGTCAGAAGAGCCAAATAAATAGGAGAAACAAGACTAAAATATAAAAGACTTAAAATAAGGATGCACACAATATAGTTTGGCTTTCTGGAAGTATTAAAGCAATGAAATACATATTTAAATACTTTACTGGCAACATTTGCTAGCCTGATCAAGTCAATATAAACCTTATGCACCTGGCAGTAGTATTGGAAAGTCTGAAATATGACCAGGGCAAGTTCCTCAATGCTGTTTTTTTTATCTTTACTTACTGGAATTGGATCTGATCAATTTGTTTTTGTCTCTATCTTGGGGATTTGCTTTTTAACATCTATTTTAGCAATGTGCCACCTTTGAAATCTAAGCCTTTGTCACTGGCCAAAGGAAAATGTTGTGGACAATGAAGGAAGAAATTGGGCATGAATTCACTTTGAAATAGCTATTGTTCAGCGGAAGGTCTGGCTTGAAAAAACTGGCTTGAAAAAAAAGAGAAATAGAGCACATAGTTCCCTTAAATAAATGCCACTAATTTCTTTGTCTCCTTTTGAGCTTTAATTAATGCATTAACTAAAATCAATAAGTAATACTTGGCTGCATTTCCTGGTCTTTGGCTGCATTTTCTGGTATTTTGACATTTCAGTAGGAATAAAATTCAATTACTCTTAATTGCAGATTTTTTGTGACTATATATATATTCTTAGAATAATGTTTATTTTTTTCTGGATTTGCACCTGTTGTGTGGACACCTGCTATTTCTGAGCATCGCCAGACTGTCAAATGCCTCACTTTGTTATAAGAAGGGTCAATCTATTGAGATTTAAATTCCAACAACAGAGATGTCAATGTTAAAATGCAAGCTTAAGATTAAATACTGCTATACTGTATTTCACAGGTTCACGTGTAAATTAAAAAAATGAGCAAAACACAAAAACATGAATATATGCACTAAGTTGTTCAAGGAAATTAAATGTCAGAAATTCCAAGATGGGATTTATAGCAAAAGCACATCTTCAGAAGCAGAGCATATAAACAGGTAAAGGAAAATAAAAATGGCATTATAAACAGTTATAAACATGAATAATCGTTTATTTTAGTTGTACTCGCAAATGTCTCTTTAGTAGCAGTATACATGCATTCAAGAAAACAACAAAAAGAAAAACTGAATATGAAATGTTAATATGGAAGATATTTACCTATTTGAATACTTATTATGTCCAAATATCCCCAACATTCTCTCAAACGAGGGCATCCTTCAATGGGACAGAAATTTTGTCAAATCAGTTGTACAATTTTGGTGAGCTGTCACTATAAAACTCATTATGACATTTAGGTAGCATAAATGCACAAAGGCGCCAAGTGTAGCAAACTTTTTTTTTCTTCCAGTTTATCATAATGATATCGTGTTACACATATTCTAGTAATAATGGAGCCAGCATCTGAATTGACTGAAATTATTGAAAATGGAGACAAGATGTCAATGCTGGTTTGGCTTGTTTCTAATGAGGAACTGTCCTCGCAATCATCAAATATCATTCATATATTAAAAACTGGTAAAATCCAATAAAATCACAATGGTAAAAACAATGTGATCATAGATTAAGTCCTTCTCTTCAATTCATGGCATGTTATTGAATTACGACTTTTTTTGTGTAGGCCACATTAAGGCTGGTCACAAAAAAAGGAAAGGTGCAAACTTTGCTGTTCGTCCCCTAGCAGCAATTATTCTAATGTATTACACTTAAAATAAATGCTATTCAATTAACGGAGCAGCCCTCGGCTACATTAATCTGTATACTACTGCATAGGGAACAATAAGACCCTGTAATATTGCAGTGACTGCTTGACAGCTTGCTAGTAACCTTGGTTTCAGTATACGGAATTCAGTTAGCTAACATGACTTGTGCTTGGTAAAGTGGACTTGAGGAGCTGGCAAACACATTAATTTTACAAAAGATTGTTGTAACTTATAAACTCATGAGGAGACAAAGACATATTTCATCATGAAAACTGTATAACACACAGGCCACAGCAATTATATTTGAGACCAAAATCAGAGATTTGAAGCTATAATAATTTAGACATACATCAATTAGCAATTGTACCAGCTAATGTTAGCTAGCTAGCTTGTAAGCTTTACAATCGCACAGGATTTAAAGTCTGATCACTAAAATAACGTGTATCAGCACATTCTCATCCTGAGTCGTCATACAGTGACGCTACCTGTCCAAGCGCCAATATATGATGAAAAGGGAGGCTTTTGGCATCCATATTTGCTGCTTAGGGTTAGGGTTCGGGTTAAGGGTAAGGGGGTCGAGTTCGTTTTAAACTGGCGTCAAATAAGAACTACAGAAGCCTCCCGTTTCGTCATATATCGATGTTTGGTCAAGTAGCGTCACTACATGATGAGTCGAGAGGAGACTGGGCTCCGTGTGGAACATGTTCATATTTACAAAACATAGTATGGACTTGCTCCTGAATGTGGTACACTTGAATCGACAGTATTATGATGTTTATGCAGTTTGTTTAACTACCATCTGAAGCAATGACAATAATGAACAAGGTTTAAATCGTCACAGTAGTATCTCAGTGACTTGTTTATTGAAGACCTGTATGGCCCAACTGCCCAATCAAAAAGAAACTATAGGCCTCCACTCCTTTCAGGTTGTCATTCTGTTGTCATCATACACTGGCAAAAGGCAATGTGAGGTTACGTGGCCCTGAGTTTTCCGCCAAAACACCAAGTAAAGTAATAACATCTGTTATGATCCAGACCAGGAGACAAGTGCAGAGGCAGAGTAAAATTCACTAACAAGATTCACTGATAGTAATATGGTAACAGTGGGATGGAGCCCAGAACAATAAGGCATCATTCAGCTCAGGGCGTCGCTGATCATGGGCCAGTGGCTTTCCGAGATAACTGCCAGCTGGAGAGCACACTTCGCCAGAGCCAAACTGCACAAAGGCAGGATGAAGAAGCTCAGGAGGAACTCAGCTCCAGTCCTGACGATTGTAGAAGGACTGAGAGCTTGTTCCAAATAAATTGGACAGGATAACGAACTTGAACAAGGCAAACAAGAACGCCGTCCGAATCCTGGACCCTGAATTGTGTTTTGGAGCTTTTTCCTCTTAAATTGGACAGAGGTGCAGACTTGAACTGGGTTAAGTAGGACACAGTCCTGAATTAGGCTTGAGAGCGTGTTCCTAATAACTAGACAAGAAAGAGGTTTTCTGCAAATTGCTATCATTTGAGGGTACATTGAACTTTATAAAGACAATGGCCCTCATTTATCAAACTTGCGTAGGACCTGGTGTAGATTCTGGTGCAAATATCAGTGTTTGCCAGGTGTCATGTCTGATTTAATAAAAGTGTGTACATCACTTATTTCGGTGTAGAACTGGCGTGGCGTTGATAAATCTGGCGGCTGAAACCATCGTAATTTACATGACACGCCCCTATAAATTCATGCTCCGGGAGGCATAGTCCTGCCCACTTTACGACATGGACTCTCGAAAGACGGCAAAGAAGAAAGAAAACTTCACTGAGGAGGAAATATAAATTATCACTTCGGAAGTGGAGAAAAACAAAATAATTTTATTTGGAAGTCTTAAGAGTGGCATAAAGGGAGCCCAGAAGGCTATAGTTTGGAAAACTATTGCTGCTGCGGTAAACACCGTTGGGGTGGAAAACCGGAGTGCAGCAGAGGTTTGATTTAATTCATTAATAAATCGAAGTGACTATTCGCACTAATTTAAGTGCGTCCAAGCACAAAAATTGATCAAAATTTGCATTAGACGCGCTTTTAAATGTGGCCAAGATCCACATTTCTCCATTGCCCACACTTATTTTAAGTGTGTCCAAAGCTAAAAAAAATTTTCTTGGCCAAACTTATTTTAAGCGGTACTTTCTAAGCGGCACTGGAATGGTCATCAACTGGCACACTTAAGTGTTGCTAAGAAAAAAAAAATCAGCATTGGCCTCACGTATAAGTGTGAATGACATCGGCCTTAATAAATTCAACTTATAGATCCATGATATTTCATGTTATATAGCCTACATAATTGACAATCCAAATGCTTTACATGTAGGTTAAAAAGAAGTGGTCCAATTTTAAGATCGCCTCCAAAAAACGGGTTGCTGCACTCAGGCGCAGCAGCGCACGGACCGGTGGAGGCAAACCAGACTCGAACCTCCAGCTGTCACCGTTCCAGGAGCGCGTGGCAGCAGGGCTCCCCCTCCATCGTGGAAATACAAGGCGGTGGGGACAGGGATGAGTCCCCACCGCCTCAATCGGAGCTGCATGAGGGTAATAGTTAAAATACAGTCTGCAGAGATCACTCTTCATTATACTTTTATTAGTATTATTCCATGACATTTTATTGGGTGCCACACAAAACGAGCAGCCACTCGTCACTTTCCTGGATGAGATCTTCTCTGTACCAAAAGTTCCTCTCAGAGCTTCCTCCATTGTCAAAATGTGATCACGGTCAAAGTATCCGTGGGCCTATATATACTGAGTAACAAAAGAAACGCAAGTTAGCTAGTTAGTTAATGTACTCTTATGGTTACTCAGTCAAAGTGACCGCAAAATAAAGAAAAGTTTGATGAAACGAGTGTAAATGTGCACGCGCTAGTAATAAATTTGATTTTCTGAAATAATTACGCGCAAACTTATTTTCCAGTCTGCCTTTAATTAACTTGCGTTTCTTTTGTTTTTCAGTATATATCTGACTGGATGAGCATGTGACATACCACACTGCATATCTGTCAAGCCACGTGTCGCGCTTAATCAAATTGATTGTAATTGTCAGCCGTCTGGCCTGACAAGCAGGTTGTCTCAAAATATAAGTTTAATTAATTTCTCAACACAGGTGTCTTATTTATTTATTTATTCATTCATTTATTAATTTAGCCTATTTATCTATTTAGCCTATTTATTCATTTTACTAATAAGAGCAACAACAGCATGACGTCCGCATTTCTGCATATGGTTTATTACTCATTTCGACAGCTGCACTCGTTCCTGCATGTTGTTCACTGGTTTCAAATCTGCGTGCACCTGGTTAGACCTGGCGTGAGATTTTTGCGGACCGTTCGCTCACGTTCAGATTGAAAAATGGTGATCCTTGCGGAAGATTTGGCGTACACCCTTTTTTTTGGTGTACGCACGTTTGATAAATGAGGGCCAATGAGTTTTTACTTGGAAATACTAACTGGTAGTAAGCATGAATGGCAAATTACAATCCATCAACTTGCAAATCAGGGCAGGGGGTCTAAATACATGTCACAGGTACAAAAGGAAGTTGCAATGAAACAAGACACACCGTGGGATCAGGCAACACGCATGATGCAAACCATTCAAAGGAGACATTTTTTTTTTTGGCTCGAAGACTCTTCATCCCCAGACTTTTCGTCCCTGGACTTTTCATCTCCATGAGCTTTTCGTCCCCAGACACTTTTCCTGGATGGTTCATCCCCAATAATGCTTTGCCCTCTTCCTGCATTATAACACTATCCCTGACCCTAACCCTTATAGCATGGTGATCTGTCCGTCATCCAATCGTCCATTCATCTGTCAACAATGGTGGCACATTTTTTTATCATTAGGGGATGAAAAATCTGGGGACAAAAAGTCTGTGGGGAGGAAAAGCCCAGGGACAAAAAAAAATTGGGGACAAAAAGTTTGGGGATGAAGGGTCCTGTAATCCCATTTTTTAATTTTCTCCGCAAATATCTGCAAAGCAATCAGCACCTATTGACTCAGGAGGAAGATGCCGAGGCATGGATTCCTCTGACTCACGTGATGATTAGCTCTGACACTGACACTGGTGTTGCAGTCACAACACCATTTAAAAACTGCATTTTAGTTTGTACAGCTACATGCACCTGGCCAACCAGAATTGGTCGCTACAGAGCAACGAACTAACAAATTTAACTGGCTGAACCCATATTTTCCTTGGGGAGGCAGCGCCAATTGTTGCCTTGCCCATGTCGACCTCTGATCATAGCCGATAATGGCGTGGCTGGGTTTCGAACACCAGATTACAGGACTCAAAGATAAACATTTTAGCTGTGAGCCACCCGGAGGCCCAAAAATGAGCCATTTATTAGACATTCAAGTTGCTGAATGGGAGGACACAGGGAGGGCATTCAAATGACGGTTGTCACAAACCGCAACGGAGACAAATGTGACTTTAAACTTTATTTTAACTGCAAACTCTGCAATGCATTCAACTAGTTTTGCTTGGAAAGCAACCATGTTTAGGCAACGGATTCTGCTTCTGTTTGACAGTGCCCTTCTCCATACAAAAGCTAACATATTTCATAAGGGGGATGGCCAATTAGCACGTGTCCCAGAGATTTAGTTTTTACATTTAACATTTAGATTTTACAGTTAAACTTTAAATTTAACATTTACATCTAACATTTACCATTTACATTTGACATTTAACATTGGAATCATCCTTAATATTATTTTTGGAAGAAAAATAAATATGATAAAGTTCAAAAATATTGCTGTAAATCTGGTTAAAAAAACTTTAACAGATTCGCAACACTCTTTAAAAAGTTTGGAGCTAAATATGACAAAATCTGGCAGTTAATTTCAGCGTGTACCGCTTTACAATCAATGCACCATATTAAAGTCACTTATAACAACATTCACAGGCATGTTTCCCAGCAATCCTTGCATATCAGAAAAAATAGAAGTTCTGTGTCGTGGCTAACAGCGGTATTAAGTTGGTAATCAAAGTAAATGATACTTGCAATTTACTCTGTGAATAAATTGAACTTGCTCGGAAGCTGTAAAAGTTTTGACTACGAAACAATCATGGTGCTGGTATGTTATATGGATGGTTTTTTTAAAGCCTATCTTTCATCCTTCTTGCAACTACATGAAATGCACTGTGAGGAGTTCAATGAATTTTAATCTGTTTGGGCTGGCTTAGGACCTAACAGGACCTGTGGTGCCTTTCCAGAAATCACAGATGCTAACTTACATATTGGGCCAATTGACTGTGAATGGATGAACCATGTAAGTTGCTAACTTAGTTAGCAACTATGCTTTTGGGAAACGCACCCAGGGCAATTGTGCTTCAGGACCTGGGTGACCTGCCATCATTGATAAAGCAGTGAATTCTGCTCTCTACCAGAGAAATCTACAGGGAAAATGTCCAGCCATCAGTTTGTGACATAAATCTCAAGTGCAGTTGGATTATGTAGCAGGACTGTGATCTGAATCACATAAGATAATCCACCTCTGAATGGCTCAAAAGAAAGCCAAATTAAGGTTTTGGAGTGGCCTAGTCAATGTCCTGACTTTAATCCATTTGAGATGTTGTGGCATTACCTTAAAAAGGCAGTTCGTGCTTGAAAACCCTCCTGTGTGGCTGAATGAATACAGTTCTACGAAGAAGCGAGGGCAAAAATTCCACCAAAGGACTGTAAAAAGACTCATTGCCATTTATCGCCAGCAACAGTGGCACAATCAGCAATTAGGTTTTAGGAGGCAGTTATTGAAATAGGTTTTGAAGAAAGCTTTACCCTAAATAAATGAAATACGCATTTAAAAATAGTATTTTGTGCTTTCTCATATTAACATTAGTTGGATGCTCTGAAACATTTAAATATGACAAGAAAGCAAAACTACAAGAAATCAAGAGGGGACCAATGCCATGTCATGACACTGTATGTTCATAAACTGCAATAAATCAGTACAGAAATAAATAACCAAGCAATTTAATCTTGTATTTAGACTTGAAACCCTTGTCTCTCTTACCTTTTTTTTGTCAGAAAAAAAAAATTTGCCGCTGATGTGAGATCATTTTAACTCATTTCTAGATTAATCTGGGGGGTAAGAAAATTTCACAAGTGTAGTAGACAAATCTGGAAATGACTCACAAACACCTCACATCAGTGGCAGAATAAAAAAAAAAAATCAAAATGCTGTAAGTGTTTTAAGTTTAAATACAAGATTAAAATGCTTGGGAAGATTTTTTTGTATAGGGCCATCGAAACATTTAGAAATTTTTATGAGAAAAAATAAATATATCAATCATAAATGACAGCGTATGTTGCTAGACATGACTCTACGACATAATGAACCTAGATTGTAGGGCTATCTGAAGCAGCGTGTGGTATGCATTTGATTTGTAAATGCACTAGCACTGTGTCGTTGATTTTGGACTACTCAAACTGCAAACTAATTGCCAAACATTTTAAATAAGATATGATGAGATGACAGCAGGTATCAACAAAAGGACTGTTGGTTGAAGAGGAGCTGGCCCACTGCATGCGTTCGCTGGCTTTGAAATGATGCATGGCAGGCCTGTCAAGCCAACGGTTGATTTGGACACTTGCTTTTTCATTCATTGAAATGTATATTTTCCATTTCTTCAAAGCCTGTCAGCTGCTGTCAAGCGGCAAGCCAACAACTCGCCTGAGAGCCAAAAGGCAACATTTGTGGACCTGTCTGAGGCATGAGCACAAATAGACTGCTTTGTGCGTACAAAGTCTCCCTCTGCATAAACCATGACGCTGCTCTATCTATCATATTAATGGGCCCAGCTACCCTCTGAGAGTCTTTAATTCATTGCTCATATTTGCGTTCTGTTTTATCTGTCAAAGTCAAATTATAATCTGTCCTATCTGAGCTGCTCTTGCAAGCAAAATGTCTCAGTAAATTCACCATTCCAAGAATGCGGATGGGGAGAGAGAAAGATGGGGGCGTATATAGAACAAACAAATGCCCAGATTGATGAATTCAAAGAAAAACACTTTCCTGCGCAGAGACAGCTGACCCATGAATAAATTAATGTTTTTAGTTAATTAGCCCACATTTCTCATGAGGATGAGCCTTTCTCTTTCCATTATCAGCATTAAGGGGGCAAATTGTATAACATTCAAACCCAACATGTCCTTAATGGCCGATTCAGGACAATAAAGCAAGTGATATAATTTGTCTATTGTATAATTTGCCTAAAACACTGTCCCTCTAGAGTCACATTATGACTGCTGTATTGATTCTTTCTACCTAATTAGTTTTCATTTGTTTTCTGCACTGTTCATAAAGTTGCTTTATAGTTCTATTGAATTTGTCAAAAAACAAGGACAATCAATATCCATAATTGTGTCGACAGTGCAGTAAGTTCTAATTGATTTTTCATAATTGTTTTAACTTGGAAAATTATCACCTTTTGCGTACATAATATGTGAAAACATTAAGATTGTTGCATGTCAGGTATTTTGTAACGAACTGTAGTTTCATTTGATATGAATGGGATATTATACATGGCTGTGAGAAATTCCAGGGAACATTTGCCAGAGAAAGTCTAATCCAATAGCCAAGTCATAATGTAAAACAGTGCACCCAGGAGCCAAGTCATTACGGCACCCAGTTTACTATGACCAAAGTTCTAATCCAAAATTACCCCTATAAAATGCCATACTTTATCACTCTGGGGGCATTGTGAAAATAACATGATTTCAAGCTCAGTATGTCAGAGGAATTTCCTGAAACAGCTGTGACTTAAAACAGCCAAGCTGATGTGATCCAATCACTGCTCAGAGATCATAGCATTGAGAAAACACATTCAACACCACAGAAGTCATAGGTTGGCTGCATACCTTTTCAAAAACTGTGAAGCACATGCCTAAGGGAATAAGGTAATGCAAAGATATTCATGAAGGCCAGGAAAAATACAATGCAACCTTTAGCTCCAGAGGCCCATTCCACTGGATTTGTGACATAGTTGGATAACAGCAATTTGTAAAACCCTGACAAGCCCAAATCTGTAACATGAGGTTTTACTCTGTGTATGTGTGTCTCAGTTAGTCTGCTTTGTAGAGCAGGGCCTTGGATCTCTTTTCTGTAATAAGTAATACTGCCACTGCTACAAAAATTACTCCTACTAATATTACTACAGACTGATAATAATAATAGGGTGATGATGTCACTTTGCTGTATCTTGCAGCTTTTGGAGACCAGCAAGTAAATGTCCTGAAAGACTGCTTGAGCTAATGTGGCACAGGTTGAAGAAAAGTCCAATGATGCATACAAGAGGAATCAGTTGCAACACACAGGGCACCACACCCTGCTGTGTATGGGGGCTTTTTTGCCACAGACTGCACAGAGTACACATTCCAGCCCATGCCAGCCATGAAAGAAGGCCTCCTGGTCCAGTGGCTTCCATTTTCTTTCAAATCATGTTCATTGGGCTGGTTCATATGCACTTCTTACTTGGGGCAAAGATGGCACCAGTATGCACTGTGGGAGGAAGAAGAGCTGGTGGAGGGAGTGAGATGCTCTGGAAAATATACTATAGAGAAGCTCTGGGTTCAGGCATTCATGTGGACATCAATGTGGAGGCACGTAGAGGACCAACTGCATGTGAGGCGAGTGTTCATAATCTTTTGACTCATCAATGCATATAGAATGTTTATAATACACCTGGGAAATAAGTTAAGCACCACCCAATCCTTAAAACAAGTTCTATTTCACCAAAAGACAAAACTAATAACATCAATAAACACTGCCCAATTGTTTGGAAATATAGCTTGGACATGCCTTTCCTGATACAAAAAGATCAGTTTGAAAGGAATTTAATCTTTACATCACACTTCATTTGCTTTTAAAGAGGGGGCGTGTTTTTAAGACATTTAATGTATTATGGACCTGATGGCCTGTGAAGATGGCAAGGAGATCTGAATTTGCCAAAAACCTTCCCCTGAAGTCTGAACTTTAATTAGAAGAAACAAAATAAATATCTGACTATGATGTAACCTGTTTTCAGGGGGGCCACCTGACTGCTAACATTCAGCACATGTTATTACGCACGGTTCATGACAAAGCCTTTTGAAAGCTAAATGCACGTGGAATGCACACTAAAACTTTTATGCAAATGTACAGAGTTCAGGGACTTGCCAGTTTTCAGAAAATTAAATTTTTTTACTTTGGTGGTGCTTAACTTTTGCCCAGGTGTCTAGTTTATGACTAGTTCATGATTAGGTCAAATGTGAAGCTGCATACACAATATACTTATTGTACAGGGCATACAATATATTGTAGTCTGACATTTTAACAAGAAGAACAGTGTGCCAACTGTAGTATAGCACGTCATTTGAAAAAAAGTTGCCATTCTCGAAATCTCTGATCCCCCTCTCCCCCAGTCAGAGCAATCCGGGACCCTGGTTATTGTTAAAGCTGTGTCACATGCTTCTACAAAAGTTTGCACCTCGCAAGGCAGTTTGAGTCCCCCATTCGCTTATTTAACTTCCTTATCTGTCTCTAGGTGTTTTACAGAAACACCCATTCACCCTCCACAGGCGCTGAAATGCCAGCGAGGACTCAAAGAAAATAGAAAGAAAGGGGAGGTGGCATGTCCATATTGATGTTACAGCAAGTGATTCATCTTTCCTACCATGTAAAGACGATTTTAATGAGAGGCAGAGTTTGTGATACATCAATGTTGAGTTTAATTAAAAAGGCCATTTGTCTGCTAATGAAGATAAATCCTCTCGAAAACCTACTCTGAATACCTGTGGGTTACACTGTTGCTTTACTCTTTCATTGTCTTTTGTTTTTTCACTTTAAAAGAAAAAATAACCCGAAGGAGAAACCCTCATTGTGACCATTTGTAGAGACACCTTTCATAGTGACCATTTGTAGAATTAATGGTTAGGCTTCTCCTGCTGAATGCCTGATCAAGCTGATACACAACATAGACAACAAAGAAGAATTTCTTAGCTGTTATTTATTTATTTATTATTTTTGCTGTTATATACATTACATTGCAGCCACTTGGCAGACAATCCTATCCAGAGGGACATACAGTGGTAGAGAACAGTGCAAGGATGCCAGCAAATTCAGATGGGCACTGTACTGTATGTGTTAATGAACTGGTGATTTTTTTTTCCTGGTTTAGATCTCTTGCTAATACAGTCACACAATGCCTGTGTCTCAAGAAGGGAGATAAGCTAATATGAGCTCAAAATTAGTTTTAATTCTTTATTTTAAAGGTGTTAAGCAGCTCGGTCCCTGTTAGCTATTTCTGTAGTTATGATTGAGTTTCCTCATACTGCCTACATTCCTTCCATTTAAAATGCATTTTTATGATCGGGTTTTATAATCTATTTTTGAGAAACTGACACTGAAAAGATTTTACAAGGATGCCATTCAAATTCATGCTTTTAGCACAATATCTTGATCCCTTTTTTTTTTGTTTATTTACTTTTTTTGACCACTGAATGAGGACTTCATCCTTGCTCTACTTGGGATGAGAATGTAATATAGGTTGGGTAATTAACCAATTGATATTTCTATTTAATTCTACTTTGTAAATGGAGCATAAACAGCTCAGTTCAGATGGGGATGATACCCTTGTCTTCTCATTCACCGCACACTGGTTTCAGATTGAATTTAACTGATCATAAGAGGTATTTTACACAATAAGATGCAACAACAAAAAAAACCTCAATCTACAAAAACTCAAAAAAAAAAAAAAAAAACCTAAATACATGTATTGAGAGCTGAGTAAAACAAAATTATCCAGCCAAACACAGGCACCTCTTCTAAATCAGTTGATCAGCAGCACTTTTTGCGCTCAAGAAAATATGCAAAATATCCAAAAATTAAAACAAAGCTGCAAGCAGCATTAGAGGGGCCAAGCAAAGGCAGCCATTTCTGGCTCCAGTGACAGTAGGAGACTCGATCAGACATTGGTTCTAAACATTTTGACATTACATTGTCATTTAGCAGATTCTCTTAACCAGGGCAAAGAGCAACACAACATGCATTTGAAGGAGCAATAGTGCAGAGGACCCGTAGGCAAGCAACATTCCAAATTCCAGCAGTGACAGTGTGAAAGAACTTTGCTCTGTAGAATCCCTGTGGAAAGAAATGCAAAAAAAAAAAAAAAAAAAAAAACACACTACTAAAAACAAGGGAAACACCATTTAACTTCTATTGAGATGACATACAGCACTACTTACCAAAATAACAGCTGTTTAAGGCCAACAATATGGGTCAGGCCAAACAAGTTTTCCAGTTAATTGCCTAATTAATCAATACGGCCACTAATAAGGAAAGCTAAACAAAACAAATTGGTAAAAATGCAACAAACTCCAATCTGTTATTAATCACGCATAGATTGTCAGGGATGAAGAAACCTAAGGAATCAATAGCAGGACCAGAGATCATTCAACATAGCCTTTAATAGAATTGCCATCAGGCAATATCCAGTACACTGCAGCAATGCAAGAATGACAGTTTGTAATCTTAGGACAGACAGCGGCCAAACCACGGCAGCTGGATATATGCACTGAAACATGTACTGATACATTTATTTTTTTTAATGCTGAGGGCCTAGAAGGCCCTGACAGTTCGATACCATACTCTGTTGCCATTCCACTCGGAGATATTTGTCCATGAAATGTTGGCAGGTTTTTGACAAGATTTGGGTTCCCAGACTACACTTCCCCGTGTAAACTTAGAGAAAGAAACTGGACCACTCTCTGCAATTCTAGCTGACTACTTTGTGAACTTTGTGTCTGAATAGACTGAAAGTGGATGAGAAAATATTTTTCAATCAATGGCACATCATATCACATCAGACTATGTGCTAAAAATGCATATTTAATAAAATTATATAGAAGATTGACATCATTGGTCTGATTTGTTGAAAGAACACACTTAGCAGGCAGCAGCCAACCTCTGCTCAACCTGAGTTAGTTGCTGAAATTCCATTGGAGACCAGACTCAAAGTATCACCGCAGATGGCTTCTTATTGTTCGTCTCATTTCTGCTGTAATTGTGTGGAGCCAGTGGAATTTATGCAGAGCTCCACCTCGCTTGTTTTTGAAGCAATTGGGGAATGCCTCAGGGAGACGATCTTACTGTTTCTCCACATATTTCATCCTGCATTCTTGGGGTGATAATTAGGCTTTAACGATCATACATTATCATGGTTTCATTTGCTTGGATCTATATTTTAAGTCATACCTATAGCACTGAAAATGGAATAAAAATGAAATAGAGTGATTAAAAAGTATGCATAACACAAAAACACACAAACACCAATTAAGATGCTTTATACTGCTTAGAAATTGGCATACACATGCACTTTTGTTTATTTGTTTACAGTCAATATATGAATAAGAAAATAAGAAATCCTCAAAAGACTATGTTACATCTACTGTATGTTGGGCTCTGGTAAATGCTGTAACTTAAATTATCTCCCAAAAAAGCCATGGACAGAATATGTTCATAATAATAAAGGAAAATGTACAAAACCCTTTTGTCCTGTACTCATTAGTATGTCCGTTTGTCCTATTGGTTATGATTCATACTATGTTATGATTCTTATGATTTGTCATGATCATGTGGCTGAATTATTATTTTGATTATTTGCATAGCTCTCAGCTTTTGAGATTTGTAATGCATGAGATTTAAGGAAAATTAAGTAGTTTGCACTTTGTATCATGATTCATGGCAGAGTGGGATGGGAGGGGTGATGTTAGGTTAAAAATCACAGAACTAATGTGGGGCGGTTTGGGGGGGGCACACACAAAATTTTCATGCTTTGTGATGTGTTATTTTGTTGCCTGCACGGTAAACAGACAGACTTGGCCATTATGCAATCTCCTGATATTTCTTCCCTTCAGATAGGTCTTGCATCAGATGGCAAGATCCGCTTCGAATGCTGTTGCAGTGTTGTTCCTGTTTTAATCAATGAACAGGGTATAGCATTAGGACCCAGGGATGAGCAGGACAGGATAAAGCCTTGATTATACTTGCATAGCGTGGACTTCCACAGATGGCGCAAACTACAAGCATGCACTGACGTGTTTATGTTTAACGAGTGGTTTGTTGCAGTATACTCCAAAGGCTAGGAGACGGACAAACAAAATATACTGTTAAACTTGTTATGCCATACTCTTAGGTCAGCCCAATGGAGTGAACTGCACTCCACCACTGACCCAAATCCACAAAGAAACTCCTTTGAAACAACCAAGCCCATGGGATTTATTAACATAAAGACATAAAAACACCCAAGAAACTAAAATTAAGCTCCCAATATGGCAATGGAAAGCGACACAATGAGGTAGAGACGCAGTAGATATCAGAACAATACCAAACGTTGCAATTTTAATGAGTTTTGTGAAAGATTTGAGGACAGAGCTGTCAAATGGCTCACTCATCTGGCCACAAAACTTGTTTCTACTGTGTGTTGGTCCATCTCAGATGCCACCTAGCCCAGAAAAGTTGACAGCCCTTCTGGACTCTGTAATCACGAGGTTTCTTTTTTGCACAGTAAAGTTTTTAACTGGCATTTGTGGCTATACTAACAGATTGTAGTACTTGACAAAGGTTTGCCTAAGTAATCCTGAGCCAGTGTGGCTACATCACTGATGGATAAATGATGCAGTGCAATCTGAGTGATCAGAGATCATGAGTATTCAGCTTAGGCATTCTCCCGTGCGCTTTACAAACAAAAATTTCCCTAGATTCTTTGAATATTTTAACTCTTTAAAGTGCAGTCCTTTTTTTGAGCAGATGGCCTCCCAAACTAAAATGCTCACTGTTCTTGGAAGCGCTTTGACTACAGGCATAATCATGGTCTCGTTTGAAAGGTGACACTTATTTGATTAATTGCTTACAGATAGTCAGAACTGCTGAGAGTATTACCCAAATTGAATAACAAGACTGGAAATAAGTTTTTGTCCGTCAGAAAAAGATTTTCTGTTTTCTTCTGCCCCTGTGGCGCTGGGACCAAGCCTCATCAGCCTGGAAAAAAAATACAGCCCTAGCCAGATTCTTAACAACTGCAGATTCAAGTATTATGATTGTGTTACCAACAATTAATATTTTACTGATTTTTTTCTTGGTTATGTCCATGCGTATTTTAAAAAACTATTTTGGACATTCCAAATTTCCCTGCGTTCCTGGCCATGGTCACATTTCCTTTTACTACAGTTTTACAACTTCCTGCAATCAGATCTCCCACCTCACATGTGGCTATGTTTTCACTCTAATATACTCTTCTGATTCTCTGCACTGGCTTGCAATCATATATGCCTAATAAAGTTGCTTCCTATACGCCTTTGATTCATTGAGAAAATCCCCCCCTTGTCAGAAACCACTGAAACAATTCCTCCTCCTAAAAATGAATCCTTTGGCCACACGCATCCGTCCCTTGGAATTTTCAAACCACTGGCTGTCTGTGTAAACTTAAAAAGTTTGATTTTCCTATTATATTGGAGTGAGGGCTGATAGGCTAAAACACCTACTGTTCTGCTAGATCATAGCCAGTGGGTGCACTTACAGTATTTTGTTCATTAAGGGCTACTGTTCATTTTACTGCACTGCATTATGAGTAAAGAAAGCTAATCACTGTGAAATTGTGCAAGACTCACAGTTACTATTTTTGAAATCGTATTTGCTTCATAAAATGGCTTATGCAGTTAGAATGCTGAGTACTCAAACATTCAAACAACGCTATTGTTCTACAGCATAGCACAATTTTTCACGGTATAAAACTGCAATTATGCCTAACGGCTTGTCTTCGAGCCAATGACTGCAAAAGGGTTAAGCTCCTCGGAGGGACTCACGCCACGTCTTCTGCGACAGTGAACAGGTGGAGACAAATCTTCAACCCTATGTAAAGTATAAACTGTGTCATCAATGCCTTCACCCCAGGGGCTTTTGTCACTGCCTCAGTATTAACTCCTGTGCTATATTGTATGAACACAGCTTCATAGTTGTCCAACAGGGAACTCAATGCTGACATTCTGCAGGTCCGATGCATCGGGAAGACGGATTTCACGTGCTCTCCAGAAACATTGGCTGAGAGAGTAGCACACATTTGTTTCAAATATGTTCTGCCTTTTTTGCTGTGGAGGAGTTCATGTCATTGATGTCATCCACAACAGCGAGGGCCCCCTCACGATCAGAAACTTTGTTGCAA
The DNA here is from genome assembly GCA_029692085.1 of Gymnothorax javanicus. Taxonomy (NCBI): domain Eukaryota; kingdom Metazoa; phylum Chordata; class Actinopteri; order Anguilliformes; family Muraenidae; genus Gymnothorax; species Gymnothorax javanicus. Next base: position 27,339,302 of record CM056204.1, on the reverse strand, counting down.
TCTCTTGCAATATCAATTTGAGGCTATGGTTGATGCAGTGTATCAAAAAGTTTTTTGAGTTTCTATCCTGAATGTTTTTTAGTTACTCCTGACATCTTGCCCTGCAGCGTGAATGCAGAGGCATATGTCTGGCCTCACATCAGTATATTATCAAAGCCGTACCAGAAAAGGGTATCTTCAATTGTGTCTGCTATGGACAGAGCATCAGTCCAAGGGCAGTCATGCATCCTAATACAATCCTTACGTATCGTGTAGTCACTCGAGACCCATCAAATAGAAAGAGACAGCAGCTCTCTCCCACTTATGTCCCTTGTCTCATCCACTATAATTCTGTACTTTTCAGCACCTTGAAAGTGGATAGCAGCACTTCAAGCGAAACATGGTACGTGTTCTCTATTAATTTGTTTATAATCTTGTGGGAGGCAAACTTCCTTGTTGCCGTGAATTTCCCTGAGGAGCTGGTTCTTCCTTACCACCACGGTAGTCAGCTTGTGAAAATTTGATTCATTTTCTTTGTGCCCCCAGCAGCCCAAGAAAATGCAGACAGTGCAGTTACTCTAATATGCCCTCTCACCCCTGACATTGTTCAATGGCTTGCTGTCAGAACGGCTGCGCATCAGTTGATGTCTGTGACTGGGACAGCATCTTCTGAACAGTGTGCAGCACTGCTTTTGTGGTTGTTCAAAATCTGGGGACATTTTGAGTTTCCCTCGCCACATCCAGCGAAGATGACGAGGTTGCGGGACACAGCAAAATGGCATGCATGACATATCTGTTGTTTTCACATACTGCTCAGAACAGGCCAGTCTCCATTGGTTTACCATTCCAGATTGCAGTAGTGCTCTACCTTCCCATATGACCTGACTGTGTCCTTCTTTGAGATGACTGGCTAAGTCAAGGTGTCAGCCTTTGTACCGCAGCAGCATGTGTTCGCTCTTGTTGTTGCTGGAGCAACGATGGCAACTACAATCTCAGACTCACATCGTCTTCTGCTCTCTCTCACTCATCAAGAACCGGTGGTGTTAGTGGTGATGCTGGAGGTGGTGCACTCTCTCCCACATCTGAAAGGTCCTCTTGCAAGGACCCTAGGCTTGGCTGTGAAGCCAAGTTAGCTTTGCACCGTTTTTTTTTTTTTTTAAGCTGGTGGCTCATTCAGTTTGTTAGTTTGCTGGCCAAGCTCAGCAACATCATGCACAGTACTCTCGCAAAGACAGCAATCAAGTTGTATTCTCAGGTGAACGAACACACACATGCCCAGACACAATGCATGATCCAATTTTATTGGATGTCTGATCACTTTGATTTTTATTTGAATTACATAATAGTTGATTATGATTGGATTTAAAGGTCTAGGTTAGACACCATCAGCACAGACATTATCGCCTACAGCAGTGTGCAGTGATTATTGTACACTTAACAAAATGAAGATAAATCAGAAACCAAGTATTCAAGTATTCATGTATCAAGTATTTATGTCATGTAATATTGGATCATATGGATGAAAATACAACGTAAGTAGACAGACAACAATAAATTCTAAAAACCAAAATAATGATGTGTTTTTGAATGAAAAAGTCAGTATCTAGTGTGGCCACCCTTTGCTTAGATAATAGCATTTAATCTTTCAAGCATAGTTTTCACAATTTCTTTTTTATTTCTTCACTCGCTAAACCATTCCATATGGTTTGATTTCATTCCAAAGAGATTCTTTCAATGTTACAACAGATTTGCTCAGGAGCAGGCTAAGTCATAACTTTTATGTCATCAGATGTTTCTTTCCAACTGAGATCATTCTTGCTCAACTTAGAAGTGTGTTTAGGGTCATTATCTTGTTGGGAAATAAAATCCCTGACCAATCATTCCCTTTCCAGATGGAAATACGTGCCTCACAAGAATGCTGTGATACTTCTTTTGATCCATGATTCCGTCAATTTTCATGAGCTCACCGGCTCCATTCCAGCAGGCTGAACCCCAGACCATAATATTTCCACCTCTACGGAAGGGTTAAATGTTCTCCAACTCTACGAGGCACATAAGTTCAGAGTTTGAGTGAGAAAATTTCGAATTTTGATTAATTGGTCCAAAGGACTTGTTGGTGTCCAAGCCTTGAATTTCTTGGCAAAGTCAGGTTTTTTTTTTTGATGTTTCCAGCTCTCGGCAGCAACATGAGCAATCAGACCATTTTCACACGCACCTGGAAATAGTAGAATAGTAGATACAGAGGGATAGAAAAATAGTGCAAAGTGATTGTGAAGTGTGAGTGATTCACTGACCATGGTTTTGTGATTGAAATATATTACTCTTTTAAAAACATGCTGTTTTGGAAAGCAAAACTTTTTATTTTTGTGACCCCAGCAAACTAGCTGGAACTACTTCATTCAAAACTTCGAGAGGCAAGAATTTTGCTCACAAGACTCATTAACAAAAAAAAATCACCTCGCATGGACTCCGCCGTTATAGAAGTATTTCATACAGCTTCAAGTCAAAAAAATCCGAACTATCCATTAAGTCCAAACTTTAATCTTGCCATGCTTTAAAGAAGACCGTTACTCTCGAATGCAAAAGTTTCAGAAATTATTTTTTTCCTCCAGTTCCCATCCTCCCACCCTGCCTTTTTTTCCTTTCTTACAAACACAAGACGATTAAACCCACAGATTTGACAAATGTCTGAAATATTCAACATATTGACTTACTATTTAGCTTTCGAAAAGTCATACAGTTGAATTCAAAATCCAAAACTTGTCAGAGTACTTTGAGTTAAACACAACCAGTGAGTGGACTTATCTAAATGGGGCTGTAATGTTTTACTAAGCACCAATCTAGCACACTGAGAGGTGCTTCAGCAAGTATGTGGCAAAATTTCTTCAGATAACTTCAACAAATTGACAAGAAAACCAAAGGTCTACAAAGCTGAAATTGCAGCAAATAAAAGTTTCTTTGATGAAAGCAAAGTTTGAAGGACACTATTATTATTTCAAGTAAAAATTATTTCTAACCTTGTGAACATCTTAATAGACCCTTTCAGTTTAAGGGCGTGAAAAAGCGAGATTTGGAGTGCGCATGCTCTTTGCAGACTGTGGGGCAGAAAATGCACAAATCGCATTGAAAAGGGGGGGAATTATAAGTTCTTTCACTTTCCCCAAGTAAAAGGCAGCTCACAGCGTGGATTCGGACTATAAACGGGAATTAATTTTGTTCAGGAACATTCTTAGGGTGTGCAGCGTACATTTTGTGTTCGGATGGTGAGATTAAGAATTCTGTATTCAACCTCTGCCAATATCGATTGATGTTTGGGTACCCAGAGAAACATTAGGATATGTAAACACGTCAAGCGTACGTCCAGTCAAGGAAATTTAGAGTTTAGTTTCAAGTCCTGCTATTCCTGTGAGTAGCATATTGTAACAGCGGCTGCCATGTTAATGATGACACATCAGGTTGCTAGGGCAAGCGCAGCATATGCATTTGCAATATTAAATATTAATATTAAATTCTAAACCCCCTTCTCACTGATAAAAATAACCCATAAAACATATTGGCGCCCCCCTTTTAAAATTGTTCTGGCAAATAAAAAGCAGGAAAAAAGTGGAGGTTGGATACAAAATTCTTTTCCCCTGACGATATAGCTAGACTAAGCTCCATTAGTTTTCTCCTACAAACTGAAAGCATTTACTCCTTCAGCGCAATGTAGACTTGAAAGATTATATCGGCGAGATGCTGTCAAGGTAAGTCCTCAACGTAGATATTTTCAGCACAAATGAAAATCTGAAATCAAATGTGTAGCGTCCAGTCAAACAATAATGATATGGCCTTGTATTTCACTTGTGTACCTGCGCACATATCCATGTTGAGAGGAGATTAGGATCATGTGTGCTTGCCGGTTGTTTTGAACAATGCAAATTTGTTGCAAGAACACTGTAGCCATTAGCTGACTTATGGCGTAGGACCCAATCATAGTGGTGTTAATGAAATTATTTCGCGTCCGCAAAACTAACAGGCAAGCAAATTCAACTTTGTGGGCTATATATGGCAAGTAATCATGAAATTGAAATCATAAGGAAACCAAATGATTATTGCAAGCAGTGAAATGAAAACCTCACCTATATTTAGCTCGGAGGGCTAAGTTCTATAATGCAGCCCCCTCAGAGCTGACCTAGATTGTAAATGTAGGATGGCACTAACATTCTCCCTTTGGCTTGATATTTGTTTGCGTAGAGTTTTAACATCTACTTAGCGTTGTATATAGCCTATTGGATCGAACAAAGCCAGTCCCTTTTCAAAATGTGGATACACAAGCTGAACACTGCAACAACAATAACAGCTTGAAACAACAACAGATGAAATAATTCTTCGTCAATTAGTGGGCCAACTTAATTTAATATCAACCCGTACCTTAACTATATTTCTCCGATCAGATCGCTCTTTCCTTTTAGCTTGCGTCAGTGTTAGCCCTTTTCTTTAGTAGTCAATATCATTTGGGTCAATGAAGTCGGGCCAGCCGCTGACAAAATGAGTACTGCAGACTCTAGTGTGATCATTCAGGACAAATTCCTTCTGATTTATAGCTCGAATCCACGCCTGTCGTTGTCTCTTGCCAGGGGAAACACGAAAAAACCCTATGCCCTCGTCTTTACGATACCGGTGTGTGCATCCCACCAGGAAACAAGTGGCCACAATATTTTCTTTTGCCCCACGTCAACTCTACTGCGCATGCACGCATGGACTTTAGGCCTTAAACCGAACTCGTCTATTATATCTCCTGTAGATGTTGCAACCCATTTATGGGGTGATAGATGTTTTCATTAAAAAATGTCACATTTCTGAGAGACCCCAAACTTTTTGCTCAATCAGAAGGGGTTGCAGTGGTGGTAATGCTAATGATATAGAAAAAATTAGAGGTAAAAAAGAGATTGTGGAAATCTTTTGTTTGAAAAAAGTCAACTTCTGCCCTGTACATGCAAGCCTGTTCAAGATTATTATTCTGTAGGTTACAAACGTCTAGTCAGTCTAGATTCAATTTATAATCATTGTCTGACTATTCACCAATTTCAGTTGATTAAACTCCACATTGACTTGATGAACTGAATGAAATGGGACTTTCTCATGCCAAATTATAAATGACTATTTACCCACATAGCAGACAGGTCTGGCCCAGATCCGGCCTCAGGCCGGCACAGCCGGGCGACTGCTGGCACGGCAAGTGGTATGTTAACCGGATGTGGGTCAGGTCTGAGACTGATGGCACTTATATGATGGCGTGCCACATGTGGGCTGATTGTATCCGCACAGGCCCTGTGCCAGCTCTGGCAAACCAGATTTGGGCCACAAAAGGGCCGTCATTCTTGCTGCATATGGGCCAGAAAGTGCAGTATGTGGGCTAGAGCTGGGCCAGACCAATTTTGCTATGTGGGTAAAATGTTCTTAAGTTTTAGCTGAATCAAACAGTGGCTCATGCAAAGATCCTAATTTTTGCTGATAAATGTTTGTTCTTTCCTGCTCCTTGCAACATTTTGAAGTTGTTAAGAGTACATTGTGAGCTGAAAGCATATTTTCAGGGTCAGCTTTTATGTGCCTGCATTTATTTCATTTTGTACAATATGATTTGTCTTCCCTCAGGGTAAAGTTGATTGACAGCAGCAAAAAGCAAAATCAAACATTTAATGTTAAGTAAACACTTAAAGGCTTAGACTGACTGGATTCCACTGCCTGGCTGGACCACAGCACATCTATTTGCCCACTAACTATAGAATAACTCATAGTTCAGTCAGGTAAACTCATGTATTAAGATTGAACAAATTTTTTGACATGTAGATGCAATGACATTTGAGCTTGGTGGAAGGTTTTGCTCTGGAGGTGCTCTCTACCATACATAGCAAGAACATATTAAAAACAACAAAATTAGGTAGGGAGCAGAACTTAAGAATACCCCACTGTCAGACAGAGCAGAACCAAACAGGTGGAGACTGGGGGTGGGGGTGGCAAGCAAAACACATTTCTCACCTTGCACGTGAGGCATCAGAATTGAGCAGCAAAGGTGTTCATGCTGATTGTGCTTGAATAGACCAATGTAATAGGTTCTTTGCGGTTTCCGCTCTGCGATTGGAGTATGCTCGCTGACGCAGACAACCGCATAGGTAATGTAGAATGTCCTGAGTTTCCTGCCTGAACTAGTTCCACTTATTTGTTTTTTTTTCTTTTCTTTTTTGCAGGGCACACATAGTGTCCTTCCTTCGAAAACAAAACAATGCTGACTAAATATAGGTATGTTTTCTGTCTACAGTGTTCACAGCAGTAGAGCTTTAAGCCACATAAGTCTTAGAGAGCTTAATAACTGTTATATTGAAGAAAAGCTGTGCTTTGTTAGGAGAGGTTAGCCTTGACAGGTATTGTTACTAAAGAGGAACTACCTTTGACAGCTAGAGTTCCAGGTCATTACCTTCCCTCAAAAGGAGAGCTACTTTCCATGCTAAATTGGCTAAAGGAGAACTCCTCTGTGTTTGCCATCTTTACAACATTAGGAATCCTGTGAACTCCGAGCAGAAAGGCTTTTGACTGGGCAACCTCGGGATAAACTACGAGCTGGGTACAGATATATCTGTACGAGCTGCCTGTTTTCTGAAATAAAGATTGCTAATAGAACAATGGCCCGGCATTATACAAAGCATTACATTGTCTCTACAAAAGTACATAGGTGAGATTTATTCCATGCAAAGCAATGGCAGCTGGTGAGCTGAAAATTGCTGAAACTCAGGATATCTCTTGTAAATAATGACCTGTATATAATCATTTATTATATATTAACACTACAAAAACTCAGAAAAACTCAACATAATCAGGTGATGCTAGTTTTCCTTGTTAAGGGTCCGGGATAAAATGCATCATTTTGACATGTGATTGCAATTAAATCAACAATACCCATTTGTAGACATTTTTGCTCATTTTCCATTTTCTTTGTTGCAATCGAACAACTATGAAGCGATAACAAGGTAGCGCAGGATGCGCTAAAACTAAACAGAAAATAACATTGTAGTTCATCTTTGTTGTAAAGTAAATAAAACATTTTCTATTTAGTTGTTGCAACATTGCTTTAAGAAGGAACCTGTGTGTTAAAATTACAATAGCTTAATCTTAATAATTCGAAACTTAACGTTAACGCAAATCAGGAAAAAAAATGATCAAACACAGTTCAAGACTTATTACTTCTCGTCGTACCGTAATGAGGAAAATGGCCCACCTATTATGGTTTTCGTAGTTCATGCAATGTAAGTTTAAATAAATAATTGGAAAAAAAGTCAAGACAAATCAGTATTTTCCAGAGATATTTTGTGCTTTACCAATTTTTAGTTCACCTGTCCCCAATGGTGCAAAGAAACAATGTCTTAAAGGAAACCTCCACTGTTTTCATAAATATTGACTAACATGTTCCAATTTAGAAGATCGTAAATACAAAATTATATCTTACCAAGTGACATAATATTTTTATCATCTTCCAAAGAAGGCGCTTTACAGCTGGTGTTATGTCACTACTAGTTTCCAAGCTAAGTGGTTCCATTGCGCATGCACACACTGTGGTTAACACCTAGCAGCAGCAGTTGTGGTATGCCTCTGTCAGAAGATTTGGCACATATTCACAAACGTGACTGAGAATGTTCAAGTCGTATTTCTTATCTCCTGCAACAAATGTGGTTGTATAAGAGAGCACTACATCACAACCACCCACGAAAAGAGAAATAAAGTATATATAATTATTGCAAGATCACATCAAGTGGTGCTAGAGCAGAGGTATAATTAAAGCTTTCATTATGTGGTCTGCACTGTGAGTCACTCATGCTGATGTGCTTACCCAGGTACGTATTGATTAAGGACGTTGGAATCCATTTTGTTTTGGGTTGATCTAAAACAACTGGTTACCTTGGGCTCATCTAAAACAATATGTGAATATATTGGTAAAGTAGAACTTGTTTTTACCTTTCAAATTCAAACTTTTCACTTACGTTCTCCCTTAAGCAGGTTAAAAATCAGAAAAAGCTTTTTTTTCATATTTTTGGGCAATGTCACATACGTATTTTGTATCTGTTGGCTGCAGCGGTTCACTCAAGCTACATCACACTTACAAAGAGTGAAATATTCGAACCCAGGATGTCATGTTCTTTTTGGCCACCACATTACATCAAACGGAAAATATCTAGATCTTGTTCATCATTTTACATGCATTTCCTGGGAATTCAGCAGGACTTATTTGGGATCATCGGAAACTTTGGGATCGCCACTGGAATTTTAAATAGGCCTGAAGTTCCACTGGTTTGAATACTGCAGCTGCCTTTTACGAACCTGTACTGTAGGTCCGTTGGTTTTATGGGGTTAAGAATTGGGTGGTGCATAACTTTTTCCCAGGTGTATAGGTAAAAATAAAAATTGCCTTTCTTTGTCTTTTGCGTAATTTTCATTGGATGGAAGAGGAGAGCTCTTGGAAAGTGACTCATCAATCTCATTTATGTTCTCACAGTTGTCACGACCCAGCACAAAAGAGGGATAAAATGTGAATGCCACACATGACTCCTCTAAATTAACAATAATTTGATTTACAAAAAGTAAAGGAAGTATGTAATCAGTTTATCAATAATGTGAGTAGTTTGTGGACCTGTAAAGATGTAAGAAAACAAAATCAAACAATCCAAGTGGCCCAGAGGAGACAGAAAGAGACTGACTACTAAGGCACCCATATATATACAAGTATATATAGGTTAGTAATCACCACAGCCCAGGTGTCAGCAATCACTCTCCAATCAGCCTCTCCTAAACACAGGCAATCGGTCTTGAGGCCTAGGGGGACATCACACAGTAAACATGGCTAGTTGCTATCATGTCATGGAACGTGAAAGATAATATTCGACTGCAGTCAAGAAACAAACTGCATGGTTTCATTTGTGGATTTTGAAAAACACTAAAATTAATCTGATGGTTATTACCATATGGAAAATGAGGTAATATGGTATACTTAATTGATTAACACATAATTAAACTTGGTAACATTTACAGTTTGGTATTATTTAATTAAAAAAAAGATACTCTGATGGAATAAACAATCACAAAGTGCTGGGACCATATTATTATTATTATTATTATTAGGGGTTCAAGCCCATAGGGCTGAAACCCTATTGTTTTTGTGCTGGTTTATTTTTATTATTATTATTATTATTATTATTTTTCTTCTTCTTCAGAAATGTTTTCGCAAATTCCTGTGAGATGGTAAATGGTAGAGACCTGAAATTTTGCACATTGGTTGGAAGTTGTGTGTAAATGCTGACCAAGGCATTTTTAACTCAGTAGGCCTGATGATGGCGCTATAATTCAAGAAAAACAGGTTTTCACTTTAAAGGTCATAACTCCTAGGCTGTAAGTCCGATTCACACGAAACTTGGTACAGACATTCTTTGGTCCATTCTCTACAACTTTCCCATAAGGACCTCTAAGATCCGCCATATTTGATTTTCCGAAATTTTGAATTCTTTGAAAAACACATTTTTGACATCTACTCCTAGGCCGTAGGTCCAATTCCTTCGAAATTTGCTGTGGATCATCAGTGGACCAAGCTTATCAAAGATTGCGTAAAACTTGTTGAAATCTCATTTCGTTTCCAAGATATTGACCAATGAACTTCAGCAGGGGCGTGGCTTAGCACAAAAATGGATAAAATTCAACAACCATTGGGCCAATCATCACAGAACTTGCAGAATATGTCCATATAAGTACCAGGAACATACCTTGACAGTTTCATGCAAATCGGCCCATAGGGGGCGCTATAAAACAAATCAGACTATAAATCAGAAATTGTTTGTCCTATAGCCATAAAACTCACAGGATATATTCATATAAGTACCTGAAACATACCCAGCTAATTTCATTTAAATTGACTGATAGGGGGCGCTATAACTGCAAAACAAAGCAGCGTGGTATAACACAAATCCGACTATAAATCAGCAATTGTTTGTCCTATAGCCATAAAACTCACAGGATATATTCATCTAAGTACTTGAAACATACTCTGAAAATTTCATTCAAATTGATAGATAGGGGGCGCTATAAATGCAAAACCAAGCAGCATGGTATAACACAAATCCGACTATAAATCAGCAATTGTTTTTCCTATAGCCATTAAACTCACAGGATATATTCATATAAGTACTTGAAACATACTCTGAAAATTTCATACAAATTTACGGATAGGGGGCGCTATAAATGCAAAACAAAGCAGTGTGGTATAACACAAATCAGACTATAAATCAGCAATTGTTTGTCCTATAGCCATAAAACTCACACGATATACTCATATAAGTACCTGAAACATACCCAGAAAATTTCATTCAAATTGACTGATAGGGGGCGCTATAAATGCAAAACAAAGCAGCGTGGTATAGCACAAATCAGACTATAAATCAGCAGTTGTTTGTCCTATAGCCATAAAACTCACAGGATATATTCATAAAAGTACTTGAAACATACTCTGAAAATTTCATTCAAATTGTCCTATTGGGGGCGCTATTAATGCAAAACAAAGCAACGTGGTATCACACAAATCAGACTATAAATCATATATAGTTTTTCCAATCATTACAAAACTCACAGGATATGTCCACATAAGAACCTGAAATATAGCCTGAAAGTTTCAATCAAATTGACCAGTAGGGGGTGCCATAAATGCACAAAATAGCCTAACATAACACAGATCAGACTATGCATCATTAGTTGTTAGTCCAATCATTAAACTGGCAAAATAGGTCCATATAAAAACCTGCAACACACTCTTAAAGTGGTTTTTGTCCCCTGCTGCCACGATAGCGAGCGGAGCAGGGGACATTGTATTCAGCTCCGTCCGGCCATCCGTCATGTCCCGTTTGTTCTGAATGCGATATCTCAAGAACGGTTTGACCGATTCCATTCATCTTTCGTGTTAAGGTATATTTGTGTGATACGCCGACCCCAGTAGATTTCTGTGACCTTGGCATTATTCTCAAGGTCATTACGATCATTTGACCACTTACAAATTCCTTGTCAACATGATATCTCAAGAACGGTTTGACCAATTCCATTCATCTTTGGTGTCAAGGTGTATTAGCAGCGGGGGACATAGTATTCAGCTCCATCCATCCGCCCGGCCGTCTGTCCGTCCGTCCTGTCCCGTTTGTTGTAAACGTGATATCTGAAGAACGGTTCAACCGATTCCATTCATCTTTGGTGTCAAGGTGTATTAGGGTCGGGGGACATAGTATTCAGCTCCATCCGTCCGCCCAGCCGTCCGTCCGTCTGTCCCGTCCCGTTTGTTGTGAACGTGATACCTCAAGAACGGTTCGACCGATTCCATTCATCTTTGGTGTCAAGGTGTATTAGGGGTGGGGGACATAGTATTCAGCTCCGTCCGCCCGTCCGTTTGTCCGTCATGTCCCGTTTGTTGTGAACGCGATATCTCAAGAAAGGTTTGACCGATTCCATTCATCTTTGGTGTCAAGGTGTATTAGGGGAGGGGGACATAGTATTCAGCTCCGTCCGTGCGTCCATCTGTCCGTCATGTCCCGTTTGTTGTGAACATGATATCTCAAGAACGGTTTGACTGATTCCATTCGTCTTTGGTTTCAAGGTGTATTAGGGGTGGGGTCCGCCCGTCTGTCTGTCCGTCATGTCCCGTTTGTTGTGAACACGATATCTCAAGAAAGGTTTGACCGATTCCATTCATCTTTGGTGTAAAGGTGTATTAGGGGGGTGCTCACAACTCACTCGATTTACGTGACCTTGCCATTATTCTCAAGGTCATTACGACCATTTGACCACTTACAAATACCTTGTCAACATGATATCTCAAGAACAGTTTGACCGGTTCCATTCATCTTTGATGTCAAGGTGTATTACGGGCGGAGGATATAGAATTCAGCTCCATCCGTCCGGCTGTCCGTCCGTCCCATCCCGTTTGTTGTGAACGCGATATCTCAAGAACGGTTTGACCGATTCCATTCATCCTTGGGGTCAAGGAGTATTAAGGCCGGGGGAAATAGTATTCAGCTCCATCAATCCATCCATCCAGCCGTCTGTCCGTCACGTCCCATTTGTTGTGAACGCGAAATCTCGAGAACGCTTTGACCAATTTAATTCATCTTTGGCTTCAATGTGTAATTTTGTGATACGCCGACCCCAGTCGATTTCCGTCACCTGGCGGGGGACATGGCCACGTTTAGTGGCAACACTTGTTAATTAAGCTGTTAGAGCTTTCAAATACTAATGGTTTTTCGTGGCTTGAACCCCGGAATTGCCGCTTGCGGCTATATTTATTATTATTATTATTATGGCAATTTTGCAGGTTTCATCTACTTCTGCTGGCTTGCTTCTTATGAAACTTGGCAGGGTGATAAAGGACTATCCCAAACTTACGGGCTGCAATTTAGGTGTCTTCAGGCCCATGCTTTTAGCGCCATCATAACGTCAATTTTTGCAATTTTCTAAGGCTTATAACTTGGCCTCTGATTGGCCTTGAGCAGGTCTGCCCTAATCTGGCCCTTGAGTCCAAATTCAGCCCTAGTTTTCTTTCCTTCCAGGAAATTAAGTGAACAATTACTGCTACTAAGGGAGCTTGTCAATATTCTGAACAGTGAACACATTCATTTTTTGAACGGACGCCTGTTCATTTTTGGATGCGTTCGAGGCTGCAAACCTGGTCACTGCATTCGATGATGAACACCCTTCTGTTCATTTTCTGATGCATTCATTTCCCGATGTGTTCATTCTCTAATGCCCGCCCAGGGCCTGATGCGTTCATCTATGTGTGAAGTAAGCTTATGGGCGCAGATGTCTTTTGTGAACGACGACTGAATATGGATGACGGATTATACAAATGCTTGTATAGGCCTATTTTAAATTCTCAGTCCTTAAAGTGAAATAGTTCTCATTGTCATTGTTAGGTTTTTTTTTTCATATAAAGTGAAATAGTTCTCATTGTCATTGTTAGTTTTTTTTCATATGAAGTGAAATTGTTCTCATTGTCATTGTTAGTTTTTTCATATACTGGGTAATCCGCCCGCTAAAGATCATTTGCCAATTTAGGTGACGCTTCAGGAATGGGATTATATGCGACCTACTCCTGCTCTCTGAAGGAGTGTCTCGAGACAGTTAAATTTTTTCTCTCTTCACTGGCCTTGCACTAATGTTGTCAAAATAACTGAGATTGCGTCAGCTTATTCCAGAAAATATGAATGCTCTGAACAGATGATTTTATCAGTCCTAGCTGGAAACATTAAAAATGATTGGCAGGTTTGGAAACTGCCACCGCATTTTCAAATGAAGAACACGAAGATTTAATGATTCAAAACCTATTTCAAAGTATAAAATCATTAAGCTGTACCACACTCCTCTGCCTGAGTATAGCTATGGCCGTCTACTTAAAATTATGTTTCTATGATGCAGAAAGAAGGCACCATAATCAACCTATATTAACAGCCAACAGCAAAGTGCGAATACAATTCATTAACATCACTTGCCAAACCTGCCGATATGTTTATAACGTTCAGCAGCGCGGCTAGATAAAAATAATCTGTAGGTCTACAGGGCATTCATATTTTCGGGAATAAGCTGACGCAATACCGGTTATTTCTACTTTATTTTCATTGGATTTTGTTCGGTGTCACGAACTAGTTTATTGTTAATATGCCGGATCTGTGTAGAATAAAAAAGCGGCGAGCTGGGTATTGCTTGACTATGTTGATTGTAACCAGCTCATTTTACCAGCTTCACTATTTGAACAAATACATTCATAACAATTCATTTATCTAAATGGCAGGCTAGACGAATGATTTGGCCAACAGTTATGCTGAGGGTAAGGCAGGCATGTAATATGTAACCGCAGTATTCTGGGCTCGAACTGTGCAGTCAGTGGTCCCGAGACTGTACCTCGGTGCAAGGCTCCTAAAGACAGAAAAATTTCACTGTCTCACGACACTCCTCAGTGGTCCGGAACAAGGTTGCTGATTGGCTGTATGCAAATGAGTTTCTGTTGGTGTCCGCAACTCTAGTGGGGAAAAAAATTTCGCTGGCGGGAGGGTGGTGGTGTGTAAATCCAGCTGCATTCAGCTCTGGGCGCAGGTGAGGTGCGCCCCAACATGGCCCTATCTCTTGTATTGAAGAGGAGCTACTGCGCATGTACAACTTCTAACGAAAGTCTATGGGCAAAGATTTTTGCGCCCCAGGGCGGAAACTGTCACCAATCAGACAACACAGATGAACGAAACAACTTTATTCATCATTAACTATATAATATTTATCTTGCTCATCTAAAAATAGATATACATATATTTCGAAAGATTTTATTTTTTCATTTTTATTTCATTTTTTTTTGTGTGTCTTATTCAAGGTAATGTGGTGAGTGGTGAGTGGTGGGGCGGCACCCTAGCGCCCTCTATTGGCCAGCCACCACTGATCGTATCCCTGAACCAGCTAATCCCCATGGCATCACAAGACTACTTTGCCGTTATCTTGCAATCAAGCTTATTCATTAAATGAACTGATAATACCCTTATAATAAGGGTTATCTTCATAAAGGGGGGGGGGGGGGAGATAAATATTTATTAACATTCAGACATGCTGATTTTACTGTGCACATGCAGAGGTTTTACTTTCCTTACTTTACTTTTCCTGCTTATCTAGATCTGGACTTGTCGTCGGCAGCTCCCACGGAGCGGCGGTTTCATGTTTTGTGATTTCAGTCTGAAAGAAAAAATACTGTACAATAAATGAGAAACGCAGTGTCTACGTGTCCGAAAGTTGGACAGGGTTTTAATATAACTCCGTGTCTGACAGTCGATTATTGTTTTTAATTTCTTCAAATCTACTGAATCTTTTAGATATTAAACGTGAATTTTTTGATAAGAGGGCTCAGTTCTTCAAGATGAGTACCGAGAATTTCAATCAATGTTTCTGTTTAAGCTCTGCTCAATAAAGTGAGTCGACATTGGCGTGGGACTTTGTGCATTTATGACGACTTTAGCGACTGTCGGACAGAGATCCTAAAAATACTCCGTGTCCGAAAGTCATAAAAGTTCTAATTTTTCGAGTATTCCAGCAATTATTAGACGTAGCTACAAACTTGGCCATGTTTGTGTTCGACCTTCACAAAATGCAAATTGATAGCTATCGACTTTTCTTGGTCTTTTTATTCGTCTGTTTTCTTCCGTTGAAGATAGACAACAGTCTTTATTCGGTCTCTCTTTTGAAAATTAGTCAGATGGATCGAACAGATTCATGCTTTATTTCCACACCAATAGTGCTTGCAGTCAGCGAGCAAATCAATTCCATGACCATTGACATTGTGAATTAAATATCCCATGTACGATCAAGACTGTCTGACGTGAAATGCAAAATACTCCATGTCCGGCAGCCAGCAAAAAGTAAAAGTATTGATATGAGAACAGATTAATAACTAAATAAAGAATAAAAATATATCACCAACAAACAGAACATCCAAAAAAGATGGCCCGCAAATAAATAAATCGCAGTGTTCATTGGATGTTCTGTTTGTTGTTAAAATGTTTCTTTTTATTCTTTATTTTGTTATCAATCTGTTCTAATCGTTCTTTTTTTTTTTTTTTTGGCTGTCAGACACGTAGTATTTTGCATTTAATGTCCGACAGGCACTGTAGGGGAGACCAGGTCTAGTTGTTACACGTCCATGTTGTTACATTCTAAATAGTTCCGATAATAAAACACAGACGACGCTCTAATTTTTCCTGCTGCTACGCGAAGGTGATCCGCGTCTTTACGTGACAGAAGGACATACGTCGAAAGTCGCAGGTTAGTGTTTCAGAAAAATGCTCGAAAATGTAACTTTCTTGGTGTTTGGGAGATTTTGATTCACATCAAGTGTAGCTGATACATACCCGAGATTTTCTGGATTATGAGGAAGAGGAAGAGGAAGACATTAGCCACTGTGTCATGACACACCCATGTAAAGATTGCACTGGAACATTTCAAAATATCGGGACAATGGCGAAGAGTAGCTGATGGACTAGTTGATACACCCAAGTTGTTACAGTAAGAACTTGCCCCAAAAGCTGTAACAACTTGGGCAAGATCAAATTACCTTCTGAATGACTTTCTACCTTTTTGTATTTCAGGAAGATGCCTTGAAATTACAAACGAATAATGAAACGTGGCAATGCCATTAGAGAATGACTCAAGAGGTTCCTCACTGTGGCTTCGTGGGAAAGTAGTAGTAAGGCATCCCCCTTAACTTGCCTACTTAAGTGGGAAACATGTCTCACTTAAGCAAATTCTTAGTGTAACAAAATGCCCCACAACCTGCAACAAACTACCCCTCCTGTCACAAACAATCCCATATATGGGGTAGTCTGTTACAGGTGATCGGGGTCTATTTTTTCCTCACCAGCATTTCGCATGCGCAGAATATAGGGGTTGCTGTGGATCAGTCATGTAGTCTAATAAACTCTCTATCTTTACAGTGCATATTGATAACAAAAACCTGATAATGTCAATTCTACAGCCGTTAAAAGAAAAAGTGTAACAACTAGACTCGGTCTCCCCTTTGGACTTCGTTGTATTTATAAAAATGGCCCAAAAAAATTGACTGCAGTGCCCATTGGATGTTTTGATTGTTGGTGATATATTTTTATTCTTTATGTCGTTATAAATCTGCTCTCATATCAATACTTCTACTTTCTGCTGGCTGCTGGACATGGAGTATTTTGCATTTCGCGTCCGACAGTCTTGATCGTGCGTGCGATATTTAATTCAAAATGTCAATGGTCATGGAATTGATTTGCTCACTGAGTACAAGCACTATCTCTGGTGTGGAAATAAAGCGTGAATCTGTTCAATACGTCTGACTAATTTTCAAAAGAGAGACCGAATAAAGACTGTTGTCTATCTTCAACAGAAGAAAACAGACAAATAAAAAGACCAAGAAAAGTCGATAGCTATCAATTTGCATTTTGTGAAGGTCGAACACAAACATGGCCAAGTTTGTAGCTACATCTAATAATTGCTGGAATACTCGAAAAATTAGAACTTTTATGACTTTCGGACACGGAGTATTTTAGGATCTCTGTCCGACAGACGCTAAATTCTTCATAAATGCACAAATTCCCGCGCCAATGTCGACTCACTTTATTAAGCAGAGCTTAAACAGAAACATTGATTGAAATTCTCGGTACTCATCTTGAAGAACTGAGCCCTCTTATCAAAAAATTCACGTTTAATATCTAAAAGATTCAGTTGATTTGAAGAAATTAAAAACAATAATCGACTGTCGGACACGGAGTTATATTGAAACCATCCGACTCGGACACAGAGATATATTAAAACCCTGTCCGACTTTCGGACACGTAGACACTGTATATCGCATGACAAATGGTACAATATCTGCGACAATCAATGGAAAAAAATCTGAATATCATTGCAGAATTTATCGTGTACGTAGTGGGCTGTAAAGTGTGGCTTTTTTTTTTTTTTGGCTTGCGCGTTCACAGGTTTAAAAAGAAAGGATTAATATCGCGGATAATTTTGCAATTTGATATGAGCGGGACTAAGTTATCCTAGTTCTTATACTCACAGAATAGTAGAATTAAACTTGGGCTGTCGCGCAGATGATGTGATACAATGCGTAAACTATAATTTTAATGTATTTAATTTAATTAATTTACAATCTTTTGCATACAAATTGCCTAGTGGTCACATCATGATTTGGAATTCTAAAATGCTTTTTTATGTAAGAGGGAAAAAGTGGCATACTGACACCACACGGAAGCCATGTTCATTCCAGTAAAGTATTCACACAGCAACATTTGAATGCTTTGGCTGACTGAACGTACCCTGGTACCATTGAATCACAATTTATCTCTGGTCTTGAGTGTGGAATGTGTTAAAGCATCTTATCGAACTCGATGAAAAGTGTAAGCGTATAGCGGAAGATTGACGATTGGTAAAGATATAATCTCGAAACTGGAGATGTGGTAGGATTTTTTAGTCGACGTGAAAACTGTCGTTTAATAGGCATGGACCTTGCAATATACTTCTAAATTCTGCAGGATGGGAGACAGGGAATTTTTTTCTCGTAAGAAGGAAATATTTACGCATGTTGGTGTAAATTTTGCGAAGTGGAGGGCAGATTCATTTTGTAACGCGAGAGAGGGTAGCTGCATTAATTTTTGGATGCCGTCCAGTCAAAAATGAACGCATGCTTGTTCATTTTTGAAAGCAAAATGAACGCATGCTCGTTCATTTTTGAACACTCTGCCGTTTGTTTTTTAGCTGAACACGAACGGAGACTTGTTCATTTTTGAATGCCTGTGCAAGTTTGAATGCGTTCAGAATATTGACAAGCTCCCTAAATAGCCAGACTGTCTTTACATCTGACACTCTGGTAAGGGGAAGAAGGAGAACAAGCATTTCTTGGCCCTCAAAAACCCTGATTTAGGGAGCCCTTGTCTAGAGCCTTGGGTTTGGTGTTTTTTATTCATAAACTCACGCTCTCCTTTTTTCATTCGATGCTTTCATTTCCGCCACTTCGGATTTTTTGCCATTTTGAATTTTTTGCAAACCGACTTTCGCACCAGAGTCCAAGGCGGTTCATCCATTTGTGACGAAACTTCCCAGGTAACATCTACAAATGCTGATTATCAAAATTTGCAAAAATAATTTTGCTGAGGAAAGCAACATGGCCGCTACTATATAATGAATTTGGCAGTGAAGCTGGCAAACAGAAAGTGACGGCATATCTCAACAACACTTTGAGTCATTTGACCAATGGTGGGACGCTGTTGTAATCACATTTGTGTTTTGCCGTATATCTTAGCAACCATGTGCATAAGCACAATAATTATTTTTTTCATCTGATTGCATAAAAGCTCCCAAAACAAATGGGCCCATTCCTATCGATTTTCATCCCAAAGTTTTCTCGCCGGGACAATTTCATGAAAAGGATGGAATAAGAAACTCATCTGAGTGCACACATCTAGTTGTCTTAAATTATGGTATACGTCATCTCCAGTACATGCTGACAAAACTTGTAAGAATTTTGATTTATCGTTCTATTTCAGACAAAACTTCTCAAAATTTAAGGTTAGGCCCTTAATGATTCTAAAGCCATTATCTTGTGATGTAAAGGTCCAAACATAGAAAATCTAGGTACGCTTGATCAAGACCACATTTTATGGAAGCACACCAAATTGTGTAAAATTTTGTCAATTGGGGACACTATAAGTGCAATATCTCAAGAATCATCCAACTGCCATACCATTTCTTACTCACTAGGGTCACGGGGGAGCAGTAGCCTACACTTCAAAAAATGAAAATACTAAGTAAGCTGAATTTACTTATTTCAAGTCTTAACACTCATTTCTATCACCATTTTTCTTTGCGAGACAAAAAATTTGTCCTTGATTTCAGGTTATTTTGACCATTTTGTGAGGTATCGTTCTGGAACCAAATGCGAGACCAGAGAGTTTCAGCAAAAATGAGTTTTATTGAAGCTGGGGGTTGAACCCCCACAGGGCAGAAGGCAATGGTACAGAGTCCACAATCCAAAATCAGAATCCCAGGGACGATATCCAAACTGTACACAGGGCAGCAAACACAAAACTCAGAGTCGGGCAAAACAGGTTCGGTACACAGGCACGGGTATTTCAGAGAATCCAAAGCCAAAGTCCAGTAGACGTAATCCAAACCGTTAACAGAGCAGCAGAGACTAAACTCAGGGTCAGGCAAAACAGGTACGGTACACGGGCAGAGAAGTATCAAAGAAAAAGCCAAAATCAGAATCGGGGACGTTCCAGTCAGAAGTATAACACTATGAATACAAGGCATCAACGATCGCAGCACAGGGAAAACGTTCTGACAAGAGCTGTGAGTGAAATGACTGCTTAAATACACGTACGGGAAGTCACATGCTATGATAGGGAACAGGTGAGCTGGATCAGACTAATTACAAAGGAATGAACATGAGGAAGTTCCTGATTACCAGAAGTTGGCAAAAGCCAAAACGCGGACAGGGATGACAAAGATAACCTATTGACAGACATACGGCTCCGGTTAGGGAGTTCTAACGTGCACAGACAAGGAGAGAGAACAGAGTCTAACAAGTGCGGAGGTTCCGCTGAAATTGCAGCAAAGTAGATTGAGTAAAGCCAAAGGGGTGGAGACTAGAATAGGGCAAATGCTGAGAGCTCGTTAGTCAATTAGTAAGTGCAGCTATACAATCCCTAGTGCTCGTTAGTAAGTTAGTACTATAAACAGTGTTAGTTTGGGTTAGTAATTTTAACTAAAATAATTAACTGTTAGTATTGTTAGTAATATAGAAAAGCAAGGTGAAGGAAGCAAACGAGATTGGAAGGAATGATTGAAATCCCAGAAACCATGAAATCACCCGAAAGTGTGGCACGCAATACTGGGGCAGTGAGCGATCACATGACATAAGACCAGACAGGGGGAGACAAAGTGCAATGCATGGTATGACACAAAACATGGACCGGAATATAACTGCAATGGTGGAAAATGGCAAACAGACAGAGACAAGGCAAAAACAAAACATGGCATGGCATCCAAATCACAAATACAAAAACAGAGCATGGTCAGACAAGGCAGAATACATAAACAAACATGGCAATCAAAGCAGAATCATAACTTATTTTACCAATGGGATAAGTACATTTTCACTTGTCAAGCAAATAGTGACTTGTTTTAAGTCACTATTTGCTTGACTAGTGAAAATTTACTTACCCCATTGACAAGCTAGTCAAAATAACCTCAAATCAAGGACAATTTTTTTTGTCTTACTAAGAAAAATGGTGATAGAAATAACTGTTTTAAGTCTTAAAATAAGTAAATTCATTTTACCTAGTATTTTTTTCTTTTCATTTTTTGCAGTGTATCACAGCTCTCTATGGCCAAAAGGCAGGGACACACCCCGGACAGCTGCCTAATCAGTTCCAGAGGTCACACTCTATTCACACACCATGCACTCATACACTCATACCTATAGGCACTTTCATGTTTCCAAAAAGCCTAAGGGCACCAACAGCCAACTGAATTTCAGCATTCAATATTTCCCAGTATAAACGGCAAATCTTCATTAAACTTCACAGCTTCATAATGGTACATATGAAATGAACTGGCCACAAAGTGGTGCTGTATTAAAAACATTTGCATTTTGGCTTATGTCTCCTTGAAAGTGAAGTAAATACTCAGATGACAATGGTGTTTGGGTCTGGTTTTGAACATAACTGCATCTAAAAGAAGCGCATGGAATGAAAAAATTCAGAAGAACAAAGCTTCGTGTTTGTAGGTAAAATAATGAAGTTTGCGGCCGACTAAACAAGAGGAGTCCATTATAGTCATGTTGACACCAAACTCTTCCTTCTGAAGAGGCCAACTTGCTTAGGTATGTTGAAAACAAGAGAATGATGATGATGCCAGTCATACCGCCTTGTGATATGATCTTTCCTTCAGCTTGGACCCCTTACTTGCTGCTTGCAGCTATTATTATTATTATTATTATCTCAGCCAAGGAGGTTATGTTTTCACCCCTGTTTGTTATTTGCCATACGATTTTGGTAAGTATATCAGTCGGTTGTGTTAGACGTCTGTTTGTCTGTCACTTTGTTAGTTACACACCCTTTTTCCATTTATCTTGCACCAGTCTTAACAAAGATTGGAGACATGTTAGCATAGGTAACTCACCACAGACCTATGCTTTGTAAGTTAATATGTCAAAGGTCAAGGTCAAAGTCATACAAAAGGTCGAAAACACATTTTGATCCAAAACTTTGTTTCTAACTCAGGTAGAGACTTGAAACTAATGGCATTCTTTTCATCAAAGCAGTGCGGTTCTAGCGGTTAGGGATTGCGATGACGTCATTCTGACATAAGTATGCGAAAATGACGTCTTTTTTTTAGAAATGATTTTTTTTTAAAATTTTGTTCTTCAGACAATATGATACGTCTTTTCACCTTTTTAAATTTAGATTTTGGCAAGTCGTCTCTCTAAGAACAAACATTCATTTGTCTGTCTGACTGTCTGTCTTTTAAGAATATTACTCAAAAAGTTATGAACGGTTTGGCAATGCGATAAAATGACAGGTGGTAGACCAAGGAAGAGTTGGTTTAAATTTGGAAGTGATCCGGAACATATTCTGTGACCCAAAGAACAGATATATGGTGTGGCGGAGATATGTGCTCCATCGAGTGCCCTCTAATTGTTATTATTATTATTATCATCAACTACAGTGTCACACATAAAACTTACAGCATTGGATGCGTAAACCCCAAGAGGCCATAAAGGAAATTGAAGCTGAGCCTTATTTTGTGAAGAGATTCCCTGAGGATTACTAATGGGACAATTGACCTATAAAGTATTCAATTTGCTCCCGTACATTTCTGTAATTGTCTTTGTGCTCCACGTGAAATTAAAACTTGCGCAAATGTTAAATGTCAACTACCATACCTCAAAGGGAGAGCTACCACAAGAGGTCAGGAGCAATTAAAAAGTTGCATGCATTACATCCAATAAGTCTGCTTTTCTGGATTGCTTCATGTCCCTTGGTAATGTAAAATGAGCAATTCAGTAATATTTCTGTGTATGGGACCTCATTTTTGTGTTACGGAATCCTTGACTCAAAGTAGATGTAGGCAGATCAAACTGCTCGGCATTTCACGATGTTAGATGAAGATTTTCTGTTACTTCTTTTATTGCTTTTTTGCTGGTGGAGACAGATCCAAAGGAAGAAGCCTTTTACAACTCAGGAGGAAATACAGCCAACTGCCAGGATTAATGTGGTGCTTTAAAATCACAGTTGATAACGGCAGGCACACCGGAGCATCGTAAAAATCACTCAATAAAACGATGGTCCCAAAAGAAGCGGTCAGCGTGACTCATTGAATCCTCGTAAATACTATGCAGTGCAGAACATCTCAGGAACTATGCCCTAAGAGAATGCCTTACATCTGACCTTAGAGAGATAGCGCACAGGCGCAAATTGCCTCTGTTGCCCTCACCTAATTAATAATTGAAAACAAGAGAACAGAGAAAGACTGCGCATAATCTTCCTTTGGTGTGACAGCCATGTAAGTCAGATCAAGATCGTGCCTCTGTAATATAATTTAAAGCCTGTTGTTTCAGTCTCTTGAATTATGTATTCCATTTTTTTACTACTTCTTGGGGAATTTTACCTCATGAATCTCACTGGTATGGAGATCAATGGCAAACACTGAACAAAATCAAAAAAAAAAAAAAAACATGAAAAACTACCGTAAGCAGGTGCAACTAAGTGCACCTGCATAATATGGACATCCTTAAGATGCAGAAACTGTTGAATTATTAATGCAATACAAAATCCAGAAAGTGGATTTCTACTCTTGTACCTTGGTGGACAAAGGAAGAAAAAGTGGCAATCAGGTGCGTCAATGAGCAGAAGCTGCATTTCTCCCTGTAGAATACTGGTGGAAAACACAGGTTTCATAATGGGCTTTGGCTGCCGTATCCCTGCAGTTCTGGAACATTCTAGCTAGTTAGTGCAAAGCTCTCTTGCACACAGTCACATAAATGCACATCTTACTTCTCTATTTGTCACTGAGCATATGACCAAGGGCAAACAATTAGTGATGTTTTTCACTTTGAAATTACTCAATGGCAGTGTTTGCTCCCAAGAACTAGAAGACATGCACACACATAAGCACGATGTGTAGCAAACACGGCACTTGCAGTCATAGACATGCATGTGTACATGTGCTGTACTACGCCCACACATACACACAGGCTCATACACCCATTGAAGCGAAACTCATGCCGAGAGGCCTGCCAGTGGCAGCAGAGGCTCCATCTTTAAAGGTAATTGACTGCTGCTGCTTCCAAGGATATTTTTGGGTAAACGTAAATGTGCTAATACTGTATACTATGCAGGGAAGAGACTTTTTGGTCTTAATGGGCCACTGAGTTCACATGACAGACCCCTTAATCAAAACTCATCTGATACATGACGCTTAACTGATTTGCAAAACTTGTCCAAATTTTGTCCAAATTTACAATCAAAAAGACAAAGCAAAAGGAAAAATATAGAGAAATATGAAGATCATGGGAGAGGCATTGAGATTTGCCTGGAGAGTAACAAACACAGTCTGTCTCAACTGACCTGGAAGGATATTTTGTAAAATCACTCAGGACGGCAGGTAAATGGAAATAATTGCCAATTTGCCCGAGAGGCTCCAGGCATTAGTTAAAGCAGGAAAAAGAACGATGTTGTCACTCTGAGTGGGACAGAAAGTGCCAGTATTGTGTGCGCCGGCTGGAACTGGCCTTTTGTTTTCAGGGCGAAACTATGCCAAATGCCCAGTAATGACTTACGCTTGCTGATTTAATCGCTCATTTCAGAAAAGGCATCAAACCAGGTTCGGAGGATGTGGATAAACAGCAACCTTAGGGATCCTGAGCATCTGGGGACACAGAGCAGCCCTACAGCAGTATGCTGAATTGCTCCAGGTGAAATTCTACCCTGACTCTGCTATAGGGCTGAGTCATTAGTAGTCAGACAGAGAACATGGGCCTTTAATGAAAAGCTGCTGATATATACACATACTGGGATTAATCACATTGAAAACTGATATCACATATTTTTACTTCAGCCATTTTTCTTCCTTATTTTCCTTAACTGCTTTATTACCACAGCATAATAAGCCAACAGATTTTGTTGGATTTTTACAACATTTACATTTTACTATCATCTT